>CM046445.1:31347501-32062716 GCA_025506515.1 Flaveria trinervia | reverse complement strand
AGTATTACCTTGAATGACCGCGTTAGTGCTTGAATCTTATAGTGTGTTAGAAGATGGTTGGTGGTAGATCTTCGAAAGCTTCACGAGGTGGAGGTGGTGGTGGACGTGCTGCTGAACCACGGGTCACAAAGGAAGGTCTAGGGCTGAAAGAGTAGTCCATGAAGAACCCGAGACCCCTCATCAGGAGGGCGGTGATGAGAATGCTAATCAGAGGGCCTCGATAAGAGAGGCAGTCATGGAGGAAGTGCATCAGGTCATGTAGACGATCCTACCGTCTGTGGTGACCAAAGTTATAAAGGCTGTTAAAGATGGGGAGAGACAGGAAAGGGGTAGATCTTCGGGCGAAAGGAGACGACCCGAGATTGAAACGGTTTTCTTCGATGATGTAGAGGAAGATGAGGAAGATCCTGCACCGGAGGCGGCGTGAGGCTATAATTATGGAGCATTTCAACGATGCAAGCCCCGAACTTTTGATGGAAACGACACTGCTGCTACTGCTCACCGATGGGTGAGAGAGATGGAAGCGGTATTGAATATCAGCGAGTGCCGGGAGGATCAGAAAGTAAAGTTTGATTCCCATTCTTTTGTGGACTTACTCTTGTGTTGGTGGGACAATATTGTCCAAGCCGAGGGTAGCAAAGCAATTGGAAGGATGAGATGGCCGGAGTTTAAGAGGCTGGTGATTAAGGAGTTTTGTCCTCACCGAGAGATAGACAAGCTTGAGAGGGAGTTCCTGCAACTGGAGGCGAGAACCCACACACATCAATAGTACACCACGAAGTTCAACGAGATGGCACACCTGGTGCCGGATCATGTGACACCTATTTCGCGAAAGATCAAGAGGTATATTCAGGGCTTGCCGGCGGAACACCGTAGGCACATGATTACTGCCCGACCGAGCACATTTAGGTCAGCCGTTGACCTGGCGGGAAGGTTGTACGACGAGCGGGGGGCGATGGCGAGGACAGAAGAAGGGGAGGAGCGAGCCTATGTTAAGAAGGGGAAGGGAAGGCGAGCCGAAGATGGTGGATTGTGTATGGAGGTACGACATCGAGGGAAGATGATCAGAAGAGAATAGAAAGAAAAGGAGAGACATGCAACAAGTGTGGTATAGACCATGAGGGGGAGTGCAAGTGGGGACTGAACGCCTCTTTCCAGTGCGGGAAGAAAGGCCACAGGGCGAGGGATTGTCGCACGGCTAAGTACTACGACTGTGGCGAGATTGGACACCTGAGCAGGGATTGTAAGAAGCCGAAAGCAGGAAGCTCCGGTGCGAGGAAAGGGAATATAGGGTGAAGGCTAGAGCTTATTCCATGATCGAGAGGAGGCTGGAGCGGACTCCAAGGTAACGTCAGGTACGTTCTTGCAAGTTTAGATTTATGCATCTATGCTTTAATTGTGACGCTAGTAGTTTTGTTGCCACTATTTTCTGCGATGTTGCATGTTAGGGGTAGGAAGATCGTTGAGCCCTTCGATGTAAGAATTGCTATTAGTAAGTCTACCAGGTTACCTAATGCCCTAGAGGATTGCGCAATAGAATTGAGAGAGAGCGCTTGTTCCTGCTAGACTGTTCAAGACACACATAGGTAGGTAGACATGCATCTCCGGGTGAGTTGATCAGAAGTCTATGACCCAAACCTCAAGTGTTGCAAGAAGATGGATTGCTCAACCGTGCACAACCAAGAGTTCGGCGACGACCTATGACAATGAAGTATGAGGAAGGCTTCGACCAGGAAAGCGATTGCTTGGTTTGGAATCGAGTAAAGCTAATATTAAAGTGTAGAGGGTCATTCCCAGTTGTTGCTCAGGTAGGAGAAGTGGCACATCGACTGGAGCTACCCGATGAGTTAAGTGGAATTCATCTGATGTTCCATGCGTCTCATCTAAGAAAGAGCTCAACCGATGAGGATAGGATCATGTTACTAGAGAACACTGAGATGGACAAAGTAACCAACCATGAGAAGCAACTGGTGACCAGTATTAATAAGATGAAGAGAATAGGCTAAGGAGGATGATGGTTTCACTTGTGCAGGTGCAGTGAAGCCTAAAGGGATCTAATTTTAAATGCAAGATCAAAGAAGAAGTGAGACAATGTTACCCGTAACTGTTCGAGAAGCGACAGGTTTTGGGGACGAAACCTTTTTAAGGGGGTAGACTTGTAACATCCCGAATTTGTATTTAAACAAAAGAAAAAGAAAAGTAAATAGAAAGAATAGATAATGAGCACAGGTGGAGGGGGGAAAAGTGTACAAAGTACAAAACCTTATTATTTTAAGGTTTAAAGGGGCATGGTCCCCCATATGAAAAGCAGAAAGTTGCTTTTGCTCTCGGAGGAAGAAAGAAGAGAGAGAGCGCCCCGGTTCTATATAGAGAAAAAGGAAGAAGCAGTTGCAAAGGTAAGTCTTATGTTCTATGAGCTCGGTTTCAGTTGGGTTTCGAGTTCTTGATCGAAGTTCTTGGTGTTTAGTGTTTGGTTTCAGGATTCAAGAGCTGAATCGAAGGTGGGTCTCGAACGGGAAGAGTGTTGCTCAAGGGCTGCTCAAGGTGAGTTTCTAGAACCCCTCTTTTACTGATTTTCAACTTATTTCGGGCTAGTATGCATACTAAGTAACCATTTTGAAAGTAACCGTGGGTCTACAGCCTTATGTTCAAAATGATGTATGTATGTATGTATGTATGTATGTATGCTTTAGTGTTGATTATAGGGTAGTGCTGATGTTTAGCATGCTTAGATGCCCTTAGTATGTTAGATTTGTGCTTGGGTATGATTAGAATGATAATCGGGTGATGTTGATAACATAGAAAATATTTCAGAATGTTTTTATGAACATGAACAGTGGTCCATGCGCCAGAGGTGGCTTATGCGCCTAAACAGTGGCCCATGTGCCCAGCATGAGTGGCCAGACGTCTAAGTGTTGGCCATGCGCCCAAGAGTGGGTCATGCGCCAAAACAGTGGCCCATGCGCCCAACATGTTGGCCATGCGTCTAAGTGTTGGCCATGCGCCCAGAGGTGGTCCATGCGCCTAAACAGTGGCCCATGCACCTAAGTGTTGGCCCAAGCGCCCAAGTGTTGGCCATGCGCCTAAATAGTGCCATGCACCTAAATAATGCCATGCACCTAAATAGTGCCCGTGCGCTCAATTTGGACTTACGGTTTTCTAAGTGGTTTTTAAGGGGTAATATGGGGAGATAGGCCGGGTTATGTGTGATGGCTTATGTGTGATGTGTGTTATGTATATATAATGTGCCTGTATGGTGATGGTGTATGTTTATGATTATGTATAGTTCCTTATTATGTATGCATATCTTCCCTTGGCTTTGCGTTGAACGTTAATGAATGTAATGAAGTATTATGTAACATAAAGTGGAAGATAATGAAAAGAGGAACAGTAATGAATGAACGCATGCATGAATAAATAAATGAACGAATGAAAGGCTTGCAAGCATATGTATGAGGTGAGCGACTCTGTGTCACAATTGACTCGAAAGAGGTCCTTGTCGCGTATCCCGGTACTATGTCAGTCTTCAGACATGAGTCGGGGGTTTGTTTATCAGGCCCTGGCACATTATCAATCTTCAGACATGAGTCGGGGGTATTGCATGAGACAGGATGCAGATCACGTACTCCGGTACTGTGTCAGTCTTCGGACATTAGTCGGGGGATTGTGAGCAGGCCCCGACACAGTATCAGTCTTCGGACATGAGTCGAGAGTATCACATATGACGAAAGTGACGGATAATGAGATGCGTCTCGCGTATCCCATATTGTGTCAGTCTTCAGACATGAGTCGGGGGTTTGTTTATCAGGCCTCGGCATAGTATCAGTCTTTGAACATGAGTCGGGGGTATTGCATGATTCGAGATAATGAGGTGAGTGACTTTGTGTTGCAAGAGACTCGGATGGAGTTCAATCCCTGTGATTGACTCATATGGGATCTTTGTCGCATATCCCGGTGTTGTGTTAGTCTTCGGACATAAGTCCGGGGTTTCTTAGCAGGCACCGGCACAACATCAGCTTTCGAGCATGAGTCGGGGATATTGCACGAGACAATATTCGAGTAATAAAGAGTAATGATCAAAGTATGAAATGAACATTAATGAGTTATCGTAATAAAGTACTAAAGAGGATCCTTGTCATTCGACCTCAGTAATCGTGGCTGAGTGCCACGAAGTGGGTAAAGTCTGACCGGATATAGAAAGAGAAGTGAAAGATAATATAATACGTTGAATGAATAAAGTTAACGAACGTAATGTCGAAGATAATAATGATATTATCTGTATGTACGTATGATGCTTGATAGTGAACGATTGTAAAGTATAGTATGTTTTGAAAAAAAAGTAAAGAGCGGTTTTAACAAAGAAAAGTATGTTTTATTATAAAATTAGAACTCACTCAGCATTGCTGACTTTTGTATGCGTGATAGTTTGCAGCTATATGTTGATGTTGAGGAGTTGCAGGCATGGATGCATAAGCTACTGGGAGCATTTTGCGGCTGGCATCTGTATTTTGACATGTCTTTGTATGTTTAGATGAAAACAAATGTTGTAAATGAACGAAATGACATGTTTTCAGTTAATGAAAGTTTTAAATTCTGCTGTAAAATAAATGTAAGTTTTATGATATTTTATGTGCAATGAATGACCAACTGTGAGGTGCCCGGGAACGGAGCCTTACAAGGGAACAAGAAGAGGCCTCACCCCACACCCAAGGAAAATGTTGCCAAGGGTAAAGGGTACGTTAGGGGAAAGGGAAAGGGAGTGGTAAGAGTGCAAAAGGTTGCTTCAAATGACCCATGCTTCAAGTGTGAGGTGAATGGACATTGGGCAAGAAATTGTCCAGTCCATCTCAAAGAGTTGCAAGCTAAGAACTTTGCCAGACAAACCTCAGGTACATTTTCATGATTCATATTGATCTTAATTTAATATCCTCTAAGACATGGGTATTGGATACCGGATGTGGAACTCATATTTGCAACTTGTTGCAATGGTTCAAAAGAAGTAAGGACTTTAAAAAGGGGATGTTAGCCTCTACATGGGGAATGGGGCAAAAGTTCAAGTTGAAGACCGAGGGGACTACATCTTGAAGCTTCCAAATGGTTTGGAAGCAATTTTAAAATATGTTTTGTATGCTCCTAGTTTGCCTAGGAACTTTATTTTTGTTGCCCAATTAAGACAATATGTTATGTTTTAATATTTATTGAAAATGAAATTCATGTTTCTTTAAGTGAGATATTTTATTTTAAAGGTAATCCTATTAATGGTATTTATGAATTGGTTCATGAAAACACATTATATTATATCTCATTGTACCAAACCACCACCAAGAAACTCAAATTGGATTTGAGTGATACCTATCTTTGCATTGCCGTCTTGGTCATATAAACAAGAAACGCATACAAACACTTCAAAAGAACGGTCTTTTAAAAGCAAGTGAATATGATTCATTTGATGTATGTGAATCTTGTTTACAAGGTAAAATGACTAAGACACCTTTTAGTGACAAAACCGAAAGGGCAAAAGATTTATTAGGCATCATACATTCGGATGTATGTGGTCCTTTTAAACCAATGACTATGTACAATGAAAGATACTTCATTACCTTTACCGATGACTATAGTCGATATGGTTATGTGTACTTGGTAAGACACAAAGATGAAGCTTTTGAAATGTTCAAAATCTTGCAGAATGAAGTAGAAAATCAACTCAACAAGAAAATAAAAATTCTCCGCACTGATAGAGGAGGTGAATACCTAAGTGATGCTTTTAGAGATGATCTTAGAAGTTCTGGTATTGTCTCACAACTATCTGCACCTGGAACACCACAACACAATGGTGTGTCCAAGAGGAGAAATCGAACTCTATTGGATATGGTTCGATCTTGGATGGCTAGAAGTTCATTGCCTCTATCATTTTGGGGTTTCACTTTGCTCTCTACAACCCATATTTGAATATGGCCCTAACCAAGAAAGTGGAAAAGACACCTTTTGAAATATGTCATGGAAGGGTTCCATCACTACCATATTTAAAGGAATTGGGTTGTGAGGCTTATGTTAAGACTCCCACCTCAAACAAGTTATAAGTGTATCTTCATTGGATATCCTAGAGATTCTATAATATATTATTTGTATGATCTATTCTAACAAAAGGAGTTTGTTGCCAAGAAGGCTGAGTTCTTAGAAGCTAAGTTCGTTATGGAAGGAACTAGCAGTAGAACAGTGGATCTTGAGGAGGATCAAGAACCACAACCGATACACGTTTGGTTGACACTAGCACTCAACATGAGGATGTTGAGGGTGATCAAATAGTTGATCAATAAACACAAAACATTAGTATATCTGATAGAATTAGTAATCCAACTGAAAGATATGCATTTTTGGTAGATGGATGCTATGTGGTAGATTCCGATGAACCAACCACTTATCATGATGCAATGTCCAATTTGGATTGTGACAAATGGGCTTGAAGCGATGAATGTTGAGATGCAATCCATGTATGACAACCAAGTATGGGACTTGGTTGAACCACCTCTTAACTCCAAGATAGTTGGAAGTAAGTGGGTTTTCAAGAAGAATACCGTTATGCATGGAAACTTGGATACTTATAAAGCTAAACTTGTAGCAAAAGGTTTCACTCAAACTCAATGTGTTGATTATGATGAGACCTTCTCACCGGTTGCAATGCTAAAGTCCTTTAGGATATTATTTTCCATAGCTGCTCATTATGATTATGAGATTTGGAAAATGGATGTCAAAACCGCTTTTCTAAATGGATATCTTGACGAAGATGTCTATATGGTTCAACCTTAAGGTTTTATCAATCAAAAACATCCTAACAAAGTATGCAAGTTAATCAAACCATCTATGGATTGAAGCAAGCATCAAGAAGTTGGAATCACCGTTTTGTTGACGAGATAATCAGATTTGGGTTCATCAAAAAAGCTAATGAAGCAAGTGTATATAAGAAAACTAGTGGGAGCATAATCACTTTCCTAGTATTGTATGTCGATGACATTCTACTATTTGGAAATGACATTCCAACCTTGGAAAGTGTAAAAGCCTGGCTTGGAAGCTATTTCTCCATTAAGGATCTTGGTGAAGCCGCATATATTTTGGGAATAAAGATCTATACGGATAGATCAAGGCAGTTGATAGGTTTTAATCAAAGTGCATACATTGATAAGATCTTGAAAAGGTTCAAGATGGAAACTCTAAGAAAGGTATGGTACCTATCCAAAGAGGAACGATATTGAGTAAGACTTAATGTACAAGCTCAAAGGATAAGCAAGACAAAATGAAGGAATCCCGTCTGCATCTGCGATAGGATCCATCATGTATGCAATGATATGCACTAGGCCGGACGTGTTATACGCCTTGAGCATGACAAGCCGATACCAGCGAAATCCTGGAAACAATCATTCGATGCTATTAAAAACATACTTAAGTACCTAAGGAGGACCCAAGATATGTTCCTAATATATGGATCTGGTGAGGAGAAACTCGTAGTAAAGGTTACACGGATGCGAGCTTCCAAACTGATTGGGATGATTCACGATCCCAATCGGGTACATTTTCATCTGAATAGAGGGAGCATCTCTTGGAAGAGCTCTAAGATAGATGTGGTGGCATTCTCAACTACAAAGTTAGAATACATCACCGCTTCATTAGTAGCTCAGGAAGCTGCATGGCTAAAGAAATTCATTGTCGATCTAGAGGTGGTCCGTTCCGTTCAGGACCACCTAGAAATTCTTGGTGATAACGAGGGTGCGATTGCTCAAATCAAGGAACCCCGTGCACATCAATAGACTAGGCACATTGAATGGAGATTCAACTACATAAGGGATGAAGTTGAAAAGGGAAAGATATGTATTCGCAAAGTTCACACGGATCAAAACATTATGGATCCATTCACGAAGCAATCTCGAAAAGGCAAAGCATGAAAGTCATACTTGTGCCATGGGACTTCAATATTCTAGTGACTGGATTTGATCTTTTATTTTTGTATTTAGATATTGTACCCCTTTATTACTTGAATGAATTATTTGTTTATAATGGTTCAACTAATATTCCTATTTCACATGTTTAAAATCCATGTGTAAATCATTTACTCAGAACGTTCGTAGTCGTTCATACTTGGGGAACAAGTACGAGGGTAAGACTACTATGAACTTGGATTGGTAGATATTCACATGGATGAATATAAAGCAAGGATTACTGCCAAGGTTCATAAATATTTGTGGGATACAAATATTGGACTACCTCATATCTCAAATATTACTACATGGAATCTTCTTGATTGATCATAAGTAAATTTGAGTAAAGGCGAATACCCTTTGGTTTCCTCTGACCTGAGATACATATTAGGTCTTGATATTTACCGAAATTTATACTTTGACTTAGTTCTTCACTGTTCTGAAACATGGCAGTACATAAGTCTGAGTTCAGGTATAATTCAAGGTAATTATGAGAGACGTATGTAGTCAAGATGGGATTGGTCCTCTTATTCGTTGAGAGTAAGATGTCTAAGGCATGATAAAGTTAAATAAATAGAGAATGATCACTCTGTGTCTCTGGGATTTAACATGACATCTGTGACAAAAGGATAGATGATTGATTCACCTAAAACAATTCAAGTAAGGTACTTGAAGGGGATGATGTAATTGAATGGCACTTAGTCATACGTATAAGGATAGTAACCATTGTTAGACGGTATTTACTGCTTGCATCAATCTTCTATGAATCTTGTGCATGTGGGAGATTGTTGGATCTTGTATGCCCAAGACACATACAAGATTGATGTGGTTAGTATGTTATGATCCAAGTCGGGTCATACCCAATAACAAGCTAATCAAACACCAATAAATATTTATTTGTCGATGAGATCATACAAATAAATATTGACACCTATTTAGAAAATGGGTTTTCTAAAACATTGTTTTTTTGTAATAGAACAAATTACGGATAATTTGTTCATGAGAAATTATTTGTATCATTATTTAAGCAAGTTAAATGATAACAAATAATAGTGTGTTTATGTTATAAAATTAAAAGAGGTTTAATTTTATGAACATATGGTTAAAGAGAGTGTAAGTTTTAATAAATTAAAATGGGGGGAACCCATTTAAAAACCAATTTTGGCTGCCCCATGGAGTCCCTCTCCTTGGGATTACATGTCTTGTTTTAATAAAAGACATTAAGATATTCTTGCACTCAACCATACTTACACTTTCTCTCACACACACAATTGCATGAACTCCCTCCTAACAAGCTGAATATTTTCGGATCTAAGGCAAAAAGGGTGCTGAAAGTTTGGTTTTGAGAGGGCATACGAAGAGGATTTGGTGTTCTACCCCCTAACAAGTTAAGTGTTTGCAAGAGCTTCTGGGTATACAAGCTTGCGGACTTCTCTTTTGAAGGCTAGGCATTCAAGAAGCATCATCACCTTCTTTCATCTATACTACATCCTCTTGTTCTTGAAAGGTAGTTTCAAGAACCCCTTTGGTTGTTCTTTCGTTTTGATAGCATTTTCGTTTCACATACATATGATCCTTGTTCATGGGTTTTGTTTTGGGATAAAAAACTCTTCATTTTTCACATTGTTAACAACATGTTTAACACTTTATATCCGCTGCGTTTTGTAGTTTAAATGGTCAAACTAGCTTTGATAAACATGTAACAAAACCCAATAGTTATTGATATTGTTATTATTTTTATAATTTATCATTATTATCACTATTATTATTATTATATTATTATTATTATTATAATTATAATTATTATTATTATTATTATTATTATTATTATTATTATTATTATTATTATGATGTTGTTGTTATTATTAGTGTTTATTATATTATAATTTTTACTTGTGTTATTATTATTAAAGAATTAAATTGTTCAATTTAATAGTTAGATTATTAACTATCATGTATTAAAAATTAATGACAAAAAAATAAGCATAAGTAACCCATAAGTTTCCTAATTGACAATAATGGTCTTTACAAGAATAAACGGAATTAACTTTTAATTAACAGAAAAATACGATGTTACAATTTCCCCAACTTATAAAATTTCATCCCGAAATAAGAATAAAACTATATGAACAAATATGGGTACTTCTTCTTCATATGTTCCTCACCTCCCCAGTAAACTCAGCTCCATGTTTATTCTCCAACAAACCTTAACTATTGGGGTAGTAGTGGTTGTAGTCTTCTTCATAATGTGATCCAAGACTTCAATGGGTTTCTCAATAAAATATAATGACTCATCGATCTCAATGTCATCCAACATAAATGCAGACTTTCATGAGCCTAATACACTTGCTCAAATTTGAGACATAGAAAATAGGATGAACTCCACTAAGATCGGAAGGTAATTCTAGTTTGTAAGCCACTTTCCGATCCTTTTCAAAATCTTGAAAAGTCCATAAATCATGGAGCCAGCTTACCTTCTTCCAAAGCAAACGATGCCCTTCCATGGTGAGACCTTAACAGAACATATCCCCAACTTGGAATTCCAATGGCTTACATCGTTTATCGACATAGCTCTTTTATTGACTTCTCTCCACTTCAAGGTTCTTGCGAATTATAGAGACTTTATATGTCATTTCTTGTATAAGTTCAGGACCAGTGATGAAGTTTTCACCAATGTCGATCCAACGGATCAGAGAATGTCTTTTCGACCATAAAGCGCTTTGAAAGGTGCTATCTTGATACTCGAGTGATAACAATTATCATACAAAAATTCCGCAAGTGGTAAATGCGTAACCAATCACCACCAAAGTCACGGACACAAAGATGTAACAAATCCTCCAATGTTTGGAAGGTTCGCTCGGTTTGACCATACGTTTGAGGATGGTAAGCCATGCTTAGATCCAGTTGAGTACCCAAGAGTTCTTGCATAAACGAGCAAAAATGCAAAGTGAACCGAGTGTCTCGGTTGGATATGATGTGCAAAGGTACCGCATGACGACTCATACTTCCATCAATGTATATATGAGCCAACCTTGATGTTTTGTAAGTTTCACGTATTGGTATAAAATGTGCTGACTTGGTTAATCGGCCAACGATCACCATTATGCTATCATGACCACGAGAGGTACAACGTAGCTTAGTTATGAAGTCCGTGGATATGTGTTGCCACTTCCACATAGGAATCCCGGGTTGTTCAAGTATTCCACTTAGACGTTGATGTTCGGCTATTACCTTCGTACACGCAAGGCACTTAGCTACATAAGTCACTATGTCTTTCTTCATTCCAAGCCACCAATATTGACCACGCGGGTCCGTATACATTTTATCAGAGCCAGGATGAATAGAATAACGAGTTTGATAAGCTTTTTTCATGATAAACGTACGAAGATTATCACGATTCCGAACCCAAATTCGATATGCCTAATACATAAACCCATCGGGTTTCGTTTCTAGTTGAGCTAGTAGATTATGCACCAATTCCTCTATCATTCATTCTTCTTGTTGAACCAATTATTGACCCTCTAAAATAGTAGTCTCAATGTCGCTTTCAATCCTCAAATTTTGAAGCATCACATGTAACACCTGGTTATTTACCTATTTTGAAGCCGACGAATGAAGGAAGAAAAAGAAATAAAGTCCAAAGTCGAGGGACCAAACTCACGAACGAGAGAAATTTAGGAACGTGGGAGTATTTAAGGGAGAGGTCAACCCTTTAATCTCTCCCCACACCCACCAAAATCAGCTATCAAAGAGGACAAGAGAGAGAAAGAGGAGAAAAAGGAGAAAAAGTTGGTTCAGTCGCATGGCCTTAATAGGGTTGTTGCACCCGAGGAAAGTGTAGTTGGACTACTGACTTTCGGGGAAAGTGAGAAGTAAGTTTTCACAAAAAGATTCCTGTAAGAGCATGTAAGATGACGATTGAGGTCTTGGAGTGCATGTTGGACATGATGATGATGTTGCATGATTATGCATCTTATGTATGTATGATGTTGCCCTATATGATGTTAATGCTTGCGTATGTTATGTTCCTTGTTATGATGTATGTTTATCTTTCCTGTGGCTTTACGTGTGATGTTAATGAACGAATTAAGTATTATGTAACATAAAGTGAAAGATAAAGAAAAGAAGAACATGAAGTAAGAATGCATGTATTACGAGTAATGAAAGTAAAGATAGTTGGTAAGCATGGCATGTACATCGGGGTCTTTCTTCGTGATTGACCATTTGCATAGAAATATTGCCGCATACCTTAGGTACTATGACCATGAGGTGCGATGCACCGTTATAGAAGGTCTATGATACGCCTAGGTCCAAAACCCCGAACAGAAAGGTATTGCATATGGCAATACACCTACATTCATACCTTAGGTACTGTGACCATGAGGTGCGATGCACCATTATAGAAGGTCTGTGAGAGGCCCAGGTCCAGAACCACGGATGGAAAGGTGTTGCATAGTAAACCTAAATCTTACACTAGGTAGTGTGACCACGAGGTGCGATGCATCATTATAGAAGGTCTATGATAGGCCTAGGTCCAGTTCCATGAACAGAAGGGAAGGGTTTATGATTGACATAATGGAAAGGTAAAGAATGAAGCATGAAGATTAAAGAAGATAATGTTGATATTATCAATGTGTATGTATGATGTATGATCACAAATGACTGTAAAGTGTAGTATGATTTTGAAAGAAAGTAAAGAATGGTTTTACGAAAGAACAGAGCACAATGAAAAATGAAAATGTGTAACAAATAAATGTAACATCACCTAATGAATGGTTCAAACATAGAAAATATGATTGTTGAACAACAAAGTCACAATTAGTTATGACAACAATGATACAGTAATGTTAAACCTTCATCTTTGACCATTAGCAGTCAAACTTATAACTGACACACATATCTCTTTTGCAGATTACATGGAAAATCTTTCATGGAGCAAGCTCCATAATGTTAGCGGTTATTTAAACCTAATATGCCAGAAGCTGAGGGACTAAGAGATATTATTAGATTCATCTCTATAACAAGGTAGCTTATGCCATCACAGTTAGACCCACTATCTATGAGAACCTTATAAGGTCTTTCTGGAACTTTGCTGAAGTAATTGAAGCAAATGGTTTTAGAACCTTGACTGGAAGAATTGACAATGAACACACTCTAAGCATCGCCGAAGATTCAGTTAGAAGATGCTTATATTTTAGTGACGATGCCAATGCACCAATAGAGCTGGATGATGATGAAAGAACCATATTCTTTGCTGAGATTGGTTATGAAGGAGGATATGAAGCTAAACAAATTGTTAAAGGATTAGTTGATCTGCCTTGGAGATTCCTAATTCACATGTTTTAGCCTACCAATCCAAGAGAAAGACAGGATGGAATGATATTCCAGTCACCACATCCTCAGCAATCTATTCTCTCTGCTTAAACAGGCCATTCAACATGTCTGCCTATGTCTTCAATGGCATGATTTCAACATTGAAGAGGAGAGAAGATATAGGTTCTTGATGTATCCAAGATTTATTGAGTGCCTCATAAATGAAGCCTTTCGAGATATTGCAAATGAGGGACGAGTACTTGATATTCATCACTATGATGTAAGATCATACAAGTACATGAAGAAGAGGGACCCCCAAAACTTTTACAGTGGGGCTCACTCACCTCTTCTTCCCTGGATGATTCAGTAGATAAATCAAGAAGTTCAAGCACAAGAACAAGCTGCTCCATAACCATCACCACAACCAACACCACAACCATCACCACAACCAACACCACAACCATCACCACAACCAACACCACAACCAATAACACAACCAACACCACAATAATCACCATACTCAACATCAATCACCTCCCAACATTGAAGAAAACTAGGCTGTATAATCCTTAGGGGGAGTATTGTTGCATCCGGAAAGGATCATACATGCCAACTCAATAGGTGATTTGATGATTGCTTTGCTGGAATCCCTTTAAGTCCAAGAAGAAATACGAATGAATATTTTTCTAAGAAAAAGAACAAAGGTTTTCTTCCGCATTTGTCAATGTGGAAGACATAAAGCAAATACGTACAAGTAAATGTTCTTCCATATTGACAAATGTGGAATACGAAAAGTTAATGCGGACAAGACTTTGCTCATCCGCATTTGTCAAATGCGGATGACCGAAAAAATGCACATAAGTATTTGTTCGTCTGCATTAACAAATGCGGATGACCATCATACTAATGCGGATGATCAAGTGAAGAAATGCTGATGAAGTTAACTCATCTGCATTAGACTAGTTCTGATGTAATAGGTCAGCGATAGTTTAGTCATTTTGTAACAAGCATCTTGGCTGCCTATAAATAGAATAGATAACCTCGTACCTAAGGTGACGGCAGATACACATATAGAATTTTTGTTGTAATTATTGTTTGTAATTCATCAAATTTCATATATACAATAAAAAATCATTTATGAGTAATTTTCTTGCATTGAATGTTCTTTGATTGTTTGTTTTCGTGATTCAATCACTGACTTGATTATCATACTCGATTCATAGTAAGAATCTCAATCTTACTCAACCCAATCAATAGGGTCAATGTAAATTCCTTGGCTATTCACCACGTGTCCTAGAAATTGAACTTTCTTAAGCCAAAATCACACTTCAAGAATTTCATGTACAATTGTTCTTTCTTCAACAGCTCAAGAACTTGTTGCAAGTGAAAATCATGATGGTATTGGACATTGAATAGATATGTATGTCATCAATGAAGATGATCACAAAATTTTCTAGATAAAGCTTGCATACTCAATTCATGAGATCCATGAAGACAACATGAACATTTGTTAAACCAAAAGGCATAACCATGAACTCATAGTGCCTATATCGAGTACAGAATGCAATCTTTGGTATATCATCATCATGGACACGTAGTTGATGATAACTAGAGCGTAAGTCAATTTTCAAGAAAATGGTAGCTCCTTGAAGTTAGTCAAAAAGATCATCGATACGAGGAAGAGGGTAGCAGTTCTTGATGGGTAAGTTTATTAAGCTCATGATAATCGATGCACATACGAAACAACCCATCTTTTTTCTTCATAAAAAGAACAGGTGCACCCCAAGGCAAAGAGCTAGGATGAATAAAACCCTTATTGGATAGTTCTTGATGTTGACTAGATAACTCTTGCATTTCCGATGGTGCAAGTCGATATGGCGACTTAGCTATGGGGTTTGCTCCTAGAATCAAATTGATTTTAAACTCGACTTCATGCACGGGCGGTAAACCACTAAGGTCATCATGAAACACTTTAGGAAAATCTCGTACAACCGGGACATCCTTAAGATCTTTCCCTTTGACTTTCGTGTTGACCACGTAGGCCAAGAAAGCCATATATTTCTTGCTTAAGCATTTTCGGGCTCGAGTGCAAGATATAAATTTGAGCCCTTTTAGGATTTTTCACCGAACATTTTCATCTATCCCCCAAAGCCAAAGGAATACGGATACACTTCTTGAAACAAATAATCTCAGCATGATGTTTGGCTAACCAGTCCATGCTAATGATACATCAAAGCTTCCAAGTTTCATTGGGATAAGGTCGATAAAGAAATCATGAGCGTCAAGGCTCAAAATACGATCTCGATCTATGATATCAATAGTGATAGGTCTTTCTAGTTTCGTATGTGGCTTAGCAAGAATAGATTCAAACTCTAATGAGACAAAACTCTTATGAGCACTAGAATCAAATAGAACATAGGTATAAGAATTGTTAATAAGGAACATACCTGTTCAGTTTTATAGATACTTAACCATATATGTAAAGCATAAAAAGACTTAGTTCATAAAAGTTGAGGTTGGGTAAACATACCATTCACCATATCATTGTTTTCTTGTGCTTGGTTTTTGTTGATGTTAAAAGCACGACCTCAGGATTGTAAAACATTACCCTCAAGACAAGAGCATTGTGGCGGAAGTGACCAGGTTCCCCACAATTGTAGCTAACGCGATTTGCAACCATCACGACATTGTTGGGAGCATGGTGACAAGTTACCACCAAGTGTCCATATTTACTGCACAAAGTACAGATGCAGCACGGATGTTCCCTGGATGATGGTACCTAAAGACATTGCACATAGGTTTAGGACCAACATAGGCCCTTACTACAGGTACTTGTGCCACAGGTGCAACCACATGTACAAGTTGTCTTTGAGGTGTATTGGGTGCAGCCACAATAAAGTTGTGAGCCTGTGTGAACTTGCATTTCTTGTTGATGTTGTTATAAGACAGTTCAGTTTTAGTGTCTTGAGTAGCTTCAGGGACAGTATTCTTAACTTTCTTAGTACCCTTGGCAGACATGGTGCCTGCTCGTATATGATTCTTGGAAAGTTAAGAGGTGATAATAATGGCTTCCTCAAAGGTGGTGGGTTGACTACCCACCATAACATCTTGTATTTAGGGTAGTAACCCCTTGATGACTTCTCAATGTTACGAGAAATAGTGTGTTGGAGCTATACACGATAGTCTATATTATCAACACAGTCAAAGTCAACAAAGGTGAACGTCACGGTCAAAGTCAACAAAAGTCAAACCTCACATGTTCAAGATGAAGAACCAAGACGAGACGTTAAAGATTTAAATAACTAGGAGTTTTATTGTAATAAATATATTTTGTGTGAACAAAATATATTTTACTATGTTTGAGTCTTGTTTTAGTCTAGTTATATAGTCTAGGGGTTATGTGTAAATATGGAAACTTAGACTAGAGTATAAATAGCCTAATTGTAATTAGAATTAGGTTGATGGTTGGATTTCCAATAGAGTGTGGGATTCTTGTAAACACATTTTTAGCAATCTATCTGAAGATCAAAATGGTTTTGATTGTGCTTATCATATTTTGATCTATAATCGTCATGATTTGATTCAAGTGTGATTATCTTGGATTTACAATTTGATATCAGAGCCTTATTGGATCAAATAAATTGAAGATTAGAAGAATTTGTTACTGATATTTGAAGGTGTTCATCATAATTTTAGAGAGAGAAAGTGGGGGTTTAGAGAGAGAAAGTAGATCTCAAATTCAAATTTCATCCCAAACTCAATCAATTCATCAGATCAACAAAAATCTACTACAAATTTGAACATATACAACATATAGTTCTGATCTATAACATATTTTATACAAGAATTTTAAAGAAAAATTCAGATCTAAAGAAGTCTCTCTCACACACTAGTGTGTTTTTTTGGTGTTCTTAGAGCTTCAACATCTTCATCTAGCGAATTTAACACTTTTCTGATTGAAAGTTTAAAGTTTCCGGTGAAATTACAGTTTCATCCAGTGAAACTCCGGCAAAGTTCCGGCGAAATTGCAACTCCGACAAAATTATTCCGGTCAAATTGCATATTATCCAGTGAAACTATCAACTAGAGAAATTAAAGAAAAAAATCAGCGGAATTATAAAAAAGGCGCTGCGAAATTATAAAAAACCATTATGGGAAATTATAATACCATTTTGCGAAATTATCAACAACAAATCCTAACCACAGCCACAATCACAACGGCCTAAACCCTAACCTACACCGCCACTACCCTAACCGCCCCCTCAACACCACCATCTCCAACCATCACCGTAAACCCATCCACACCACCACCACCACCACAACCGTCGATAGCTCTTACACTAGCCATCATCACTGCAGCATCATTCAACACAAACCACAACCGAACAACCGTGACAAGTGCGATGGCCTAACCCTAGCCGCCGCCACCTTCCTTCAACGATATCTCTTACACCACTACCTATCTCACCGAACCACCACCACCATTGGAACCAGCATGACTAGAGGAAAAGGATGATATATTGTACGTATCGTGACTCACCGGAAAATTTCGTCGGAACCCTAGCCGCCGCAAAGTTCTCTCTTTGATATCTCCTTCGTTATCAATTTTCATAGAAAACCGCGACCATCATTGCATTCAGGAGATTAAGATTAGCCGGAGTAGGGGTTGTTTTAGTCATAGCTCACCAGATTTTTTTCCGGCCACCGATCGCCGCCGTGAGTTCACCAGAAAGGCGGCTGGTCACCGGAACCCTACAAAGGGTTTCTCTCATCAGCCACATCTCTCTATTTCTCCTTGTGTGTGTGTTGTGTTTTTGTGTTAGGGTTAAGGTTGGTGTTAGTGTTTGAGTGGGTTAGAGTTTGTATTTGGTATTTAGGAATATGGTTATGATTATTGGGCTGATTTTAAAAAAAATAGATCTGTGGGCTCATTAAAATCAATCAAATTGGGCTAACAATTGTTATAATTTTAACAATGTGGGCTAGTTAATAGATTACAAACTTTGTTGAATTTTTCAAAAAAGAGGTGGGGGCTGATAATAAATCAAAGAAAATTGACTTGTTGGGATTAATTGATTTCATCCCGATAAAGAATATTCACCGATTTAAAAGATTTATAAAAAAACAAGCTGACCTGGGGCGTTTAATTGTTCACAACAGCATGTAACACCCGGTTATTTATTTATTTTGAAGCCGACGAATAAAGAAAAGAAATAAAGTCCTAAGTCGAGGAACCAAACTCCCCAACGAATGAAAGTTGGGAGAGTGGGGGTATATAAAGGGAGAGGGCAACCCTTACCCTCTCCCCACACTCACATTTTCAGCCAACAAAAGAGGAGAACAGAAAAAGGGAGAAAAGAGGAAGAAAAGTTGATTCGGGTTGGTTCGAGTGAACAAAATCATGTGAAGCGGGTCAAATCGAAGCTCTTCTCATTGTGGTCGCTTGTGTGAGTTCTAGGACCCCTCTTTTAGACGTTTTTGAATGATTTGGGGCTGGAAGACATCTAAAATTGGGTTTTGGAGTGTGTATGTGTGTGACCCGTATGTGTATGTGTATGTGTGTGTATGATTCATTTGAGCCTTGATTTTGAGCTTGTGTGTGCTTGAATGGTGTTATGGTATGCATTCTTAAGGTTTAGGATGGTTAAATTGGGCTTAGAATGGGTTTAGATAAGCTTGGAGGTCGAAAATGGCTGATTAGGTTCGGGATGAACTGCATTCTGCACCAGCTAGGGCTAGGCGACCGAATGGAGGACATACGGCCGATTGAGGTGCGATTGGGGTTCATTCACACGATTGAGGTCCATTCGCATGACTGAGAGTTCATTCACACAATTGGGAGCACAGTCGCATAAATGCTCATCCGTATTAGTTCCATCCGCATTGGTCCAATCGCATGATGTTCAGTCACATGGAGACCATGCGACTAAAGGGTGTCCATACGCTTGAATAGGGATGTCGCACCCGAGGAGAAGGGTAGTTTAACTTTTGACTTTCGGGGGAAAGTGCAGAAGTAAGTTTTTGACGTAAAGGTTTCCGTAAGTTCATGTAAGATGACTGTTGAGGCCTTAGAGAGCATGTTGGGTATGATGATGATGATCTTGCATGATTATGCATGTTATGTATGTATGATGTTCCCCTGTATGATGATGTTGACTATGTATGATATGTTCCTTGTTATGATGTATGTTTATCTTTCCCGTGACTTTACATGGAACTTTAATGAATGAAAGGAAGTATTATGTAATGTAAAGTGAAAGATAATGAAAGAGGAACATGAAGTAAGAATGCATGCATTAATGAATGATGAAAGTAATGAAAGTCTTGCAAGAACTGTGTGTCGGGACACGCCATTAAGAGGTGTTAGCCCAACGGTGTGCGGGTTCGCTACCCCAGGAGGATCCATATCGGGGTCTTTCTTTGTGATTGACCATATGTATGAACCATTATTGCGCGCCTTAGGTACTGTGACCATTTGGTGCTGGGCACCACGGATGAAGGTCTATTATAGGCTAAGGTCTAGTGCCATGTATGAGAATGGTATACCTAAACTTTACCTTAGGTACTATGAGCATTTGGTGTTGAGCAGCACGGGTGAAGGTCTATTATAGGCTTAGGGCTAGTACCATGAGCTTGAAGCGTAAAGTTCATGGTGATGACGAAAGGAAAGATGTAATGATGAACGAACGAATGAAAGGAAGATGAATGAATGAACGAATGTTAATGAATAATGAAGATAATAATTATTATCTATGTGTACGTATGTTGTATGATCACATGAGTAAAGAATGGTTTTAACGAAAGAAAACTATGTTTTATTTTATAAAACTAGAACTCACTCAGCAACGCTAACTTTTATGTGTTTCCAGTTGGCAGGTAATGATTGCTGAGGATGGCACGGGCAGCTACTCAGCTCTCTTGGATGGCATTCTTTTGGTTAACGTTTTTGCATTGTAATGCGAACAAACAATATTTTGAATAAATGTTGTATTAACTTGCAAAATCATTTGTAATGAAATGAGATGTATATTTTGGTAATTCCGCTATGATGTTTTATGAAAGACAAATGTATTTATATGTTTTAAGTGTGATGATCGACGAGCTGTGAGCGTCCTGGGAACGGGACCTTACAAGTTGGTATCAAAGCCAAAGTTGAAGTGAAATGGGTAAAATTTCAAAATAAACCTTAACTTTAACTGAGAATGGGACGGAAAGGGAATGCGACGCCAATCTGAGTAGCTGCGTGCCATCAGGTGTTTTTCATAAAGTTAACCAGTATTATGTGCGCATGTTATGTGCTATGTGTTTTCTGTGGATTTAAATACTGATGTAGTTAGGATAGGTAATGCTCGGGGTGTGAAGAGTAATGTAAGTGGCTAATCACAACTGGCCACTTTAGTTAGGGACTTACTATTCTTGACATAAACTGAGCTATTCCCTTGAATGACCATGTTGGTGTTTGAATCTTTTAGTGTGCGTGTGAATGGCCGGTGGTAGATCTTCAAAAGCCTCTCGTGGTGGTTGTCGTGATGGGATTGGTGCTGAGCCGCGACCCAAGAGAGGAAGACCCAGAGTTGAGAAGGTGGTTCTTGAAGAACCAGAGATCCCACATCCAGAGGGTGGCGACGAGAGCGCCAATCTGAGAGCCTCAGTAAAGGAGGGTGTTGTGGAAGAAGTTCATTAGTTCATGCAAACAATCTTACCATCTATGGTGACCGAAGTGATTAAGGTTGTACGAGAAGGGGAGAGAAAGGAGAGAAACAGGTCCTTGGGTGGACGGGAACAACGGAGCCGGAAACGGTTCACTCTGATAATGACGAAGAGGAAGAAGAAGAGCCTGTGCTGGAGGCAGCAAGAGGCTGTAACTACGGGGCGTTTATGAGATGCAAGCCCCCAACCTTTGATGGAAACGACACTGCTGCTGCTTACCGTGGGTGAGGGAAATGTAGGTTGTTCTTGATATCAGGGAGTGCCGGGAGCACCAGAAGGTGAAGTTCACTACCCACTCTTTTGTGGACTCGGCTCTGTGCTGGTGGGACAATATAGTCCAAGCCAAGGGTAGCAAGGCCATTGGGAGAATGAGATGGTCTGAACTGAAGAAGTTGTTGATTGAAGAGTTCTGTCCTCATAGAGAAATGGAAAAGGTTGAGAGAAAATTCCTGTAGCTGGAGGCGGGGACCATGACACACTAGCAGTATACCACAAATTTCATCAAAATGGCCCGTCTAGTGCCGGATCAGGTGACTCCTCTGTCTTGAAAGAACAAGATGTATATTCTGGTTTGCTAGCGGATATTCGCAGGCACATGATCGCTGCCCGGCCGAGCACGTTTAGGTCGGCGGTGGATTTGGCTGGGAGAACGGTGGTGGTGACTGAAGGTGGCAGGAAGAGTGGAGGTGATCGAAACTGGAATGGGAAGAGTTTTGGTCGGGGTGATGCCTCGACGGGTAACAAGAAGGCACGAGTGGATGACCGCCATGTGGTCACATCGAGTGCGGGGTCGAAAAGGTGTGGCAAGTGTGGAAGGGAGCATAGTAGGGAACGTAGGTTTGGTTCAAACTTGTGCTTCAAATGTGGGAAGGCGAGGCACATGGCAAAGGACTGTCGTACGATCTGGTGCTATAACTGTGGTGAAGAGGGTCACATGAGCAAGGATTGTAAGAAGCCGAGGGCTGAGGGTTAAGGGGCAAAGAAGACAGGAGGTGAAGTGCCGAGGGCAAACACCAGGGCATTCACCATGACACAGGAGGAAGCTAGGACGGACCCTGATGTCGTGTCCGGTATGTTTCTGGCGAACCAAACTTTAGCTTCTGTGTTATTTGATTCGGGTGCTATTAAAAGTTTTATTTCTGCTTCTTTCTATGCTAAGCTGCCTGTTAGTAGTAGACGTGTTGATGCGCCATTTGATGTAGAAACTGCCATAAGTATGTCTACCAGGATTTCTGAAATGATACAAGACTGTGATGTGGAGCTAGAAGGTCATAAGTTTCCTGTTAGACCGTTCATGATGACCTTAGGTGGTTTCGATTTAGTTCTTGGAATGGATTGGTTGGCGGACTCCGAGGCGAACATTATGTGTCGTAAGAAGATAATTCGTTTGACAGCGCCTGACGGGAGTTTGGTGACAATTTATGGGGATCGGGTCACGAAGATCCCAAAAGTGATCTCAATAGCGGTGGCGGGAAAGTGTATGAGTTATGGATGTAGTGCCTACTTGGCTTATGTAGAGGATGTGGATACGCCCACACCACAACTGTCTGATGTACCGGTTGTGTGTGACTTTCTCGACGTGTTCCCTGAAGACTTACCAGGAGTGCCACCTCACAGAGAGATTGAGTTTCAGATTGATCTGATACTGGGTGCCCAGCCTGTTGCCAAGGCACCGTATCGGTTGGCTCCGATGGAGATGAAGGAATTGATGGAGCAGTTGCAAGAGCTGCTTGATAAGGGGTTCATTAGACCTAGTATCTATCCTTGGGGTGCTCCAGTCTTGTTTATGAAGAAGAAAGACGGTAGTATGAGGATGTGTATTGACTACTGTGAGCTGAACAAGTTGACGGTGAAGAATCGATACCCCTTACCGAGAATAGATGATTTGTTCGATCAGCTTCAAGGTGCCTGTTGGTTTTCAAGGATAGATCTTCGATCTGGCTACCATCAGTTGAAGGTGAAGGAATATGATGTTCCTAAAACAGCTTTTCGCACACGTTATGGTAACTACGAGTTTCTTGTAATGTCTTTTGGTTTGACCAATGCGCCAGCTGCTTTTATGGATCTGATGAATCGGGTGTGTCAGCCAATGTTGGATAAATCAGTGATTGAGTTTATTGATGATATCCTGATTTATTCGAAGAGCGAGAATGAGCATGCCGGCCACATTCGGGAGGTTTTGGAGACGTTGAGGAAGGAGAAGTTTTACGCTAAGTTCTCCAAGTGCGCGTTCTAGTTGCACGAAGTTCAATTCTTGGGTCATGTGGTGAATCCTAATGGGATTATGGTGGGCCCGGCTAAGGTGGAGGTAGTGATGCAATGGAATTCACCTAAGACGCCATCCGAGATTCGTAGCTTCTTGGGTTTGGCGGGCTACTATAGGAGGTTTATCCAAGACTTCTCTAAGATTGCTTCTCCACTAACTAAGTTGACGCGGAAGGATATGAAGTTTGTATAGGGTCAAGCTCAAGAGAAGGCATTTGAAGAATTGAAGGAGAGGTTGACTCAAGCTCCTGTTCTTTCACTACCGATGGAAGCGAAGACATGGTAGTCTATCTGATGCTTCGTATTCGGGGTTGGGGTGTGTGTTAATGCAGAGAGGTAGGGTTATAGCTTATGCATCCTGACAGTTGAAGGTTCATGAGCTCAACTACCCAACTCATGACTTGGAGCTAGCATCTATGGTTTTTGTGCTAAAGATTTGGAGGGACTATCTTTACGGGATGAAGTACACCATTTTCACTGACCATAAGAGCTTGAAGTTCTTCTTTGAGGAGAAATATCTTAACATGAGAGAGAGAGACGATGGCTGGAGCATATAAAGGACTATGATTGTGAGATCCACTACCATCCGGGCAAGGCCAACGTGGCGGCTAATGCCCTTTGTCGGAAAGAGAGACCCGAGTCGATTCTGGTGAAAGCATATCAGCTGATCATGACCTCTGACGTGATGAAGCAAGTCAAAGAGTTTCAAGATGAGGCACTGAAAGAGGATCATCTTAACTCTGAGATAATGAAAGGTCTGGTCACAGAATTGGGTGAAAACACGCTTGGTGTTAGAACTCGATTCGGGACAACGTGGATTCCTCGTTTTGGGGATCTACGGGTGAAGATTTTAGAAGCTCACAAGACTCGATACTCCATTCATCCAGGTGCCACAAAGATGTACCAAGACATGAAGAAAGATTATTGGTGGTCGGGTATGAAACGTGACATGATGGAGTACGTGAGTAAGTGTCTTACTTGTCTACAGGAGAAGGCCGAGCATCAGAAGCCGTATGGGACGATCCAAACTTTGGATATACCGAAATGGATGTGGGAGTACATCACCATGGATTTCATTATGAAGCTGCCCCGTACTACGAAAGGGTACGATGCCATATGGGTGATTGTCGACCGTTTGACGAAGAGTGCTCACTTCCTACCGATCCGCGAGACATATTGGTATGAGAGGTTGGTGGATCTATTCATCAAGGAAATTGTAACTCGTCTTGGTGTGCTGGTGTCTATTGTATCTCATCGTGACACCCAGTTTACATCCAAATTCTGGAAGAAATTCCACAACGCCATAGGGACGAGGTTACATATTAGCATGGCTTATCATCCCCAAACTGATGGTCAGTCAGAAAGGACCATTCATACATTAGAAGACATGCTTCAGGCATGTGTGATTGATTTTGGGGGAAGTTGAGATGACCACTTACCGTAAGCTGAATTCTCATACAACAACAACTATCATGCCAGCATTGGTATGCCACCATATGAGATGCTATACGGCAGGAGATGCAGAACACCTGTTTGTTGGGGTGATATTGGTCAGAAGGAGTTAGGGAGCTTCGAGGTGATCGAGGCTATGACCGAGAATCTTGAGAGGATCAAAGCCTTTATGAAGGCAGCCAAAGATAGATAGAATTCGTACGCCAACAAACGACATGGACTGATTGAGTTCCAGGTGGGTGACTGGGTTATGTTGAAGGTCTCACTTTGGAAGGGTATTATTCGATTCAAAAAGCGGGGCAAGTTGAGCCCGAGGTATATAAACCCTTTACGAATCATTGCCCGAGTAGGAGAGGTGGCCTATAGATTGGAGTTACTAGACGATTTAAGTGAAATTCACCTAACATTCCATGTATCTCATGTGAGAAAGTGCTTGGCAAATGAAGACATGATTGTTCCATTGGAAGATATCGAAATAGCCGAACGACTCCATTATGTTGAGCAACCAGTGGCAATCAACGATCGAAAGGAGAAAAGGCTGAGAAATAAAGTGGTTGCACTTGTGCATGTACAGTGGAAGCACTAGAAGGGATCCGAGGAATAACAGGTTTCGGGGATGAAACCTATTTAAGGGGGTTGGACATGTTATACCAGGTTACTTATTTATTTTGAAGCCGACAAATGAAGAAAAGAAATAAAGTCCTAAGTCGAGGGACCAAACTCGCCAACGAAAGAAAGTTGGGTGAGTGGGGGTATATAACGGGAGAGGGTAGCCCTTACCCTCTCCCCACACTCACATTTTCAGCCAACAAAATAGGAGAAGAGAGAAAGGGAGGAAAAGAGGAAGAAAAGTGGTTCGAGTGAGCAAAATCGTTGAGAAGCGGGTCAAAGCTCTTCTCGTTGTGGTTGCTTGTGTGAGTTCTAGGACCCATCTTTTACATGTTTTTTAATGATTTGAGGCTGGAACACATCTGAAATTGGGTTTTTGAGTGTGTATGTGTGCAACCCGTATGCATATATGTATATGTGTGTATGATTCGTTTGAGCCTTGATTTTGAGCTTGTGTGTGCTTGAATGGTGTTGTGGTATGCATTCTTAAGGACTAGGATGGTTGATTTAGGCATAGAATGGGTTTACATGAGCTTGAAGGTCGAAAATGGCAGATTAGGTTCGGGAAGAACTGAATTCTACACCAGCTAGGGCTAGGTGACCGAATTGAGGCCATACGACCGATTGAGGTGCGATTGGGGTTCATTCGCACGATTGAGGTCCATTCGCACGACTGAGAGTTCATTCACACGATGGGAGCCCAATCGCATAAATGCTCATCCACATTAGTTCCATCCGCATTGGTCCAATCACATGATGTTCAGTCACATGGAGGCCATGCGACTGAAGGGTGTCCATACGCCCGAACAGGGCTATTGCACCCGAGGAGAAGTGTAGTTTAACTTCTGGCTTTTGGGGGAAAGTGCAGAAGTAAGTTTTGACGTAAAGGTTTCCGTAAGTTCATGTAAGATGACTGTTGAGGCCTTAGAGAGCATGTTGGGTATGATGATGATGATCTTGCATGATTATGCATGTTATGTATGTATGATGCTCCCCTGTATGATGATGTTTACTGTATATGATATGTTCCTTGTTATGATGTATGTTTATCTTTCCCGTGACTTTACGTTGAACGTTAATGAATGAAATGAAGTGTTATGTAACGTAAAGTGAAAGATAATGAAAAAGGAACATGAAGTAAGAATGCATGCATTAATGAATGATAAAAGTAATGAAAGTCTTGCAAGCACTGTATGTCGGGACACGCCATTAAAAGGTGTTAGCCCAACGGTGTGCGGGTTTGCTACCACGGGAGGATGCACATCGGGGTCTTTCTTTGTGATTGACCATATGTATGAACCATTGTTGCGCGCCTTGGATACTGTGACCATTGGTGCTGAGCACCACGGATGAAGGTCTATTATAGACTTAGGTCCAGTAGCATGAGCATGAAGGGTAAAGTTCATGGTGATGACGAAGGAAAAGATGTAATGATGAACGAACAAATGAATGTAAGATGAATGAATGAACGGAAGTTAATGAACGATGAAGATAATAATTATTATGTACGTGTACGATGTTGTATGATCGCATGAAAGTAAAGAACGGTTTTAACGAAAGAAAAGTATGTTTTATTTTATAAAACTAGAACTCACTCAGCAACGCTGACTTTTATGTGTTTCTAGTTGCCAGGTAATGATTGCTGAGGATGGCACGGGCGGCTACTCAGCTCTTTTGGATGACATTCTTTTGGTTAACGTTTTTGCATTGTAAAGCGAATAAACAATATTTTGAATGAATGTTGTATTAACTTGCAAAAGAATTTGTAATGAAATGAGATGTATATTTTGGTAATTCCGCTGCGATGTTTGATGAAAGACAAATGTATTTATATGTTTTAAGTGCGATGATGGACGAGCTATGAGCATCCGGGAACGGGGCCTTACACAGCACAAAGCCGGTTTGACTCTTTTGCAACAATGAAGAAAGAAAAATTGTCAGATTTAATTAATTCATTTTTGAAAGTTGCAAATAATCTAAAGAAGCATGTTCCTGATCTTAGTAATCATGAATAAATTCAAAAGCTTCTTGACTTTCTTCTGTCTGAATGGAATCATCAAATTAAAATGTTAAAGCAATAAAGAGGTTATGTCTACAAAAAAGTTATGGATATGCTCAACAAACTAAAATCTCTCAAGCTAGATATTCAAAGAAAAGAATTTCAGCAAGTCGTGTTCCCACATCAAACCAAAACCTTAATACTGAACTTGTTTCTTTTATAAAAGCATACTTGATTACAAAGCTGAGCTGATTGAAAAGATGAAATTATTGAGAACTGATTTGGATTCCACTGTTAAAATCGAAGAAAATTGTGAAGCGCTGAGCGATGATACCGACAGTAAAATATAATTTTGACAGAAATGAAAAAATGAAGACGAGAAAGCTGATACTGGAAATAAAGAGTTTGAGGATAAAGAACTGTTAAAATTCAAAGAAGAGGAACAACAAAGAATCACAAAGGTTTGCAACTGTAAGAAGAGCTTAGCTGCAGAAAAAACTATCATGGGTCTTCCTTACGAGACTGTTGAGGATATTGTTCTTTGTCATGCAAAATCAGATTATATGGAATTTCTAAGGCAAACAAATTGTTATTGGAAAATGAAAACGAATTAAAAATAACCAATCAGGAATTAAAAAAAATGAAATTGCTTTTTCAAGGAACCTTAATGAAGCATTGGCCGAAAATGATCTTTTAAGAACAACAATTTTCGAGCCTAACGTTGAAATTAATATTTTAAGATAAAGGGTTGTTTTAGCTTAATTTGAAACAACTTAGCTTCAAAAAAAGCTTGATAAATGGACCCTTTCATACATGAAAAAGGATGAGCTTATTGCTAAACAACAAGGGTCGCGGGTAAACATGGGATTGGATATGAATCAAATGGTGAAACTGTATTTAATTCAGTTTGACCTCCTTCTACTTTATGTTATTCAGCAATCCCCAGAACTTATCCTAAAAATGATTTGTTTGAAAAACCTACTAATAGTTTGCATGCAAGTTTGAGTGGTGTCAATCTTAATGAGGTGCGAGAAAATTATGATTCTACAACTGGTATGGGATACAATAAACCAAATGCTGACAGTCAAGCTAACAATTGTTCAGTCCCGGTTGTTTGTAAATCTATATCTACTATTTCTTCTAACTTCGTTGATAAGTTTAAATAGGTGAAATTCTTATTTTTGAGCTAGTGAGAGTTGTGAAAGAAGAGATAAATCATAAATCACCTAATCATCAAGGTCCAACAACACACAACCTACTCTTGTCAATCAAGATCCAATGGAAGCAGATCTGTGTATACGAGACTGGACAAGTTCAGATGATGAATCAAACATAGAGGATAGTGTCAATTCCTTAAAGATCAAGATATCACCTAAAATTCCAAGTCTCAAAAGTGTCCAAAAACTGATTCAAGACCAATACGGATCTCTTCTCCAACTACAAAACAACCCAACTAGTTAGTGAAGATCTCATTCATTGTTTAGCACAACAAACTTCAAAACAAGCAAGAATATACTACAAGATCAAAGCAATCCTCATCCCTACCTTCACCACATGGGACTACAAAGAATCAAAAGCCTTTCAAAGCTTGTTTTGAGTGTGGAAAAGAAGGTCATGTAGTAAAGAAGTGCCCTCAAAGACTTGCTTTGAATGGTAAAGGCAAACAAAATTGCTTCTCCGGATGTAAGTCTACAAAGAATGTTTGAGACGGTAAACGCAACACGGGTTGCTTCTCTGGTTCAAAAGGTAAAAAGCAAACATCTTTGAATGGTTGGACAAAAAACCCTCCATCCAAACCTTTCATGTGAAGCTAGTACAAAGTTGAAAATGACAAATGGTTCAAAACCAAATTCTTTTCCTTCCGGTCTTATACAGAAAATGATTTTAAAATTTAATTCATTCAAATCCAATTAATTAAGCCGAAACAAATTTGGCAAATTAAAAAGAAAGGATATGGTTCTCCTCGGTATTTCAGCAGATTGTTTGTTGAAGCAGGTTACTTCAACCGTTGTAAAGTAACATCCAAGACTATGATGGCATGGGTTCCCCTCGCTAACTAATCTGTTTATGAGTGCAGAAACAATTCAGGAGGACTGTTAGTAATCTGGTTTACTCATAGAGATTGTTTCTAATTCAATTTGAGGCGGAAGAAACAGGTTATAGTCATGGGATTTTATCCACAATCTGGATTTTTAATCTGCACAATCATAGTTCTGACTTCATAATCACTACATATCTATTGATAATTCATTTCTTATCTTCATAATCAGTGTAGTTTGGAAGACCTTCTTTGGTAAATTTCTATTTTTGTATAGTTTTATAAGAAAATTAAAATTAAAACAAAACAATAGAAAAAATAGATAAACATAATAAAAATAATAAATATATATAAAAAATAGGTTTGGAAAAATAAAAATTTAGGGGGAGAGTATAATAAACAAAAATGAAAAGAGAAGTGCGAACTTGATTTGAGATGACTGAAAATTGATTGTATACCTTCTTCATATGCTTGTTCTTGCATGACTTGCACTTTAAAATGAGAAATGATAGTAACTGATACTGTTATTTGATTCACATCTTCTTTTTAATTGCAAATAATAGAAAAACAACAGATTCTTTAATGATATGCTTGGTAGACTCAGCCTAAAGAATAAAGTACAAAACAACATAATGATTTAAATTAAAATATATGCTTAAGGATGTCCGGTTTTTCACAATCTTTTTGGCCTGCACCAAAACTAAGTACTGACAAAAATGGAGTGAGAATTGATCTTTCACCCACCATGATACAAATCATATAAGCCATATCTTTTATCCATGTTTGGTGTATTTATGTGTCTTGTGTTTGTGCTAATCTCCTCTCATGTACAGAAGTACTGACCTGGAGTGATGATCTCCTTTGTTGTAAGATAGTACTGAACTGGAGCTCTCATCGACACGTGATTAAATGGTCATCTCCTTTGTTATACGTGAGTATAGACCTCGAGCTCTCACCATTTTGGTCTAAGTAGTGTCAAATCATCTAAATGATGACTTCATCACAGAATGCAATATTCTGTTGATAATCACTTGCACACTAATACACACGCCTTGCTTTATAAAGATCCTAACAAAATTCATGAAATCCTGAGATTGGGTGAGGTTTTTTGCCAAATGATTGTGGGATCCTAGCATTGTAAAATATTTAATCGAATGTTAACTAATCATTTGCTACTTGTTGAAAAAGATAGGGCATGAGTTTAAGTGGACAAACATATCAGCAATCATTATTAATATGTTTGAGAATTTCAAAATCATTCAAATACTACGATTAGATTCAGTTATAAGTGTGATCTTATTGCTTGTCGATGATTAAATTCATCTTTGTGCTAAAGTATATTTTGAGGATGTGATCTCATGATCGATTCAATTCTTGGTAACTAAATATATAAATATATATATACTAGCAGGAAACCCGTGCGATGCGGCGACACAAACAATTTCAAACACGTCACTTGGTTTCTATCTATTTATTGATCTGTAACACTCTGGCAGTATTTCAATCAAGGGTTTACCTTTTAACTATTTTTTTCATTTATTATTGTTATAGTTTTGTTAGATGTAAAAATGAACTTGAATTCAGAAACATTATATATAATGTTCTTAATTATTCTTTATGATTAGATGATTAGATAATTAACACAACACCAAGAGCATCATGATGGTTTAGTTTGTTTTTAGAATTCTTACAATGCTTAGGTTGGAATGGTAGATTATTTCAATATGTAGAAAATGATCAATATGAAAGGAAGGATGTAAACATCCTAGCTTGCTGTTGTTTAGTCTCAAACAACAGTTTAAGCAATTATTGTACAGTTCTAACGTGGGCTTCACATTTGAAGTTTGTGCTATTGGAAATGGGCAGCAAGTTTGCGATCTCTCTCCGTCATCTCTATCTCTGTGTTTCAGAACCAAATGGAGAAAGAGACCGCGTGGAGATTTGTTAATTAACTACGAACGCATGGAAACTAATGGTCATTATCTCGTTCTCTGCATATAATTTAACCTACATATGAGTGTCAAAGAAGCAGATAATAAATAAGGTGGCATATTATTCTTTAAGACAACCAAAGACAAATGCACACCTATCATTTAAACCAAATTCATTTTTATGCCCTGCAGTTGTCTCATACAATAGTAGTCAAACAAATTAAATGAGGTTTGAGGCATTGTATACAACCATATAGTATGAAATGACTACTAAGAACAATGTTTTAAACATGTCGGTTGTAATCTTTTTATTACACGGCAAAATAGGCGGGTTGGGTCAGTAGTATAACGGGTCAGAATAGGTTCAGGTAAGGTTGGGTTCGGGTCAGGATGGGCCAATTTAAATACGGGTCAGGATGGGTTATGGTGAGGCTGGATTCGGGTTAATATATGTTCGGGTCAGAATGTGTCAAAAGTCTAAAAATTAAAAACTCCTATTAGGCTGCATTCTGGATAGTATTAGTATACAATGAGGATTCGCAACATCACTTCCGATCAAAATTGAGCAATTACAACTATTGGCCTAAAACCGCCAAGTTAAGTTCTTTATGGTTGCATTATTATTCCAACTTCCAGGACGAAGTTAGAATTCCCACTGTTAATATAAAATGGTGCAATGAAAAACACTTGTCTAAGCATAACTTCTCCATTGCTTATACTAATGTTAATTCAAGTATGCAAGCAAGCCTTGTAATTTGCATCTGATCCGACTTTCCCAATAGATGTATGTGCTCCAGCACCACAGTAGTATAGACCTGCATTTTTAAAAAACTAAATGAAGTAAACTAATAGCAATCATCTCCATTAGGAACCTCATTTAGGTGTAGGAAAGGGTGTACAATTTTTTACTACAAAAAGAAGACATTCTGTGCTTACATGTCCAACTCTGCGAGCAACAACAAGTGAATACTAGACATTATCATCATCTTTAAGTCACCACACATAGCTAATCTTCCCATAAAGCAACATGAATCTTACCTTTCAAACATGCCTCCAATTAAGGTCTCGCATAGCTTATTTCAGTCCCCGTTCACAGATCCAGCCCTCAATTGTTGATTCAATATTCACTTGTGACTGAAGTTCTTCACCCATAATAGCTGCACCAAAAGTAAAGATCCAAAGTCAACATTTTAAAATGTATACTTTGGGTAAAATAATTTGAGTTTCTGTTCGGGTCTCATCTAATTAGTATGAAACACTTATTCAGTAAGTGGTTGCTTATCAAAGAAGTTGAGCTACTTTATCTGTAATTAGGGATTGTGCTAGCCCTAAGTTTGATCATTTAGTACCTAATTATCTTTTGATTTATGGATAATGTTCTTTTTCATTGATTATCAAAGTATATATACATATATATAAACCACCATTAGTAGAGATTTCATGTGTTAGTACCCATTTTCGAAATGTAAAGAAGCTAAATTTACAACCTCTTGAGACCTCACCATTTGCAGAATGCATTAAGCTACTTGAGACATCAACTATCACTTCATTACTCATTAGGGTTCTTGTTTTATGCTAGATAGCACATCATACGTAAATGGACATAATCAATGGCAAAACTATAAGAAAACTAAAAAGGTAAAATTCTGAGACACACTTCAATACTCATAAGTTCAAGTGCCAACTCTGCACATAAAGATTCACCACCTCCACATGATAGTATGGGTGAACCGTCAGATCTAATCCTATGAGCCAAACTGATGGACTAAAAACATGTCAAGTATCAAGTAGTATGATTATTTCAGAAGTAATTCTTGATTCAATATGAACTGTGCATTATTTTGCAAGTGATTTGGTTTCTAGTGATATTATTAAAAATAAAGGTAACATCCTTGTAAATTTACACAATGATCATTGGTACTATATAATCTCTTTAAATAGTAGTCAAAAATCAAAATACCATGTTTTAGGTAGCTTACTTCTCAAAACATAAAATTTGTTGAGAAAACAACATTAAAATGTTATAAAATGTTCACAACAACTTCATCAATTTACCAACTAGAATATATAACATTTGAATTCCTGAATGCAGATGATGATGAAATTGATAAAACAAAATCAAACAATAAATGTCAATATTACCAAGCGAAGCAGCAAGACGTTCCTTCAACATAATTTCCATACATGAAGTCAATAAGCTTATAGGTTTAAAGTTACATTAAAAATAACTTAGATCTGAAGAATGAGAAATAACCTAGAAAGACATTTAATCAAACCTAATTATTCATTTTGAATCTTGTGGGACTTAGAGGTTTTCTGATCTTGGCTCATTGGTTCTTTTGGTCCAACAAACTCCCCCTAAACCAATGCAGCCAAAACCTCTAATTGATTTATTTTCCCACTTATTGTTGGCAAACTGGTTGGTCTTTTTCCTTCTTGATTAGTAGAGAAGATGACCCATATAAGCACTGGCCTAGGAAGAGATCTCAGAGATTTGTTTGGCATGGTATGAATGGGAACTCTATTTTGGGGAACTGGACACAGAGTTGTTATCCCATTCATGAGATCTACTTCCCCATTATGAGTCTGTACGACTCTCGAACATAGGCTTCAAGGAGAACAACCTGTTCCTCCTTGGAGAGTTCTTCTACTCCTCCTTCAAAGAAGAACTCTGGACCATAGTACTCAGATAAGTACTTCACAGTACTGCCATTCTTCAACTCCACAGTAGTTACCTCCCTATAGACAAATTCATCAGGATGAGTGCCTTCAAGGAGTAACTGGAGCTCATTCTTCTTGATGTCTTCAAGCTTTTTATATAATAACCCCTTTTTGATCATCTTGTTTTCCAGTAAGGCTTGAGGGGTCATTTTTGATTGATGAGCCTTCTTGAATTCATCGATTATTTCCCATGGTGAGACTACAATGGCCAGCATGATTGTAGAGTCTATTGTTTTTCTAACCTGGCCATTGTATCTATGTGGAATGGATCTTTTGTGGATTCTAGAACTCACCTTGGGGTCTGGCCATACTCTCACTCTCTCCTTCTCATACTGAAATGTGTGTCTGAGAGTGTACAGCCTCTGAGCATGCCCTTTCATGGCTTGTATAGATGATGACTGAGGAAATTCCTTGTCGACCATCTTCAGTAGTTGCTCATCGTGCTGCTTCTACTGTTCTTCATCTTCTATTTTGACTCTAACCGTTTCCTTTTGAGAGTCAGGTGTGATCATGGGTTGACTCCTGGGTTCTGGTAGCCTTAGAACAACAGAGAGTGGCAGACTATCATCTTCATCCTCTTCTTCTTCATCTTCTTCTATCCTCAGCACCCTTCTCCTCCTTCTAGGTGCATCACTGGATGATGGTTGGGTTGGTAAAGGAATTGGTTTTGAAGATTGAGGATGTTGGATTTGGGCTTAGAGATTGGTTTGGAGATTTGAGGGGTAGGCTGTTTTTGAGTGGGTGATAGGGAAGGTTGTTCAAGCATTTTGGTTGTGAGTTTGGCCTTTGTAAGTCTTGCCATTTCAAACCTTTTTCCAGCCCCAGCCTCATCAAGTGCTTCAATGATAATCCCCTTATGAAATTGCTCAGACAAACAGATTCTGGTGGCTATAGCCAGAATACTGTCTCTGGTCCATGAACGAATCTCCATCAAAGATCTTCCTAATATTTGGCAATGAATCGAATCATGATCTCCAATCTCTCTTTTTCCAGCACATCATATCCAGCCCATCTGGTTTGAATTTCCTCTACTTCCAACTTCCTGATCTCATTGTCTAATGTGGCTGTATCAAAGCCTTGCTTGAAGAGTTGCTCAATGATTTTGTCCATGGATCGGCTGTGTGTGTCATCTGCATCTTTTACCAGCTCTTCCAAGGATTTTCTTCAGCATTAGTTTGATCACCAGCACTTTTCTTTCTTTTGTAAGTGATCAGCTGTTGTTGCTTTTCTTTTTCAACTCCTGGGTTTTCTCTTGTGCCTTCTCATCCTCAGTTCTTTTTCTCTTCTTTTCTTTCACTGCAGTACTCTCCCCTTTTGGATGCATTGGTGGCAGGGGTTTGTACCGCAGAAAGTTTCTTTTGCACAGCATCATCAATGAGTGGTTGTAGACTTGAGGAGATCCTCTCATCAATGGCTTTATAAACAATGTCATTGATGATGGGAGTGATGAGAGGTAGGGAGTGTTGGAATACAGCAACCATCTGCTCTGGGGGGTTCTGTCCCGGAGAGATAGTGCCAAAAGCAAAAGCTGGAGGCTCAGGGAGTGAGTGAGAGGGTAAAGTGTTTGGGGAACCTTCAAATGAAGGTGCCATCTGTGGGTTGGTGGGGGCAGATGGACTTTCATCCTGAGACTTCTTGGCAAGCAGTTCTTGTAGTCTGCTTACCTCAGCCTCCTCGATGGTGTTGTGGGCTAGAACGTCATAGAAAAAGCCCAGGTCATCATCAGCAGAAGCTGAATCACCTGACCTCCTGCTTGAAGCAGGATGTACATGCACTGGGTGTAGACCAGTTGTAGCATGTGCCCCTTTGTCTGGAACTGGGGACTTCCAGCCTCAGGACTATGTCCTTCATCAGCTGTTGCCTTAGTGAGGTCTTAGCAATGTTACCAGCCTCATTCTGATCATGTGCTGATGCAGAAGAGGTGGCAGGCTCACTAGATATTCTAATCTCCCTATCTACACCAGGAGATAGAAGTTGTAAACCCCGGTGCTGTGGGTTGTCAGAAACATGGGATCCTCTTCCCCAATGTCTGTGGTTCTCCCCTTTGTTGGTGGTTTTTGGGGAGGAGGAGAGGCATGCAAGTGAGTCAGCATATTTGCAATAATTATGGTTGGACTTGGGGGGCGGTTGCATGGGGAGAAGGGGTAGAAGCAGTGTGCACCTGGGGAGTATGGTGCTCTTCAATGGCAATCTCCTCAAGTGAGGAAGATCCTAGATGTGGGTACCCCTTGTGGTGGCTGTAGGCTCCTTTTGAGAGGAATCCTGAGCGGCTATGGCTGGTAGAGTCTCTGATACTGCTGGGGGGTTTAATCCAGCAAGTATATCCTGCGTTGGTGGTGTAGGAGCATCTTCAGGGGACTCATCTCCCTAAATAGCTGTTTTGGGTTGTGTTGGTGTTGGTTTAGTGGGGACTTTGGTTGTGATGGAGGAAGCTGTGGGTTCCCTGTGCTTGGGTTTTAGCATTCGGCAGCTTCTTTGAGTGTAAGGTCTGAGTTGTGCCTGGAGTATACATTAGCCAAAACAGCTGGTGTAGGGACTCCAAGGCCAACAAGGCCATCAGATTTTAATTCATCCAAAATAATGGCCATCAGAAAACTGGGATATAATGGCCATCGGTTTGCCACAGGTTTCTAAGCCAAGTTCTTTATTTCTAGAAACACGATTTTAGAAAAATTTAGCGGTTGGTGTTCTAGAATAGAATACAATACCTGTTGCCATTGGGATGACATTTGATCCCAAGAAGATGTCTTGGAGGCTAAGCAGACATTTACCATGTGAAAAATGACTTTCTCAGCGTCATGGAAATGTTTCTTTAGAACGGTTGTATCCCGAAGATCACTTCATACCTATGATTGATAAATGACATATCGTTATGCCCTTTGGGTATGCAGTCACAGCGGTGGAGTCGTGTAAGTGTAATGCCTGACGAATGATGTCGGCTGTAACGACCACTGGTTTCTGGTTGACAAGGGACCGAACAGAGATCTGGCCGGTAGACTCATCAGTATGAACAAGAGCATTTGACCAGAATTGACTGAGGGATTCAGGGTAAATGGTTGGATTCAAGAGAAAGGCTGTGTGATTTGGAGAATCCACCATTAAGTCAATGGCATTATCATATTTGTTCCAGAAAGCCGACTTTGTAAGGTAAGCAACGCAGTTATGTCGTGGTTTCAGACTCATGATCGCCATGTTTGAGAGAGAGAATTTCAGAAAATAACGGCTAATGAAACATTAGAGAAAAAGACAGGTATTTATAAGGTAGGGGTGAGAAAATGACTGAAGGGTTTGGTGTTAGTCATCAGTAGTTTTAAACCGACTGTTGACATGGTACTACCTTTTCAGACGTTGAAACAGCTGAAGTCGTGGTTTTAGGCATCAATAGTTAGAACACTACTGAAGACCATGGTTTTGACTTCAGATGATGAAACAACTGAGGACTTGGTGTTTGACATCAGTAGTTGTGAAACTACTGAAGACAGTGGTTTTGTCATCAGTTGTTGTAAACAGCTGAAGACTTGGTGTTAGTCATCAGTAGTTATAAAACTACTGAAGACATGGTTTTGCTTCAGTTGTTTAGAATGAAACATCAGTTGTAGAAACGACTGAAGAGAAAGTTCTCTTCAGTAGTTTTCGTCAATTCATAGCCTTTCAGCTGTTTCAAACTGTCCTCAACACTTACTCATCAGACTTTGCATCTGCTTTTCAGGTGTTTCATAGGACGTCAGTACTTATCTGTTTGTACTGATTTCAGTAGTTGTAACTACATCAGTAGTTGTAACCACATCAGTAGTTTAGAACAGATAAAGTACTTCAGTACTTGTGAGGCATTTAGCCGTCAGTAGTTATAAAACTACTGAAGGTGAAAGGACTCATCAGTACTATATGTGACATGGTTACCAATGATCACCAGTACTTTTACTGAAATCATCAGTAGTTGTCACTTATTCTAGCTGCAGCATACCAAGCCTTAACACAAGGTTTTGGAAAGTAGAACTATCCAAAGGCTTAGTAAAATATCTGCAAGCTCATCAGCACTAGGCACAAACTTAGGATCAATCAGACCTTTTTCAAAACAATCCCGAATAAAGTGATGTCTGATCTCTATATGTTTGGTCCTAGAGTGCTGGACTGGATTTTTGACAATACACAGAGCTGAAGCACTATCCATTAATAATGGAGTCTTAGTCTCTGTAATGCCATAATCCAGAAGTTGGTTCTGAAGCCAGAGTACCTGAGAAGTGCAACTAGCAGCAGCAATGTACTCGGCCTCAGCAGTTGATGTAGCAACAGATGTTTGTTTCTTACTTAGCCAAGAAATCAAAGAGTTGCCTAGGAATTGACAACCACCAGAAGTTGACTTTCTAGTTAACTTGCACCCTGCATAGTCACTATCTGAAAAAGCAACTAATTTGCAAGAGTGTCCAGTGGAATACCATAAACCCAGAGATTATGTACCTTGCAAATATCTAAAGATTCTCTTGACTGCAATCAAATGAGACTCTTTAGGAGCAGCCTGAAATCTAGCACAAACACATGTAGCAAACATAATATCTGGTCTAGAAGCTATAAATACATCAAGGACCCAATCATACATCTGTAAAGTGTTTCATCAACAGCTTTACCTTTCTGATCAGCATCCAGTTGTGTGGTGTTGCACATGGAGTAGAACAGGGCTTACAGTTTTGTAAATCAAACTTATTCAAAAGATCTTTTGTATATTTTGACTGATGAATAAAGGTTCCATCAGCCTTTTGTTTAATTTGCAAGCCTAGAAAGAACTGTAATTCTCCCATTGCACTCATTTCGACCTCTTTTTCATTAAAGTTGTAAAATCATCACACAACTGGGGATCAGAGGATGCAAAAATGATATCATCAACATAAATCTGAACAAGTAGCTTATGCTCATCCACCTTCTTAATAAATAGAGTTTTATCAATGGAGCCTCTAGTGAAATTATTCTTAAGAAGAAAAGTGAAAAGTGTCTCATACCAGGCTCTAGGAGCTTTTTTCAAACCATAAAGAGCTTTATCAAGTTTATATACCCATTCAGGATGTTTATTATCCTCAAAACCTGGTGGTTGACACACATAAACTTCTTCTTTTATTTTACCATATAAAAATGCACTTTTGACATCCATTTGAAAAACTTTAAGATTGTGGAATGCAGCATAGGCTAAAAACAATCTGATTGCCTCTAGTCTGGCTACAGGAGCAAAGGTTTCATCATAGTCAATACCTTCTTTTGTGAAAACCCCTGTACAACCAGTCTAGCCTTGTTCTTAACAATAAGCCCATTCTCATCAGTTTTATTCCTAAACACCCATTTAGTGCCTATTGCACACTTACCTGGGGGAAGAGGAACCAGTTCCCACACTTGCTGTTTCTTGAACTCAAGTAGCTCAAGCTGCATGGCTTCAACCATCCATTGTCTCTCAAAGAAACATGGTAGTTCTTTGGCTCTAGCTGACTGATGAAGAGAGCATAGAAGCAGAAGTTAGACAATTGACTTCTTGTTGAAACACGAGCATTGATATCACCATAATCTGAGACAAGGGGTGATTCTTCAGTTCTTGATAAACAATGAGATGTGCAAGTGTTTGTAGGACCTTCAGCAGCAGCAGATGTTGATGCAGACTCTTGAAACCAGGAATTAGATGGTAACTCAAAAGATGTAGAGGAATCAGAGATCTCATCAGCATTTGTTGTGGATGGACTGCTGAAGCTACAGGAACATCAATTTAGCAGACACAGGCAGTTGGTCACTAAACTTGAATAGGTGAGTATTGATATTATCATCATCATCAATACCACCAGGTGGAAGACATGCTGCGGAAGATGATTTATCCACATGATCTGCAACAGCTGGAAGTTGATAAGGAACATATTGCAGTATGTCCAAATCAAACAACTCCACAGGGTTTGTGGAATCTTGTCCATAGAGATTCATTAAACTTCACATGCAAAGTTTCTTCAACTATCTTTGTTTTGCAGTTGAAGACTCTGTATGCCTTGCAAGTAGATGAATAACCAACAAAGTACCCTGCATCCACCTTAGGATCAAATTTTGGAGTTGATCCTTTGTGTTGAGAATAAAACAGGGACACCCAAATGCTTTGAAAAATGAAATGAGAGGAGCCAAGTGATGGAGAACTTCATATGGAGTCTTCATCAACCTCTGATTTACTAAGACTCTATTCTGCACATAGCAAGCTGTGTTAACAGCTTCAGCCCAAAAGGTCAATGGCAAACCAGAGTCAGCCAGCATGGACCTTGCAGTTTCAATTAGGGTCCTGTTCTTTCTCTCCACTACTCCATTTGTTCTGGAGTCCTTGGTATGCTAAACTGCCTTTGATTCCCTTTGAAAGATAGAAGTCATCAAGTGTATGGTTTCTGAATTCAGTTCCATTGTCACTCCTAATACACTTGACTGGAAGGGAATACTGCTTCTCAATATACAACACAAAGTGAATAATCTTCTAAGCAACCTCATCCTTTGAATGTAGAAAGAAAGTCCATACAAATCTGAGTAATCATCCATAATTACCAGACAGTATTTCTTCTTTGCCATGCTCATACTCTCACAGGACCAAATAGATCCATATGCAGTAATTGCAAACAGGCAGGACTTAGGCTCTTCAATAGGAGGGAATGAGACTTTGTGTGTTTTCCTTTTAAACAAGCAGTGCAGGTTTCATCACAGTGGAACTCCTTTATTGGTAAGCCTCTGAATAAACTATTGTGGATTAATGATTCATGTTTTTGAAATTAACATGACCAGCCTTCTGTGCCACAGTTTAGATTCTTGAGAAGAGGCTTTGGAAAATAGGCAAGGATTGCCTCTGAGATCTATTTTCTTGGAAAGATCTAAGGCATACACTCTTCCTGTCCTATTGGCTCTCAGGAGAGTGTGATCATCCAACACCTTATCAATCAAATGCAGAACTTTGGATGACAGAATCCTACAGTTCTGACTGGTGAAAAGAGCAACATGGCCTTTATCACACATTGACTGACACTCAAGAGATTGTACTTGAGATTTTCCACATGATTAACATCACCAAACTTTATTTCTCCATTGGAGACAAAGCCGTTGCCAATGATGTAACCCCTAGCATCATTGCCAAAGAAACAAAGCCCTTCTTTCCTTGAGAGTAGTCATGAAGAAGAGAGTGGTCCCAGTCATGTGCATAGATCCCCCACTGTCTACATACCAGATGCTACTTTGGCATGTTGGAGAACCCTGCAATAATAAACAATCAGTTAGTTTTGGAGACCCAAACCTTTTTGGTTTTGGGTGTGGTCTCATCAACAGATGGTAAACTAACAGGTTTATTGGAAACAACAGCCTGAGAGGAAGAAGATGGTGAAGAAGAGGAATCCTTTGGCTTGGATCTCCTTTTCTGTGGTTTCAACATAGGAGCATCTAATTGGTTAAATCTTCCCATAGATGTTGAACCATCAAAACCAGCTGTGTCTGATTTTGTGATAAAGCTTTCAGCTCATCAGACACATTGCCAGTGGAGTTTGATAAGTTCCTATGTGCACCTTCTTCTTCTGAGCAATCTCAGCTGTTACCTGTTTAACCCCTTCCTTTTTGGATTCTTTGAGGACTTAAGGGTTACAGGATTTGATGTTGCTGATACAAATGTGGTCTCAAACTCAGTTTTCATTTTTACCATTTTCTCTTTAATTTCCTCTTTATGTTTGAGTTTGGAACCTCTTTTATACCAGCAATCATCTGTAAGATGATTGAACAAACCACATACTTCACATGGTTTCTTCTTCATCTTATGTTGATCATCAACTAAACAGGGTGAAGCAACTAAAGACTTGCTCTTCAATGCTTTGGAAGCATTGTTTGCTTTCTTGACTTCCTCTTTAGTAGTCTTCAAACTCTTTCTACTGACAGTTTTCTTCTTTTCAGTACTGGCAGTAGTTGGAGTTTGAACTTCAGGTGTTAAATCCTGCTCTCTAGTCCTTTCAGGACTTTTAGAATTAACTCCTGAGTTGATCAACTCATTGATCATGTGAGTGTCAGCAGTGGAACCATCAACATCAGCTGATAGGTTTTGAGAGGGCTTGATGCTGACTTCTACTTCTGATTGTGCTGTATCAGAAAGTAGATCACATGAAGAGATGGATTGGTTATTACTCTCACCATCAGATTCTACCTCTGTTCTGGGAGTAAAATCTGTAGGTGGAGCAGTGTGATTGTAACCAATGCCAAACTTCACATTGGAAGCAGATTGCTTACTAAGAAGTATTTCAAAAACCTTTGCATGATTGTACCCATCTATCACACTCCACCTGGGTGACTGCAAGGGTTTCTTTGAGATCTTTATACTTCTCTAGAAGTATCTCTTCCCTAGCCTTATCATCAGTTATTTGGCATTTAAGTTTGTAAATCTCATCATTCTTATCATTAAGCACAGACTCAAATTCAGCTTTGCTTTTGGAAATTATTTCTTCTAGCTCAATGTTCTTGTTGATTAAAGCTACATTTGCTTCTCTAATAGATGCAAATACTGCTATACATGTTTCAGAACACAATTTGGCTTTTGCCTCAGAGGATACCTGTGATACCTTTGGTGTAGAGGCATTAGTGGATGAAGTATCAGCAGAATCCAAAGCCATAAGAGCTAGATTTCAAAGGGACTTTCACCACCATGTTGACCAGCACCTGAGAACAGTTGTTCATGACCAGACAAGTCATCTGGTAAACTGCTCCAGTCAACAACTCCTGGGGGAAGAAGCTGGTGTTGAGGTTGAGTTTGTTGATGAGATTGGGAAGGTTGTCGTTTAGGCAATGCTTGTGGTGTTGTGCAATTGGAGCTTGAACAGGATTTGGTTGAGGCATATAATAGCAGGGATAAGGATATGACATTTGACCCTGGGGAACAAAGTATGCAGGAGAACTAGGATGTGAATGATGACCAGAACCAGCAGGATGTTGCCCTCTGTTTTGTGGACTAGTACTAGGAAAAGTCACAAAGGGTGCAGAAGAGTTAGATCCAGTTGATCTACACTCTCTTGCAAAGTGTCCCAGCCTTTGGCATTTGTGACACCTCAACTTACTCTTGTCAAAACCAACTTTGGTTTTACCAGAGAGTCCAGGAAATTTCCTGCCAGTTCTCTTATAGAACTTCTGAGATCTGATATTAATCAATGCCATTTGACTCAGAATATCCATCTCTTCTAGATCATTAAATTCCTTTCAAATCATCCATGATGAAGCATAGATTGTCACTATTACTGCCAGAATGACTCTCAATACCAACAAATGCATGATCAGAACTATTTGAAGAGAAATCAATATGCTCATCATAATTGCTTTCAGATGCAGCATATTCTGACTCATGACCAACCAAGGCAGTATTCCCTGGTACAAAGTCATCAGTGAGCTTTCCTGATGAGGACAGTTTCCTCTTCTGCTCTATCTCTCTTCGAATGTAAGCAGTTTCCATGAAGTTGGGTGAGAGATAGGCTATCCAGATTTGCACTGGAGCGTAGGACAATAGTGTATGTGTCCCATCTCTCAGGCAGTGATCTGAGGAACTGTTATTCATCTGGCTATTGGTGTATTCCTGTTTCACCATTTTCAGCTCAGAGATCAAGCAGGAAAAACGCTCAAACTGTTGAGTCAGTGTCTCACCCTTTGTATGAGAGAATGTCTTATATTGTTGGGCAAGGATTTCTCTGTTGTTTGCTAAGACCTCATCTGTGCCACCGAATTGTTCCTTCAGGGCATTCCAGAGATCATGAGCAGTTTCATGATGCATAAGCCCTGAATAGATTTCATTAGGCAGTGCCATGGCCAGAATTCCATGGGCTTTAGCATTCAATCTCAAACAGTTTCCGATCTTCATCAGAGTATTGTTCCTTCTTCTTCGGAACCATTTGATTGGTTTCCGGATTGTTCACCATAGGCTTATGTGGTCCATGTACCACAGATGTCCAACAACCTGAACTGTTAACAAACAGGTGATGAAGCATTCGTCGCTGCCATATGTTATACTCGGTCCTAACTAGCATCGGAGGCTTGGTTGAGGAACCGGTATTGTGAGGATCATTAGAAGGAGTAGTCATCTCAGATTCAATAAAATTCAATTAAGCTAAAACAGATTTAGAACAAAACACAACAACCAATTGAACCAGGAGAGATCTCAAAATAAATGAACGAAAGCGACAGAAATTCAATAATCTATAACCAGTTCTTGCGAATATGCTAATTCAATCAAACATAGATATCAATTAGCAGTTTCAATGATCAATTGTTAGATCGATGAATGATTAACCAGCTCTGATACCACTTGTTAGGATCAGTGATCTACGTTTGATCGATTAGAGAGTATAGCAGCGGAATTCTACCAATGAATTAGCCAATTCACAAGAACGAAAAGATATTCAATGAAGAACAAAAACGGTTATAGATAGAGAGAATTCTGCAAATATATTTCATTCAATATTCGCTTTCGTGGTAACGGAATGTCACACTTACAATTAGGTCGACACCTCTTATATAAGAGATGTGATGTCTGCTGATGTCACTTGATAGTGACATCTAACAGAATTATTCCAACTGAAACACAACTACTGAAGATGTCAAAACAGCTGACATCTTCTTACAAAAATACTAAGTGTTATCAGTTACTATAACTACTGAAAAACATAAAACTACTATACTACAACGACTGAAGAACAAGCTCTTCAGTCGTTTTACAAAACTACTGAAAGTAAAAACTACTGATGACTTCAGTAACTGATATCACAACTACTGAAGAAGTACTCTTCAGCTATTGTGACAAACTACTGAAACTTCAGTACTTGGTCTTCAGACTTGAACTTCAGACATTTCATCAGCTGATGACTTCAGTAGATATCATCAACTGATGTCTTCAGTCTTTGTCTTCAGACTTTGTACACCAGTTGTTGATCTTCAGCATTTGTAGACTCTTCAGCTGTTGTACTTCAGTACTTGGTCTTCAGCTTCAGCACTTGTGTTCTTCAGCTGTTCAGCTTCAGCACTTGTGTTCTTCAGCTGTTCAGCTTCAGCACTTGTGTCTTCAGCTGTTTAGCTTCAGCACTTGTGTTCTTCAGCTGTTGAACTTCAGCACTAGTCTTGAGCTGTTGAAGTCTTCAGCACTTGATCTTCAGCTATGGAGTTTTCAGCACTTGTCGAACTGCTGATGAAGCCTTCAGCATTTGTTGTGATATCATGTGGGACTTAGAGGTTTTCTGATCTTGGCTCATTGGTTCTTTTGGTCCAACACACGGGATCTTCAATTTGAATCTTTGATTGAAATCATCATCTTTAAAACACAAGTTCATGGAACATGAAACCAGGACATGGTCGATGTGTTGGTATACCGATCATCAGTGTATCACTCAAAAGATTAGTAACCCCAAATCAAACCTAAAATGACAAAACCTATAAACAGAAGTTGTAAGTGCAAGAAAATTTAACCACATCAAAATCATAATATTTCTTCTTCGTCTCTCAAATACGTAGGTTAAACTCAAAGGCCCAAACACACAAAAATCAAAAAGGGTTCGAGATAATTTTGTAGGGGTACCTGATTGACGACATGAGACTGAATGAAGATGATGTGTTCAAAACTCCAACACATCCTGATTTCTTATTCTAGAAACTTAATATCCCAAATGCAGATGATTGACACTTCACGATTCCTTCTTTCTCTTTCACTGTCGCCGCTATCGTAGTCGACTCCCACCACCACACATCTCTCTCTAATGCCATCACTCAAGCTATATTCAAAAACAAAAATACAAATTTATAAAAACAACTAAAATCAATCATAAATTGCACAGTGAACAAAAGCGAGGACTATCTTACCTCGAAGAAGTTGTAGTAGGTTGAAGAACAAAAGATAATCCGGATAGTCTGAGTTTATAGGAAAAAATGCAATTTGAATGACCATCATTTGTTCATCCTGCAGAGAAGGCCTGTATAAGAAGCCAAAAACATACTCTTTTCGTGTTATGCAGGGTTTTGAAGAAGAAAAGTCTTAGCTATGACTTTCTCAAATGGGAGTCTGCAAGCTGTATCTACCTTTTTGGTCTGATGGCTTCTCTGGATTACATTTTATATTTGATTCTAGCTAATGAATTGTACATCATGTTATGACTTGTACATCATGCTATAAAGGTTGTACATCTCCAATGACTTCTCTGTTTAGGGCTTGTAGTTTTATATTGCATATGATTCCAGCTTAATGAATTGTACATCATGCTATACAGGTTGTACTACTCTTAAATTTAAGAGATTTTAGTGAAATGACTATTCTATCCTTCCAAATGGTTATTAATATAGTATATATATATATATACAAATAAAAAAGTAGATATATAAAATAAAATAATTATAATAAATATATAAACAAAATAAAAAATTATAATAAATTTCATTTCAAAATTCTTTTAGGTCTTCCATATTATGCTATTACAATTTTATCATTTTTCATGTATTTCACAGAAATTGCATACAACCGAACATAGGTTCGCTTGTTTTCAAACAAAAATAAACACACGTTTATTTTGTTTAAATAAAATGATCTATTTAGAAATATCGAGATTGTGTTTGTGAATGTGTTTGAGATATTTGTTGTAAGTGATGACCGATCATCAATTGAGTGGTGTACCTGATCAAAGAACCTATTCCTCAAGTTTGCAGAAGATGCCGAGCTAGGAATCCTCCTCCTACATCTTCTGAAGCACTCAAGATTAGAGATTTGGGAAAGCTGTTCTAATATGTTGACAAAGGATGCTTGAAAAAAAGGGAGAATAAAAATAGGAGGAGCTTATGAGATGAATAATCTCTCATCAAATTCCGAAAGATTCAAATTGATGATCTTTTTACTGTTGACTTCTCGATGCTGATTTCGTCTAAAGACGTTGATAATGATAGACTAAGGGGGGGTATTGTTGGAGTTCTACAAGATAGTCTATATTATCAACACAGTCAAAGTTAAGAAAAGTCAACGTCACGATCAAAGTCAACAAAAGTCAAACCCGACACGTTCAAGATGAAAAACCAAGATGAGACGTGTAACACCTGGTTATTCCTTTAAAGTTAGCAAAGAAAGAAGAATAAAGTGAAGAAAAAGAAAGAAAATATATTTTACCCAAGTTGAGAGGTAAAAGTGTCAAAAAGGACAAAAGGTTTGAAAAAGTGGGTGTAAAAGATGATGGTTGCCCATCACTCTCTCTACACCCACACAATGTTCGGATCTTGTTACAGAGAGAAAGAAAGTAGCTAAAATTCTCAGATCTTGAAGAACAAGAGCTGAAAAGTCCGAATTCAAGGTAAGAATTCATGAGTTAACATGTTCTTAGCTGGTTATATCCTCGGTTGTATGCTTATGTATGTTGTGTGTGTTCAGTTGTGTGTTTTTAGTGGGTTTCTATGTGAGAACTTGTAACAATCAGATTTTGAAGGAAGTCATACCCGCAGAGGCTGCTAAGGTGAGTTTTAGAACCCGTCTTTTACATGTTTTAACTGATTTTGGGGCTGGAAATGCATGTATGAACTTTTTATAAGACCAGGGTTTCATACCCGTATGAGTGAATCTGTGTATGTTGCGGGCGTGGTTTGATTTTGGGCTAAGTTCATGCTTGATGATGTAATGGTTGTGTTTCTAAGGCTTAGAATGCATGATTTAAGCTTAGAACATGATAGATGGTGTTTAGGGACCGAATTATGATGATAGGTTTGCCCTAGCCTGCTCATGCGCCCAAATAGTATTTCATACACCTAACTTTAGAAAAATAACTGCGTAAGTGTTGATAAATGCGGATGAGTTAGTCATGCAAATGAACAAATGTGGATGAGTAAGTCATGCGAATGAACAAATGTGGATGAGTAAGTCATGCGAATGGACAAATGCGAATGAGTAAGTCATGCGAATGAACAAATGCGGATGAGTAATTCATGCGAATGGACAAATGCGGATGATTAAGTCATGCGAATGAACAAATGCGGATGAGTAAGTTTATGGGAATGAACAAATGCGGATGAGTAAGTCATGCAAATGAACAAATGCGGATGAGTAAGTTCATGCGAAGGAACAAATGCGGATGAGTAAGTCACGCGAATGAAAAAATGCAGATGGGTAAGTCATGAGAATGAACAAATGCGGATGAGTAAGTCATGCGAATGTACAAATGCGGATGAGTAAGTCATGCGAATGGACAAATGCGGATGAGTAAATCATGTGAATGAGTAAGTCATGCGGATGAACAAAGCGGATGAGTAAGTTCAGGCGAATGAACAAATGCAGATGAGTAACTCAAGCGAATGAACAAATGTGGATGAGCATTGACAAATGCGGATGAGTAATGTCAATGTGGATGAACAATTGCTGATGAGCATTGACAAATGCGGATGAGTAAAGTCAATGCGGATGAACAAATGCGGATAAGAATTGACAAATGCGGATGAGTAAAGTCAATACAGATGAACAAATGCGGATGAGTAAATGAAATGCGGATAAACAAAAAGAAATACGGATGAACAAAAAATGCGGAGGAACAAAAAGGGAAATGCGGAGGAACACTTAGAATATTTTCTGACTTTTTGGGGAAAAAGTGTTAAGTAGGCCTTGGCTTGGGAGGTTCCTGGGGGCTATGTAAGTTGATTTTTTGAAGTCAAAGATGATGTGATGGGCATTGAATGATATGATGAATGATTGATGCTTATGCATGATGGTATTTATGGTATATATTATGCATGTTTGATGATATGTGATTGATGACATACGATTGATGTTGTTATGTTTATGTATGATTGCATGTTATGTTCTCTAATGTTCCCTATTACGTGTGATGATGTGACTTTACGTGGTTTAATATTGTTCATGAACGTAAAGTATTATCATAACGAAGCGAAAGATTTAAGATAATGAAATTGGAAGATAATGAATGAACGAATGAAAAGCCTTTCACGCAACTATAGGGAGGTTCACAACTCGCTGAGAGTTGTTACCTTGTGGGTGTCTACAACATGCGATTTTGGCTAACTCATAAGGGTTCATACAAACAGTAAGAGTTCAGTCCCGGTGACTGCTCCCATATGTGCGATTTCCTAATTACTGTGTGTCATACAGCGTGCGATTTTGGCTAACCCATAAGAGTTCACACACACAGGGGGAGTGTCCAACTATGTGTGTATCTACAGTGTCTGATTTTCGCTAAATCATGAGGGTTAATACAAACAGTAAGAGTTCAGTCTTGATGACTGCTCCAATAACATGTGATTTCCTAATTACTGTGTGTTATATACCGTGCGATCATGGCGAACCCATAAGAGTTCACACACATAGGGGGAGTTTGTCCTAGTGACCACTTCATACGTGCGATATGCGCGATATGCGCGATATGTGTGATACGTGCGATATGTGCGATACGTGCGATAGGTGCGATGTGTGTGATACGTGTGATATGTGCGATAGTGCGGGATGTGCGAAATGTACCAAACGAACGATGTTGAAGATAATAATTATCATCATGATGTATGTGCGATGTGCGATCACGTGCGATAGTAAATAAAATGATCTAACGAATGGAAGGTAATGCAATGTTTTTATAAAACAAGAACTCACTCAGCAACACTGACTTTTGATGTATTTTCTAGTTGGCAGGTGAGCATTGCTGAGGATGGCACGGGGCAGCTACTTGGCATTTTGGATGACAATCTTTTATTAATGTTTTCGCATTGTAATGCGAACAAATGAAATTGTGTAATGAATGTTGTATTATTTTTCAAAACCATTTTCAATGAAAATGATGTTTTTTATGTTTCCGCTGTAACATTTATTTCAAGTTATTGTAATTATATGTTTTATGTTCGATGATTGGCCAGCTCTGAGTGTCCCGGGAATGGGGCCTTACAAGTTGGTATCAGAGCCAATGTTTAAGTGAAACGGGTAAATTTTCAAATTAAACCTTAACTTAAACTGAGAATGGGATGGAAAGGGAAGGGATGCCAGTCCGAGTAGCTGCATGTCATCAGTAATTTTGTTATAGTTAACTGGTATTACGTGCGCATCTTATGTGGTTATGTGTTGCTAGTAGATTTAGATGCTGATGTAGTCAGGATAGGTAATGCTTGGGGTATGAAGAGTAAAGTAAGTGGCTAATCACAACTGGCCATTGTAATTAGGGACTTACTATACTTGACATAAACTAAGTTGTTCCCTTAAATGACCGTGTTGGTGTTTGAATCTTTCAATGTGTGTGTTAGAGGATGGTTGGTGGTAGATCATCTAAAGCTTCACGTGGTGGAGGTTGTGGTGCTGAACCATGAGCTACAAGAGGAAGGCCTAGAGCCAAGAAGGTGGTTCATGAAGAACCCGAGACCCCTCATCCAGAGGGTGGAGATGAGAGTGCTAATTTGAGAACCTCAGTAAAAGAGGCTGTTATGGAAAAAGTTCACCGGGTCATGCAGACGATCTTACCGTTTGTGGTGACCAAAGTGATAAAGGTTGTATGAGAAGGATAGAGAGAGGAGAGGAACAGGTCCTCGGGAGGACTTGAGCAACCGAAAAATGAGACGGTTCTCTCCAATGATGAAGAGGAGGAAGAAGAGCCTATGCAGGAGGTGGCACGAGGCTGTAACTATGGGGCATTTATGAGATGCAAGTCCCCAATGTTTAATGGGAATGGTACTGCTGCTGCTACTCATCGATGGGTGAGAGAGATAGAGGCGGTACTCGATATTAGCGAGTGCCAGGAAGATCAAAAGGTGAAGTTTGCAGCTCACTCCTTTGTGGACTCGGCTTTGTGCTAGTGGGAAAATATCGTCCAAGCCAAGGGTAGTCGGACGATAGGAAGGATGATGTGGGCAGAGATGAAGAGGTTGGTGATTGAGGAGTTCTGTCCTCACTGTGAGATGCACAAAGTTAAAAGGGAGTTCCTGCAGCTGGAGGCGTGGACTATGACCCATCAGCAATACACCACCAAGTTCAACAAGATGGCATGTCTGGTGCCAGATCAAGTGACACCCTTGTCACGAAAGATCAAGAGGTTTATCCAGGATTTTCCGGTGGATGTCCGTAGACATATGATCGTTGTCCGACCAAGCACGTTTTGGTCGGCAGTTGACTTGGTGGGGAGGTTGTATGATGATAGGACTGTGGTGGTGGTGGCTGAGGTGAGTAGGAAGAATGGTGGAGACCATAACTGGAATGGGAAGAGGACTAGACGGGGTGGTGTCCCGACAAACAATAAGCGTGCACGGGTGGATGATCGACGTGTAGTCACATCTGGTGCATGATCGAAGAGGTGTGGTAAATGCGGGAAAGAGCATTCGGGAGAATGCGAATCGGGGTCAAACATCTGCTTCAAGTGCGGGAAGCCTAGCCATATAGCGAGGGAATGTGGGGTTGTAAGGTGTTACAACCATGGAGAGAATGGTCACCTGAGTAGAGACTGTAAGAAGCTGAGGGCTGAGGGTTTGGGGGTGAAGAAGGCTGGAGGAGAAGGGCAGAGGGCAAGTGCCAGAGCGTTCATGATGACGCAGGGGGAAGCAAGGAGAGACCTCAAGTTGTGTCAGGTACATTTCTAGTAAACCAAACTTTAGCCTCTTTGTTATTTGATTCTGGTGCTAGTAAAAGTTTTATTTCTGCTGCTTTTTGTGCTAAATTGCCTGTTAGTAGTAAGAATATAGATACTCCATTCAATGTAGAAACTGCCATAGGAGGGTCTACCCGGATTTCTGAGATGATAGAGGGTTGTGACATAGAACTAGAAGGTCACAAGTTTCCTGTTAGACCATTTGTAATGACCTTAGGCGGGTTTAATGCAGTCCTAGGAATGGATTGGTTGGCGGACTACGAGGTAAACATTGTGTGTCCGAAGAAGATTGTTCGATTAACAACGCTTGACGAAAGTACGGTGACGGTTTATGGTGACCGATTCACCACTATTCCAATGGTGATTTCCATGGTGGTGGCGGGAAAGTGCATGAGGCATGAATGTAGTGTCTACTTGGCCTATATGAAGGATGTGGATACGTCAACACCACAACTGAACGACGTACCGGTGGTGTGTGACTTTGTAGATGTGTATCTCGAAGGCTTACCAGGAGTGCCACCTAACCGCGAAATCGAGTTCCAGATTGACTTGATACCAGGTGCCCAACTCGTTGCTAAGGCACCGTATCGATTGGCTCCGACCGAGATGAAAGAGTGGATGGAGCAATTGCAGGAGTTGCTTGATAAGGGGTTCATTAGATCGAGTATCTCTCCTTGGGGGTGCTCCGGTTCTGTTCGTGAAAAAGAAAGACGACAACATGAGAATGTGTATAGACTACCGTGAGCTGAACAAGTTGACGGTGAAGAATCGATACCCCTTACCGAGAATTGATGATTCTTTTGATCAGCTTCAGGGTACAAGTTGGTTCTTGAGAATAGATCTTCAATCTAGCTACCAATAGCTAAAGGTTAAGGAGCAAGATATTCTTAAAAAAGCTTTTAGCACACGTTATGGACACTTCGAGCTTCTCATTAGGTCTTTTGGTTTGACCAACGCGCTAGCTATTTTATGGACTTGATGAATCGAGTGTGTCTGCCGATATTGGATAAATCAGTGATTATGTTTACTGATGATATCTTGATTTATTCTAAGAGTGAGGATGAGCATGCCGGTCACATTCGAGAGGTGTCAGAGACGTTGAGAAGGGAGAGGTTGTATGCTAAATTCTCCAAGTGTGCATTCTGGTTGTGCGAGGTTCAGTTTTCGGGTCACGTAGTGAATCCTGGTGGGATTATGGTGGACCCGGCAAAAGTGGAAGCGAAGATTTAGTGGTTTTTTCCGATGCTCCCTACTCGGGGATGGGATGTGTGTTGATGCACAGAGGAAAGGTTATAGCCTATGCATCCCGATAGTTGAAAGTTCATAAGGTCACTTATCCCACTCCCGACTTGGAGCCAGCAGCCGTGGTCTTTGCATTAAAGATATGGAGGCACTATCTATACAAGATGAAGTGCACCATATTCAGCTGAGATACATAGGGCATTTTGGAATTATTAATAGAGTAGGAAAGGTGGCTTTTAGATTGGAGTTACCAAATAAATTAAGTGGAATTCACCTGACATTCCATGTATCTCATCTAAGAAGGTGTCTAGCAGACGAGGATATGATTGTACCACTGGAGGATATCGAGGTAGATGAATGGCTCAATTATGTGGAGCAACCAGTGGCGATCATTGATATTAAAGAGAAGATCTTGAGGAATAAAGTGGTTCCTCTTGTGCATGTACAGTGGAAGCACAGGAAGGGATCTTAGGCTACGTTGAAGACTGAAGAAGAGATGAAGCAGCATTACCTATGATTGTTTGAGGAATAACAGGTTTCGGGTACGAAACCTATATAAGAAGGGTGGACTTGTAACACCCGGTTATTCTTTTAAAGTTAGCAAAGCAAGAAGAATAAAGTGAAGTTAAATAAAGAAAATATATTTTACCCTAGTTGAGGGGTAAAAAGTGTCAAAAAGGACAAAAGGTTTGAATAAGTGGGTGTAAAAGGTGATGGCTGGCCATTACTCTCACTACACCCACACAAAATTCAGATCTTGTTACAGAGAGAAAGAAAAGGAGCTGAAATTCTCAGATATAAAGAACAAGAGCTGAAAAGTTCGAATTCAAGGTAAGAATTCGTGTGTTTAAGATGTTCTTAACTGGTTATATCCTCGGTTGTATGCTTATGTATGTTGTGTGTGTTCGGTTGTGTGTTGTCAGTGGGTTTCTAGGTAAGGACTTGTAGCAATCAGGCTTTGAAGGAAGTCATACCCGAAAAGCTGCTAAGGTGTGTTCTAGAACCCCTCTTTTACATGATTTAACTGATTTTGGGGCTAGAAATGCATGCATTAACTTTTTATAAAACTAGGGTTTCATACCCGTAGGTATGAATGTGTGTATGTTGTGGGCACGGTTTGATTTTGGGCTAGGTTCATGCTTGATGATGTAATGGGTGTTTTCCTAAGGCTTAGAATGCAAGATTTAAGCTTAGAACATGATAAACGGTGTTTGGGGACCGAATTATGATAATAAGTGTGCCCTAGGCTGCTCATGCGCCCAAGCAGTAGTTCATACGCCTAAGTTTAGAAAAAACTGCTGAAGTGCGGACAAATGTGGATGAGTAAGTCATGCGAATGAACAAATGCGGATGACTAAGTCATGCCAATGAACAAATGCGAATGAGTTAGTCATGCAAATGGACAAATGCGGATGAGTAAGTCATGCGAATGAACAAAGTTGGATGAATAAGTCATGCCAATGGACAAATGAGGATGAATAAGTCATGCGAATGAACAAATGCTGATGAGTAAGTCTTGCGAATGGAAAAATGCGTATGAGTAAGTCATGCGAATGAGAAAAAGCGGATGAGTAAGTTCATGCAATTGAACAAATGCGGATGAGTAAGTCATGCGAATGAACAAAAGCGGATGAGTAACTTCATGCGAATTAACAAATGTGGATGAGTAAGTCATGTGAATGAACAAATGCGGATGAGTAAGTCATGCGAATGGACAAATGCGGATGACTAAGTCATGCGAATGAACAAGTGCGGATGAGTAACTTCATGCGAATGAAAAAACGCTGATGAGTAAGTCAGGAGAATGAACAATTGCTGATGAGCATTGACAAATGCGGATGAGTAAAGTCAATGCGGATGAACAAATGTGGATGAGCATTGACAAATGCGGATGAGTAAAGTCAATGCGGGTGAACAAATGTGGATGAGTAAACGAAATGCGGATGAACAAAAAGAAATACCGATGAACGAAAAAATGTGGATGAAAAAAAAGGGAAATGCGGAGGAACACTTAAAATATTTTCCGACTTTTTGGGGAAAAAAGTGTTAAGTAGGCCTTGGCTTGGGAGGTTCCCGAGGCTATGTAAGTTGATTTTTTAAAGTCAAAGATGATGTGATGGGAATAGAATGATATGATGAATGATTGATGCTTATTCATGATAGTATGTTTGATGTATATTTTGCATGTTTGATGATGTGTGATTGATGAAGTACGATTGATGATGTTATGTTGATGTATGATTGCATGTTATGTTCTGTTATGTTCCCTATTACGTGTGATGATGTGACTTTACGTGGTTTAATATTGTTAATGAACATAAAATATTATCATAACGAAGTGAAATATTTAAGATAATGAAAGTGGAACATAGTGAATGAACGAATGAAAAGCCTTTCAAGGAACTGAAGGGAGGTTCACAACTCGTTGAGAGTTGTTACCTTTTGGGTGTCTACAGTGTGCGATTTTGGCTAACTCATAAGGGCTCATACACACAGTAAGAGTTCAGTCCCAGTGATAGCTCCTATACGTGCGATTTCCTAATTACTTTGTGTCATACAGCGTGCGATTTTGGCTAACCCATAAGAGTTCACACAAAGGGGGAGTGCCCAACTATGTGTGTATCTACAACATGCTATTTTGGCTGACTCATGAGGGTTCATACACACAGTAAGAGTTCAGTCTTGGTTACTGCTCCAATAACGTGTGATTTCCTAATTACTATGTGTTACATAGCGTGCGATCTTGGCGAACCCATAAGAGTTCACACACATACGGGGAGTCTGTCCTAGTGACCACTCCATACGTGCGATACGTGCGATATGTGCGATAAGTGCGATATGCGCAATATGTGTGATACGTGCGATACGTGTGATACATGTGATATGTGCGATATGTGCGATACGTGCGATATGTGCGATACGTGTGATATGTGCGATACGTGCGATATGTGCGATGTGTGCGATAGACAGATTGGTATCAGAGCCACGGTTATAAGGATTCAGGTTATTAAAATTGAATGACCTAGACTATATCTTTTGAAGATCTACCGCCAACCATCTTCTAACACACTATAAGATTCAAACACTAACGCGGTCATTCAAGGTAATAACTTAGTTTATGTCAAGTATAGTAAGTCCCTAATTACAGTGGCCAGTTGTGATTAGCCACATACTTTACTCTTCATACCCCATGCATTTTCTATCTCGACTACATCAGTATCCAAATCTACACATTAGCACACAAGCCACATAACATGCGCACATAATGTCGTTTAACATTAACTTACATAAACGTTTACATAAAAACCTTTACATGCAGGCACGTAGCTACTAGGACTGGCATCCCTTTTCCTTTTAGTCCCATTCTCAGTTTAAGATTAGGTTTTTGAAAATATTTACCCAATTCACTTAAACTTTTGCTCTCATACCAACTTGTAAGGCCCCGTACCCGGGCACCTCACAGTTGGTCATTCATTGCACTTAAAAACATTATAAAATGTACAATATTTTGCAGCGGAATTTAAAACATTCATTTATAATTAAAAATATATCAATTACAACATCTGTTTTCATCTCAAAATACAAGACATGTCAAAATACAGAAGCAAGCTTCAAAACGCTCCGAGTAGCTTATGCATCCATGCCTGCAACTCCTCAGCATCAACATATACCTGTCAACTATTATGCATACAAAAGTCAGCGGCGCTGAGTGAGTCCTAGTTTTATAATAAAACATACTTTTCTATGTTAAAACCGTTCTTTACTTATTTCAAAACACACTATACTTTTCAATCGTTCGTGATCATGCATCATACGTACATACAGATAATCTCATTATTATCTTAATCATTACGTTCATTAGCTTTGTTCATTCAACCTATTACATTATCGTTCATTTTTCTTTCTAGATCCGGTTAGGCTTTACCCTCTTTGTGGCCCTCAGCCACGATTACTGATGTCAAATGACAAGGATCTTGTTCAGTACTTCATTATGATAATTCATTTACATTCGTTCTTTCATACATGATCTTCTGTTCATTACTCATTATCACTCGAATCTTGTCTCTTGCAATATCCCTGACTCATGCTCGAAAGCTGACGCTGTGCCGGGGCCTTCTAACAAACCCCCGACTCACGTCCGAAGATTGACACAGCACCGGGATACGCGACGAAGATCCCATACGAGTGAATCACAGAGATTAAACTCCATCCGAGTCTGTTGCAACACAAAGTCGCTCATCTCATTGTCTCGTCTCATGGACAAAGACCTGTGTCGAGTCTGTTACGACACAGAGTCACTCACCTCATATCTATGCTTGGCTTTATGCCACACCCCCGAAGTTATACATAACTCGAGTAACAACCCCCCACGAAAGTGGGTAACAACACCCCCATAGAAATGGGTAACTCCCCCATAGAAATGGGTAACACCTCCATAGAATTGGTAAGACCCCCATAGAAATGGGTAACACCTCTCAAGGTCAGTCACAAAGACTGGAACCCTTGCTTGCACACTTTAGGATTTGCTGAACCTCACGCGATAGAGCTTAAGGCATTAAGAGCAGTGCACCTCTGTACCTATTGCTTTCAAGCCTCTCTGTACTCTCTCTCTATTCATTTAATCATGCATGCATTCATTCATTACGTTCCTCTTTTCATCATCTTCCACTTTACGCTACATAAAACTCTCATTACATTCATTAACGTTCAATGCAAAGCCAAGGGAAGACATACATATATAATAAGGAACATACATAAACATAAACATACACCATCACCATACTGGCAACAACATACATACATAACACACATCAAACATAAGCCATCTCATCCTAACCAGGCTTATCTTCCCATTTTACCACTTAAAATCCAGTTAGAAAACCTCAAGTCCAAAGTGGGCGCTGGGTCCTTCCAGGCGCATGAGCATAAAAATTCTAAATATAAAACAGTGTGGGCACATGGGCACTGTTTGGGCGTTTCTGCCTATTCAGGCGCATCACCAATCACTTAGCCATTTCAAGCACTTGGGCGCATGGGCACTGTTTAGGGGCATGGTCCACACTTTGCCATTTCATCGACTAGGACGCATGGGCACTGTTTAGGCGCATGGTCCACATTTAGCCATTTCATGCATTGGGACGCATGGGCACTGTTTAGGCGCATGGTCCACACTTAGCTATTTCATCCACTGGGACGTATGGGCACTGTTTAGGTGCATGACCCACTCTTGGGCACATGGCCAACACTTAGGCGTCTAGCCACTCATGCTGGACGCATGGGCCACTGTTTGGGCGCATGAACAACTCATGTTCATCAAACATTCTGAATCTTTCTATGCTACAAAATTCACCCGATTCTCATTCTAAGCATACCCAAACACAGATCTAACATACTAAGGACATCTATGCATGCTATACATCATCTCTAACCATAATGAAAACTATAAAATGCACACATACATACAACATTCGTACATAAAGCTGTAAGCCCCCGGTTCCTTTAAAAGATGCTTACATCGTATGCATAATAGCCCCAAATCAGTTGAAAGTCAGTAAAAGAGGGGTTCTAGAAACTCACCTTCAGCAGCTTTTGAGCAACACTCTTCCAGTTCAAGACCCACTTCGATTCAGCTCTTTGAATCCCGAAAACAAACTCTGAACAACGGAACTTCGGTCAAGAACTCAATACTCAACTGAACCCGAGCTCAAACAAGAGAAGACTTACCTTTTTCAGCTTCTTCTTCCTCTTCTCCCTCTAGAACCGAGAGTCTCTCTCTCTTCTTCTTTTCAGCCGTGAAGAAAAAGGTAAAGAATAAATAATGGGCACCCATGCCCTTAAATCCTAAAATAATAAAAATGTACTTTGTACACTTTTTCCACCTCCATTTGTGCACAATTTCCATTCCTTCCACTTACGTTTCTTTTCCTTTCGTTTAAATAGAAATTTCGGGGTGTTACAAGTCTACCCCCTTAAAGAGGTTTCGTCCCCGGTGTTGCTTCTCGAACAGTCACGGGTTACACTATCTCACCTCTTCTTTGATCTTGCATTTAAACTCAGATCCCTTCTGACTTCACTGCACCCGCACAAGTGAACCCATCATCCTCCTTAGTCTATTCTCTCCTTCTCATTAGTAGTGGTGACCAGTTGCTCCTCGTGGTTGGATACTCTGTCCATCCTAGTATTCCCTAGTAGGATGATGCATAAATCTAAACTTACAAGAACATCCTTGACATTACCTCGGAGTCTGACCTAGCCTCCTCCTGATCATTGCGAAGGCTCTAGCCCTCACCCTTTATTCTCCTTCCTCGTATCAGAGCTCCCTCCGGTCTTCTTCGTTCCCGAACCTTCCACTCTCGGCTTCTTGCAATCCCTGCTCATGTGACCTTCTTCACCACAGGAATAACACCTCCCCATACCGAAGTTCTTCACCACATGTCCGGTCTTTCCACAACGGAAACAAACACTGCCCCGAGCCTGCATTCCCCGAGGTGCCTGTGTCCACACTTATGACACCTTTTTGACCCCACACTAGTTATGATCACACGCTAATCATCCACTAGCGCACCTTTGTCACCTGGAGCGGTTCCGCCACGTTCCAATCGCTTCCCGTTCCATCCTTGATCATCGCCTCCTTTCTTCCTACTTTCAGTCACTATCACAGATCTTTCATCATACAATCTCCCTGCCAAATCGACCACCGACCTAAACGTGCTCGGTCGGGCAGCGATCATGTGCCTATGGATGTCCGCCGACAAGACCCTAATGTAGCTCTGGATCTTTCGTGAAAGAGGTGTCACCTGATCAGGGACCAAACGTGCCATCTCGTTGAATTTAGTGGTATATTGCTGATGTGTCATCGTTCTTTCCTGCAGCTGCAAGAACTCTCTTTCAACTTTATCCATCTCACGGTGAGGACAAAATTCCTCAATCACTAGCCTTTTCAACTCTGGCCATCGCATCCTCCCGATAGCCCTGCTTCCCTCAACCTGGACGATATTGTCCCACCAACACAAGGCTGAGTCCACAAAACAATGGGTAGCAAACTTCACCTTCTGATCCTCCCGGCACTCGCTGATATTCAATACTGCTTCCATCTCTCTCACCCATCGGTGAGTAGTAGCAGCAGTGCCGTTTCTATCAAAGTAGGGGGCTTGTACCGTTGGAACGCCCCATAGTTACAGCCTCGTGCAGCCTCTAGCGTTAGCTCTTCCTCTTCATCCTCTTCGTTATTGAACAAAACCATTTCAGTCTCGGGTCGTCTCCTTTCCCTTCATATCTCTCCTCGTCTCTAACAGCCTTCATAACTTCGGTCATAACAGACGGTAGGATCGTCTGCATAACCTGATGCACTTCCTCCCGGATTGCCACTCTCATCGAGGCTCTCTGATTAGCATTCTCATCACCTCCCTCCTGATGTGGAGTCTCAGGTTCCTCATGGGCTACTCTTTCAGCGCTGGACCTTCCTCTTGTGACCCGTCGTTCAGCACCACGTCCACCACCATCTCCACCTCATGAAGCTTTCGAAGATCTACCGCCAACCATCTTCTAACACACTATAAGATTCAAACACTAACGCGGTCATTCAACGTAATAACTCAGTTTATGTCTAGTATAGTAAGTCCCTAATTACAGTGGCCAGTTGTGATTAGCCACTTACTTTACTCTTCATACCCCAAGCATTTCCTATCCGACTACATCAGTATCCAAATCTACACATTAGCACACAAGCCATATAACATGCGCACATAATGCTGTTTAACATTAACTTACATTAAACGTTTACATAAAAACCTTTACCTGTAGGCACGTAGCTACTTGGGCTGGCATCCCTTTTCCTTTTAGTCCCATTCTCAGTTTAAGATTAGGTTTTTCAAAATATTTACCCAATTCACTTAAACTTTTGCTCTGATACCAACTTGTAAGGCCCGTAACGGGCACCTCACAGTTGGTCATTCATTGCACTTAAAACATTATAAAATGAACAATATTTTGCAGCAGAATTTAAAACATTCATTTATAATTAAAACATGTCAATTACAACATCTGTTTTCATCTCAAAATACATGACACGTCAAAATACGGATGCCAGCCTCAAAACGCTCCCAGTAGCTTATGCATCCACGCCTGCAACTCCTCAGCATCAACATATACCTGCCAACTATCATGCATACAAAAGTCAGCAACGCTGAGTGAGTCCCAGTTTTATAATGAAACATACTTTCCTGTGTTAAAACCGTCCTTTACTTATTTCAAAACACACTATACTTTTCAATCGTTCATGATCATGCATCATATGTACATACAGATAATATCATTATTATCTTCATCATTACGTTCACTAGCTTTGTTCATTCAACCTATTACATTATCATTCATTTCTTTTTCTAGATCCGGTCAGGCTTTACCCTCTTTGTGGCACTCAGCCACGATTACTGAGGTCGAATGACAAGGATCCTGTTCAGTACTTTGTTACGATAATTCATTACGTTTATTCATACGTTCGTTCTTTCATACATGATCTTCCGTTCATTACTCCTTATCAATCAAATCTTGTCCCTTGAAATATCCACGACTCATGCTCGAAAGCTGATGCTGTGTCGAGGCCTGCTCACAAACCCCCGACTCATTTACGAACACTGACACAGCACCGGGATACGCGACGAAGATCCCATACGAGTCAATCACAGAGATTGAACTCCATCCGAGTCTGTTGCAACACAATGTCGCTCATCTCATTGTCTCGTCTCATGGACAAAGACCTCTGTCGAGTCTGTTATGGCATAGAGTCGCTCACCTCGTATCTATGCTTGGCTTTATGCCACACCCCCGAAGTTATACATAACTCGGGTAACAACACCCCTACCGAAGTGGGTTACAACACCCCCAAAGAAATGGGTAACACCCCTATAGAAATGGGTAACACCCCCATAGAAATGGGTAACACCTCCATAGAAATGGGTAACACCCCCATAGAAATGGATAACACCTTTGAAGGTTAGTCACAAAGACTGGAACCCTTGTGTTCACACTTTAGGATTTGCTGAAGCTTACGCGGTAGAGCTTAATGCATTAAGAGTGGTGCACCTCTGTACCTATTGCTTTCAAGCCTCTTTGTACTTCTCTCTCTATTCATTTAATCATGCATGCATTCATTCATTACGTTCCTGTTTTCATTATCTTCCACTTTACGTTACATAATACTTTCATTACATCCATTAACGTTCAACGCAAAGCCAAGGGAAGACATACATATATAATAAGGAACATACATAAACATAAACATACACCATCACCATATAGGCAATAACATACATACATAACACACATCAAACATAAGCCATCTCATCATAACCAGGCTTATCTTACCATTTTACTCCTAAAATCCAGATAGAAAACCTCAAGTCCAAAGTGGGCGCATGGGTCCTTCCAGGCGCATGAGCATAAAAATTCTATGTACAAAACAGTCTCGGCACATGGGCACTATTTCGGCGTTTCTACCCTGTTCAGGCGCATCACCAATAACTTAGCCGTTTCAAGCACTTGGGCGCATGGGCACTGTTTAGGCGCATGGTCCACACTTCGCCATTTCATCCGCTAGGACGCATGGGCACTGTTTAGGCTCATTGTCCACACTTAGCCATTTCATCCACTGGGACACATGGGCACTGTTTAGGCGCATGGTCCACACTTAGCCATTTCATCCACTGGGACGCATGGGCACTGTTTAGGCGCATGACCCACTCTTGGGCGCATGGCCAACACTTAGGCGTCTAGCCACTCATGCTGGACGCATGGGCCACTGATTGGGCGCATGAACCAATCACGTTCATCAAACATTCTGAAATCTTTCTATGCTACCAAATTCATCCGATTCTCATTCTAAGCATACCCAAACATAGATCTAACATACTAAGGCCATCTAAGCATGCTATACATGATCTCTAACATATAATCAACACTATAACATGAACACATACATACAACATTCGGGGTGTTACATCCTTTCTTTCATTATAGTTAGTTGGCTTGCAAGAACTAAAATGTTCGAACATGCAGGTTTGGTTATTGCGCGATTAGTTGGTGTTATTTTCTCCTTAACCAATTCCATTGTTTCTAGATTTTTTCATCAAGGTGCTATTTAGTTCAACAATCATGGTTGGTATGACGACAACCATTTGACGAGCAATCATGGCAGCTAACTTTCGGTTAGAACTTCCACACATTCCATGGTGACGAGACATGCTAGATACAAAATAAGTTTGTCATATGAATTTTTAGATAAAAGGTACATTAAAACAAACAAGGATATTCCAGATTTGTAAAGCACATGGAATTATTCCATTTGATAATGCATTAGCATTTTGAAACCTTGACATGTCAAGGTAAATTGACCAATTTGCCCTAAAACTTATGTATGTTGACAATTGTTTGATACTCACCCTAGAAATACCCAGGTAAGCATAACTAGTCCCATATGATTTATGGGAAATGCTTACCTTTGCCCGAAGGCTTTTTGTCAGGAAATCCAGAATACATGTGTCTATGTGACACACAATATTTCTTAGGTTCATGGAATCAAAACCTTGATGACATTTTTATAGATTAGACATAAAGTCTAAAGGTTTAAGTCCACGATATAAAGCGTACGATCCCACATGTTGTCGATAATAACTTTAAGTAGTTTCATTCATCAAGGGATTAAAGAATCTAGAATACTTTTAGGGGAGACAAGAAACAAAGTTTAATCAATTACAAGGCAAACCTAACTAAAGCCATCACATTGCACATAAAAAGGCGTCCCTAATTAGATAGTATCATGCAACATGCAACAATACATATTTACATGAATATAAAGATTTTCATGAGGTTCATGCATAACTATAGTCTAGGTCACCATTTCTAATAACCTAAATCCCTATAGTTAAGGGCTCTGATACCAATCTGTCACACCCTAACCTTAATGGCGGAATCGTCGATATGTGAGGGTTAAGATTTTTCACAACCACATAACGCTACCATTTAAATCAAAATATTACTATCATAAGTTTCAAATTATGCAAATTACAACCAAAATTCTAAAACAAGAAATAACATAACATAATATAAATACAAGACCTTTTATTCATTTATCTAGGTCCAAATCCTAAATATGAGCAACTTCAAGAGATGACATGAAACTTGGGTATTTCTTGAAACATGTTAAAAACAAAGGGTCAATTATGAAAGTTGATGAGTTTCTGAGGGTTTAATATATATAAATATATACCAAAATATTTACAAGTAGCAATCCATGTCAATAGTTATGAATTATGCAAGTTTATATAACACATATAGCTACAATGAAAACCTTGACCAAAATTAAGATTTTAAGTTTAAAGCGATTAGCTAAATGTATTTGGTTCCCATGATGGACACGTCATACGTTGTTAGGAGCCCGCAATACATCGACTTTAGCACCAAATAGACTTGTCAGACCCATACATCTATGATGTCGCTAGGATAGCTGTAAGGCGCCGTTCCCGGGCACCTCACAGATGGTGGTTCATCGCACATAAAACGTTAGAAAACATATATTAATTTTGCAGCGGAATTTAAAACTTTCATTAATAACTAAAAACATGTTTATTCATTTACAACATTTGTTTTCATCTCAAAATACAAGACATGTTTAAAATACGGATGTCAGCCTCAAAATGCTCCCAGTAGCTTATGCATCCATGCTTGCAACTCCTCAGCATCAACATATACCTGCCAACTATCATGCATACAAAAGTCAGCGATGCTGAGTGAGTTCTAATTTTAATAATAAAATATTTTCTTTGTAAAAACCGTTCTTTAGTTTATTTCAAAACATACTATACTTTACATCATTCGTGATCACGCATCATACGTACATACAGATAATATCATTATTATCTTCATCATTATGTTCATTAACTTTATTCATTCAACGTATTACATTATGGTTCATTTCTCTTTTTAGATCCGGTCAGACTTTACCCTCTTCGTGGCACTCAGCCATGATTACTGAGGTCGAATGACGAGGTTCCTGTTTAGTACATTATTACGATAATTCATTTACGTTCATTAATACGTTCGTTCTTTCATACATGATCTTTCATTACGTTCGTTAATCTTCATTCATTTGTTACATCTGGTGACATGTACATTACCCCGAACACTGTGCACGAAGCTTGTCACTAGGTCTGAGGTGTATCATAGACCCCGAACATTGTGCATGAAGCTGACTCAAGTACCTGAGGCAACTACATTCACCGTTCATCTTTTCGTTTCATTCCGGATCAATGCCATATGCTATACCCGAACATTGTGTATGAAGCTGGTTACTGGGCCTGAGGTCTTTCATAGATCCCGAACATTGTGCATGAAGCTGACTCCAGTACCTGACGCAACCGGCAAGGATCCCATACATGTGGTCAATCACAAGGATTGGACCACATCCGAGTCTGTTGCAACACAAAGTCGCTCACCTCATTATCTCGTCTCATGCAATATCCCCGACTCATGTCCGAAGACTGATACTGTGCCAGGATATGTGACACGGATCTCATCATCCGTCACTTTCGTCATATGCAATACTCCTGACTCATGTTTGAAGACTGATACTGTGTCTGGGCCCACTCACAAACCCTCGACTCATGTCCGACGACTGACACAGTACCGGAGTATGCAATCTGTATCATGTCTCATGCAATACCCCCAACTCATGTTCAAAGACTGATACTATGCCGGGCCCTGACACACAAACCCCCGACTCATGTCCGAAGACTAACACAGTACCGGGATACGCGAAAAGGACCTCTTTCGAGTCTATTGTGACACAGAGTCGCTCACCTCCTACATATGCTTGGCTTTATGCCACACCCCCGAAGTTATACATAACTCGTGTAACAACACCCCCACCGAAGTGGGTAACAACACCCCCACTGAAGTGGGTAATAACACCCCCACCGAAGTGGGTAACAACACCCCCACCGAAGTGGGTAACAACACCCCCACCAAAGTGGGTAACAACACCCCCACCGAAGTGGGTAACAACACCCCCACCGAAGTGGGTAACAACACCCCCACCGAAGTGGGTAACACCTCTGAAGGTCAATCATAAAGACTGGAACGCTTACGTGAACATTTTAGGATTTGCTGAACCTCGCGCGGTAGAGCTTATGGCATCTAGAGTCGTGCACCTCTGTACATATTGCTTCAAGCCTCTCAATACTTCTCTCTTAAGTTCATTAATTCATGCATGCATTCATTACATTCCTCTTTTCATTATCTTCCACTTTACGTTACATAATACTTTCATTACATTCGTTAATGTTCAACGCAAAGCCAAGGGAAGACATACATATATAATAAGGAACACACATAAACATAAACATATACCATCACCAATACACGCACATCATACATGCATAGCACACATCAAACAAGCCATCACATCATAACCACGCTTATCTCCCCATTATACCCCTTAAAACCACTTGGAAAACCTTAAGTCCAAAGTGGACGCATGGGTCCTTCCAGGCGCATGTGCATAAAATTCTAAGTATAAAACAGTTTGGGCGCATGGGCACTATTTGGGCGCTTCTGCCCTGTTTAGGCGCATGGCCACTATGCAGGCGCATGGCCACTATGCAGGTGCATGACACCTATTTAGGCGCATCAACACTTAGCCGTTTCAATCACTTTGGACGCATAGCACTATTTAGGTGCATGGCCAACACTTGGGTGCATGGCCAACACTTAGGCGCGTGGGCCACTGTTTAGGCGCATAACCTGCCCTTAGGCGCATGGCCAACACTTAGACGTCTGGCCACTCATGTTGGATGCATGGACAACTGTTTGGGCGCATGAGCCACCTCTAGGCGCATGGTCTACTGTTCATGTTCATCAGAACATTCTGAAATCTTTTCTATGCCACCAATTTCACTCGATTCTCATTCTAAGCACACCCAAACATATATCTAACATACTAAGGCCATCTAAGCATGCTAAACATCATCTCTAACCCATAATCAATACTATAACATGCATACATACATACAACATTCGGACATAAAGTTTTAAACCCACGGTTTCTTTATAAACATTTACTTAGTATGCATAATAGTCCTAAATCAGTTGAAAATCCGTAAAAGAGGGGTTCTAGAACTCACCTTTAGCAGCTTTTGAGCAACACTCTTCCAGTTCAAGACCCACTTCGATTCAGCTCTTTGAATCCCGAAAGTAAACTCTAAACAACCGGAACTTCGGTCAAGAACTCAATAACCAAGTGAAACCGAGCTCAAACAAAAGAAAACTTACCTTTTTCAGCTTCTTCTTCCTCTTTCTCTCTCTAGAACTGGGCTCCCTCTCTCTCGTCTTCTTCTGAGCCGTGAGAAAGAAAATGGTAAAGGAAGAATGGGCACCCATGCCCTTAAATCCTTAAAATAATAACAATGTACTTTGTACACTTTTTCCCCCTCCATTTGTGCACAATTTCCATTCCTTCCACTTACTTTTCTTTTCCTTTCATTTAGATAGAAATTTTGGGGTGTTACAAGTCTCGGGTCATCTCCTTTCGCCCAAAGATCCACCCCTTTCCTGTCTCTCCCCATCTTTAACAACCTTCATAACTTCGGTCACCACAGACGGTAGGATCGTCTGCATAACCTGATGCACTTCCTCCCTGACTGCCTCTCTCATCGAGGCTCTCTGATTAGCGTTCTCATCATCGCCCTCCTGATGAGGGGCCTCGAGTTCCTCATGGGCTGCTTCTTTAGCCCTAGACCTTCCTCTTGTGACCCGTGGTTCAGCACCACGTCCACCACCACCTCCACCTCGTGAAGCTTTCGAAGATCTGCCACCACCCATCTTCTAACACACTATAAGATTCAAACACTAATACGGTCATTCAAGGTAATAACTCAGTTTATGTCAAGTATAGTAAGTCCCTAATTACAATGGCCAGTTGTGATTAGCCACTTACTTTACTCTTCATACCCCAAGCATTTCCTTTCCCGACTACATCAGTATCTAACTCTACACATTAGCACACAAGCCACATACATGCGCACTTAATGCCGGTTAACATAACTTACGTAAAACGTTTAGATAAAAACCTTTACCTGCAGGCACGTAGCTACTAGGACTGGCATCCCTTTCCTTTTAGTCCCATTCTCAGTTTAAGATTAGGTTTTACAAAATATTTGCCCAATTTGCTTAAATTTTTGCTCTGATACCAACTTGTAAGGCCCCGTTCCCAGGCACCTCACAGCTGGTGGTTCATCGCACATAAAACGTTAGAAAACATATATTAATTTTGCAGCGGAATTTAAAACTTTCATTAATAACTAAAAACATGTCATTTCATTCATTTACAACATTTGTTTTCATCTCAAAATACAAGACATGTTTAAAATACGGATGCTAGCCTCAAAATGCTCCCAGTAGCTTATGCATCCATGCTTGTAACTCCTCAGCATCAACATATACGTGCCAACTATCATGCATACAAAAGTTAGCGACGCTGAGTGAGTTCTAGTTTTAATAATAAAATACTTTTATCTGTAAAAACCGTTCTTTAGTTTATTTCAAAACATACTATACTTTACATCATTCGTGATCACGCATCATACGTACATACAATAATATCATTATTATCTTCATCATTACTTTCATTAACTTTATTCATTCAATGTATTACATTATCGTTCATTTCTCTTTTTAGATCCAGTCAGACTTTACCCTCTTCGTGGCACTCAGCCACGATCACTGACGACGAATGACGAGGATCCTCTTCAGTACATTATTACGATAATTCATTTACGTTCATTCATACGTTAGTTCTTTCATACATGATCTTTCATTACGTTCGTTAATCTTCGTTCATTCGTTACATCTGGTGACATGTACATTACCCTGAACATTATGCACGAAGCTTGTCACTGGGCCTGAGATCTATCATAGACCCCGAACATTGTGCACCAAGCTGACTCAAGTACCTGAGGCAACTACATTCACCGTTCATCTTTTCGTTTCATTCCGGATCAATGCCATATGCTATACCTCGAACATTGTGCACGAAGCTGACTCCAGTACTTGAGGCAAGCGGCAAGGATCCCATACATGTGGTCAATCACAAGGATTGGACCCTATCCGAGTCTGTTGCAGCACAAAGTCGCTTACCTCATTATCTCGTCTCATGCTATATCCCCGACTCATGTCCGAAGACTGATACTGTGTCGGGATACACGACACGGATCTCGTCATCCGTCAATTTCATCATATGCAATACCCCCGACTCATGTCCGAAGACTGACACAGTACCAGGATACGCGACAAGGACCTCTTTCAAGTCTATTGCGACACAGAGTCGCTCACCTCCTACATATGCTTGGCTTTATGCCACACCCCCGAAGTTATACATAACTCGGGTAACAATACCTTCACCGAAATGGGTAACAACACCCCAACCAAAGTGGGTAACAACATCCCCACCGAAGTGTGTAACAACACCCCCATCGAAGTGGGTAACACCTCTGAAAGTCAGTCACAAAGACTTGAACCCTTACGTGCACACTTTAGGATTTGTTGAACCTCCCGTAGTAGAGCTTAAGGCATCTAGAGCCGTGCACCTCGGTACATATTGCTTCAAGCCTCTCAATACTTCTCTCTTTAGTTCGTTAATTCATGCATGCATTCATTACATTCCTCTTTTCATTATCTTCCACTTTACATTACATAATACTTTCATTACATTCGTTAACGTTCAATGCAAAGCCAAGGGAAGACATACATATATAATAAGGAACACACATAAACATAAACATACACCATCACCAATACATGCACATCATACATGCATAGCACACATCAAACAAGCCATCACATCATAACCAGGCTTATCTCCCCATTATACCCTTTAAAAACCACTTGGAAAACCTCAAGTCCAAAGTGGGTGCATGGGTCCTTCCAGGCGCATGAGCATAAAATTCTAAGTATAAAACAGTTTGCGTGCATGGGCACTATTTGGGTGCTTCTGCCCTGTTCAACACTTAGCCATTTCAATCACTTTGGATGCATGGCACTATTTAGGCGCATGGCCAACACTTGGGTGCATGGCCAACACTTGGGTGCATGGCCAACACTTGGGCGCATGGCCAAAACTTAGGAGCATGGGCCACTGTTTAGGCGCATGACCCACCCTTGGGCGCATGGCCAACACTTAGGCGTCTGGCCACTCATGCTGGACGCATGGACAACTGTTTGGGCGCATGAGCCACCTCTGGGGGCATGGTCTACTGTTCATGTTCATCAGAACATTTCGAAATCTTTTCTATGCCACCAATTTCACTCGATTCTCATTCTAAGCACACCCAAACATAGATCTAACATACTAAGCCCATCTAAGCATGCTAAACATCATCTCTAACCCATAATAAACACTATAACATGCATACATACATACAACATTCGGACATAAAGTTGTAAACCCACAGTTCTTTAAAACGTTTACTTAGTATGCATAATAGCCCCAAATCAGTTGAAAATCTGTAAAGGAGGGGTTCTAGAAACTCACCTTTAGCAGCTTTTGAGCAACACTCTTCCCATTCAAGACCCACTTCGATTCAGCTCTTTGAATCCCGAAAGTAAACTCTAAACAACCGGAACTTTGGTTAAGAACTCAATAACCAACTAAAACCGAGCTCAAACAAGAGAAGACTTACCTTTTTCAGCTTCTTCTTCCTCTTTCTCTCTCTAGAACCGGGCTCCCTCTCTCTCTTCTTCTTCTCAGTCGTGAGAAAGAAAATGGTAAGGAAGAATGGGCACCCATGCGCGTAAATGCTTAAAATAATAAGAATGTACTTTGTACACTTTTTCCCCCTCCATTTGTGCACAATTTCCATTCCTTCCACTTACTTTTCTTTTCCTTTGGTTTAAATAGAAATTTCGGGGTGTTACAATAGCAATCGTTAATGATTGTCAACATCTAATGTATTTCATATAAAACTCACAATAACACAAATAACCATGACAAAAAGTAAAGATGAATTGCATGTATAGAAAGTTTACAAGTGTAAGTTGATAAGTTTAACATGTTTAATCCCAAGAAGGTGTGAAATAATATAAAAGAATGGGCATGAAAACTCCCATGGCAAATAAGTATTTATATATGGTAAGTAATAAGAATAATAATTGATGTTCCAACCAATCTTCACAAGGTACCAAAAAATATATATTTCAAGTTTAAGTTTAATAATAAGATTAACATTTTAATGTGTCCTAGGGTTTCCATAAGAATTTGGGGGTGTTTTAGAAATAACTAAAGTTAGTTAGTGAAATCATATATATATATATATATATATATATATATATACATATATATATACACACATATATATATACATATATATATACATATTATATATATATATATATATATATATATATATATATATATATAGCCCTAATGACAGAAATGTAACATTTGGGAAATTTTATAGGAATTAAATCCTTTGTATTTAACTTGTGAAATTTTATTATAAAATATATATAAATTCTAAAATTATCATGATAAATCGAATAATAATTTGATGATTTAAATTATTATTTAAAATTTAGTTTTACAAAATAACTAATTTTAACATTTGTAAATATTATTTATAAGAATTGTTAAAGTGTTTAAAGGAATAAATTTTACGGAAAACAGTTGGATAAATTTAAAAGTAATTAAAGTTTATAAAACTAATTTTTATATTTTTTGGATTTTTTCCATATTTTTTGAAAGGTTGCAAAACCCTAAAAAATACGAGAGGTTGCCTGGGTTCAAATCCGGGATCTCGGTTGGACATGAGTGTAGTTTACCGGTAAGCTAAGGGTCGTGGCCGTGCTTAGTAATGGAATCTAAACTTTAAAAACGCAGTTTCAAGAATACCCCCAATTCTTATGAACCCTACTTTGATTTTGATTCAATTTGAATACTAACTCAGTTACGTTTACAGAAATAGTCACGTGGCTTTGATTCACCATGTAGTTTCGAGTATATATCTAGGTTCAATTTACCCAAAAGAAGTTAGATTGACGATGAATAAATGTAGAAGATATTTGAGATTCATTGAGCTTGGATCTTAGGATTCATCTTATTCAGATCTAGAAATCAAAATTAAGATATGTGGATGTGTGTGAATCAAAGAAAAAAGAGATGGATAATAACAATGTTATGATTTTATTGATGTTGATAAACAAGTTACAATGAGAATCATAAATGGCTGGTGAAATAAAACCCACCCAAATGAAAGGATTTGTTCTTGTGACCTAATTTTGACTTTTTAATTGTCTTGATTCACACCATGAGAAAGTCACACACAAAAGCCACACTTGCAAAAATGCACTAGTGAGTCAATTTATATTAATATTACAACATCACATAATTTTGACTTTCTAATTATCTTGATGTTGACTTTGTGATGTTGAATTGTCTTGTATTGTTGTTTTTGTTGTGATCAACTTGGTCTCTGAACTTGTACAATAAGATCTTTAGTTGGCTGTATTTATGATTTGGTAAGCTTCAGTTTATTCCATTGTTGAACCCCAAGAGAAGATGTGACGACCGAAGCTTGAATCCTATCACTGTGCAATAGTTGATGTTAATCAAATTAATCTTGTGTGAAGCTTTGGATGTTGTTCACGATTCGAAGCCCTGAATCAATTAGAAGCAATAATGCCAGAAGGATGGGTTTCGATTAGATACAAGTTCACAATGAAAATGGTAATCATGTGTGATGATTTCAGGTGTTTGAATGAAATTGGACTTAGTGTTTGATTAGCAACGGTTAAATGATTATGTGGGTTGAGTTAAGTTGATTTTAATTTGTGTTAATGCTTGAAGGACTATATGGTTAAGGCATCGGTTATGCGATAGTTTGGGTTGTACCGGTGTTTTAAACACCACTAATACATGCATTCATGGTCAAAACATGTTCACGATACGATTTGGAACGGTTTGGGTATCAAAATCGGGTGTTTTTCGTGGGTTTTGGGGCTCGTCGGAGCTCCGCCGGAGTTGTAGCTGGAAAAACGGGGGTGAAGGGGGGAATTGGTTTGGGATTTTGTAATTTTACACATACGGTACCTTTGATTTTCAATTTTTTATTTTATGGGTAAAACTTTTTTTAATGTTTCAAAAGTGGCAAAATAACTCCCTGGACTTAAATTAACTTTAAGCTTTTAATCATCATATGTTAAATAACTTTTATAAATTATATTATTCTTATTATTAGTATTATTTTTATTATTACTATTGTTATTATTATTTGAGCTATTATTATTGTTATTATTTTCATGATTTATTTTTATTATCACTATTATTATTATTATTATTATTATTATTATTATTTTAGTTATTATTATTATTATTATAATTGTTACTTGTGTTATTATTATTATTATACCTATTATTATTGTTCAATTTAAAAGTTAGATTATAAACTTTCATGTCTTAAAATTTAATGACAAATAAGAAAATAAGCATAAGTAAACCATAAGATTCATAATTGACAAAAATGGTCCTTACAAGAATAAACGATGTTAACTTTTAATTAATCGAAAAATACGAGATGTTACATGACCCACCTTCCCATTAGTTGAGGAGTGATGCAAATAGAGATCGTCATAGGTAAGGACCAGTACTGATGATACGAGATGTTACATAAACCTATTCACACTAGTGATGATCAACTCCTAACCACCATAACCAGAAGAAATAGGGCTAAGGCATCTTGGAAAGCTACTAAGAAAATGGCTGAGTCTAAGTTGTAGATACACCTAAACAAAAGGGTGTATTTATTTCAGCTGGATTCCAGGTGGTGGGAAACTCTGATCCTTAAAAAGAGTGTAGTACCAACACTCCTGCCCTACTAAAGGATAAGAAGTTAAAACGGAATACTATTGGTGAAGACAAGAAAAGCAAAAATCAACAGTCCTTAAATCCCCTAAAGTTTAAGATTTCATGCATAATGTGTGGTATGCAAAAACATATGGCTAAAGATTGTTACTACAATCTTGCAAACACACATTATGAAAATAATGAAGAAAGAAGGAGTCAAGTTGGGTTTCATATCTGGACCTTATCACATGGTTCAAGTATTGAGGAATGGAAAGCTTATTTATGAAGCAATGTTGCTTTCGGACGAAACTCATTCTTTCGAAGGGAAAATAGCTTTGAAAGTTAAGCCAAAGAAAACTAATTAGAACAAAAGAATTCCTCTGAAACCTTCCGAAAAGAAGACTATTTTGGAAGAAAAGGTGGTGAAGGCTTCTTCTAAAAAGAGAAAAGCTTCAGAAGAATGCCATGCTACTCAAGCTTCAACAAGCTTATCTACACTCATGAGCGAAGGGATGGAACGGAAGACCAGACAAGAAGCCATAGCCTAAACCTCTTCTTCAGAGACATTTATTGAACCCTCTCCCATACCTTATGTTTGAACTATGTCATCCTTATTGGAAGAGACCAAGACTAACAAGGCTTGGTTTCCAATCATGACAAACTTTTTCACCTTATATGTAGGGACATTCACATGGCAAGAATAACAACATGTGGATTGTAGACACTAGATACTCCAGGAACATAACAGATCTTTTGTTTAACAATTTCAACATTTTGATGGAGGTCCTATTCATTTGGAGATGAGACCAGAGGATACATTTCAAGCAGAGGAAGTGTATCTAATGGCAAGTTAACAGTCAACAAAATAAACATTGTCAAATAGCTGAACATAATCTTTTAAGTGTTTCTTAATTTTATGACCAAAAGCACCAAATTATTTTCAAAGAACATGAGTGTATTATCCTCAAACCTAGGATGATAATTCCTCAGGAATTGGTGCTTCTTACATCTCCCAAAAAAGGGATATGTACAAGCTCGACATGTACAATCCTTCCCCATTGGGTGAAGTATCATGCTTTCTTTCCAAAGCTGATGGTAATGAGTCAACTTTATGGCATAAACAAATGTATCATGTCAATTTTAAAACCATAAACAAATTGGTTAAAAATAAATTGGTACATGGTGTGCCTAAAATGAAGTTCTCTGTAGAGACAACTATGTTGCCTATCTGAAAGGAAAACAACATAGAGTTTCTCATAAATCCAAAGAAGTTAACTCTATCACCACTCCATTACACTTATTGCTCATGGATCTACTTGGTCCCACAAGTATAATTAGCATTGGAAGAAAATCATACAGCCTTCTGATTGTTGCTGATTTTACAAGATTTACATTGATATTATTTTTAAGTACTAACGATGAAAGTGCTGAAACATTAAAATCTTTTATTCTTAAAATAAAAAATCAAATTAATCACAAGGGTAAGATAATTAGAAGTGAGGACTAAGTTTAAGAATCAAGTTCTTGACTTATTTTGTTAAGAATCAAGTTTTTGACTCATTTTGTAACTCAAAAGGGATTTCCAAACAATATAGTGCTCCTAGAACTCCTCAACACAACAGTGTTGTTGAGAGGATGAATAGGACTCTTATTGAGGCTGGTCGAACTATGTTATTTGATTCAAAATTGCCTCTAACATTCTCGGCAGAGGCAATCAACACTGCATGCTATATGCATGACTGGGTTGTGAGATTGATATTCTCACTATGATCGAATATGATGATTGAGTAAATGATTGTTTGGTGGAATCAAACAATCAAGAAACATTCAATACAAGAAATACTCAGAGATGCTCTTTTTATTAATGAAGGTGACGGATTATAATGAATGCTAGGGTTTGAGCATTAAAGAGTAATAATACACCTTGAGAATATAAGACACAAAATATTCTAATTGTCTATCAATAGTCACCTCACATACGAGGTTCTCTATTCTATTTATAGGCTGACAAGATGCCTTTTACAAAATGACCAAACTACCCCTGACCTATACATGAGAACTAGTCTAAGTCTTCATCACCATTTCTTTTGTTCATCCGCATTGACAAATGCAGATGTGTTAATCTTGCTCAAAATTTCTTCTTTTTTTATTCAGCATAAGTGTTTTGTCATCCACATTCACTAATGCGAATGAACAAATAGCTATGCGCATTTGTTGTCTGGGCATCTGCATTTGTTAATGCGTATGTACAAAACATTTCAGCATTTCTTTACCGTTATCCACATTTGTTAATGCAAAATATTCTAATTGTCTATCAATAGTCACCTCACATACGAGGTTCTCTATTCTATTTATAGGCTGACAAGATGCCTTTTACAAAATGACCAAACTACCCCTGACCTATACATGAGAACTAGTCTAAGTCTTCATCACCATTTCTTTTGTTCATCCGCATTGACAAATGCGGATGTGTTAATCTTGCTCAAAATTTCTTCTTTTTTATTTCAGCATAAGTGTTTTGTCATCCACATTCACTAATGCGAATCAACAAATAGCTGTGCGCATTTGTTGTCTGGGCATCTGCATTTGTTAATGCGTATGTACAAAACATTTCAGCATTTCTTTACCGCTATCCACATTTGTTAATACGGAAGAACAAACACTTATGCGCATTTGTTCTATGTCTTCCACATATACAAATATGGTTAGCCATATTTTTCTTCTTTGCAGATTCTTTATCCATATTAATACTTGGACTTGATGGGATTACTAGCTGAGCAACCATCAACTCACAATTGAATTGGCATGTATAATCCTTTCAGGGTCAAACAATACTCCCCTTAAGGATTATATAGCCTATGTTCTTCACTGGTTTGGTGGTGGTTGAGGTTATGAAGACTCTACTGGGTCTTGTGGAGGTCTTTCAGGTTCTTCTTCAGATGGATCCAAGAAGGCCTTTATCATGTTGACAATGTCATTTGCATCTGACATTTTCTCTATCTTCAACACATCTATCTTTATCTGACTTATAATGTAGATGGCTTCTAAGGGCTACTTCTTGAGAGAGACTGGTTCCCATACCAATTGCATAGGAGTCTTCTTCTTCTTTCTCTTTTCTCTTTTGGCAATGATTTTATCATATGCCATTGTCGGTATTTCGATGCACTTTAAGAAGAAGTGCATGTCTTCTTCTCCCAACATGTTTGTAATTTCTCTAAAGTTTCTGGTGTAAAAGTAGTGGATGTATGATTCATCTAGTAGTCTCACCTCATATCCACTAAACAGTCTTATCACTGCACCTTCCTTTCCTCCCCATCTTCTCTTAATTACCAACTCATATGTCTTTTCATCATAATACACATTAGATATTGGTGTGGAGGAATGAGTGTCAGACACCATCTTTCTCTTTAATGATTTAGTTGGTTTCACTTTTAGCTCTGGAAACACAACTTCTTCTACTAGTTTAATTCTTCTCTTTTCAAGTGGGTTGATAAAGGATCTATCTTTCCTCATGCATATAGCCTTAAGAGATTTGAAGTTGTCTATACTTTTAAACATTCTTAGAATCTCTTCAAACTCGTATCCCCTCAACATAGCCTTATGATTTATCAAGGCTAAGTTGGCTAGTTCCTTCAAGTTTTGAATCTCCAGGGCATTCACAAGAGCATAGTACTCTATGAAGAATTGTACCAGCCCTAAGATCCTTTTCAACATAAGCATGATCGAGTCACTATCATTCTTCCAAGCAATAATCTTCTGATGAGTCTTTCCTTTAGGAGCAGACACACCTTAATCATTTCTACAGTGGTTAGTCCTTCAAGTTTCAATTATGAAGACTCTACAAACCACTCAAGATATTTGTGTAAAAGAGGTGCCAAAGAGTCATGGTCTCTATGGGTGAGCTGCATGTCATGAGTTGATACTCTAGTTCTAGGCTTCTTACTGGCAATCTCCTCTTCCAGTTTCTTCAGCCTTTCTTTCTTCTCATTATTCAACCTAAGGATGACAGCCCTTATGGGATTAGTCTTCATATTTCCAAGCTTTCTCTTTGTGAACCCTTGACCAGAGAGATAATCTTTTATTTCCTATTAGACATGTTGTAGGGATCAGGATATAATGATTGAGGAGTGGATGTCTGCTTTTGCTTGGAGATGATTTAGGCACTAAATCTTTGGGAGAAAGAGTCTTCTCATACTCAGTCACATAAGTAGGTCCAACAGTTTGTTTAGTTTTTCTTCTCCTGCCTTCATTCCCTCGTAAGTCAGGCTAATCACTTCATTCAGGTCATATCCGGAGACGCCTTCTTCTTAGGTGGGGATTTCTCCATATGTGGTGATTCACACCATTGAAAGTAGATTGTGTCAGAAGTCAAACCCACCCAAAGGAGAGGATTTGTCCTTAGGTGGTGATTTACACCCTGAGAAACACACACAAAAGAACCACCCTTGCAAAAATGCACTAGTGGGTCTATTTATATTATTATTACAACATGACCTAATATTGACTTTTTTTAACTATCTTGATCTTGACTTTGTACAGTTGTATTGTCTTGTATTGTTATAATCAACTTGGTCTCTGAACTTGTACAATGAGATCTTCAGTTGGTTTAATTATAATTTGGTAAGCTTTAGTTTATTTCATTGTTGAACCCAATAATACTCCCCCTAAATAGATACTTGCCAAACCTTTAATTTGAAGATCTTCTCTATAACATGTCTTCTTGATCGACTAATGTTCTGACACAATTCATTGATATTCTCTCCCTTGGATTAAGCTCCTCCTAATATATTTCTGAGAAAAGGTTAGAATCTCTTGAGAATACTTCTTGGTATTGGATATGGGTTGTATGACTTTTGGATTACAGTTCATATCACAACTCAATGATTAGAAGCTATTAGGCATATGGTGAGGCTTTGAACCTCAAAAAACTGCATGAGGAACATGAATCAATGTTGAACACACCTCCACTCTTTTGAAATAACTTGATAAATGAGATTATTCAGATAATGAGTACTCCCTTGATTAAAGTCCGACTAACCGTCCACTCAGTAGTTAGATACGGGCGCAAAACATCATCAAAAAAACGTGAGCTCAAATACTTCCAAAAGGGCATTTGATAGTTGAGTTTGTTGATTTCGTGATCAAAATGTATGTGCTTGTTGGTTGATATCATCCATATTTATGTTATTTTCTTTTTCAAGTCCTGTTCATCAGTTGTTCATAAGCATTTCTTGCAACACATCCGCATTTCTTTGTAACTCATCTGCGTTTTTTGCAAAGTATCAACATTTGTTTTCAAGGCATCCGCATTTGATTTCAATGTATCTGCATTTGATTTCAACGCATCCACATTTGTGCTTAGAGTACCCGCATTTGTTTTCAAGTCAACCGCATTTGGTGACAAGGCATCCGCATTTGGTGACAAGTCACCCGCATTTGTGTATAACAGATCCGCATTTGTGTACAACACATCTACATTTGATCATACTTCATCCGCGTTTGGTTTTATTCATCCGCATTTGTTTTTAGACTTGAACAAATTCGATTTCACACTACAGTGCAAGTCGGGAAATCAGTAGTAGCTTCCATCTCTTCATCTTTTCTTCATTTTTATTGATAATCATGTTCAATTGCATCAAATTTTGAAGGAATATCCAAGGAATGATTATATTTCTTCAAATCGTACCATATTAGAACAGATCTGATGATTTTTGTTCTTGATTTTGAGATGAACAAATGGGGTTTCTTCTTTTTTTGATGATAATCTTGTTCAATTGCATCGAATTTTGAAGAATAATCATAAACGTGTTCACGATTCTTCAAATCGTACCATAATTGAACAGATTTGTTGGTTTTTCTTCTGATTTTGGCTAATAGGTTATTGATGAACAAGGACTTTGTTCTTCATTTTTCTTCTTTTTTTCATTGTTCTTGACATCATTAAAGATGAAATCAAATCTAAAAACTAGATAAATCCAACAACCAACATCACTTATACCATTATGCTAAATCAATATTTCAAATTTATTGAGCTTGGATCTTAGGATTCATCTCGTTCAGCTCTAGAAATCAATATTAAGATGGGTGGACATTTGTGAATCAAAGAACAAAGAGATGGATAATAATAATGTTATGATTTCACTGATGTTAATAAACAAGTTGCAATGAGATAGCTAATGAAATCAAACCCACCCAAAGGAGAGGATTTCTCCTTAGGTGGTGATTTACACCATGAGAAACACACAAACTAACCACCCTTGCAAAAATGCACTAGTGGGTCTATTTATATTATTATTACAACATGACCTAATTTTGACTTTTCTAATTGTCTTGATCTTGACTTTGTCATGTTGTGTCAGGACCGTGTAAATATGGAATACTAACCGATTATGCGTGAAACCAGATCAAATAGTGTGGAATCCTATTTGATTGGCGATCCAATCGGTGAGAACGTTAACCCGATCGATATAAGAGTGAACTAAACGTTAAGAACGAGTACGAATCGATCAAGAATGGACTTTGAAGTTGGATTGGCTTTCTTGGATATTCTGGACGACTAGGGTTCGTGAATTATGAAGTTTTTCGAAGTGTTTTTTTTGTTTTTCCACGAATTAAGTGGTATTTATAGGTTTGTAGTTTACATTCGTACGATTGAACCATTAGCATTGTTAAGACGTGGGACTGAATTGTACAATTGAGTCATACGCACGACTGAAGCTTTAGTCGTACGACTGAGTCAATCTTATGTCTCAATCATATGACTGATCCAGTCTCCTGGTTTAGTCATGCGACTGGTCTATAAGCATGATGTATTCATGCGTATGCTTCATAATATGGTCCATTAGCATGAATACTCATCCAACTAGTTTGAACACATTTCTCAATCATTATTAATTAAGAACTATGTACAATAAATTCAAACCTATATAATAAGTCCATACATATGAATTATACTCAACACAAGAACAATATGAATTAAATAAACATGAATAAACATCAACAACATATTTATATATCATTGAACCAATTCATTACATATGTGTAAGACAAGAAAGAATTCTACATTTAAGTTCATAAACTTGGAACAATATGTATCTACAAACTCCCCCTTGGTCCTAGTTTACTCTATTGTCTAACGCTCATCACATGTTCTTGAAGTACTTCTTCTCTTTTGTAACTCCAGCATGTATTTCAAATGCAAAGCAGAGTCATATGACGTGTTAGAACTGGGGAGCTTGTACAATATCTTGCATGCCACTTGTATAAAGTATAAACATCTCTAACCGAAAAGTTAGTAAGCCACATCAGGTCGAATACCCTGTTAGCATCAATATTTCGATCTCGGTTTAGAACTATGACCGCTTCGCCCGTTCGCCAATCGTAATACCACCATTCGAAGTGTGGAGTGAAGTTTGGAGGCATTTCTTGTAATGGAATCTTTGACATCGTGCATGGGGAACTCCACTTCAGCACCACTTTAGGTCTTCCAAATATGGGGTCCACTTCAGACTTACGGATGTACCTCTTGGGTTGTTGTGGTCTGAAGTTTAGCCACCTAGTGTGGTATTCCTTCATTAATGCAGCCTCGAACCATCCTGACATCTTCCTTGGATTTGTACATAGAAGATCTAAACATGCCACATGGTTGAGCTCAAAACCAGGAAGAGTCTTTAGATCATAAGAATATCTAAAGTACTCGATTAATTTCTCTCTCTTAACAGCATAAACGTCTAAATCTTCAACTACGCCCACGCGATAATCTTTCCTGACACTTTCTCATGTCTTTTGACTCTGTAGAGCTTTGTGTAGGCATTCTACTTTGGCGGCGCGCGTTGCGTTTTCATCTCTATAAAACAAGCTGCCCATTCAACTTTCTTGATATCAACATTTGCGTCCGAAGCTTGGGTTGTGCTTTGTTCTTTCTCCTTTTCTTTCTCCACTTCATCCAACTTATAAAAAGTACCACTATCAAATGTTTCAACCAAGTTGGGGATAACATGTCCTTCTAGATCGTGGATAGTGCTCTATAGTGACATCTTCTATCTCAATCTCATCTTCATCGTTCGGCTCATCATTGTCACACGCCGACTGACAGCGGAATCATCGGGGCGGACGAATGTGAAATAATTGTTCATAGCACATGGAACTAATTAAGTTGAAATAATATTAAATATTATTAACCATTGTACATTAGAAGACAAATAAGTACATACAATACAAAAGCTTCAAACTAGGAAATAACATATTTAGATAAACTAGGTCCAAGTCTTATATGAGCATGAAGAGAAACCTCAAGTATTAAACCTAAAACATGTTAAAAATAAAATGTCAACAATAATATTACTGAGATTTTCATAGTTTTCAATACATAAATATATAAAGGATGGCAATTCATGTCATAGATTAGTGAACAAAGTAACTAGGGATGTAAGACAGAATGCACAATCAAACCTTGACAGTTTTACAAGTCTCAAACGTTTACAAGTATATACGATTAGCTAAACGTACTTGGATCAACCAAGCAGGCTTGTCAGGCCCATAGATCTATGACGTCGCCAGGCTAGCAATATTTAATGGTTGTACATATAATCGGCATTACATGGTAGCTACAAAGATCAACTAACCACAACATACAAGTGAATTGCCATAAGTTTACAAGAATCAAATGTTTTACAAGTGCAACGGTTATAACGTAACATGTTTCACCCCAAAGTGTGAAAATATGAAAAAAAGGGTATAGAAATACTCACACGGAAAACTCACAAGTATAGTGGTGGTTGTAGAGTATATAAGAAAACTTGAATGTCAAGAGTCAAAGGTGATGTCCTAAATGATAAAAAGAACAATAACTTGAGATTTGAATTCGTTAGAAGAAATTAGGACACTTAAAGAATGCTAAAAATGAAAGGTAGATTGAAAAAGAATTATTGCATTAATTTTAGATTTTGGACAGAATGTTTGGTATATGTTTGGACAGGTTTTACAAATAGAAAACGGTTTCATAAAATTATAAAAAACTATACCTAATTAGTTCAAATTCTCCCGGACAACTTTCATTCAGAAACAATTTTCTGAAACGATATTTAAATTGATCAAACAAGCAGCACAAGAGAGAAGGTGCTGAAATGCGCACTTATATTGTGAAGGCTATTGTTGAGTTGTCTGATTGAGTTTGAATACGTATAAACTGTCTTTGAAAAATTAAATGAATGTACTTAACATTGGAGTCTGATTTTACTCAAATTTATTTTGTAATGATCAAGTTATGGTCGGTTGAAGTAACATTATATTCTGCCAGAATTGAAATAAGGCACTTATGTGCACTTTTAAAATCATTAAAGCATGAAACGGGTTAGAACATTTTATTATGTCAATATATGGTATATTATTCATCATTTGAGTTATAAAAATATTCTATGAATTTGGCATAGCCATCATTTAGAACAATAATCTTGTGGAATAACCGAATACGGCGTCATAGCCGTCCATATGCAAACGGGATTCTTTGTTTATGTTAGTGTGTTGTTAGCTTGATTTAGGAATGTTAGTGATTGTTATAAGGTTAGTGATTGTTATAAGGTTAGTGATTATTAAAATTTTAATAATCAAATGATGATGATTAAAATAAAAAGAGATTTGGTAGAAGAAAGAATAATAGTAAGAACATAAAGTCATGAAAACAATTGGATGTTAGGATGATTAAAATGTATAATATAAAAGCAATAAAAGATTACCTTAGTATTAAGAATCTTGAAATTTCTTGTAAAATAAAATTCTTCAATTGATCATAACCAATTGATGAAGGAAAGATATGATAGTGAGATTTTTAGAGAATGAGCAAATAAAAAGTGAGGCCTAAGCCTTGCGTTTATACTTGCGGTTAGGAGGAGATTATGAATGGTGTTAATGGTGATTTATAAGTCTTTTAAAAGGGGGTTATGATTTTAAAATAAATATAAGATTAAATAAAAAAATAGATAAAAGAATAATTACAATTTATTTTCTTATAAAATCTTTATAACTTTTATAAGACTTGTAACTTTATAAGTTTATTAAAATTCATTTTATAACTTTATAAGTTTTAATAAGTCTATTCCATTTAGTTATTTATTGGAAAATGATAAATAAAGATTTATATTTTTATGAAAAAGATTTATTTATAAAACAAATAAATTATTATTCTTTGTTTAAATGATAAAATGAATAAAACAATTTTCAATATTGCTTAAATTGTACATTTAGTGCGTTTGATTCAATAAAATAAATAATAAAAAATTTAAATATTAAAATTTTCATCCTATGAAAGTTTAAAGTGAGTTCGGATTTGGTTTCTTAATTTTGTAATTCGACGGATGTTACAGTCTCCCATACTTTAAGAAATTTCGTCCCGAAATTTAATCTCGAGAAGACTAATTTGGAGGACATGAGGAGACTTGGATTTCATTTCACGTTCGTAATTTAACTCTTGGGAGCACTTAAATTCAATAAGTTTAATTTTGATGTTTTGCTATGCTTAAGTTTGTTAAATATCATAATTCATGATTTCATGTGTTCTTGGCAAAAGGGTGCACGATTATTAATTTAGAATTTCAATTAATAGGCTTTTACATGTCAGGTGTTTCAAGACGATTAGGAAGGTTTTGACATAACACCAAGTTTTAGATCAACACAAGACTCAGCTTAACGAGCATGAGAAATATATTGAGGACATTTTTGGATGGGATATGAATTCATAGGAGCTTCTCAATCAAATAACTTTAACAGGGTTCTAGATGATTGATTCTTGTTTACTTATGTTATTGAGATTTCAAAGTTGCATTAGTTAAATTTGATTCATGAATTGTGTTTGTTAAGATTAATGGTTCAGTTCAGAATAAAAGTAACATTGAGATGCGGTTGTAGAATAAGTGTGGTTTGGAAGGAAAGACATTAAAAAAAAAGATTATTAAGGGTCGTTAAGAGAATTGGGTAGTGAGTTTCAAGATCCAAAATACAAGATCAATGATAAAATGATTTAAAGTAACAAGATGTTTCGGGTGTAATGTTCGGTTTACAAACCAAAGCATTACGTTGACTTATCAAAGTATTAGGTCAACTACAACCTTAATGAAGACATGTGTACCTATAAGCGGACACTCACCCCAAGGGTTCCCAGGTAAGGTAAATGGATCCATCGGTTGATTTGGATTTAGATGATTACCTTGCCTAGACAGAACACCTCGGGATACAGGCATCACGCTCTTCCAGCATTACATGTTTCAAGTTATAGGACATAGACTTTGACGAGATTTGAAAACCACAAATAACAATTCAAAGCTTATTTTGAGAACCATTTGATTTAGGCACATAATGCCTTAGAATATGACTTAAGATAAGTGTGTGCATTGCTAAGTTTCAAAGTATAAGAATAAGCACATAAGACATATAATCACATAATCAAGTATAAACACATAAGGCACATAAAATCCTATCTAACCATATAAAATACATTATCATCCTGTTGATCTTTTCTGCTCGGTCCTCCTTCCTCAACGTCTTCCTCAGAGTCATCTTCATCCTCATCGTCATCATCATCATCACCATCCTTGATCTTTAATGGCTCATTCTATGATCCCTTGAGCTTTACAGTATCTTCAAGTTATTTTTCTCAAGTTCCTCTATTCTCTTCACAGACGCCAACACTAGCTCATTTTGACTTTTAAGCGCGTGGTGGGCTTGACCTAACGCTCTCTCATACTGAGCGCTCTTCTCACTCAGCTTAACTATCTGCTTTGCTTGAGCTGCATTAACCTCCATCATCTAATTTAGCTAAGTAGCTCTTAGCTCATCGGTGGCAATCAACCTCAGCACAATCCGGTTTAGGTTAGCCAACTACTCCTCCAACCCGACCATGGCTAGAGTAGGTCCCAGTGAGAATGTGGATTGAGTGGAGGGACAAGCTTGGTGAGAGGTGGTAGTGGTGGTAGATGTTGTGAATATGGGACATGGAATGGGTGTGGAATGAGGTGGAGTAATAGTGGTAGTGGGAGGAGTGGTGGTAGTAGGAGTAGCTGTGGTTGTGGTGATAAGAGATGTGGTAGTTGTGGCAGTGGTGGTGGTTGTGGCAGTGGTGGTGCTTGTGGTAATGGTGATGGCTATGGCAGAAGATGTAATAAGTATAAACCGCGGCGTCTTACCCTTTTTTCCATAAGAGTGAGCCATTCTCTTCTTCCTGGAGCCCTTTGCAATAGGCGCTCTCCCTTGGCTGCTGGGCTGGTCAAGGGTGTAAGTAGGATCAGTAACATCAGCAGCATCATCCATTGACTCAGCCTGGCATACGCCAACCGCCTCTATCCCTTTGTCTATGGCCATAACTCCGCTACCCATAGTCCTCACTAATGGCTCATCATCTGACTCCTCATCCTTATCTATCAAGAAGTCTTGGTGGAAGGCAGCCATTTCTATTCCACCAGGTGCCTCACCACTTTGACCCTGATCATTATTGTTGTTATCATCTTCTTCTGTGGGTGCCATGATGGGCTCAACATCGGAGTCACTATGATGGTGACGCCACTTCTTGCGAGATGGCGCCACGTACTCCACATTGGCCAAATGGCCAAACAGTCTCCTCACTAGGGGCTTTACGTGCTTCCCCTGGTAGACCTTCATCCGACCTAAATTCATATCATCCATAACCTTTAAAACAATCGCATCCTCCCTCTCTTTAGGCAGTGAAGGGAGCTTCAGATCAATGATCATCTGTAGAAATCTTGGTACATGTAGAACCCCTCCTTCCCCTTTGCTTTTATGTTCTCGACCATGTATGAGAATATCATCTAGGAGAAACTGAATGGGTGGTTCAGCACTAGTGCAACATATGCATTCTAGTTTTGATCTGACACATCATCAAATCCTCCTCTCCTTGACGCAATGCACTTTAGGATGACCATGAGCTAAGTACTTAAACTGGGGGCATATGTTGCTTTTATTGAGCACACATGCGTTGATGTCCCCAGTGTACTTCATCCACAGAAAGTAGCCCCTAACTTTCAGAGGGTGTAGCTTGGTCGAGCGGTCTCCATCTTCACCAAGATCCAGGATTTGCCTAAGATCGGCTACAATAACACTGATCTCCTGTCCAAATATCTGTACGGCGTGCAAGGTGTAGATATATCCTTGAAGATCCTCAATCTTCTGAGAAAGGCCATGATCCCCGCAAACTCGGAAGCATTCCGAGTGGTAGCATCTAAGTGAGCATAGATGTTGTGCATGGGGCCTGGTCCATCTATTAGCCGTGTTGCTATAACACATTAAACATATACATTAGAATTTGGTATAGGAGATGACAATTGAAACTTAAATTATTTTAGATCAAACTGGTTCAATCATGTGATTGAACCATACGGCTGAGTTCAGTCATGCGATTGATCCTGCGGCTGAGTTTAGTCATGCGATTGAGCAGGCGACTAAACTCCGTCGTATGTTAAGCCATGCGGTTGAGTCATTCATGCGATTGAGTCACCGAATGATTCATTTGTGTCATTCAATCGTCCGCCTGGCTCAATCGTGCGACTGAGGTTCATTCGGAGTGTCTATTTGCATATGACTCTGTTGGACACTCCAACCTTGAATCTTGGTCAAAAATTAATGTTACACGTCCCGTTTAGACTCAATAGATTCGCAGGTACTCTAAGTATCACTTATCGTCCTTTATTTCAACGATTATGTCCATTTAGGTGGTCTATTTGAAGAGTTTTACTGATCTCTTGATTTTAGTCGATTATGTTAGTTAGAGTTTGATTACACCGGTCATTTTGATCAATTTTAGTCTCACAATACCTGTAGATGAATGAGAAATCAGTTAGAGTCATAATGGGCAAGTAATCAAGGTAAAATTAAATTTGGGTAGAGTGTCTACGTATGATAGTTTTTGAATGCTTTGAAGGGTGGTGGGAAATGCGACCGACTCACCCCTCTATTTATAATGTTTTAATGTTTAGTCGTGCGATTGGACCTATACACATGCTTCAATCATGCGACTCACCCGTTTCACTTGATATTATGGTTGTGTAACATTATATTCTGCCAGAATTGTAATAAGGCACTTCTGTCCACTTTAAAAATCATTAAAGCATGAAACAGGTTAGAACATTTTATTATGTCAATATATGGTATATTAGTCTTCATTTGAGTTATAAAAGTATTCTAAGACTTTGGCGTAGCCATCATTTAGAATATAATCTTGTGAATAACCGAATGCGACAGCATAGCCGTCCATATGCGAACGGGATTCTTTATTTATGTTAGTGTGTTGTTAGCTTGATTAGGAATGTTAGTGATTGTTATAAGGTTAGTGATTATTAAAGTGTTAATGATCAAATGATGATGATTGAAATAAAAAGAGATTTGGTAGAAGAAAGAACAATAGTAAGAACATAAAGTCATGAGAACAATTGGATTCTAGGACGAAAAAAATGTATAATATAAACGCAATAAAAGATTACCTTAGTATTAAGAATTCTTGAAATTTCTTGTAAATAAAATTCTTCAAATTTATCCTAACCAATGGATGAAAGAAAGATATGATAGTGAGATTTTTAGAGAATGAGCAAATAAAAAGTGAGGCCTAAGTCTTGCTTTTATACTTGAGGCTAGGAGGAGGTTATGAATGGTGTTTAATGGTGATTTATAAGTCTTTTAAAAGGGGGTTGATTTTGAAATAAATATAAGATAAATAAAAAAATAGATAAAATAATAATTACAATTTATTTTCTTATAAAATCTTTATAACTTTTATAGACTTGTAACTTTATAAGTTTATTAAAATTCATTTAATAACTTTATAAGTTTAATAAGTCTATTCCATTTAGTTATTTATTGTAAAATGATAAATAAAGATTTATATTTTTATGAAAAAGATTTATATTAAAACAAATAAATTATTATTCTTTGTTTAAATGAAAAAATGAATAAAACAATTTTCAATATTGCTTAAATTGTACATTTAGTGCGTTTGAATCAATAAAATAAATAATAAAAAATTAAATATAAAATTTCCATCGTATGAAAGTTTAAAGTGAGTTCGGGTTTGGTTTCATAATATTGAAATTCGACGATGTTACAGTCTCCCATACTTTAAGAATTTCATCCCGAAATTTAATAGAAGACTAATCTCGAGGATATAAGGAGACTTGGATTTCATTTCACTTTGCAATTGAACTCTTGGGAGCGCTTAAATTCAATAAGTTTAATTATGATGTTTTGCTATGCTTAAGTTTGTTAAATTTCATAATTCATGATTTTATTTGTTTCTGGAAAAAGGGTGCAAATTATTAATTTAGAGAGTTCATAATTTAGATTTTACATGTCAAGTGGTTCAAGACGATTAGGAAGATTTTGACACAACACCAAGTTTTAGATCAACACGAGACTCAGCTTAACGAGCATGTGAAATATATTCAGGATACTTTTGGATGGGATATGAATTCATAGGAGTTTCTCATCAAATAACTTTAACACTTTTTCTAGATGATTGATTCTTGTTTACTTATATCATTGAGGTTTCAAAGTTGCATTAGTTAATTTGATACGTGAATTGTGTTTGAGCTATTATCGTTGTTATATTATTGTTATTATTTTTATAATTTATTTTTATTTTCACTATTATTATTATTATTATTTAGTTATTGTTATTATTATTATTATTTTTTTTAGTTGTGTTATTATTATTATTATAACTATTATTATTGTTCAATTTAATAGTTAGATTATAAACTTTCATGTCTTAAAAATAAATGACAAATAAGAAAATAAGCATAAGTAAACCATAAGTTTCATAATTGACAACAATGGTCCTTACAAGAATAAACGATGTTAACTTTTAATTAATCCAAAAATACGAGATGTTACATGACCCACCTTCCCATTAGTTGAGGAGTGATGCAAATAGAGATCGTCATAGGGAAGGACCAAGTAGTGATGATATGAGATGTTACATCAACCTATTCACACTAGTGATGATGGACTCCTAACGATCATAACCAGAAGAAACAGGGCTAAGGCCTCTTGGAAAGCTACTAAGAAAATGGTTGAGTCTAAGTTGAAGATAGACCTAAACAAAGGTGTATTTATTTCAGCTGGATTCCAGGTGGTGGGAACTCTGATCCTTAAAAGAGTGTAGTACCACACACTCTGCCCTACTAAAGGATAAGAAGTTAAAACGGAATACTATGGTGAAGACAAGAAAAGCAAAAATCAACAGTCCTTAAATCCCTAAAGTTTAAGATTTCATGCATAATGTGTGGTATGCAAAAACATATGGCTAAAGATTGTTACTACAATCTTGCAAACACACATTATGAAAATAATGAAGAAAGAAGGAGTCAAGTTGGGTTTCACATCTGGACCTTATCACATGGTTCAAGTATTGAGGAATGGAAAGCTTATTATGAAGCCATGTAGCTTTCGAAGAAACTCATTCTTTCGAAGGGAAAATAGCATTGAAAGTTAAGCCAAAGAAAACCAATTAGAACAAAGAGTTCCTTTGAAACCTTCCGAAAAAAAGACTATTTTGGAAGAAAAGGTGGTGAAGGCTTCTTCTAAAAGAGAAAAGCTTCAGAATCATGGCATGCCGCTCAAGCTTCAACAAGCTTATCTACACTGATGAGCGAAGGGATGGAATGGAAGACCAGAAAAGAAGCCACGGCCCCAACCTCTTCTTCAGAGACATTTATTGAACCCTCTCCCATACCTTATGGTTCAATTATGCCATCCTTATTGGAAGAGCCCAAGACTAGCAAGGCTTGGGTTTCCATCATGACAATCTTTTTCACCTTATGTGTAGGGACATTCACATGGCAAGAATAACAACGTGTGGATTGTAGACACTGGATACTCCAGTAACATGACTGGGAACAGATCTTTTATTTAACAATTTCAACATTTTGATGGAGGTCCTATTCAATTTGGAGATGAGACCAGAGGATACATTTAGGCAGAGGAAGTGTATCTAATGGCAACTTAACGTTGACAAAATAAACATTGTCAAATAGCTGAACATAATTTTTTAAGTGTTTCTTAATTTTATGACCAAAAGCACCAAATTATTTTCAAAGAACATGAGTGTATTATCATCAAACCTAGGATGATAATTCCTTAGGAATTGGTGCTTCTTACATCTCCCAAAAAAGGGATATGTACAAGATAGACATGTACAATGCTTCCCCATTGGGTGAAGTATCATGCTTTCTTTGGAAAGCTGATGGTGATGAGTCAACTTTATGGCATAAAGAAATGTATCATGTCCATTTTAAAACCATAATCAAATTGGTTAAAAATAAATTGGTACATGGTGTGCCTAAAATGAAGTTCTCTGTAGATACAACTATGTTGCTTATCTGAAAGGAAAACAACATAGAGTTTCTCACAAATCCAAAGAAGTTAACTCTATCACCACTCCGTTACACTTATTGCTCATGGATCTATTTGGTCCCACAAGTATAATTAGCATTGAAGAAAATCATACAGCCTTGTGATTGTTGCTGATTTTACAAGATTTACATTGATATTATTTTTAAGAACTAAAGATGAAACTGCTGAAACATTAAAATCTTTTATCCTTAAAAAAATAAATCAAATTAATCACAAGGGTAAGATAATTAGGAGTGATCAAGGGACTGAGTTTAAGAATCAAGTTCTTGACTTATTTTGTTAAGAATCAAGTTTTTGACTCATTTTGTAACTCAAAAGAGATTTCCAAACAATATAGTGCTCCTAGAACTCCTCAACACAACAGTGTTGTTGAGAGGATGAATAGGACTCTTATTGAGGCTGGTCGAACTATGTTATTTGTTTCAAAATTGCCTCTGACATTCTCGGCAGAGGCAATCAACACTGCATACTATATGCATGACTGGGTTGTGAGATTGATATTCTCACTAGGATCGAATATGATGATTGTGTAAATGATTGTTTGGCGGAATCAAACAATCAAGAAACATTCAATACAAGAAATACTCATAAATGCTCTTTTTATTAATGAAGGTGATGGATTACAATGAATGCTAGGGTTTAAGCATTAAACAGTAATAATACACCTTGAGAATATAAACACAAAATATTCTATTGTCTATCAATAGTCACCTTACATACGAGGTTCTCTATTCTTTTATAGGCTGACAAGATGCCTTTTACAAAATGACCAAACTATCCCTCACCTAACATCAGAACTAGTCTAAGTCTTCATCACCATTTCTTTTGTTCATACACATTGACCAATGCGGATGTGTTAATCTTGCTCAAAATTTCTTCTTTTGTTATTCAGCATAAGTGTTTGGTCATCCACATTCACTAATGCGAATGAACAAATAGTTATGTGCCTTTGTTGTCTGGGCATCTAGATTTGTTAATGCGGATGTATAAAACTTTTCAGCATTTCTTTACGGCTATCCACATTTGTTAATGCGGAAGAACAAACACTTATGCGCATTTGTTCTATGTCTTCCACATATACAAATATGGTTAGCCGCATTTTTCTTCTTTGCAGATTCTTCATCCAGATTAATACTTGGACTTGATGGGATTTCTAGCTGAGCAACCATGAACTCACAATTGAATTGGCATGTATAATCCTTTCAGGGTCAAACAATACTCCCCTTAAGGATTATATAGCCTATGTTCTTCACTGGTTTGGTGGTGGTTGAGGTTATAAAGACTCTACTGGGTCTTGTGGAGGTCTTTGAGGTTCTTCTTCAGATGGATCCAAGAAGGCCTTTATCAGGTTGACAATGTCATTTGCATCTGACATTTTCTCTATGTTCAACACATCTATCTTCATGTCACTTATAGTGTAGATGGCTTCTAAGGGTTGCTTCTTGAGAGAGACTGTTCCCATACCAATTGCATAGGATTCTTCTTCTTCTTTCTCTTTTCTCTTTTGACAATGATTTTATCATACGCCATTGTCGGTATTTCGATGCACTTTAAGAATGACAGGATCTTGATCTCAAGTTTGATGGATTAGAGTGTAACGCGCGGAATAAGAACAAGAATTAGACAAATTATAGCAAGAATTTGATATTTGTATGTATTAAGAACAAATACGGTTGAAACGAGAGATATATTTTCTCTGTGAAAAGGAATGTTTCAATAATATCAAATGTTTCTGCTCAACCATTCACCGATTACAAATAGGTTGACACTCCTTATATATAGTGCAATCCTGCTGATATCACGGTATAGTGACATCTGTCAGATTTATTACCAAAAACTAAAACTTAACAAACTACTGAAATGTTCACAACTACTGAGAACATATCAGAGTGCTAAGTATAAACATAAAACTACTGATTCGAACTAGTGAAACTACAACGACGGAGAACAAGCTCTTTAGTCGTTTTACAAACTACTGAAAGAAAACATAAAACTACTGAAAAGAAAAACATAAAACTACTGAAAGAAAACCGTCACAACTACTGAAGAAGACCTCTTCAGCTGTTTGACAATGTCTGATACTTGTCTTCAGCACTTGTGTCTTCAGCACTTGTGTCTTCAGCACTTGTGTCTTCAGCACTTGTGTCTTCAGCACTTGTGTCTTCAGCACTTGTGTCTTCAGCACTGTTTCTTCGCACTTGTCTTCAGCACTTGTGTCTTCAGCACTTGTGTCTTCAGCACTTGTGTCTTCAGACTTTGTCTTCAGCACTTGTGTCTTCAGACTTTGTCTTCAGCACTTGTGTCTTCAGACTTTGTCTTCAGCACTTGTGTCTCAGACTTTGTCTTCAGCACTTGTCTTCCAGCTTTGGACTCAGCAGTTGTTTTGACGTCTGTGGGACTTAAGGTTTTTCTGATCCGGCTCATTGGTTCTTTGGTCCAACAACTCCCCCTGAACCAATGCAGCCAAAACCTTAACTTTATTGATGTCCCACTTATTGTTGGCGATAAGATTGGTCTTTTTCCTTCTTGATCAGCTAAGAAGATGACCCAATTAAGCACTGGCCTGGGAATAGATTTCTGAAATTTGATTGGCATAGTATGGATAAGAGCCCTGACTTTGGGGAACTGGACACAGGTGTTGGACCAAAAGAACCAATGAGCCAAGATCAGAAAACCTCTAAGTCCCACATGGTATCACAACAACTGCTGAAAGCCTCATCAGTAGTTTTGACAAGTGCTGAAGACTTCAACAGCTGAAGATCAAGTGCTGAAGACCTCAACAGCTGAAGAACCAAAGTGCTGAAGTACAACAGCTGAAGAACACAAGTGCTGAAGCTGAAAGACCAAAGTACTGAAGTACAACAGCTGAAGAGTTTACAAGTGCTGAAGATCAACAACTGATGTACAAGGTCTGAAGACAAAGACTGAAGACATCAGCTGATGATATCTAGTGAAGTCATCAGCTGATGAAACACCTGAAGGTCAAAGTCTGAAGATCAAGTACTGAAGCCTCAGTAGTTTGTCACAACTGCTGAAGAGTACTTCTTCAGTAGTTGTGATATCAGTAGTTTTTATTTTTATGTTTCAGTAGTTTTGTAAAACGACTGAAGAGCTTGTTCTTCAGTCGTTGTAGTTTCAGTAGTTTTATATTTTGTACTAACATGCTGATATGTTCTCAGTAGTTGTGAACATTTCAGTAGTTTGTTAAGAATTGTTATTTTTGTATTAGATCTGCCAGTTGTCACTTTCCGTGATAACAGCAGTGATTGTTGCACTCTATATAAGGAGTGACAACCTATTGTAATCGAGAGGATGAATGAAGAATGAATGGAATGAATAATGATTTGATTAGAAATATTCTACATCTATAAACATTCCTTGAAAACAGAAATAATATTCTCTCCCTATAACCGTATGCGCTCTAATGCTTACAAGTATCGATTGCTTGCTACAATTTGTCTAATTCTAGTTTGTATTCCGCTGCTTGATTTTGATACATCAAACTTGTGATCGCTGATCCTGTCAAATGGTATCAGAGCAGGTAATCATTGATCGATCTAACAATTGATCATTGAAACTGCTATTCAAGATCTAAGTTTGATTGAATTAGCTTTTGTTTTTGCAAGAAACGGTTATAGAGATTGAATTTTCTGTATTTCTGCTCATTCATCCTGAGATCTTTTCTTGGTTCTCATTGAGTTTGTTGTGGTTGTCTAAAACTTTTAAAACTTGAACTAAATTGTTTTTGAACTGAAAATGACCACTCCCTTCAATGATCCTCACAATACTGGTTCCTCAACCAAGCCTCCTATGCTGGTTAGGAATGAGTATAACATATGGCAAAGACGTATGCTCCATCACCTGTCTGTTAACAGCGCAGGTGTTGGACATCAGTGGTACATGGTCCACACAAGCCTATGGTGAATAACCCGGAAACCAATCAAATGGTTCCGAAGAGGAGGAGCAATACTCAGATGAGGATAAGAAGTTGCTTGAGATTGATGCAAAAGCCCATGGAATTCTGGCCATGGCATTGCCCAATGAAATCTATTCTGGGCTAATGCATCATGAAACTGCCCATGACCTCTGGATTGCTTTGAAAGAACAATTTGGAGGAACAGATGAGGTCTTGGCAAATATAGAGAAATTCTTGCCCAACAATATGAGACATTCTCTCATAGAAAGGGTGAGACACTGACTCAACATATGAGCGGTTTTCTTGTTTGATCTCTGAACTAAAAATGGTCAAACTTGAATACACCAATATTCAGATGAATAACAGATTTCTCAGATCACTGCCTGAGAGATGGGACACATATACTATTGTCCTACGCTCCAGTGCAAGTTTGGACAAACTATCTCTCACCCAACTCCATGGGAAACTGCTCACTTTTGAGAGAGAGATAGAACAGAAGAGAAAGCTGTCTTCATCTGGAAAGCTCACTGAAGACTTTATACAAGGCAACACTGCCTTGGTGGGTCATGAGTCAGAATATGCTTCATCTGAATGCCAGTATGATGAGCATATTAATTTCTCTTCAAGCACTTCTGATTCTGCATTTGTAAGTGTTGATGGTCAGTTTACTGGGTGTAATAATGACAATCTATGTTTCATTATGGATGATCTCAAGGGGATTGCTGATGATGACTTAGAAGAGATGGATATTTTGAGCCAAATGGCCTTGATAAATATCAGATCTCAGAAGTTCTATAAAAGAACTGGAAGAAAATTCCCAGGACTCTCTGGCAAAACCAAAGTTGGTTTTGACAAGAGCAAGTTGAGGTGTCACAAATGCCAAAGGCTTGGACACTTTGCAAGAGAGTGTAGATCAACTGGATCTAACTCTACTGCACCCTTTGTGACTTTTCCTGGCAATAGTCAACACAACAAGGGCAACATCTTGTCACCTCTAGTCATCATCCTCAACAACAATCTCCGGCATATTTTGTTCCTCAGGGTCAAATGCCATATCAGTACCCTTGTTATTACATGCCACAGTCAAATCAAGTTCAAGTTCCTATGACACCACAACCTCATGCATTACCAGAACCTCAGCCTTCCCTATCTCATCAACAACCTCAATCTCAACAACACAGCTTCTTCACCCCAGGAGTTGTTGACTGGAGCAGTTTACCAGATGACTTGTCTGGTCATGATCAACTGTTCTCAGGTGCTGGTCAAATGGTGGTGACAGTCCCTTTGGAATCTAGCTCTTATGGCTTTGGAGTCTGCTGATACTTCTTCTTCCAATGCCTCTACACCTCAGGTATCACAGGTATCCTCTGAGGCAAAAGCCAAATTATGTTCTGAACAATGCATAGCAGCATTTGCTTCCATTAGAGAAGCAAATGTAGCTTTAATTAATAAGAACATTGAGCTAGAACAAATAATTTCCAAAAACAAAGCTGAGTTTGAGTTTGTGCTCAAAGATAAAAATGATGAGGTTATAAACTGAATTGCCAAATAATTGATGATAAGGCTAGAGAAGAAGTACTTCTAGAGAAGTACAAAGATCTCAAAGAACCCTTGCAGTTACCCAGGTCGAGTGTGATAGATGGGTACAATCATGCAAAGGTTTTGAAATGCTTCTTAGTAAGCAATCTGCTTCAAATGTGAAGTTTGGAATTGGTTACAATCACACTGCTCCACCTACAGATTTTACCCCAAGAGCAGAGGTAGAATCTGATGGTGAGAGTGATAACCAATCCATCACATCATGTGATCTACCTTCTGATACAGCACAATCAGAAGTAGCAGTCAGCATCAAGCCCCTTTGAACCTATCAGCTGATGTTGATGGTTCAAATGCTGACATTCACATGATAAATGAGTTGATCAACTCAGGAGTTAATCCTGAAGGTCCTGAAAGGACTAGAGAGCAGGATTTAACATCTGAAGTTCAAACTTCACTGCTGTCAGTACTGAAGAGAAGAAAACTGGCAGTAGAAAGAGTTTGAAGACTACTAAAGAGGTAGTCAAGAAAGCAACCAATGCTTCCAAAGCATTAAGAACAAGTCTTCTGTTGCTTCACCATCTTTAGTTGATGATCAACCTAAGATGAAGAAGAAACCATGTGAAGTATGTGGTTTGTTCAATCATCTTACAGATGATTGTTGGTACAAAAGAGGTTCCAAACTCAACAAAAAAAAAGAAATTAATGAGAAAATGGTAAAAATGAAAACTGAGTTTGAGACCACATTTGTATCAGCAACATCAAATCCTGTAACCCTTAAGTCCTTAAAGAAATCCAAAAAGGAAGGAGTTAAACAGGTGACAGCTGAGGGTGCTCAAAAGAAGAAGGTGCAACATAGGACCTTATCTAACTCCACTAGCAATGTGTCTGATGAGCTGAAAGCTTTATCACAAAATCAGACACAGCTGGTGATGAGTACAACATCTGTTGGGTAGAGTTAACCAACTAGATTCTCCTATGTTGAAACCACAGAAAAGGAGGTCAAGCCAAAGGACTCCTCTTTACACCATCTTCTTCCTCTCAGGCTGTTGTTTCAAATAAACTTGTTAGTTTACCATCTATTGATGAGACCAGGCCCAAAACAAAAAGGTTTGGTCTCTAAAACTAACTGATTGTTTATTATTGCAGGGTTCTTCAACATGCCAAAGTAGCATCTGGTATGTAGACAGTGGGGGATCTATGCACATGACTGGGAACATCTCTTCTTCATGACTACTCTCAAGGAAGAAGGGATTTGTCTCTTTTGGCAATGATGCTAGGGTTACATCATCGGTAAGGGCTTGTCTCCAATGGAGAAATCAAATTTGATGATGTTAATCATGTGGAAAATCTCAAGTACAACCTCTTGAGTGTCAGTCAAATGTGTGATAAAGGCCATGTTGCCCTTTTCACAAGTCAAAACTGTAGGATTCTGTCATCCAAAGTTTTGCACTTGATTGACAAGGTGTTGGATGATCACACTCTCCTGAAAGCCAACAGGACAGGAAGAGTGTATGCCTTAGATCTCTCTAAGAAGATAGATCTCAAAGGCAATCCTTGCCTATTTTCCAAAGCCTCTTCTCAAGAATCTAAACTGTGGCACAGGAGGCTTGGTCATGTTAATCTCAAAAACATGAATCAGCTTAGCCACAATAGTTTAGTCAGAGGCTTACCAATAAAGGAGTTCCACTGTGATGAAACCTGCACTGCTTGTTTAAAAGGAAAACAGCACAAGTCTCATTCCTCTATTGAAGTGTCCAAGTCCACTGCCTGCTTGCAATTACTGCATATGGATCTATTTGGTCCTGTGAGAGTAATGAGCATGGCAAAGAAGAAATACTGTCTGGTAATTGTGGATGATTACTCCAGATTTGTATGGACTTTCTTTCTACATTCAAAGGATGAGGCTGCTCAGAAGATTATTCACTTTGTGCTGTACATTGAGAAGCAGTATTCCCTTCCAGTCAAGTGTATTAGGAGTGATAATGGAACTGAGTTCAGAAATCATACACTTGATGACTTCTATCTCTCAAAGGGAATCAAAAGGCAGTTCAGCATTCCAAGGACTCCAGAACAAAATGGAGTAGTGGAGAGAAAGAACAGGACCCTCATTGAAGCTGCAAGGTCCATGCTGGCTGACTCAGGTTTGCCATTGACCTTTTGGGCCGAAGCTGTCAACACAGCTTGTTATGTGCAAAATAGAGTTTTAGTAAATCAGAGGTTGATGAAGACTCCATATGAAGTTCTCCATCATTTGGCTCCTCTGATTTCATTTTTCAAAGCATTTGGGTGTCCCTGTTTTATTCTCAACACAAAGGATCAACTCCAAAATTTGATCCTAAGTGGATGCAGGTACTTTGTTGGTTATTCATCTACTTGCAAGGCATACAGAGTCTTCAACTGCAGAACAAAGATGGTTGAAGAAACTATACATGTTAAGTTTAATGAATCTCCAAAGGACAAGATTCCACAAAGTCCTGTGGAGTTATTTGATTTGGACATACTGCAATATGTTCCTTATCAAACTCCTGCTGTTGCTCCTGTCAACAGTTCACCACCTGGTGGTACTGCTGATGATGATGATGATGATTGCAGTACTCACCTCTTCAGGTTTAGTGATCAGCTGCCTGACTCAGCTAGACCTGATGTTCCTGTAGCGCCAGTAGCACCATCCACAACAAATGCTGATGAGATTTCTTCGAATTCAACTTCCTTTGAATTACCATCCACTGATTGGTTTCAAGGAAATGATACACCATCACCATCTGTGCTGCTGAACCGGCTACAAACACTTGCACAGATCTCATTGTGTATCAAGATCTGAAGAATCACCCTATGTCTCAAATCATTGGTGATATCACTGCTGGAGTATCAACAAGAAGTCAATTGTCAAATTTCTGCTTCTATGCTCTCTTCATCAGTCAGCAAGAGCCAAAGAATTATCACATTGCTTTAAAGGACAATGGATGGGTGATGCCATGCAGCTTGAGCTTCTTCAGTTCAAGAAACAGCAAGTGTGGGAACTGGTTCCTCTACCTCCAGGTAAGTGTGCAATAGGCACTAAATGGGTGTTTAGGAACAAAACTGATGAAAATGGGCTTATTGTTAAGAACAAGGCCAGACTGGTTGTTCAGGGGTTTGCACAAGAAGAAGGTATTGATTATGATGAAACCTTTGCCCCTGTAGCCAGACTGGAAGCAATTCGATTGTTTTTAGCTTATGCTGCTTATCAAAACCTTAAAGTTTTTCAAATGGATGTCAAAAGTGCATTTTTGTATGGAAAGTTAAAGAAGAGGTTTATGTATGTCAACCTCCAGGCTTTGAGGACAATAAACATCCTAATTGGGTGTATAAGCTTGATAAAGCTCTTTATGGGTTAAAACAAGCTCCCAGAGCCTGGTATGAGACATTATCAAACTTTCTTCTGAAAACAATTTCACTAGAGGCTCCATAGACAAGACTTTATTCATTAAGAAAGCTGGGCAGCATAATCTACTTGTTCAAATTTATGTAGATGATATCATTTTTGCATCCTCTGATCCAAAGTTGTGTGATGCCTTTACAAAGTTGATGCAACAGAAGTTTGAAATGAGTGCCATGGGAGAATTACAGTTCTTTCTGGGGTTGCAAATCAACAAAAGGCTGATGGAATTTTTATCATCAGTCCAAATATACAAAAGATCTTTTGCAAAAGTTTGATTTACAAAACTGTAAGCCTGTTCTACTCCCATGAGCAGCACCACACAACTGGACTCAGATAGAAAGGTAAAGTGGTTGATGAAACACTTTACAGATGTATGATTGGGTCCTTGATGTATTTAACAGCTTCTAGACCAGATATTATGTTTGCTACATGTGTCTGTGCTAGATTTCAGGCTGCACCTAAAGAGTCTCATTTGATTGCAGTCAAGAGGATCTTTAGATATCTGCAAGGCACTCCATCTCTAGGTTTATGGTATTCTACCGGACATTCTGGTAAATTAGTTGCTTTTTCTGACAGTGACTATGCAGGGTGTAAGTTGACCAGGAAATCAACTTCTGGTGGATGTCAATTCTAGGCAACTGCTTGATTTCTTGGCAGAGCAAGAAACAGACCTCAGTTGCTACATCTACTGCTGAAGCAGAGTACATTGCTGCTGCAAGTTGTACATCTCAGGTACTCTGGCTTCAAAACCAACTTTTGGATTATGGCATTACAGAGACTAAGACTCCATTGTTAATGGATAGTGCTTCAGCTCTTTGTATTGTCAAAAATCCAGTCCAGCACTCTAGGACCAAACATATAGAGATCAGACATCATTTTATAAGGGATTGTTTTGAAAAAGGTCTGATTGATCCTAAGTTTGTGCCTAGTGCTGATGAGCTTGCAGACATTTTTACTAAGCCTTTGGATAGTTCAACTTTCCAAAACCTGGTGTTAAGGCTTGGTATGCTGCAACTAGAATAAGTGACAACTACTGATGATCTTAGTAATTCATACTGATGATCATAAGTACCTCTGTCACATATAAGTACTGATGAGTTCTTTTATCTCAGTAGTTTTTATAACTACTGAAGGCTAAATGTCTCACAAGTACTGAAGTACTTCATCTGTTCTAAACTACTAATGTAGTCACAACTACTGATGCAGCTACAACTACTGCCATCAGTAAAACAGATAAGTACTGATGTCCTATGAAACAACTGAAATCAGCCGAAAAGACTGATGAATGTGTTGAGGACAGATTGAAACAGCTGAAAAGCTAAGAATTGACGAAAACAGCTGAAAAGAATTTTCTCTTCAGTCGTTTGTACAACTGCTGTTTCATTTTAAACAACTGAAGCAAAACCACGTCTTCAGTAGTTTTATAACTACTGATGACTAATCCTAGTCTTCAGTTGTTTACAACAGCTGATGACAAAACCACTGTCTTCAGTAGTTTCATAACTACTGATGACAACACCAAGTCCTCAGTTGTTTCAATCATCTGAAGTCAAAACCACGGTCTTCAGTAGTTTTCTAAACTACTGATGCCTAACACCACGACTTCAGCTGTTTCAACGTCTGAAAGGATAATACCATGTCAACGGTCGTTTAAAACTACTGATGACTAACACCACATCCTTCAGTCGTTTCCTTACCCGTACCCTATATATACCCCTCACCTTAGCTCTCAATGCTTCATCTTCTTCAAACCTAACGTTCCTCTCCAAAACTTCCTCTTCTCAATGGCGTCTATGCAAATTAAACCGCGACACAACTGTGTTGCCTACCTCACTAAATCGCCGATCTGGACTAAGTTCGATACTGCTATCGATCTTATGGTTCAGTCAATACAACAAGGCATTTCTTCTGAACCCATCTTACATGCCGAATCCTTGAACCAATTTTGGATGAACGTTACTGTTACCACTGAGGAGAGCAACACACCATCCCTCCGGTCGGTCGTCAACAACAAAGAAGTAGTCATTACTCCTGCGCTAATCCGCAAATTCTTCAACTGAATGATGCTACTCTCCTGCTGGATATCCGAAGGGCACCATAGATCTATCCTTTGCTCAACATGGATATCAAGGCGATCTCAGTGCCACCACCATCATGAAGAAACACTTTAATGACGCTGAGCGCCTGATTTTTCACATGGTAAATGTATGTTTGGCCCCTAAGACGTCGTCTTGGGATCAAATGTCCACCAAATGGCAGCAGGTAATGTATTCTATCCTTGAGCAACAACCACTAAACTTTTCAGAATTAATATTTTCAGAGCTCAAAGATATGGCTCAAAAACTAACTGCCAACCGTTGGATACTTTATCCACGGTTCATAATGGCCATTATTACAGACCAGCTTAATGCTGAGGGACTTGTTGGCTTGGGAGTCCCTGCTACGACTGTTCTGCCGGAAGTATACTCCCGGCACAACTCTGACCGGACACTAAAAATGGCTGCCAAGCTGCGAAAACCACGCAGCTGGAACCCACAGCCACCACCTCCAAATCCAAAGTCCCCCCAAACCCACAAAAAGAAACCCAAAATGGCTACTCAGGGAATTGAGTCCCCTGAGGATGCCCCTGCAACACAAACGCAGGATATATCCACTAGTCCAAACCCCCTAGTGGATACAATGACTCCTCCAGCCACAGCCGCTCAGGCTTCCTCTCAACAGGAGCCTGCAGCAACCACCCAAGGGGTACCTACTTATCTGGGATCTTCCTCACTTGAGGAGATTGCCATTGAAGAGCACCAACCTCCCCAGGTGCACACTGCTTCTATCCCCTCACCCCAAACAACCGCCCCTCACAGCCCAACTTTAATAGTTGCACAAGTGCTGACTCAATTGCACTCCTCACCCCCTCCCCAGAAACCACTTACTACTGGGAATACCTCTACAATTGAGGGGGAGGAACACAGTGCACTTGAGAACCCACAGCACAGGGGTTTCCCAATTCTATCTCCTGGTGTAGACAAGGAGCTTAGAATATCTAGTGAGGCTGCCACCTCCTCTGACTCAGCACATGACCAGAGTGAGGCTGGTAACATTGCTAAGACCTCCCTAGAGGCAAACTGATGATGGACATTGTCCTGAGGCTGGAAGTCCCCAGTACCAAGCACAAGGGGCACATGCACCAACTGGTCTACACCCAGTGCATGTAAATCCTGCTCTAAGCAGGAGGTCAGCTGATTCAGCTTCGGCTGATGATGACCTGGGCTTCTTCTATGATGTTCTTGCCCAGAACACAATCCTTGAAGAGAAAGTCAGTAGGCTGCAAAACCTACTTGACCAACTCTCACAAGGAGAAAGACCATCTGCCTCTATCCACCCACAGATGGCACCTTCCCTTGAAGGTTTCCCAAACACCGAGCCACTCCAAAATCAACCACCTGCCTCTGCTTCAGGCCCTACTTCTCAGGAACAGAACCCTCCTGAGCAAATAGGTGCTGTACTCCAAAATTCCCTCCCTCTCATCACACCATAATCACTGATATAGTGATCAAAGCCATTGATGAGAGGCTTTCCTCACATTACAGCCCTTGGTTGATGCTGCTGTCCAAAGACTCTTTCTGCGGTACAAACCCCTTCCTCCAATGCAACCAAAAAGGGGGAGAGTACTGCAGTGAAAGAAAGGAAGAGGAAAAGATCGAGGAAAAGGAAGTGATGCAAGCCCAAAAGGAGGAAAAGAAAAGCAACCTCTGCTCACTTACAAGCGAAAGAGAAGTGCTGATGATCACACTGCTGAAGACAAATCCTTGGAGGAGCTGGTCAAAGAAGCTGACACACACAAGCCGATCCATGGATAAAATAATTGAACAACTCTTCAGGCAGGGGTGACACAGCCACACTGGATAGTGAGATCAGAAGGTTAGAAGTACAAGAGATACAAACCCGATGGGCAGGGTATGATGCTCTTGAGAAAGAGAGATGGAAATAATGATCCGCTTTATTGCAAAATACTTGGGAGATCATTAATGGAGATCGCGCATGGACCAGGGACAGCATTCTGGCTATAGCCACCAAAATCTGTCTGTCTGAGAGCAATTCACAACAAGGGATTATTGTGGAAGCCCTTGATGAGGCTGGGGCTGGTAAAAGGTTAGAGATGGCTAAACTCACAAAGGCGAAACTAACTACAAGGATGCTAGATCAACCTTCCCTTCCACCCACTCAAACAGATCTTATCCCTCAAATCTCCCAACCAATCTCTAAGCCAAAATCCAAATATCCTCACTCTTCAAAACCAATTCCTTCACCAACCCAACCATCATCCAGTGATGTACCAGAAGGAGGAGAAGGGTGCTGAGGATGGAAGAAGAAGAAGAAGAAGAAGGATGAAGATGATAGTCTGCCACTCTCTGCTGTTCTGAAGCTACCAAAACCCCGAAGTCAACCCATGATCACACCTGACTCTCAAAGGGAAATGGCAGAGAGTCAAGATAGAAGAAGAAGAACAGCAGAAACAGCACGATGAGCAACTGTTGAAGATGGTTGACAAGGAATTTCCTCAGTCATCATCTATTCAAGCCATGAAAGGGCATGCTCAAAGGCTGTACACTCTCAGGCACACCTTTCAGTATCAGAAGGAGAGAGTGAGAGTATGGCCAGACCCCAGGGTGAGTTCTAGAATCCATAAAAGAACTATCCCACACAATACAACGGCCAGGTACGAAAAACAATAGAGTCTACCATCATGTTGGCCGTTGTAGTCTCACCTTGGGAAATCATTGATGAATTCAAGAAAGCTCACCAAGCAAAGAAGACCCCTCAAGCCTTACTGGAAAACAAGATGATTAAGAGGGGTTGTTATATAAAAAGCTTGAAGACATCCAGAAGAATGAGCTCCAGTTACTCCTTGAAGGCAACCATCCTGATGAATTTGTATATAGGGAGGTAACTACGGTGGAGCTGAAAAATGGCAGGACCATGAAGTACTTATCAGAGTACTATGGTCCAGAGTTCTTCTTCGAAGGAGGAGCAGAAGAACTCTCTCAGGAGGAACAAGTTGTTCTCCTTGAGGCCTATGTTCGTGAGTCATACAGACTCATGGGGAAGTAATCTCATGAATGGGATAACAACTCTGTGTCCAGTTCCCCAAAACAGAGTTCCCATTCATACTCTGCCAAACAAATATTTGAGATTTCTTCCCAGGCCGGAGCTTACATGGGTCATCTTCTCTACTGATCAAGAAGGAAAAAGACCAACATTTTGCCATCAATAAGTGGGAGAATAAATAAGTTAGAGGTTTTGGCTGCATTGGTTCAGGGGGAGTTTGTTGGACCAAAAGAACCAATGAGCCAAGATCAGAAAACCTCTAAGTCCCACATGGTATCACAACAACTGCTGAAAGCCTCATCAGTAGTTTGACAAGTGCTGAAGACTTCAACAGCTGAAGATCAAGTGCTGAAGACCTCAACAGCTGAAGAACCAAAGTGCTGAAGTACAACAGCTGAAGAACACTAGTGCTGAAGCTGAAAGACCAAAGTACTGAAGTACAACAGCTGAAGAGTTTACAAGTGCTGAAGATCAACAACTGATGTACAAGGTCTGAAGACAAAGACTGAAGACATCAGCTGATGATATCTACTGAAGTCATCAGCTGATGAAACACCTGAAGATCAAAGTCTGAAGATCAAGTACTGAAGCCTCAGTAGTTTCACAACTGCTGAAGAGTACTTTAGTAGTTGTGATATCAGTAGTTTTATATTTTTATGTTTCAGTAGTTTTGTAAAACGACTGAAGAGCTTGTTCTTCAGTCGTTGTAGTTTCAGTAGTTTTATATTTTGTACTCAACATGCTGATATGTTCTCAGTAGTTGTGAACATTTCAGTAGTTTGTAAGAATTGTTATTTTTGTATTAGATCTGCCAGTTGTCACTTCCGTGATAACAGCAGTGATTGTTGCATCTATAAAGGAGTGACAACCTATTGTAATCGGAGAGGGATGAATGAATGAATGAATGGAATGAATATTGATTTGATTAGAATATTCTACATCTATAAACATTCCTTGAAAACAGAAATATATATTCTCTCCCTATAACCGTATGCGCTCTTAATGCTTACAAGTATCGATGCTTGCTACAATTTGTCTAATTCTAGTTTGTATTCCGCTGCTTTGTATTCTGATACATCAAACTTGTGATCGCTGATCCTGTCAAATGGTATCAGAGCAGGTTAATCATTGATCGATCTAACAATTGATCATTGAAACTGCTATTCAAGATCTAAGTTTGATTGAATTAGCTTTTGTTTTTGCAAGAAACGGTTATAGAGATTGATTTTCTGTATTTCTGCTCATTCATCCTGAGATCTTTTCTTGGTTCTCATTGAGTTTGTTGTGGTCTGTCTAAAACTTTTAAAACTTGAACTAAATTGTTTTTGAACTGAAAATGACCACTCCTTCCAATGATCCTCACAATACTGGTTCCTCAACCAAGCCTCCTATGCTGGTTAGGAATGAGTATAACATATGGCAAAGACGTATGCTCCATCACCTGTCTGTTAACAGCGCAGGTTGTTGGACATCAGTGGTACATGGTCCACACAAGCCTATGGTGAATAACCCGGAAACCAATCAAATGGTTCCGAAGAGGAGGAGCAATACTCAGATGAGGATAAGAGTTGCTTGAGATTGATGCAAAAGCCCATGGAATTCTGGCCATGGCATTGCCCAATGAAATCTATTCTGGGCTAATGCATCATGAAACTGCCCATGACCTCTGGATTGCTTTGAAAGAACAATTTGGAGGAACAGATGAGGTCTTGGCAAATAATAGAGAAATTCTTGCCCAACAATATGAGACATTCTCTCATAGAAAGGGTGAGACACTGACTCAACAATATGAGCGGTTTTCTTGTTTGATCTCTGAACTAAAAATGGTCAAACTTGAATACACCAATATTCAGATGAATAACAGATTTCTCAGATCACTGCCTGAGAGATGGGACACATATACTATTGTCCTACGCTCCAGTGCAAGTTTGGACAAACTATCTCTCACCCAACTCCATGGGAAACGCTCACTTTTGAGAGAGAGATAGAACAGAAGAGAAAGCTGTCTTCATCTGGAAAGCTCACTGAAGACTTTATACAAGGCAACACTGCCTTGGTGGGTCATGAGTCAGAATATGCTTCATCTGAATGCCAGTATGATGAGCATATTAATTTCTCTTCAAGCACTTCTGATTCTGCATTTGTAGTGTTGATGGTCAGTTACTGGGTGTAATAATGACAATCTATGTTTCATTATGGATGATCTCAAGGGGATTGCTGATGATGACTTAGAAGAGATGGATATTTTGAGCCAAATGGCCTTGATAAATATCAGATCTCAGAAGTTCTATAAAAGAACTGGAAGAAAATTCCCAGGACTCTCTGGCAAAACCAAAGTTGGTTTTGACAAGAGCAAGTTGAGGTGTCACAAATGCCAAGGCTTGGACACTTTGCAAGAGAGTGTAGATCAACTGGATCTAACTCTACTGCACCCTTTGTGACTTTTCCTGGCAATAGTCAACAACACAGAGGGCAACATCCTGTCCTCTAGTCATCATCCTCAACAACAATCTCCGGCATATTTTGTTCCTCAGGGTCAAATGCCATATCAGTACCCTTGTTATTACATGCCACAGTCAAATCAAGTTCAAGTTCCTATGACACCACAACCTCATGCACTACCAGAACCTCAGCCTTCCCTATCTCATCAACAACCTCAATCTCAACAACACAGCTTCTTCACCCCAGGAGTTGTTGACTGGAGCAGTTTACCAGATGACTTGTCTGGTCATGATCAACTGTTCTCAGGTGCTGGTCAACATGGTGGTGACAGTCCCTTTGGGAATCTAGCTCTTATGGCTTTGGAGTCTGCTGATACTTCATTTCTTCCAATGCCTCTACACCTCAGGTATCACAGGTATCCTCTGAGGCAAAAGCCAAATTATGTTCTGAACAATGCATAGCAGCATTTGCTTCCATTAGAGAAGCAAATGTAGCTCTAATTAATAAGAACATTGAGCTAGAACAAATAATTTCCAAAAACAAAGCTGAGTTTGAGTTTGTGCTCAAAGATAAAAATGATGAGATTTATAAACTGAATTGCCAAATAATTGATGATAAGGCTAGAGAAGAAGTACTTCTAGAGAAGTACAAAGATCTCAAAGAAACCCTTGCAGTTACCCAGGTCGAGTGTGATAGATGGGTACAATCATGCAAAGGTTTTGAAATGCTTCTTAGTAAGCAATCTGCTTCAAATGTGAAGTTTGGAATTGGTTACAATCACACTGCTCCACCTACAGATTTTACCCCAAGAGCAGAGGTAGAATCTGATGGTGAGAGTGATAACCAATCCATCACATCATGTGATCTACCTTCTGATACAGCACAATCAGAAGTAGCAGTCAGCATCAAGCCCTCTTTGAACCTATCAGCTGATGTTGATGGTTCAAATGCTGACATTCACATGATAAATGAGTTGATCAACTCAGGAGTTAATCCTGAAGGTCCTGAAAGGACTAGAGAGCAGGATTTAACATCTGAAGTTCAAACTTCAACTGCTGTCAGTACTGAAGAGAAGAAAACTGGCAGTAGAAAGAGTTTGAAGACTACTAAAGAGGTAGTCAAGAAAGCAACCAATGCTTCCAAAGCATTGAAGAACAAGTCTCTGTTGCTTCACCATCTTTAGTTGATGATCAACCTAAGATGAAGAAGAAACCATGTGAAGTATGTGGTTTGTTCAATCATCTTACAGATGATTGTTGGTACAAAAGAGGTTCCAAACTCAAACAAAAAAAAGAAATTAATGAGAAATGGTAAAAATGAAAACTGAGTTTGAGACCACATTTGTATCAGCAACATCAAATCCTGTAACCCTTAAGTCCTTAAAGAAATCCAAAAAGGAAGGAGTTAAACAGGTGACAGCTGAGGGTGCTCAAAAGAAGAAGGTGCAACATAGGACCTTATCTAACTCCACTAGCAATGTGTCTGATGAGCTGAAAGCTTTATCACAAAATCAGACACAGCTGGTGATGATGGTACAACATCTGTTGGGTAGAGTTAACCAACTAGATTCTCCTATGTTGAAACCACAGAAAAGGAGGTCCAAGCCAAAGGACTCCTCTTCTACACCATCTTCTTCTTCTCTCAGGCTGTTGTTTCAAATAAACTTGTTAGTTTACCATCTATTGATGAGACCAGGCCCAAAACCAAAAGGTTTGGGTCTCTAAAACTAACTGATTGTTTATTATTGCAGGGTTCTTCAACATGCCAAGTAGCATCTGGTATGTAGACAGTGGGGGATCTATGCACATGACTGGGAACATCTCTCTTCTTCATGACTACTCTCAAGGAAAGAAGGGATTTGTCTCTTTTGGCAATGATGCTAGGGTTACATCATCGGTAAGGGCTTTCTCCAATGGAGAAATCAAATTTGATGATGTTAATCATGTGGAAAATCTCAAGTACAACCTCTTGAGTGTCAGTCAAATGTGTGATAAAGGCCATGTTGCCCTTTTCACAAGTCAAAACTGTAGGATTCTGTCATCCAAAGTTTTGCACTTGATTGACAAGGTGTTGGATGATCACACTCTCCTGAAAGCCAACAGGACAAGAAGAGTGTATGCCTTAGATCTCTCTAAGAAGATAGATCTCAAAGGCAATCCTTGCCTATTTTCCAAAGCCTCTTCTCAAGAATCTAAACTGTGGCACAGGAGGCTTGGTCATGTTAATCTCAAAAACATGAATCAGCTTAGCCACAATAGTTTAGTCAGAGGCTTACCAATAAAGGAGTTCCACTGTGATGAAACCTGCACTGCTTGTTTAAAAGGAAAACAGCACAAAGTCTCATTCCCTCTTATTGAAGTGTCCAAGTCCACTGCCTGCTTGCAATTACTGCATATGGATCTATTTGGTCCTGTGAGAGTAATGAGCATGGCAAGAAGAAATACTGTCTGGTAATTGTGGATGATTACTCCAGATTTGTATGGACTTTCTTTCTACATTCAAAGGATGAGGCTGCTCAGAAGATTATTCACTTTGTGCTGTACATTGAGAAGCAGTATTCCCTTCCAGTCAAGTGTATTAGGAGTGATAATGGAACTGAGTTCAGAAATCATACACTTGATGACTTCTATCTTTCAAAGGGAATCAAAAGGCAGTTCAGCATTCCAAGGACTCCAGAACAAAATGGAGTAGTGGAGAGAAAGAACAGGACCCTCATTGAAGCTGCAAGGTCCATGCTCGCTGACTCAGGTTTGCCATTGACCTTTTGGGCCGAAGCTGTCAACACAGCTTGTTATGTGCAAAATAGAGTTTTACTAAATCAGAGGTTGATGAAGACTCCATATGAAGTTCTCCATCATTTGGCTCCTCTGATTTCATTTTTCAAAGCATTTGGGTGTCCCTTTTTATTCTCAACACAAAGGATCAACTCCATAAATTTGATCCTAAGGTGGATGCAGGTACTTTGTTGGTTATTCATCTACTTGCAAGGCATACAGAGTCTTCAACTGCAGAACAAAGATGGTTGAAGAAACTATACATGTTAAGTTTAATGAATCTCCAAAGGACAAGATTCCACAAAGTCCTGTGGAGTTATTTGATTTGGACATACTGCAATATGTTCCTTATCAAACTCCTGCTGTTGCTCCTGTCAACAGTTCACCACCTGGTGGTACTGCTGATGATGATGATGATTGCAGTACTCACCTCTTCAGGTTTAGTGATCAGCTGCCTGACTCAGCTAGACCTGATGTTCCTGTAGCGCCAGTAGCACCATCCACAACAAATGCTGATGAGATTTCTTCGAATTCAACTTCCTTTGAATTACCATCCACTGATTGGTTTCAAGGAAATGATACACCATCACCATCTGTTGCTGCTGAACCGGCTACAAACACTTGCACAGATCTCATTGTGTATCAAGATCTGAAGAATCACCCTATGTCTCAAATCATTGGTGATATCACTGCTGGAGTATCAACAAGAAGTCAATTGTCAAATTCTCTGCTCTATGCTCTCTTCATCAGTCAGCAAGAGCCAAAGAATTATCACATTGCTTTAAAGGACAATGGATGGGTTGATGCCATGCAGCTTGAGCTTCTTCAGTTCAAGAAACAGCAAGTGTGGGAACTGGTTCCTCTACCTCCAGGTAAGTGTGCAATAGGCACTAAATGGGTGTTTAGGAACAAAACTGATGAAAATGGGCTTATTGTTAAGAACAAGGCCAGACTGGTTGTTCAGGGGTTTGCACAAGAAGAAGGTATTGATTATGATGAAACCTTTGCCCCTGTAGCCAGACTGGAAGCAATTCGATTGTTTTTAGCTTATGCTGCTTATCAAAACCTTAAAGTTTTTCAAATGGATGTCAAAAGTGCATTTTTGTATGGAAAGTTAAAGAAGAGGTTTATGTATGTCAACCTCCAGGCTTTGAGGACAATAAACATCCTAATTGGGTGTATAAGCTTGATAAAGCTCTTTATGGGTTAAAACAAGCTCCCAGAGCCTGGTATGAGACATTATCAAACTTTCTTCTGGAAAACAATTTCACTAGAGGCTCCATAGACAAGACTTTATTCATTAAGAAAGCTGGGCAGCATAATCTACTTGTTCAAATTTATGTAGATGATATCATTTTTGCATCCTCTGATCCAAAGTTGTGTGATGCCTTTACAAAGTTGATGCAACAGAAGTTTGAAATGAGTGCCATGGGAGAATTACAGTTCTTTCTGGGGTTGCAAATCAAACAAAAGGCTGATGGAATTTTTATTCATCAGTCCAAATATACAAAAGATCTTTTGCAAAAGTTTGATTTACAAAACTGTAAGCCCTGTTCTACTCCCATGAGCAGCACCACACAACTGGACTCAGATCAGAAAGGTAAAGTGGTTGATGAAACACTTTACAGATGTATGATTGGGTCCTTGATGTATTTAACAGCTTCTAGACCAGATATTATGTTTGCTACATGTGTTTGTGCTAGATTTCAGGCTGCACCTAAAGAGTCTCATCTGATTGCAGTCAAGAGGATCTTTAGATATCTGCAAGGCACTCCATCTCTAGGTTTATGGTATTCTACCGGACATTCTGGTAAATTAGTTGCTTTTTCTGACAGTGACTATGCAGGGTGTAAGTTGACCAGGAAATCAACTTCTGGTGGATGTCAATTCCTAGGCAACTGCTTGATTTCTTGGCAGAGCAAGAAACAGACCTCAGTTGCTACATCTACTGCTGAAGCAGAGTACATTGCTGCTGCAAGTTGTACATCTCAGGTACTCTGGCTTCAAAACCAACTTTTGGATTATGGCATTACAGAGACTAAGACTCCATTGTTAATGGATAGTGCTTCAGCTCTTTTATTGTCAAAAATCCAGTCCAGCACTCTAGGACCAAACATATAGAGATCAGACATCATTTTATAAGGGATTGTTTTGAAAAAGGTCTGATTGATCCTAAGTTTGTGCCTAGTGCTGATGAGCTTGCAGACATTTTTACTAAGCCTTTGGATAGTTCAACTTTCCAAAACCTGGTTTAGGCTTGGTATGCTGCAACTAGAATAAGTGACAACTACTGATGATCTTAGTAATTCATACTGATGATCATAGTACCTATGTCACATATAAGTACTGATGAGCTTCTTTTATCCTCAGTAGTTTTTATAACTACTGAAGGCTAAATGTCTCACAAGTACTGAAGTACTTCATCTGTTCTAAACTACTGATGTAGTCACAACTACTGATGCAGTTACAACTACTGCAATCAGTAAAACAGATAAGTACTGATGTCCTATGAAACAACTGAAATCAGCCAAAAGACTGATGAATGTGTTGAGGACAGATTGAAACAGCTGAAAAGCTAAGATTGACGAAAACAGCTGAAAGAATTTTCTCTTCAGTCGTTTGTACAACTGCTGTTTCATTTTAAACAACTGAAGCAAAACCACGTCTTCAGTAGTTTTATAACTACTGATGACTAATCCCTAGTCTTCAGTTGTTTACAACAGCTGATGACAAAACCACTGTCTTCAGTAGTTTCATAACTACTGATGACACACACCAAGTCCTCAGTTGTTTCAATCATCTGAAGTCAAAACCACGGTCTTCAGTAGTTTTCTAAACTACTGATGCCTAACACCACGACTTCAGCTGTTTCAACGTCTGAAAGGATAATACCATGTCAACGGTCGTTTAAAACTACTGATGACTAACACCACATCCTTCAGTCGTTTCCTTACCCGTACCCTATATATACCCCTCACCTTAGCTCTCAATGCTTCATCTTCTTCAAACCTAACGTTCCTCTCCAAAACTTTCCTCTTCTCAATGGCGTCTATGCAAATTAAACCGCGACACAACTGTGTTGCCTACCTCACTAAATCGCCGATCTGGACTAAGTTCGATACTGCTATCGATCTTATGGTTCAGTCCCAATACAACAAGGCATTTCTTCTGAACCCCATCTTACATGCCGAATCCTTGAACCAATTTTGGATGAACGTTACTGTTACCACTGAGGAGAGCAACACACCATCCCTCCGGTCGGTCGTCAACAACAAAGAAGTAGTCATTACTCCTGCAACTAATCCGCCAAATTCTTCAACTGAATGATGCTACTTCTCCTGCTGGATATCCGAAGGGCACCATAGATCTATCCTTTGCTCAACATGGATATCAAGGCGATCTCAGTGCCACCACCATCATGAAGAAACACTTTAATGACGCTGAGCGCCTGATTTTTCACATGGTAAATGTATGTTTGGCCCCTAAGACGTCGTCTTGGGATCAAATGTCCACCAAATGGCAGCAGGTAATGTATTCTATCCTTGAGCAACAACCACTAAACTTTTCAGAATTAATATTTTCAGAGCTCAAAGATATGGCTCAAAAACTAACTGCCAACCGTTGGATACTTTATCCACGGTTCATAATGGCCATTATTACAGACCAGCTTAATGCTGAGGGACTTGTTGGCTTGGGAGTCCCTGCTACGGCTGTTCTGCCGAAGTATACTCCCGGCACAACTCTGACCGACACTAAAAATGGCTGCCAAGCTGCGAAAACCCACGCAGCTGGAACCCACAGCCACCACCTCCAAATCCAAAGTCCCCACCAAACCCACCAAAAAGAACCCAAAATGGCTACTCAGGGAATTGAGTCCCCTGAGGATGCCCCTGCAACACAAACGCAGGATATATCCACTAGTCCAAACCCCCTAGTGGATACAATGACTCCTCCAGCCACAGCCGCTCAGGCTTCCTCTCAACAGGAGCCTGCAGCAACCACACAAGGGGTACCTACTTATCTGGGATCTTCCTCACTTGAGGAGATTGCCATTGAAGAGCACCACCTCCCCCAGGTGCACACTGCTTCTATCCCCTCACCCCAAACAACCGCCCCTCACAGCCCAACTTTAATAGTTGCACAAGTGCTGACTCAATTGCACTCCTCACCCCCTCCCCAGACACCACTTACTACTGGGAATACCTCTACAATTGAGGGGGAGGAACACAGTGCACTTGAGAACCCACAGCACAGGGGTTTCCCAATCTATCTCCTGGTGTAGACAAGGAGCTTAGAATATCTAGTGAGGCTGCCACCTCCTCTGACTCAGCACATGACCAGAGTGAGGCTGGTAACATTGCTAAGACCTCCTAGAGGCAACAGCTGATGATGGACATTGTCCTGAGGCTGGAAGTCCCCAGTACCAAGCACAAGGGGCACATGCACCAACTGGTCTACACCCAGTGCATGTAAATCCTGCTCTACAGGAGGTCAGCTGATTCAGCTTCGGCTGATGATGACCTGGGCTTTTCTTCTATGTGTTCTTGCCCAGAACACAATCCTTGAAGAGAAAGTCAGTAGGCTGCAAAACCTACTTGACCAACTCTCACAAGGAAAACCATCTGCCTCTATCCACCCACAGATGGCACCTTCCCTTGAAGGTTTCCCAAACACCGAGCCACTCCAAAATCAACCACCTGCCTCTGCTTCAGGCCCTACTTCTCAGGAACAGAACCCTCCTGAGCAAATAGGTGCTGTACTCCAAAATTCCCTCCCTCTCATCACACACCCATAATCACTGATATAGTGATCAAAGCCATTGATGAGAGGCTTTCCTCAACATTACAGCCCTTGGTTGATGCTGTCCAAAGACTCTTTCTGCGGTACAAACCCCTTCCTCCAATGCAACCAAAAGGGGGAGAGTACTGCAGTGAAAGAAAGGAAGAGGAAATCCGAGGAAAAGGAAGTGATGCAAGCCCAAAAGGAGGAAAAGAAAAGCAACCTCTGCTCACTTACAAGCGAAAGAGAAGTGCTGATGATCACACTGCTGAAGACAAATCCTTGGAGGAGCTGGTCAAAGAAGCTGACACCACACATCCGATCCATGGATAAAATAATTGAACAACTCTTCAGGCAGGGGTTTGACACAGCCACACTGGATAGTGAGATCAGAAGGTTAGAAGTACAAGAGATACAAACCCCGGGCAGGGTATGATGCTCTTGAGAAAGAGAGATTGAAATAATCCCGCTTTATTGCAAAATACTTGGGAAGATCATTAATGGAGATCCGCGCATGGACCAGGGACAGCATTCTGGCTATAGCCCCAAAATCTGTCTGTCTGAGCAATTCAACAAAGGGATTATTGTGGAAGCCCTTGATGAGGCTGGGGCTGGTAAAAGGTTAGAGATGGCTAAACTCACAAAGGCGAAACTAACTACAAGATGCTAGATCAACCTTCCCTTCCACCCACTCAACAGATCTTATCCCTCAAATCTCCCAACCAATCTCTAAGCCAAAATCCAAATATCCTCATCTTCAAAACCAATTCCTTCACCAACCCAACCATCATCCAGTGATGTACCCAGAAGGAGGAAAGGGTGCTGAGGATGGAAGAAGAAGAAGAAGAGAGGATGAAGATGATAGTCTGCCACTCTCTGCTGTTCTGAAGCTACCAAAACCCCGAAGTCAACCCATGATCACACCTGACTCTCAAAGGGAAATGGTCAGAGTCAAGATAGAAGAAGAAGAACAGCAGAAACAGCACGATGAGCAACTGTTGAAGATGGTTGACAAGGAATTTCCTCAGTCATCATCTATTCAAGCCATGAAAGGGCATGCTCAAAGGCTGTACACTCTCAGGCACACCTTTCAGTATCAGAAGGAGAGTGAGAGTATGGCCAGACCCCAGGGTGAGTTCTAGAATCCATAAAAGAACTATCCCACACAGATACAACGGCCAGGTACGAAAAACAATAGAGTCTACCATCATGTTGGCCGTTGTAGTCTCACCTTGGGAAATCATTGATGAATTCAAGAAGCTCACCAAGCAAAGAAGACCCCTCAAGCCTTACTAGAAAACAAGATGATTAAGAAGGGGTTGTTATATAAAAAGCTTGAAGACATCCAGAAATGAGCTCCAGTTACTCCTTGAAGGCAACCATCCTGATGAATTTGTATATAGGGAGGTAACTACGGTGGGCTGAAAAATGGCAGGACCATGAAGTACTTATCAGAGTACTATGGTCCAGAGTTCTTCTTCGAAGGAGGAGCAGAAGAACTCTCTCAGGAGGAACAAGTTGTTCTCCTTGAGGCCTATGTTCGTGAGTCATACAGACTCATTATGGGGAAGTAAATCTCATGAATGGGATAACAACTCTGTGTCCAGTTCCCCAAAACAGAGTTCCCATTCATACTCTGCCAAACAAATATTTGAGATTTCTTCCCAGGCCGGAGCTTACATGGGTCATCTTCTCTACTGATCAAGAAGGAAAAAGACCAACATTTTGCCATCAATAAGTGGAGAATAAATAAGTTAGAGGTTTTGGCTGCATTGGTTCAGGGGGAGTTTGTTGGACCAAAAGAACCAATGAGCCAAGATCAGAAAACCTCTAAGTCCCACATGGTATCACAACAACTGCTGAAAGCCTCATCAGTAGTTTGACAAGTGCTGAAGACTTCAACCTGAAGATCAAGTGCTGAAGACCTCAACAGCTGAAGAACCAAAGTGCTGAAGTACAACAGCTGAAGAACACAAGTGCTGAAGCTGAAAGACCAAAGTACTGAAGTACAACAGCTGAAGAGTTTACAAGTGCTGAAGATCACAACTGATGTACAAGGTCTGAAGACAAAGACTGAAGACATCAGCTGATGATATCTACTGAAGTCATCAGCTGATGAAACACCTGAAGATCAAAGTCTGAAGATCAAGTACTGAAGCCTCAGTAGTTTCACAACTGCTGAAGAGTACTTCTTAGTAGTTGTGATATCAGTAGTTTTATATTTTTATGTTTCAGTAGTTTTGTAAAACGACTGAAGCTTGTTCTTCAGTCGTTGTAGTTTCAGTAGTTTTATATTTTGTACTTAACATGCTGATATGTTCTCAGTAGTTGTGAACATTTCAGTAGTTTGTTAAGAATTGTTATTTTTGTATTAGATCTGCCAGTTGTCACTTTCCGTGATAACAGCAGTGATTGTTGCACTCTATATAAGGAGTGACAACCTATTGTAATCGAGAGGGATGATGAATGAATGAATGGAATGAATATTGATTAATTAGAAATATTCTACATCTATAAACATTCCTTGAAAACAGAAATATATATTCTCTCCCTATAACCGTATGCGCTCCTAATGCTTACAAGTATCGACTTTGCTGCTACAATTTGTCTAATTCTAGTTTATTCCGCTCTTTGTATTCTGATACATCAAACTTGTGATCGCTGATCCTGTCACAGGCTTGGTCCTATCCAAACGAATCTACTTCCATGTATCCTGCAGGATTCTCTGGTGTATGCTCTAAGAAACATAATTTGTTCTTCCATGTTAAGATTTTCAGCTCCACCATTAAACAGTCCTTCACCCCTACAGCTCTAAATGTACTTAGCCTGTTGCCATTTTTGAGCTCAACTGTTGTAATCTGTCTGTATGCAAACTCATCTGGGTGAGTACCTTCAAGTAACAGACTGAGCTCATTTTGTTTGAAGTTCTCAAGCCTCTTGTAGACTAACCCCTTTTTAATTACTCTCTCTAACATCTTGTGGGTGGCTGTTTAGTTTCATAGGCCTTCTTGAAATCTTCTACAATTTCCCGGGATGATACTACAAGGACCACTGTGATCTCTTCATCTACGATCCTTTTTACTTGTCCCTTGTATCTCGAAGGAATGTCTTTCTTCACAATTCTGTGAGCCACCCTAGGATCAGGCCATATTCTCACCTTCTCCTTTTGATATTGAAATATGTTAGCAAGGGTGTACAATCTCAGAGCTTCTTTCTTCATACTGATTATTGATGAAGAAGCCATAAGTTTTGTCTATGCTTTTCAGCATCTCATCATCATGAAGCTTTTGCTGTTGTTCTTCTTCTATCTTTACTCTCACAGCTTCCATCTGTGAGGTGGGAGTGATAGGCATAGGTTTGGCTTTAGGCAAAGTTAGGACTGCGGAAGAGGAAGCCTATCTTCTTCCTCATCATCCTCTTCTTCTTCTTCTAGCCTCAACACCATTCTCTTCTTCTTCTTGGGTGCATCATTGTTGTTGGTTTTGAGGGTAAAGGAATTGGTTTAGTGGGGTGTGGTAGTGGTGATTTTGAAGTGGGAGGTTTTGCAGGTTGTTCTAGCATTCTTGTAGTGAGTGAGGCTTTTGAGTGTTTTGCTAGTTCCTTTCTGTTCCCAGCACCTGCCTCATTTAGTGGTTCAATCACCAATCCCTTAGTGTATGCTTTAGACGAATAGATCTTGGTGGTTATTGCCAAGATACTGTCCCTGGTCCATGACTTAATCTTGATCATTGATCTCCCAAGGTACTTTGCAATGAATCTGATCATGATCTCTAGTCTTTCTCTTTCTACTGCATCATAACTTGCCATCTTGAGTTAATTTCTTCAACTTCAAGTCTCCAAATCTCTGAGTCAAGCTGTGTAGTATCGAACCCCTGTCTATACAGTTGATCAATAATGGAGTCCACTGATTTACTGTGTGTAGCATCCGCCATTTTGATCATCTCATCGAGTTCGAGTTCTTTTTCTTTTCCTTCACCCTTCCTCTTCTTATATGTGACATGAAAGTCTTTGTGACTTTCACCCACTTGATCAATGTCAGCTCCCTTCACAAACTCCTCTTCCTTCTCAGTCTCCTTTTCTTTCTTCCCCTCTATGCTCTTCCTCTTTGCTTTCACTGACTGACTCTCCCCCTTTTTGGTTGCATTGGTTGTAAGGGTTTGAGTAGCAGAAAACTTTGTGCTCACAATCTCCTCCACCAGGGGTTGTATGATTGAGGGAAGCCTCTCATCCATGGTTGTGATCACAATGTCTGTGATCATTGGGGTGATGAGAGGTAGGGATTGCTGAAAGATAGCAGCTGTTTGCTCAGAGGGGTTCTGTCCCTGAGAAGCAGTGCCAGAAATAGAAACTGGTGGCTTGGAAGTTTTGAGTGGCTGAGTGTCTGGGAGACCTTCAGGTGAAGGTGCCATCTGTGGGTTTATGTTGGTGGCAGATGGACTTGCTTTTTGAGAGAATTGGTCAAGTAGTCTTTGTAGTCTACTGACTTCTTCCTCAAAAATTGTGTTCTGGGCCAGAACATCATAAAAGAAGCCCAGGTCATCATCAGCAGATGCTGAATCACCTGACCTCCTGCTTGTAGCAGGATGTACATGCACTGGGTGTAGACCAGTTTTAGCATGTGCCCCTTTTTCTTGGAACTGGGGACTTCTAGCCTCAGGATGATGTCCTTCATCAGCTGTTGCCTCTGGTGAGGTCTTAGCTATGTTACCAGCCTCAGTCTGATCATGTGCTGACTCAAAAGAGGTGGCAGCCTCACCAGATGTTCTGGTCTCCATATCCACACCAGGAGATAGAACAGTTAAACCCTGGTGCTGTGGGCTGTCAGAAGCATGTTGATCCTCTTTCTCAATTGCTGTGGTTTTCCCCTTTGTTGATGTTTGTTGGGGAGGAGGAGAGGCATGCAGCTGAGTCAGCACGTTTGCAATAATGAGAGTAGGACTTTGTGGGGCGGTTGCAGTGGGAGATGGGGTAAAAGCAGTATGCCCCTGGGGAGAATGGTGCTCTTCAATGGCAATCTCCTCAAATGAGGAAGATCCCAGATTAGTGGGTACCCCTTCTTGGTTGCTGCAGGCTCCTTTTGAGAGGAATCCTGAGCGGCTGTGGCTGGTGAAGTCCTTGTATCCACTAGGGGGTTATAACCAGTGGATATAGCCTGTGTTTGTGTTGCAGGGGCATCCTCAGGGGACTCATTTCCCTGAGTAGCCTTTTTGACTTCTTTTTAGTGGGTTTGGTGGGGACTTTGGATTTGGAGGTGGTGGTTGTGGGTTCCAGCTGCGTGGGTTTGCGCAGCTTGGCAGCCATTTTTAGTGATTGGTCAGAGTTGTGCCGGGAGTATACTTCAGGCAATACAGCCGTAGCAAGGACTCCCAGGCCAACAAGTCCCTCAGCTTGAAGTTGGTTTTCAATTATGGCCATTATGAACCGAGGATATAATATCCAACGGTTAGCAAGCTGTTTTTGGGCCATATCATTGAGCTCTAAAAATAGTATTTCAGAAAAATTTAAAGGTTGTTGCTCAAGGATGGAGTACATTACCTGTTGTGACCTTATGGACATTTGATCCCATGATGAAGTCTTTGGGGCAAGGCAGACATTTACCATGTGAAAGATGAGACGTTCGGCATCCTGGAAATGTTTCTTCAATATGGTAGATGCACTCAGGTTACCCTGGTATCCATGGTGGGCAAATGATTGATCTATTGTGCCCTTTGATAACCAGTTGGGAAAGTGGCATCATCCAGATTGAGGTTTGGCGAAGAATGTCTGGAGTAATGACCACTTTTTGACGATGGACAAACGATTGAAGAGACTCTGTGTCATTCTCCTTAGAGACAAGAGTGATGTTTGTCCAGAATTGGTTAAGAGATTCGGCATATATGGTGGGATTTAATAGAAAATCCATTTTGTAAGGTGACTGAACCATTAAATCAATGGCGTTGTGAAACTTGGTCCAGTATGGCGATTTTGTGAGATGTGCGACACAGTTGTGTCGTGGTTTTAGTTGCATGGTCGCCATTGATGAAGAGAGGTTACAGAGTTTTTGAACGTTAGGTTTGAGAAGAGAAGAAAGGAAAAACTCTGAAGGTGGGATAAGGTATTTAAAGGGTAGGGTTAGAAAACGACTGAAGGTTTTGGTGTTAGTCATCAGTTGTTGAAACTACTGATGACGTGGTATTAACTTTCAGAGGTTTGGAATGACTGACCGTATTGGTGTGATCAGTAGTTGTTATAAAACAACTGAAGACTTGGTTTTAACCGTCAGACGTTGAATCAGCTGAAGTCTCAGATTTAGTCATCCGTGGTTATAAAACTACTGAAGACAGTTTTGACTTCAGGTGATGAAACAACTGAGGACTTGGAATTAATCATCAGTAGTTGGGAAACTACTGAAGACTTTGGTTTTACCATCAGTTGTTGTAAACAGCTAAAGACTTGGTGTTAGTCATCAGTAGTTGTGAAACTACTGAAGACATGGTTTTGCTTCAGTTGTTTAGAAAGAAACAGCAGTTGGGAAACAACTAAAGAGAAAAAGGCTCATCAGTAATTGTTGTCAATTCATTGCTTTTCAGTTGTTCATACTGTCCTCAACACATACTCATCAGACGTTTTCATCTGTTTTCAGATGTTTCATAGGACATGAGTACGTATTTGTATTTCTGACAACAATAGTTGTAGCTACATCAGCTGTTGTAACTACATCAATTGTTTTAACAAATAAAGTACTTGAGTACTGAGAAGTTAAGCTCTAGTAGTTTAAGGAAAACTTCCGAGGGAAAATAACTTCAGTACTTATATATGTGACAATAATAAACTAATGATCATCAGTACTTGTGAGCTGAGATCATCAGTAGTTGTCACTTATTCTAGCTGCAGCATACCAAGCCTTAACACTAGGTTTTGGAAAGTTGTGCTATCCAAGGCTTAGCGAAAATTTCTGCAAGCTCATCAGCACTAGGAACAATTTTGGATCAATCAGACCTTTTTCAAAACAATCTCTAATAAAATGGTGTCTGATTTCAATATGTTTAGTCCTAGAATGCTGGATAGGATTCTTGACAATACAAAGAGCTGAAGAACTGTCCAATAACAATGGGGTCTTAGTCTCTATTATGCCATAATCCAATAATTGGTTTTGAAGCTAGAGTACCTGAGATGTACAGCTTGCAGCAGCAATGTACTCTACTTCAGCAGTTGATGTAGCAACTGAGGTCTGCTTCTTACTCTGCCAAGAAATCAAGCAGTTGCCTAAGAATTGGCATCCTCCAGAAGGACTTTCTTGTCAACTTACACCCTGCATAGTCACTGTTAGAAAAAGCAACTAATTTACCAGAATGTTTAGTAGAATACCATAAACCTAGAGATGGAGTGCCTTGCAGATATCTAAAGATCCTCTTGACTGCAATCAAATGAGACTCCTTAGGTGCAGCCTGAAATCTAGCACAAACACATGTAGCAACATAATATCTGGTCTAGAGGCTGTTAAGTACATCAAGGACCCAATCATACATCTGTAAAGTGTTTCATCAACAACTTTACCTTTCTTATTTGTATCCAGTTGTGTGGTGTTGCACATGGGAGTAGAACAGGGCTTACACTTTTGTAAATCAAACTTTTCCAAAAGATCTTTTGTGTATTTGGACTGATAAATGAAAATTCCATCAGCCTTTTGTTTGATTTGCAAACCCAGAAAGAACTGTAATTCTCCCATGGCACTCATTTCAAACTTCTGTTGCATCAACTTTGTAAAGGCATCACACAACTGTGGATCAGAGGATGCAAAAATAATATCATCTACATAAATTTGAACAAGTAGATTATGCTCCAGCTTTCTTAATGAATAAAGTCTTATCTATGGAGCCTCTAGTGAAATTATTTCCAGAAGAAAGTTTGATAATGTCTCATACCAGGCTCTAAGAGCTTGTTTCAACCCATAGAGAGCCTTATCAAGCTTATACACCCAATTAGGATGTTTATTGTCCTCAAAACCTGGTGGTTGACATACATAAACCTCTTTTTTAATTTTCCCATACAAAAATGCACTTTTGACATCCATTTGAAAAACTTTAAGGTTGTGATAAGCAGCATAAGCTAAAAACAATCGAATTGCTTCCAGTCTGGTTACAGGGGCAAAGGATCATTATAATCAATACCTTTCTCTTGTGAAAACCCCTGTACAACCCGTCTGGCCTTGTTCTTAACAATAAGCCCATTTTCATCAGTTTTGTTCCTAAACACCCATTTAGTGCCTATTGCACACTTACCTGGAGGTAGAGGAACCAGTTCCCACACTTGCTGTTTCTTGAACTGAAGAAGCTCAAGTTGCATGGCTTCAACCCATCCATTGTCCCTTAAAGCAATGTGATAGTTCTTTGGCTCTTGCTGACTAATGAAGAGAGCATAGAAGCAGAAATTTGACAATTGACTTCTTGTTGAAACGCCAGCATTGATATCACCAATGATTTGAGACATACGGTGATTCTTCAGATCTTGGTACACAATAAGATCTGTGCAGGTGTTGTAGCAGGCTCAGCAGCAACAGATGGTGATGGTGAAGCATTTCCTTGAAACCAATCAGTAGATGGTAATTCAAAGGAAGTTGAAGTTGTAGAAATCTCATCAGCATTTGTTATGGATTGTGCTACTGAAGCTACAGGAACATCAGGTCTAGCTGAATTAGGCAGTTGATCACTAAACTTGAAAAGGTGATTACTGATATCATCATCATCATCAGTAACACCAGATGGATGACTAGCTAGAGAAGATGATGGATTCATATGATCTGCAACAGCAGGTGGTTGATAAGGAACATATTGCAGAATGTCCAGATCAAACCACTCCACAGGGTTTTGTGGAATTGTATCCTTAGGGGATTCATTGAACTTCACATGCAAGGTTTCTTCAACTATCTTTGTCCGATAGTTGAATACTCTATAAGCCTTGCAAGTGGATGAATACCCAACAAAATACCCTGCATCCACCTTAGAATCAAGCTTTTGGAGTTGATCCTTTGTGTTGAGAATGTAATAGGGACACCCAAATGCTCTAAAGATTGAATCAAAGGGGCCAAATGATGTAAAACTTCATACGGAGTTTTCATCAACCTCTGATTTACTAAGCCTCTATTCTGTACATAGCAGGCTGTATTGACAGCTTAGCCCAAAAGGTCAGTGGCAGACCAGAATCAGCCAACATGGACCTTGCAGCTTCAATGAGGGTCCTGTTCTTTCTCTCCACTACTCCATTTTGCTCTGGAGTCCTTGGGATGCTATAATGCCTCTTGATTCCCTTTGACAAGTAAAACTCATCAAGAGTGTGGTTTCTGAATTCAGTACCATTGTCACTCCTCACACACTTAACTGGTAGGGAATACTACTTCTCAACGTGTAACACAAAGTTCATAATGGACTGAGCAGCTCATCCTTTGAATGCAAGAAGAAGGTCCATACATATCTAGAGTAATCATCCACAATTACTAGACATATTTCTTCTTTGCCATACTCATTACCTTCACAGGACCAAAAAGATCCATGTGCAGTAGTTGTAAGCAGGCATTAGACTTGGATTCTTCTATGGTTGGGAATGAAACTTTATGTTGTTTCCCTTAAGCATGCAGTGCAGATTTCATCACAATTGAACTCTTTTATTGGAAGACCTCTCATTAAACTCTTGTGGATCAGCTGATTCATGTTTTTGAGATTAACATGACCCAACCTTCTATGCCACAGTTTAGATTCTTGGAGAGAGGCCTTGGAGAACAAGCATGGATGGCCTCTTAACTCAATTTTCTTTGACAGATCCAAGGCATATACTCTTCCTATCCTGTTGGCCTTCAGGAGAGTATTTTCATCTAGTACTTTGTCAATCAGGCTCAGAACCTTGGAAGACAGAATCCTACAGTTCTGGCTTGTGAAAAGAGCAACATGTCCTTTATCACACATCTGACTGACACTCAACACATTGTATTTGAGATTCTCCACATGGTTGACAACATCAAATCTAATATCTCCATTAGACACAAATCCTTTTCCAATGATGTAACCTTTAGCATCATTTCCAAATGAGACAAATCCCTTCTTTCCTTGAGAGTAATCATGAAGAAGAGAGCTGCTCCCAGTCATGTGCATGGATCCTCCACTGTCCACATACCAGATGCTTCTTTGGCATGCTGAAGAATCCTGCACAATCATAAGAAACTAGTTAGCTTTGGAGACCCAAACCTTTTTGGTTTTGGGACTGACTTTATCAACAAATTTAACCATAGCTGGTTTCTCATGATTAACAGCTGATGAAGATGGAGATGGTGCTGAAATAGATTTGGACCTGGAATTCCTCTCCAGTGGTTTGGTCACAGTGGCTTCAAGTTGGTTAACTCTCCCCAACAGATGCTGAACCATCATAACAAACTGTGTCTGATTTGAAGCTCGAGCTTTCAGTTCATTTGACACTCTAGAGCTTGTTTTTGATGAGTTCCTGTGACCCACCATTTCCTCCTTCTTAGATTTCACAGACTTAGTCTTATGTTTATCATGAGGAACAATATCAGCTGTCTTCTGATAAACCGTATCCTTCTTAGTGGATTTGGGTAAGGCCTTGGGTTTATCAGGTTGAGATGATTGTGGTACAAACTTGGTCTCAAACTCACTTTTCATTTTATTTATTTCTAGTTTAATGAGCTCATCCCTTTGGAGCTTTAAACCCTTTTTGTACCAACATTCATCAGATAGATGATTGAATTTACCACAAATTTCACATGGTTTATTCTTCATCTTGGACATCTTTACTGCTGAAGTGGAAACTACTGAAGGTGTGATCTTCAGTACATTCCTCCTATCATTACTAGGTACTAAAGGATTTGTAACAGCTGAAGACTGGTAATTCAACTGTTTTCCATCCGTCCTAATAGACTGTTTGATGGATTCCTCAGCAGTTGTTAGTCCTTGTATTTCAACTGATTTGAAATGCTTTTCAGATGTTGGGTCTCTTTCAGTACTTGGGGTACATTGAGGAACAACATCTGAAGTGCTCAGCTTCATATGAGTCTCAGTAGTTAGACCATCAGTCAATTTATTAGTTGAGATCTTAACACTGGTTTCATTCTCTGATCTTAGATTATCATTGGAGAATGACTCACACGATAATGTGGTTTGGAGATTGCTTTCACTTTCAGACTTAACTATGGAGTTAGGAGTAAAGTCTGTTGGTGGAGTAGTATGGTTGTAACCAATGCCAAACTTCACATTTGAAGCAGTTTGCTTGCTAAGAAGCATTTCAAATCCCTTGCATGATGAGACCCAACATTCACACTCAACTTGGGTCACTGCAAGTTTTTCTTTGAGACTCCTGTGGTCTTCTAGAATAACCTCTAGCTTGGCCTTTTCATCATTTAATTGGCATTTAAGCTTATAAATCTCATCACTTTTACTGTAAAGAGCAGACTCATACTCAGCTTTTCTTTTGAAAATGGTTTTCTCAAACTCAAGTTTTTGATTTATTCATGCTACATTTGCCTCTAAATAGAGACAAAGGCAGCTATGCATGATTCAGAACATAACTTGGCTTTAGCCTCTGAAGATACCTGAGTTACCTGTGAAGATGATGCATTTGAACAGGAATCCTCAGTAGACTCCAGGGCCATGAGAGCAAGATTTCCAAAAGGGTGTTCACCACCATTTGACTAGCACCAGCATAGTATTGCTCAGTGTGACCAGACAAGTTATCAGGTAAGCTACTCCAGTCAACGACTCCAGGTGTGAAGAAGCTGTGATGAGGTTGTGATTGAGATGGAGGGTTGAGGTTCTGGTAGTGCATGAGATTGTGGTACTATAGGAGCTTGAACTTGATTTGACTGTGGCATATAATAGCAGGGATAAGGACATGGCATTTGCCCCTGAGGAACAAAATATGCAGGAGATTAAGGGTGTGATGAGTGACTAGAACTAGCAGAATGTTGCCCTTTGGATTGTGAATTGTTATTTGGAAAAGTCAAAAAGGGTGCAGAAGTGTTAGATCCAGTTGATCTACACTCTCTTGCAAAGTGTCCAAGCCTGTGGCATTTGTGACACTTCAACTTGCTCTTGTCAAAACCGACTTTGGTTTTGTCAGAGAGTCCAGGAAATTTCCTGCCAGTTCTCTTGTAGAATTTTTGAGATCTGATATTGATCAAGGCCATTGGCTCAAAATATCCATCTCTTCTAAATCATCATCAGCAATGCCCTTCAAATCATCCATGATAAAGCATAGATTGTCACTATTATTACCAGAATGACAATCAACACTCACAAAGGCATGATTAGAATTGTTTGAGGTGAAATCAATATGCTCATCATAGTGGCATTCTGATCCTGCATACTCTGACTCATGACTTACCAAGGCAGTGTTTCCTGGTACAAAATCATCAGTGAGCTTTCCAGATGATGACAGGTTTCATTTCTGTTCTATCTCTCTCTCAAATGTGAGCAATTTCCCATGGAGTTGGGTGAGAGATAGTTTGTCCAAAATTGCACTGGAGCGTAGGACAATAGTATATGTGTCCCATCTCTCAGGCAGTGATCTCAGAAATCTGTTATTCATCTGGCTATTTGTGTACTCATGTTTGACCATTTTAATTCAGAGATCAAACAAGAGAACCGCTCAAACTGTTGAGTCAGTGTCTCACCCTTCCTATGAGAATGTCTCATATTGTTAGGCAAGGATTTCTCTATTATTTGCCAAGACCTCATCTGTTCCTCCAAATTGTTCTTTCAAGGCATTCCAGAGGTCATGGGCAGTTTCATAATGCATTAGCGCAGAATAGATTTCATTGGGCAGTGCCATGGCGAGAATTCCATGGCCTTTTGCATCAATCTCAAACAATTTCTTATCCCCATCTGAGTATTGCTCCCTCCTCTTCAGAACCATTTGATTGGTTTCCGGGTTATTCACCATAGGCTTGTGTGGACCATCTACCACTGATGTCCAACAACCTGAGCTGTTAACAGACAGGTGATGGAGCATTCGTCGTTGCCATATGTTATACTCACTCCTAACCAGCATTGGAGGCTTGGTTGAGGAACCAGTATTGTGAGGATCATTGGAAGGAGTACTCATTTTAGGTCCAAATACAATTTAATTCAAGCTTTTAAAAGTTTACACAGACCACAACAGACTCAATGAAAACCAAGAATAAATCTCAGGATGAATGACCAAAAACACAGAAAATTCAATCTCTATAATCGTTTCTTGCAAAAATGCTAATTCAATCAAACTTGGATCTTGGATAGCAGTTTCAATGATCAATTATTAGATTGATCAATGATTAACCTGCTCTGATACCATTTGACAAGATCAGTGATCTCAAGTTTGATGGATTAGAGTGTAACGCAGCGGAATAAGAACAAGAATTAGACAAATTATAGCAAGAATTGATATTCGTATGTATTAAGAACAAATACGATTGTAACGAGAGAATATATTCTATGAAAAGGAATGTTTCAATAATATCAAATGTTCTGCTCAATCATTCACCGATTACAAGTAGGTTGACACTCTTATATAGAGTGCAATCACTGCTGATATCACGAGATAGTGACATCTGGCAGATTTATTACAAAAATAACTAAAACTTAACAAACTACTGAAATTTTCACAACTACTGAGAACATATCAGAGTGCTAAGTATAAAACATAATACTACTGATACGAAACTACTAAAACTACAACGACTGAAGAACAAGCTCTTCAGTCGTTTTACAAAACTACTGAAAAGAAAAACATAAAACTACTAAAAGAAAACCGTCACAACTACTGAAGAAGACCTCTTCAGCTATTGTGACAACGTCTGATACTTGGTCTTCAGCACTTGTGTCTTCAGACTTTGTCTTCAGCACTTGTGTCTTCAGACTTTGTCTTCAGCACTTGTGTCTTCAGACTTTGTCTTCAGCACTTGTCTTCAGCTGTTGTGGACTTCAGCAATTGTTGTGACGTCTGTGGGACTTAACGTTTTTCTGATCCGGCTTATTGGTTCTTTTGGTCCAACAAAGAAGAAGTGCATGTCTTCTTCTCCCAACATGTTTGTAATTTTCTAAAGTGTCTGTGTAAAGTAGTGGATGCATGATTCATCTAGTAGTCTCACCTCATATCCACTAAACAGTCTAATCACTGCACTTCCTTTCTCCCATTTCTCTTAATTACCAACTCATATGACTTTTCATCATAATACACATAGATATTGGTATGGAGGAATGAGTGTCAAACCATCTTTCTCTTTAATGATTTAGTTGGTTTCACTTTTAGTTCTGGAAACACACACTTTTCACTTGTTTATTCTTCTCTTTTTAAGTGGGTTGACAAAGGATCTATCTTTCCTCATGCACATAGCCTTAAGAGATTGAAGTTGTCTGTTCATTTAACATTCTTAGAATCTCTTCAAACTCGTATCCCCTCCACATAGCCATATGATTTATCACTCTAAATTGGCTAGTTCCTTCAAGTTATGAATCTCGAGGGCATTCACAAGAGCATAGTACTCTGTGAAGAATTGCACCAGCCCTAAGATCATTTTCACCATAAACATGTTCGAGTCACTATCTACTTCCAAGCAATAATCTTTTGACCAGTCTTGCCTTCGGGAGCAGACACACCATAATCATGATGCAGTGGTTAGTCCTTCTTGAAGTTTTAATTATGAAGACTCTGCAAACCACTAAGGATATTTGTGTAAAACAGGTGCCAAAGAGTCAGGGTCTCTATGGGTGAGTTGCATGTCATGAGCTGATACTCTAGTTCTAGGCTTCTCACTGGCAATCTCCTCTTCCAGTTTCTTCAGCCTTTCTTTCTTCTCATTATTCAACCTAAGGATGACAACCCTTAGGGAATTAGTCTTCATATTTCCAAGCTTTCTCTTTGTGAACCCTTGACTAGAGAGATAATCTTTCATTTCTTTATAAGACATGTTGTAGGGATTAGGATATAATGATTGAGGAGTGGATGTCTACTTTTGCTTGGAGGATGATTTGGGCACTAAATCTTTGGGAGAAAGAGTCTTCTCATACTTCGTCTCAAAAGTAATGTCCAATAGTGTGTTAGTTTTTCTTCTTCTGCCTTCATTCCCTCATAAGTCAGGCCAAACACTTCATTCGGGTCATATCCAGAGGAGCCTTCTTCTTAGGTGGGGATTTCTCTATAGGTGGTGATTTACACCATTGAAAATACATTGTGTGAGAAATCAAACCCACCCAAAGGAGAGGATTTCTCCTTAGGTGGTGATTTACACCATGAGAAACACACACAAAAGAATCACCCTTGCAAAATGCACTAGTGGGTCTATTTATATTATTATTACAACATGACCTAATATTGACTTTTCTAGTTATCTTGATCTTGACTCTGTCCAGTTGTAGTGTCTTGTATTGTTGTTTTTGTTGTAATCAACTTGGTCTCCGAACTTGTACAATGAGATCTTCAGTTGTGTAACACCCGGTTATTTAAAAAGACAAGAAATGAAGAATAATAGAAAGAAAAACAATAAAGTCCAAGTGGGAGGACTGAAAGTGTCCAAAAGGACAAATCTTTGAAAAGTTGGTGTTAAGGTGGGCATGGCCGCCCACCCTCACTTCACATCACCATTTTCTTTCGGTTTTAGTGGTTTTTAAGTGTTTATGATGGGTTTTAATCCTGGTTATATGCTTTTGTGCTTATGTGTTTGTGTTTGTGCTCGGGTTTGTGTTTGGTGGTGTTTTTAGGTGTTTGAACTTAGTTGCAAAAGGGTTAGAAAGGAAGAAACACCCAAGTTGCATGAGATGAGTTCTAGACCCTGGTTTTTACTTGATTTAAACTATCTTTGGGGCTAAAAATGTATTAAAACGATTTTCAAAGTTTATGTATGTTTACCCGTATGTATTATGCATGTTGGATGTTAATTCTTGAATGCTTATAGGTTGTCCATGTTTAGAATGACCATATTAAGTTTAAAATAGATGTGTTTGATGATTGGGTTTGAAATCATACTAGAAACATGTTACACAGAAGGTCCATGCACTAGATAAGGCTCATGTGCCTGGAAATGCCTTAGAAGGATTTAAGTGTAATCCATGCGCCTGAACAGTAGCCCATGCGCCTAAGATTGCTTTAGAAATGTTTAAGTATAGCCCATGCGCCTGAACAGTGGTCCATGCCCCTAGAAATATTAGTCGGACGACAAAGTATAGGGCCATGCACCCCCATAGTGCCCATGCGCCCAAGAGGCCCATGCGCCTAAGTGTCCATGCGTCCGAATAACCCATGCGCCTAAGTGTTCATGCGCCCGAATAGTGCCCATGTGCCTGAATAGTTCATGCACCTAAGTGATAAAATGATTAAGTGTTGGTTGATGCGCCTACCTAGAAATGAAACACCCAACAGGGCTCATGCGCCCAAATAGTGCCCAAGCGCCCAGACACTTAGAATTTATTACAGAATTTTTGGAGTCTGTGCTTTAGGGTTTTAACCGAGGTTGACTAGGTCTCATTTATGAGGGTGTTTCTATTTCATGATTATGATTGTTCCTTATTATTATTATTATTATTGCTTTATTATTATTACTTATGGTATTTGACTTTTACGTGTATTGTTTATTATCGTAACGTAAAGTATATTGTAATAAAAAGAGAAAGAGCAATAAGAAACGAAGAGGAACATTAATAACAATGCTAACAAGACTTGCAAGCTTACATTAGGTACACGACCATGTTTTGTTGTTAGCTCAACTGTGCGTGCGGGTTACTACTACCCTATTATGCACACAGGGCAATCAATTGAGATTGGCAGGACCTTGCACCGGGCCCGGGTGATTGGGTCGGCCTTGTATACAGTACACAGAACCCTTTCGAGGGAAACAGTTGACCATTTCGAGGGATATAGTTGACCCTTTCAAGGGATACAGTTGCCCTTTCGAGGGATATAGTTGACCTTTCGAGGGATCTAGATGGCCTATCACCCGTTTTTCCATCGCGCATGTACAGTTGGGGTTTGCTTACTCGTCCATACAGAAAGTGAAAGATAAAGATAAAGATTAGAACATACAAGGCATACAGTACAGACGGGATCGAATAGTATCTGTTCTATAGTAATGCGTGCTCGCATACATAGTAAGAGTTGTATTTCATAGAAAGAGTATTTTCATATACAACATACAGAAAGTGTTTTATTACTTTTAAAACTAGAACTCACTAACAACGCTGACTTTTATACATTTTTTAGTTGGCAGGTAATTATTGCTGAGGATGGCACAAGGGTGGAGCTACTCGGCAGGGAAAGACTGACATCCATTCGTATTCTATGTTGTTGTTGTTTTATGTTGCAGTAAAGTCTTCAGACTTTGTACATCGTTGTTGATCTTCAGTACTTGTGAACTCTTCAGCTGTTGTCTTCATACTTTGGTCTTTCAGCTTCAGCACTGTGTTCTTCACTTTGTCCTTCAGCACTTTGGTTCTTCAGCTGTTAAGGTCTTCAGCACTTGATCTTCAGCTGTTGAGTTTCAGTAGTTTTATATTTTGTACTTAACCTGCTGATATGTTCTCAGTAGTTGTGAACATTTCAGTAGTTTGTTAAGATTTAGTTATTTCTGTATGGATCCTGCCAGTTGTCACTTTCCGTGATAACAGCAGTGACTGTTGCACTCTATATAGGAGTGACAACCCATTGTAATCATTGAGCGATATGAGCAAATTGAATGGGATGTTGATTGATTAGAAATATTCTCCATCTATAAACACCTAGAAATCAGAAATTCATATTCTCTCCTATAACCTTATGCGATCTTAACGCTTACATATATGTTTGCTTGCTACAACTTGTCTAATTCGTTTGGTATTCCGCTGCTTTACATTCTGATAAACATCAAAACTTGTGATCACTGATCCTGTCAAATGGTATCAGAGCTGTTAACAGACAGGTGATGGAGCATACGTCTTTGCCATATGTTATACTCATTCCTAACCAGCATAGGAGGCTTGGTTGAGGAACCAGTATTGTGAGGATCATTGGAGGGAGTGGTTTTTCATTCAAAAACAGTTTAGTTCAAGTTTTAAAAAAGTTTTAGACACCACAACAAACTCAATGAGAACCAAGAATAAGATCTTCAGGATGAATGAGGCAGAAATACAGAAAATTGGTTCATCTCTATAACCGTTTCTTGCAAAAACAAAGAACTAATTCAATCAAACTTGATCTAGGATAGCAGTTTCAATGATCAATTATTAGATCGATCAATGATTACCGGCTCTTGATACCATTTGACAGGATCAGTGATCACAATTTGATGTTTATCAGAATGTAAAGCAGCGGAATACACAAACGAATTAGACAAGTTGTAGCAAGCAACAATATATGTAAGCGTTAAGATCGCATACGGTTATAGGAGAGAATATGAATTTCTGATTTCTAGGAATGTTTATAGATGGAGAATATTTCTAATCAATCAAACATCCATTCAATTGGCTCATATCGCTCAATGATTACAATGGTTGTCACTCCTATATATAGAGTGCAACAGTCACTGCTGTTATCACGGAAAGTGACAACTGGCAGATCCAATACAGAAATAACTAAATCTTAACAAACTACTGAAATGTTCACAACTACTGAGAACATATCAGCAGGTTAAGTACAAAATATAAAACTACTGAAACTACAACGACTGAAGAACAAGCTCTTCAGTCGTTTTACAAAACTACTGAAACATAAACATAAAACTACTGATATCACAACTACTGAAGAAGTACTCTTCAGCAGTTGTGACAAACTACTGAGGCTTCAGTACTTGGTCTTCAGACTTTGACCTTCAGGCTTTCATCAGCTGATGACTTCAGTAGATATCATCAGCTGATGTCTTCAGTCTTTGTCTTCAGACTTTGTACATCAGTTGTTGATCTTCAGTACTTGTGAACTCTTCAGCTGTTGTACTTCAGTACTTTGGTCTTTCAGCTTCAGCACTTGTGTTCTTCAGCTGTTGTACTTCAGCACTTTGGTTCTTCAGCTGTTAAGGTCTTCAGCACTTGATCTTCAGCTGTTGAAGTCTTCAGTACTTGTCAAACTACTGATGAGGCTTTCAGCAGTTGTTGTGATACCGTGTGGGACTTAGAGATTTTCTGATCTTGGCTCATTGGTTCTTTTGGTCCAACAACTCCCCCTGAACCAATGCAGCCAAAACCTCTAACTTATTTAAACTCCCACTTATTGATGGCAAAAATGTTGGTCTTTTTCCTTCTTGATCAGTAGAGAAGATGACCCATGTACGCTCCGGCCTGGGAAGAACCTCAAATATTTGTTTGGCAGAGTATGAATGGGAACTCTGTTTTGGGGAACTGGACACAGAGTTGTTATCCCATTCATGAGATTCACTTCCCCATAATGAGTCTGTATGACTCACGGACATAGGCCTCAAGGAGAACAATTTGTTCCTCTTGAGAGAGTTCTTCAGCTCCTCCTTCGAAGAAGAACTCTGGACCATAGTACTCTGATAAGTACTTCATGGTCCTGCCATTTTTCAACTCCACCGTAGTTACCTCCCTGTATACAAATTCATCAGATGGTTGCCTTCAAGGAGTAACTGGAGCTCATTCTTTTGGATGTCTTCAAGCTTTTTGTATAACAACCCCTTCTTATCATCTTGTTTTCTAGTAAGGCTTGAGGTGTCCTTTTGCTTGGTGAGCTTTCTTGAATTCATCAATGATTTCCCAGGGTGAGACTACAACGGCCACATGATGGTAGATTCTATTGTTTTTCGTACTTGGCCGTTGTATCTGTGTGGGATAGTTCTTTTATGGATTCTAGAACTCACCCTGGGGTCTGGCCATACTCTCACTCTCTCCCTCTGATACTGAAAGGTGTGTCTGAGAGTGTACAGCCTTTGAGCATGCCCTTTCATGGCTTGAATAGATGATGACTGAGGAAATTCCTTGTCAACCATCTTCAACAGTTGCTCATCGTGCTGTTTCTCTGCTGTTCTTCTTCTTCTATTTTGACTCTGACCATTTCCCTTTGAGAGTCGGGTGTGATCATGGATTGACTCTGGGGCTTTGGTAGCTTCAGAACAGCAGAGAGTGGCAGACTATCATCTTCATCCTCTTCTTCTACTTCTTCTAGCCTCAACACCCTTCTCTTCTTCTTCTTGGGTGCATCATCGGCTGTTGTTTAGAGGGTGAGGGAATTGTTTTGTGGGTTGTGGTTTTGGTAGTTTTGATGTGGAATGTTGACAGGCTGTTCTAGCATTTTGGATGTGAGTTTGGCTTTTGACTGTTTGGCTAGTTCAGTCCTGCTCCCAGCACCAGCTTCATTTAAAACTTCAACAATTAAACCTTTTGTATATTCTTCAGACGAACAGATCTTGGTGGTTATTGCCAAGATACTGTCCCTGGACCAAGCTTTGATCTCGATCAATGATCTTCCAAGATGTTTTGCTATAAATCTGATCATGATCTCCAGCCTTTCTCTTTCTGACACATCATAACTTGACCCTTGATTGGATTTCTATCTCTAGTCTTCTGATCTCAGAATCAAGTTTTTCAGTGTCATGGCCTTGCCTAAACAACTGATCAATGATGTTATCCATTGATCTGCTGTGTTCGGCATCAGCCTCTTTCACCACCATCAGCTCCAAGGCTTTCTCTTTTTCATCCTTCTTCTTTTTCTTGTATGTGACATGAAAGTCTTTTGAACTTTCAGTCACTTTCTCCATGGTACCTCCTCCTTCTCTTTTTCCTTCTCTTTCTCAGTCTCCTCAACCAACTCCTCAGTTTCCACTACTGTCTCTTCTGTTTCTTTCTCCTTCTCTTTCCTCTTTCTTTTACCTTTCACTGCTGAACTCTCCCCCTTTTTGGGTGCATTGGTTGCAGGGAATTGAGTAGCAGAAAGTTGTTTGCTCAGAACATTCTCCACCATGGGTTGTAAGACAGAAGAAAGTCTCTCATCAACAGTTTTGATCACCAATTCAGTTAGCTGTGGGGTGATGAGAGATAGGGGATTTTGAAGGATAGCAGCCAGTTGCTCAGGGGGGTTCTGTCCCTGAGGAATGGTGCCAGAAACAGAGGCAGGTGGCTGAGATTTTGTGAGTGGTTGTGTGTTTAGGAGACCTTCAGAGGAAGGTGCCATCTGTTGGGTTGATGTGGTGGCAGATGGTCTTACTCCTTGAGAGAGTTGGTCAAGTAGGTTTTGCAGCTACCTGACTTCCTCCTCTAGGATCGTGTTCTGGGCAAGAACATCATAGAAGAAGCCCAGGTCATCATCAGCATATGCTGAATCACCTGACCTCCTGCTTGTAGCAGGATATACATGCTCTGGGTGTAGACCAGATGTAGCATGTGCCCCTTTGTCTTGGAACTGGGGACTTCCAGCCTCAGGACGTTGTCCTTCATCGCTGTTGCCTCTGGTGAGGTCTTAGTTATGTTACCAACCTCAGTCTGATCATTTGCTGATTCAGAAGAGTTTGCAGCCTCACCAGAAGTTCTTATCTCCATATCAACACCAGGAGATAGAACAGTTAAACCCCTGTGCTGTGGGTTCTCAGGTGCACTGTATTCCTCCCCCTCAATTGTAGAGGTATTCCCAGTGGTAAGTGGTTTCTGGGGAGGGGGTGAGGAGTGCAATTGAGTCAGCACTTGTGCAACTATTAAAGTTGGGCTGTGAGGGGCGGTTGGTTGGGGTACAGGGGAAGAAGCAGTGTGCACCTGGGGTGGATGGTGCTCTTCAATGGCAATCTCCTCAAGTGAGGAAGATCCCAGATAAGTAGGTGCCCCTTGGGTTGCTGCAGGTTCCTGTTGAGAGGAAGCCTGAGCGGCTGTGGCTGGAGGAGTCATTGTATCCACTAGGGGGTTTGGACTAGTGGATATATCCTGCGTTTGTTGTGCAGGAGCATCCTCAGGGGACTCAATTCCCTGAGTAGCCTTTTGGGTTTCTTTTTGGTGGGTTTGGTGGGGACATTGGATTTGGAGGTGGTGGCTGTGGGTTCCAGCTGCGTGGGTTTTCGCAGCTTGGCAGCCATTTTTAGTGTCCGGTCAGAGTTGTGCCGGGAGTATACTTCTGGCAAAACAGCCGTAGCAGGGACTCCCAAGCCAACAAGTCCCTCAGCATTAAGCTGGTCTATTATAATGGCCATGATGAACCGTGGATAGAGTATCCAACGGTTGGCAGTTTTTTTGAGCCATATCTTTGAGCTCTGAAAATATTAATTCGGAAAAGTTCAGTGGTTGTTGCTCAAGGATAGAATACAATACCTGCTGCCATTTGGTGGACATTTGATCCCAAGACGATGTCTTAGGGGCCAAACATACATTGACCATGTGAAAGATCAGGCGCTCAGCGTCATTGAAGTGTTTCTTCATATGGTTGTGGCACTGAGATCACCTTGATATCCATGCTGAGCAAATGATAGATCTATGGTGCCCTTCGGATATCCAGCAGGAGAGGTAGCATCACTCAGGTGAAGAATTTTTCGGATTGTTGCAGGAGTAATCACTACTTCTTTGTTGTTAACTACAGACCGGAGGGATGGTGTGTTGCTCTCCTCAGTTGTAACCGTAATGTTCATCCAAAATTGGTTCAAGGATTCGGCATGTAAAACAGGGTTCAGAAGGAATGCCTTGTTGTATGGGGACTGAACCATAGATCGATAGCATTATCGAACTTAGTCCAGATCGGCGATTTTGTGAGGTAGGCAACACAGTTGTGTCGCGGTTTTTTGCAAAGACGCCATGGAAATTTTTGGAGAGGAACGTTAGGTTTGAAGAAGATGAAGTATGGAGAGCTCAGGTTAAGGGTATATATAGGGTACGGTGAGGAAATGACTGAAGGATGTGTGTTAGTCATCAGTTGTTTTAACCGACCGTTGACATGGTATTATCCTTTCAGACGTTGAAACAGCTGAAGTCGCGGTGTTAGGCATCAGTAGTTTAGAAAACTACTGAAGACCGTGGTTTTGACTTCAGGTGATTGAAACAACTGAGGACATGGTGTTTGTCATCAGTAGTTATGAAACTACTGAAGGCAGTGGTTTTGTCATCAGCTGTTGTAAACAGCTGAAGACTTGGTATTAGTCATCAGTAGTTATAAAAACTACTGAAGATGTGGTTTTGCTTCAGTTGTTTAAAATGAACAGCAGTGGTACAAACGACTGAGAGAAAGTTCTCGTCAGCTGTTTTCGTCAATTCTTAGCTTTTCAGCTGTTTCAAACTGTCCTCAACACATTCATCAGTCTTTATGGCTGATTTCAGTTGTTTCATAGGACATCAGTACTTATCTGTTTTTACTGATTTCAGTAGTTATGACTACATCAGTAGTTGTAACTACTTCAGTAGTTTAGAACAGATGAAGTACTTCAGTACTTGTGAGACTTTTAGCCTTCAGTAGTTATAAAAACTACTGAGGTTAAACGAGCTCATCAGTACTTATATGTGACAGGCACTCATGATCATCAATATGAATTACTGAGATCATCAGTAGTTGTCACCTATTCTAGCTGCAGCATACCAAGCCTTAACACCAGGTTTTGGAAAGTTGAACTATCCAAAGGCTTAGTAAAATGTCTGCAAGCTCATCAGCACTAGGCACAAACTTAGGATCAATCAGACCTTTTTCAAAACATCTCTTATAAAATGATGTCTGATCTCTATATGTTTGGTCCTAGAGTGCTGGACTGGATTTTTGACAATGCAAAGAGCTGAAGCACTATCCATTAACAATGGAGTCTTAGTCTCTGTAATGCCATAATCCAAAAGTTGGTTTTGAAGCCAGAGTACCTGAGATGTACAGCTTGCAGCAGCAATGTACTCTGCTTCCGCAGTGGATGTAGCAACTGAGGTCTGTTTCTTGCTCTGCCAAGAAATCAAGCAGTTGCCTAGGAATTGGCATCCACCAGAAGTTGATTTCCTGGTCAACTTACACCCTGCATAGTCACTGTCAGAAAAAGCAACTAATTTACCAGAATGGTTGGTAGAATACCATAAACCTAGAGATGGAGTGCCTTGCAGATATCTAAAGATCCTCTTGACTGCAATCAGATGAGACTCTTTAGGTGCAGCCTGAAATCTAGCACAAACACATGTAGCAAACATAATATCTGGTCTAGAAGCTGTTAAATACATCAAGGACCCAATCATACATCTGTAAAGTGTTTCATCAACCACTTTACCTTTCTGATCTGAGTCCAGTTGTGTGGTGCTGCTCATGGGAGTAGAACAGGGCTTACAGTTTTGTAAATCAAACTTTTGCAAAAGATCTTTTGTATATTTGGATTGATGAATAAAAATTCCATCAGCCTTTTGTTTGATTTGCAACCCCAGAAAGAACTGTAATTCTCCCATGGCACTCATTTCAAACTTCTGTTGCATCAACTTTGTAAAGGCATCACACAACTTTGGATCAGAGGATGCAAAAATAATATCATCTACATAAATTTGAACAAGTAGATTATGCTGCCCTTCTTTCTAATAAATAAAGTCTTGTCTATGGAGCCTCTAGTGAAATTGTTTTCCAGAAGAAAGTTTGATAATGTCTCATACCAGGCTCTGGGAGCTTGTTTTAACCCATAAAGAGCTTTATCAAGCTTATACACCCAATTAGGATGTTTGTTGTCCTCAAAGCCTGGAGGTTGACATACATAAACCTCTTCTTTAACTTTTCCATACAAAAATGCACTTTTGACATCCATTTGAAAGACTTTAAGTTTTTGATAAGCAGCATAAGCTAAAAACAATCGAATTGCTTCCAGTCTGGCTACAGGGGCAAAGGTTTCATCATAATCAATACCTTCTTCTTGTGCAAACCCCTGAACAACCAGTCTGGCCTTGTTCTTAACAATAAGCCCATTTTCATCATTTTGTTCCTAAACACCCATTAGTGCCTATTGCACACTTACCTGGAGGTAGAGGAACCAGTTCCCACACTTGCTGTTTCTTGAACTGAAGAAGCTCAAGCTGCATGGCATCAACCCATCCATTGTCCTTTAAAGCAATGTGATAATTCTTTGGCTCTTGCTGACTGATGAAGAGAGCATAGAAGCAGAAATTGGACAATTGACTTCTTGTTGATACTCCAGCAGTGATATCACCAATGATTTGAGACATGGGGTGATTCTTCAGATCTTGATACACAATGAGATCTGTGCAAGTGTTTGTAGCCGGTTCAGCAGCAACAGATGGTGATGGTGAATCATTTCCTTGAAACCAATCAGTGGATGGTAATTCAAAGGAAGTTGAATTCGAAGAAATCTCATCAGCATTTGTTGTGGATGGTGCTACTGGCGCTACAGGAACATCAGGTCTAGTTGAATCAGGCAGCTGATCACTAAACCTGAAGAGGTGAGTACTGCAATCATCATCATCATCAGCAGTACCACAGGTGGTGAACTGTTGACAGGAGCAACAGCAGGAGTTTGATAAGGAACATATTGCAGTATGTCCAGATCAAATAACTCCACAGGACTTTGTGGAATCTTGTCCTTTGGAGATTCATTAAACTTAACATGTAGAGTTTCTTCAACCATCTTTGTTCTGCAGTTGAAGACTCTGTATGCTTTGCAAGTAGATGAATAACCAACAAAGTATCCTGCATCCACCTTAGGATCAAATTTGTGGAGTTGATCCTTGTGTTGAGAATAAAACAGGGACACCCAAATGCTTTGAAAAATGAAATCAGTGGAGCCAAATGATGGAGAACTTCATATGGAGTCTTCATCAACCTCTGATTTACTAAAACTCTATTTTGCACATAACAAGCTGTGTTGACAGCTTCGGCCCAAAAGGTCAATGGCAAACCTGAGTCAGCCAGCATGGACCTTGCAGCTTCAATGAGAGTCCTGTTCTTTCTCTCCACTACTCCATTTTGTTCCGGAGTCCTTGGAATGCTAAACTGCCTTTTGATTCCCTTTGAGATAGAAGTCATCAAGTGTATGATTTCTGAACTCAGTTCCATTATCACTCCTGATACACTTGACAGGAAGGGAATACTGCTTCTCAATGTACAGCACAAAGTGGATAATCTTCTGAGCAGCCTCATCCTTTGAATGTAGAAAGAAAGTCCATACAAATCTGGAGTAATCATCCACAATTACCAGACAGTATTTCTTCTTTGCCATGCTCATTACTCTCACAGGACCAAATAGATCCATATGCAGTAATTGCAAGCAGGCAGTGGACTTGGACACTTCAATAGGAGGAAATGAGACCTTGTGCTGTTTTCCTTTTAAACAAGCAGCAAGTTTCATCACAGTGGAACTCCTTTATGGTAAGCCTCTGACTAAACTATTGTGGCTAAGCTGATTCATGTTTTTGAGATTAACATGACCAAGCCTCCTGTGCCATAGTTTAGATTCTTGAAAAGAGGCTTTGGAAAATAGGCAAGGATTACCTTTGAGATCTATCTTCTTAGAGAGATCTAAGGCATACACTCTTCCTGTCCTGTTGGCTTTCAGGAGAGTGTGATCATCCATACCTTGTCAATCAAGGGCAAAACTTTTGATGACAGAATCCTACAGTTTTGACTTGTGAAAAGGGCAACATGGCCTTTATCACACATTTGACTGACACTCAAGAGGTTGTACTTGAGATTTTCCACATGATTAACATCATCAAATTTGATTTCTCCATTGGAGACAAAGCCCTTACCGATGATGTAACCCCTAGCATCATTGCCAAAAGAGACAAATCCCTTCTTTCCTTGAGAGTAGTCATGAAGAAGAGAGATGTTCCCAGTCATGTGCATGGATCCCCCACTACAGATGCTATTTTGGCATGTTGAAGAACCCTGCAATAATAAACAATCAGTTAGTTTTAGAGACCCAAACCTTTTTGGTTTTGGGCCTGGTCTCATCAATAGATGGTAAACTAGCATGTTTATTTGTAACAACAGCCTGAGAGGAAGAAGATGGTGCAGAAGAGGAGTCCTTTGGCTTAGACCTCCTTTTCTGTGGTTTCAACATAGGAGAATCTAGTTGGTTAACTCTACCCAACAGATGTTGTACCATCATCACCAGCTGTGTCTGATTTTGTGATAAAGCTTTCAGCTCATCAGACACATTGCTAGTGGAGTTAGATAAGGTCCTATGTTGCACCTTCTTCTTTTGAGCACCCTCAGCTGTCACCTGTTTAACTCCTTCCTTTTTGGATTGCTTTAAGGACTTAAGGGTTACAGGATTTGATGTTGCTGATACAAATGTGGTCTCAAACTCAGTTTTCATTTTTACCATTTTCTCATTAATTTCTTCCTTTTGTTTGAGTTTGGAACCTCTTTTGTACCAACAATCATCTGTAAGATGATTGAACAAACCACATACTTCACATGGTTTCTTCTTCATCTTAGGTTGATCATCAACTAAAGATGGTGAAGCAACAGAAGACTTGTTCTTCAATGCTTTGGAAGCATTGGTTGCTTTCTTGACAGCATCTTTAGTAGTCTTCAAACTCTTTCTACTGCCAGTTTTCTTCTCTTCAGTACTGACAGCAGTTGAAGTTTGAACTTCAGGAGTTGAATCCTGCTCTCCAGTCCTTTCAGGACCTTCAGGATTGACTCCTGAGTTGATCAACTTATTGATCATGTGAATGTCAGCATTTGGACCATCAACATCAGCTGATAGGTTCAAAGAGGACTTGATACTGACTGCTACTTCTGATTGTGCTGTATCAGAAGGTAGATCACATGACTTGATGGATTGGTTATCACTCTCACCATCAGATTCTACCTCTGCTCTTGGGGTAAAATCTGTAGGTGGAGCAGTGTGATTGTAACCAATTCCAAACTTCACATTTGAAGCAGATTGCTTACTAAGAAGCATTTCAAAACCTTTGCATGATTGTACCCATCTATCACACTCGACCTGGGTAACTGCAAGGGTTTCTTTGAGATCTTTGTACTTCTCTAAAAGTACATCTTCTCTAGCCTTATCATCAATTATTTTGCAATTCAGTTTATAAATCTCATCATTTTTATCTTTGAGCACAAACTCAAACTCAGCTTTGTTTTTGGAAATTTCTTGTTCTAGCTCAATGTTCTTATTAATTAAAGCTACATTTGCTTCTCTAATGGAAGCAAATGCTGCTATGCATTGTTCAGAACATAATTTGGCTTTTGCCTCAGAGGATACCTGTGATACCTGAGGTGTAGAGGCATTGGAAGATGAAGTATCAGCAGACTCCAAAGCCATAAGAGCTAGATTCCCAAAGGGACTGTCACCACCATGTTGACCAGCACCTGAGAACAGTTGATCATGACCAGACAAGTCATCTGGTAAACTGCTCCAGTCAACAACTCCTGGGGTGAAGAAGCTGTGTTGTTGAGATGAAGGTTGTTGATGAGATAGGGAAGGCTGAGGTTCTGGTAATGCATGAGGTTGTGGTGTCATAGGAACTTGAACTTGACTTGACTGTGGCATGTAATAACAAGGGTACTGATAAGGCATTTGACCCTGAGGAACAAAATATGCCGAGATTGTTGTTGAGGATGATGGCTATGTGACAGGATGTTGCCCTCTGTTTTGTTGACTATTGCCAGGAAAAGTCACAAAGGGTGCAGTAGAGTTAGATCCAGTGATCTACACTCTCTTGCAAAGTGTCCAAGCCTGTGGCATTTGTGGCACCTCAACTTGCTCTTGTCAAAACCAACTTTGGTTTTGCCAGAGAGTCCTGGGAATTTCCTTCCAGTTCTTTTGTAGAACTTCTGAGATCTGATATTTATCAAGGCCATTTGGCTCAAAATATCCATCTCTTCTAAGTCATCATCAGCAATCCCCTTGAGATCATCCATGATGAAACATAATTGTCATTATTACCACCAGTAAACTGACCATCAACACTTACAAATGCAGAATTAGAAGTGCTCGAAGAGAAATTAATATGCTCATCATACTGGCATTCAGATGCAGCATATTCTGACTCATGACCCACCAAGGCAGTGTTGCCTTGAATAAAGTCTTCAGTGAGCTTTCCAGATGAAGACAGCTTTCTCTTCTGTTCTATCTCTCTCTCAAAAGTGAGCAATTTCCCATGGAGTTGGGTGAGAGATAGTTTGTCCAAACTTGCACTGGAGCGTAGGACAATAGTATATGTGTCCCATCTCTCAGGCAGTGATCTGAGAAATCTGTTATTCATCTGAATATTGGTGTATTCAAGTTTGACCATTTTTAGTTCAGAGATCAAACAAGAAAACCGCTCATATTGTTGAGTCAGTGTCTCACCCTTTCTATGAGAGAATGTCTCATATTGTTGGGCAAGAATTTCTCTATTATTTGCCAAGACCTCATCTGTTCCTCCAAATTGTTCTTTCAAAGCAATCCAGAGGTCATGGGCAGTTTCATGATGCATTAGCCCAGAATAGATTTCATTGGGCAAAGCCATGGCCAGAATTCCATGGGCTTTTGCATCAATCTCAAGCAACTTTTTATCCTCATCTGAATATTGCTCCCTCCTCTTCGGAACCATTTGATTGGTTTCCGGGTTATTCACCATAGGCTTGTGTGGACCATGTACCACTGATGTCCAACACCCTGCGCTGTTAACAGACAGGTGATGGAGCATACGTCTTTGCCATATGTTATACTCATTCCTAACCAGCATAGGAGGCTTGGTTGAGGAACCAGTATTGTGAGGATCATTGGAGGGAGTGGTCATTTTCAGTTCAAAAACAGTTTAGTTCAAGTTTTAAAAAGTTTTAGACAAACCACAACAAACTCAATGAGAACCAAGAATAAGATCTCAGGATGAATGAGCAGAAATACAGAAAATTCAATCTCTATAACCGTTTCTTGCAAAAACAAAAGCTAATTCAATCAAACTTGGATCTAGAATAGCAGTTTCAATGATCAATTATTAGATCGATCAATGATTAACCGGCTCTGATACCATTTGACAGGATCAGTGATCACAAGTTTGATGTTATCAGAATGTAAAGCAGCGGAATACACACACGAATTAGACAAATTGTAGCAAGCAAACAATATATGTAAGCGTTAAGATCGCATACGGTTATAGGGAGAGAATATGAATTTCTGATTTCTAGGAATGTTTATAGATGGAGAATATTTCTAATCAATCAATCATCACCATTCAATTGCTCATATCGCTCAATGATTACAATGGGTTGTCACTCCTTATATAGTGCAACAGTCACTGCTGTTATCACGGAAAGTGACAACTGGCAGATCCAATACAGAAATAACTAAATCTTAACAAACTACTGAAATGTTCACAACTACTGAGAACATATCAGCAGGTTAAGTACAAAATATAAAACTACTGAAACTACAACGACTGAAGAACAAGCTCTTCAGTCGTTTTACAAAACTACTGAAACATAAAAATAAAACTACTGATATCACAACTACTGAAGAAGTACTCTTCAGCAGTTGTGACAAACTACTGAGGCTTCAGTACTTGGTCTTCAGACTTTGACCTTCAGGCGTTTCATCAGCTGATGACTTCAGTAGATATCATCAGCTGATGTCTTCAGTCTTTGTCTTCAGACTTTGTACATCAGTTGTTGATCTTCAGTACTTGTGAACTCTTCAGCTGTTGTACTTCAGTACTTTGGTCTTTCAGCTTCAGCACTTGTGTTCTTCAGCTGTTGTACTTCAGCACTTTGGTTCTTCAGCTGTTAAGGTCTTCAGCACTTGATCTTCAGCTGTTGAAGTCTTCAGTACTTGTCAAACTACTGATGAGGCTTTCAGCAGTTGTTGTGATACCGTGTGGGACTTAGAGATTTTCTGATCTTGGCTCATTGGTTCTTTTGGTCCAACAATTAAATAAGTCTTTTGTAATAGTAAATGATGATGTATTCCTAACAATAGTGTTTTAATAAAATAATGGTTTTTGATGAATCTCTTTCCGATTCTTAAGTTTTATAATTATAATATGGTATGTTTTAACTGTTTGATTGACCATTGTGAGGTTTCTGGGAACGGGGCCTTACAAGTTGGCTGTAATTAATTTGGTTGGTAAGCTTTAGTTTATCTCATTGTTGAACCGCAACATACTCCCCCCTAAACAGATGCTGCCAAACCTTTAACTTGAAGATCTTGTTAGGATCTGGAATTTGAACGAAACACCAACTGATTAATGTGTTAACCAAACGAAATATTGCAATCCTATTTGATTGGCGATCCAATCATGAGATGCACGTAGAAACATTAATGTATTGAACTAACATCAAGAAATCGATTAGGAACGATCTATAGCGTTCTATGAACTTGGAGTACACACTTAGAGGCTTCTGGGCGGCTAGGTACGTCTGAGTCGAAGTGGATTCAATGTTTACTTTTTTCCCGAATTAGGTGGTATTTATAGTTAGGTTGCTCATTTGGCCGACTGACCATTAGCATGGTTCAATCTGCGATTGAGCCATGCGGCTGATCCACTCGCACGACCGAATGTTCAGTCGTGTGACTGAATCAGATGCATGAAGCTGTTCAGGCGTATGGACTATTTAGGCGCATGGACACTCAGTCGCATGGCCATCCGGATGCATGACCACTGTTTGGGCGCATGATCCAGTCGGATACATGAGAACTTCACTTAACCAAGTTTGAATGCTTTCATTATTATAACATTATGCACATTAATTCAAACACTCATAAACCTATATAATCTACTCGATATGTGTTACACAACTCATTAATGAAATATTAGACATTACAAATCACAACCAAATATTATCATTTCATTAAGTACCCATTATTACATAAATACAAGACATTTAACACATAATACATTGAGATTAGGATCTATGTACATATATGTATCAACAAACTCCCCCTTGGACCTAGATCTATCTATTGTCTAACATCTTTCATGACTTCCTCAAACTTCTTGTACTTAGCTTCTTTGGTGACTTCTGTATTTATCTCAAAAGCAAAATAGAGTCTTATCGCTTTCTGGAACTGTAAAGCTTGTATAATATCCTGTGGGTCGTAGAACAGGGGCCACTTGTATAAAGTATAAACATCTTTTGCTCACAAGTTGGTAAGCCACATCGGGTCAAACACCCTTATGATTTCCATTGTGCCATTCCTGTTCAAGACTATCACAGCCTCTCCTGTTCTCCAATCATAGTACCACCATTGAAAGTGTGGTGTAAAGTCCTGCGGCATCTCACGTAGTGGGATTTTTGACATTGTACGTTGTAGACTCCACTTGAGCAGAACTTTTGGTATACCAGTTATGGCATCAACTTCAGATCGTCTGATGTACCTCATTGGTTGTTGAGGTTTGAAGTTGACCCATCTGGTGTGGTACTCCCTCTGTAAAGTAGCTTCAAACCAGTCTGACATCTTACGAGGGTCATCATATAGAAATTTCAACTTTGCTAACTGGTTGAGCTCAAAACCTTGAACAGTCTTCAGATCATGTGAGAATCTGAAGTACTCAATTCCCTTCTCACATTTAATAGCATAAACATTCAGGTCTTCAAAATATGCCCATGCTATAATCCTGCCTCCCACCTTTTGATGTTTCTTGACTTTATATAGCTTGGTGTAGGCAGCTGACATTGTAGCAATTCGTTAGGCTCTAATTTCTTCAAAGGAAGCTGCCTATTTAGCCTTTTTGATGTTGACTTCATCGTCTGTGGCTTGGGCCTTCTCCTTATCCTTACTTGACTCCTGCTCCATTTTATCCAGAGTTTCAAAAGTGTTACTGACAAGTGTCACATAGATTGGGAATGACATTTGCCACGTTGTCAGTGTACTCTGGATAATGTTGTGTCGTGACATCTTCAATTTCAATCTCATCGACATCCTGAAGCTCGTCGTCAGTTTCTACCTGCACTGTAGGAGCGTCTTTCACAATCTCTTCAGCATTCAACTTGAACATGTCTGCTATTTGCTCGTTAGTGAGATTGTGAATGATTTCCCCCTCTTCAAGAGTATACATCACCGATCTCCTGACAATACCCTGTAGATCAAGAATCAACGTGAGTTGTGTCTTGATCTATTGGAGGGGAGCAATATCGTGTTCATCCCTTTGATAATTTGGATCTGCTTGATTTAAACATGTAACACATCAATAGTTAGTACATAATCCAAACAGAGCCATTTAACATACAAAGATAAACATTCATAAATATAGACATTAAGTACATTAAATTTATACATCATTCAAAATACCCATGATTTAAATAGTAACCAAACATCTAGTCATTACTCTTGTCCTGGATCCACAGTTCTTCTGCTGCCAGTTGGGATGTGGAGGCACTCGGATCTTGAGTTCGTTTGGACCTCCTTTCGCTCGCTGATGTGGCACCCGTAGCTGAAGAGTCATCTTTATCATCATCACTATTAGCATGTGTGTCACCCTCGTGATCGTCACCGTCATCATCATCACTCTCATCATCAATATCATCGTCTCCATCTTCTCCTCCTGTCTTTAAGGGCTCGGCTTGGGACCCTTTGAGCTTTAGCTGCAAAGATTTGTTTGCAGCCTCCAGCTCCGCAATCTTCTTGGCGTGTTGCTCCTGGAGCTGAGAAATCTGATGAGCCTGCTCATCGATCAATCGATCCTGATGCGAAAGCTGCTGAGATTGTGCAGTAGTCAGGTCTACGAGCTGTCGTACCTGAGTGGTCTTCTCTTTATCTGCAGCTAATAGCCTCAGCACCATACGGTTAAGTGTTTAGAGCTGTTCCTCTACCCCGCTGGGAGGTAAATGTGATCCTGATGGATAGGGAGAGAAAGATGAGGGTGCTGCAGGATGGCTAGTGGGGGTGGGGATAGTGGTGAAGATTGGAGGTGGTATAAATGAAGGTGGTCGTGGTGTAGGTGTGAATGATGTGGTGGGTGGAATGGTGGTAGTGGTGGAGATTGGAGGTGGTATAGATGAAGGTGGTGGTGGTTAGTGGTGGTTATGAAGGTCAGTCTTCTCTTCTTTTTCTTCAGACCATGGGGCTGGGCCATCCTTTTCTTCCTCGATCCTTTCGAGGAGGATGCTCCCCCTGGAACACGGCTTGGCTGATCGGGAGCAAAGGTAGGATCCGTGTCAGTCTCTCCTGATGTGCTAGGGCGTTCACCAACCGCCCGGAGCCCTCGCTCTGTGGCAACCACCTTGCTGCCAACAGTCCGAGTGAGGGGCTCCTCATCAGTATCCTCTTCCTCATCAGGTATGAAGTCCTGATGGAATCCAGGACCCTTAGTATCTCTATGGGTGGGTGCTAGAGATGCTATATCAGAAGTGGGGGCCCTCGGTTGAGTGGGTCGTGCATCTCCACCTGCACCGCTGTCATAGTCATCTGAGTCATCGTCTGGGAGCTCGATGTGCTAAGTATCTGAGTCACTGTCGTCGTGACGCCACTTTCTTCGTGACGACGCCACATAGTCTTCACAGGCTAGATGCCCAAATAGTCATCTCACAGGGGGTTTCACCTGCATTCCCCTGTATACATTCATCCGACCCAAGGTGGTATCATCCATCACCTTGAGTGCTACTGCATCCTCCTTCTCCTTTGACAACGAAAGGAGCTTTTGGTCTATGATCATCTGTAAGAATCGAGGGTACATGCAAAAGCCCTCCTTGCCCTTTTCCTCTATGTTCTCCACTAAGTAGGTGAAGATCATCCTGGAGAAGCTGAACGGATGGTTCAACACCAATGCCACATAGGCATTCTGTATCTAATCAGACAACTCATCGAACCCCCCCCCCCCTTCCATGAGGCAATGCACTTGAGCAGCACATGGGCGAAGTACTTAAACTGAGGACACAGGTTGCTCTTGTTGAGCACACCTGAGTTGATATCCCCAGAGTACTTGGCCTGTAGAAAACAGCCTCGTACTGTTAATGGATGTAGATGGCTAGGGCATTTAGCATCATCCCCGGGCTCTAACACTATCCTGAGATCATCCTCGGTGATCTCTTTGGCCTGACCAAAAATAGAACTCTTGATCCGGTGGGGCTCTGAAGTCCTGTCAACCACTGTGCCTTCCTAGAAGGCCTGCTGAATAGAGCGATATGGTGTAAAGGGAGTAGAGATGGCATGAGAGATCCTCGATCTTTGTAGAAACATGATAATGCTAGAAAAGTCTAAGGCATTTCTGGATGTCAGATCTAGATGAGCACAGATGTTGTGCTTAGTGCTCATAGTCTAACGACTAGCCATCTGTTACACAATGAATATAAACATTAGTAACCATCAAGGATTAATAACATGAATCATTTGGACATGAAATTTTTCTTGTTCTGTCGTGCGAATGAGACTGTGCAATTGAGCTGTAGTCGTGCTAATGAGCAGTGCGACTGAGTTCTACTTGTGCGAATGAACTCATACGTACGACTGAACATGTGACTAGTCTCATACCTATGCAAACTCATGTGTTTACACCAGTCGTGCGACTGAACTCATACACATGGTTCAGTCGTGCTGTTTAGCCATTCGCACAACTCAGTCGTGCGACTCAAGTTCAACACATTGTCCATTCGCATGACAGACTAACTGTTCAATTCAAAATCAATATTGAACAATCTTTAATGTTAGACATCGTGGTTAGACTCATTAGACTCGAAATTCATCGACAAAACACGTTTTAACATTTAATTGCACAATGGACTTAGTTTTATTAGTTTATTTGTCAATGGAAGTTGCGGTTTCTTTTAGGGCCAATTATCTGTCGAATTTGGGCTTAAATATGGATATTTTCATGGATAGCACCGCATTATACACGTATAGTCAATAGAAATCGTCAGTACACAACAAACAATAGTCTAGAAGGCTCAAATGAAAATTTGGTAGAGTAACGGTATGTTCGTGCGATGTAGGGGCGATTTGGGAATGATGACCAACTGCGACTGACTCACCCTCTATTTATACTAGGGTTTACTTTCAGTCGTGTGACTGAGCTCAATTGCATAGATGAATCATGCGACTGAAGATCAGTCGTGTGACTAGCACAGTCGGTCATCTCTAGTCGTGCAGTCATGCGACTGGGTCATTTGGTCACTTTAATCCATGCGAATTGCACATCTTGATGATCCAATCGCATATATGTCCCAACCGTCTGAGTTAACCGTACGATTGGGCACATTCGCATCTTCTGATCGTACGACTGGTCCATAATCATGGTCCAGTCGTGCGAATGGATCATACTCATGATTTTGACTTTTTCACCATTCCACAATTTTATCTTTTGAGTAAACATTATGAGCTTTTGATCATCTGAGACATGATCATTTTAACTTGAAAAGCTTTTGACCACCTCAGACGTGGTCCCTTTTAAAAAACTTTGTCACCTCAGACATGACCCTTTAGATGATAAGATTCCCTATCAACTTCCATGACATAGTCCGATATTAAGCAAACTGAAATTGACAAACTTTATACAGAAATAAAAAATGTTGCTGAAACTTAAACTAGGACATGTTTTTGTGTTTTTGTGAGGGTAAATTCCTAAGACGTAACTCTAAGGACTAATTTTTCTAAGAGAGTAGCCTCAATCTTTTAAACCATACATGGACCAATTCAAGCTGGAATCATACAGGAGATTCAAATTATTCCGGACAAGTTATTTAAAGACTTTGATGCTCTATTCTTGTTTTCATCTAGAGTCTGTTAGCAAGGCTAGGAAATCATGCTAGTACTCTCAGGTCCCCACACTGATTTGAACTGTCAAGAATTGTAGCCATAATGATTGTCAGTATACTTGCCCTCTTAAGTCCATACACAGACTTTCAACACTATTTGATGATGGTTTTAACGTTTGTTTATTTCACCAAGCATTTGTGGATCCCACACTTATGTAGTAATCAACATTCTTAGGAGATTTTTGAGCGGTCTCACGGTAGTGTTCAAGAAGAGACTATTCTCAGAAATTTCAAAGAGAAGCCAATCCTCATGTCAGTGCCACCGCACAGCAGAAAGGCAGCAAACAACAATGAGTTCAAGAATATATAGATTATGCTTATCCTCAAGTCAGTGCCACCGCACAGCATAGAGGCACATAAGCCATCTTCTTGTTTAAGCATTTTCATTCTTTTTGCACAGATTTCACCGACAACATAAGTTATTAGTTTGATTGCATTGTTTTATGTGCTTTTCCTCATGCTTTGGTCTTACGCGCATATTTGTGGCGTTTCTTTTGCTCGTCACCCCTTATTGGAATCTTGTTGAGTGTGTTAACCAGGGATAAGGTGTTACCCACAGCTAGTCAAACATCTTAGTTTAATCTTGAGATCACCAAAAAGGTCTAGTCATCTATTGTGTTGAATCTACCGACATATCATTTGTGGTCTAGCAACCTCTACATCTACATTCTTTGTGTTACCTTAATGGTAGCTAGCTTATCTGTCATATTTCCTTTTATATTGCTTAGACTACACAGACTTATACTTGAGCTTTGCATCTTTTTCAATTTTGATTTTTAAAGTCCCAAATGGTTTGTACTGTGTACCATCATATTCCAAAAATTGAATCGGTATCACACATACGATCTTATTATTATCAGCTTGCCTCTCCTTTTCCCTCATCTCTTTTTTTATACATATTGCCTAAACCTATTCTCCCCCTAAAATTATAAAACCATCATGGAGTAGCGTTTTAGGATTTTAATAGGCAAGGAAATAAACCAATTGTAATGAAACGCATTTAACATTGAACAAAGACAAGAGAATAAAATTAAATAAATTAAAAATGTAAAAAATAAAAGAAACTAGAAACGACACATCGGACAACACATGGTCATCTTCAGGAATGACCTCACTTTTCTTTTTAACGCCGTTGACCTCTAACAAATATAAAAAACGTGGTTTGTTAAATGCTATAGAGGTCAGCGCGTTGAAAATCCGTATTTATTTTTACAACATCCATTAAGTTCTTTTCAAAGCAATCACGTATAAAGTGATATTTAATACCGATGTGTTTGGTCTTAAGATGTTGGACCGGGTTCTTAGTAACCGCAATTGCAGCAAGTTATCAACAAAGATTGGAGTAGAAGAGCAGTGCAAACCGTAATCCCGCATTTGCTATTGAATCCATATGATTTGACAACAGTAACTTACAGCAGCAACGTATTCGGCTTCACAGGTTGACAATGCAACCTAGATCTACTTCTTACACTGCCAGGTTACTAATCTTCTCCCAAAGAACTGACACCCTACTGATGTAGATTTGTAGTTCATCTTGCAGCCGCCGTAATCCGAGTCGCTATACGCTGTAAGCTCAAAATCATCATCATGAGGGTACCACAACCCAAGTGTGGGTGTGCCCTTCACATAACGAAAAATCCTTTTGACCCCAATTAGATGGTTCACCTTAGGCTTTGCCTGATATCGTGAGCATAAACATGTAGCATACATGATATCAGGTCATGAGGCAGTGAGATACATGAGAGATCCAATCATCCCTCGGTACATAGTGGCATCTACCAAATTACCATTCTCATCGGGTGCTACATCATGGTTTGTAGCCAGTGGAGTGCCAGCTGTAGTTGCATTCTCCATGTCAAGCTGACTGAGAATATCCCCTACATACTTGGTCTGATATAAGAAAATCCCATTTGGTGTCTGATCCACCTGTAACCCGAGAAAGAACTTCATCTCTCCCATTGCACTCATCTCAAACTCCGCCTTCATTACTGCTTTAAACTCTTCGCATAATTCTTCGTTCTTTGAACCAAATATTATGTCATCGACATAGATTTGTACCAACAGTAAATCTCCATCCTTTTCTTTGATAAACAATGTACAGTCAACGACTCCCCTGCGAAAACGTGTTTCACAAGATGAGTCGAGAGTTTCCCATACCAAGCCCTTGGAGCTTGATGAAGCCCATATGTGTCTTATCAAGTTTGTAAACTCTGTCCTGATGATAAGGAGCTTCAAATCCCTTGGGTTGATTGACATACACTGTCTCTCGAATCTCACCATGAAGAAACACACTCTTCACATCTATTTGATAAATTTTGGTTTTCATATAAGATGCGTAGGCAAAGAAGATGCGAATTGCTTCCATCCTTGCCACTGGTGCAAACACTTCATTGTAGTCGATACCCTCAACTTGTCGAAAACCATGAACAACAACCCGAGCCTAGCTTCTGATGATCACTCCCTGATCATCCTTCTTGCATTCAAGACCCATTTGGTGCCAATGACTTTAGCACCTTTAGGTCTATGCACAAGTGTCCATACACCTAACTTCTTAAACTGAAGAAGTTCTTCCTGCATGGCACTCACCCAAGCCTCGTCATTCAGTGCTTCACTAACATACTTTTGCTCAAACTGAGACACAAAGCAGCGGTAGGCACCGTCGTGAAGGTATCCCTTTTCCATCACAGAGGCATAATCAGCTGAGTACAACTGATTTCTAGTCTGAACCCCTGATCTCACATCTCCTATAATATTATCCAAGTGATAATAGACTTTTAGACGGGAGCCACGAGTTGTTGGAAACCAACTCAGAATCAAGATTATGAACATTTGGTTCTGGATCTAAGGCAATAGGAGTTTGAGGTTCTGATGGTTCAGAAGCATCACTAGTAGATGCTTGTGGACTTGTGGTAGTCGGAACCTATACATCCTGGTTGATCTTATCATTTTCCCCATTTTCTTCATCAGAGGAAGAATCACTCACATCAACTGCTCCCCTTGAATTGGTAGGAGCATGACTTGTTAAATCTTGAGATGGTGTGTTCAAGACATCGTAGATCATCTTGTTTGCCACCTCATCTTCTGAAGAAGAGAGAGGTATGTTCAAGGACTTGAAGAATCCATCATAGTCGAAGAAGTAAGCAGGCCCTTTTCCAGCAGACGGTGTGATATAACTCTGAACATCAACATTACACCACACCTCTACCTGACCTGTTGAGTTGTTGTAAACTCTCTTGTTTGGTATGTTGTATCCTAGAAAAATCCCTTCATCAACCTTCTCACTAAATTTTCCCTCCTGAGTCGTCTTCAGCAGGGTGCACGGAGCACCAAACGGCTCGAGATACTCTAAGTTAGGTTTACGTCGCTGTAATAACTCGTAGCATGTTTTTCCATGGCGTTTTACTACCAGAACTTGATGAACGATATAACATGCATTTGCCACTGCTTCATTCCAAAATTGAATACGTAGTTTTGAGTCTGCCAGCATAGTCCGTGCTGTCTCTATCAAGTTGCGATTCTTCCATTAAGCGACACCGTTCATCTGAGGAGTGTAGGCAGAGGTAAATTGATGCACAATTCCTTTTTCCTTGCAATAAGCCTCCATCCACTGATTCTTGAACTCGGTTCTGTTGGGTTATGATGTACCCGCCTTTGTTTCCACCAAATGAAACAAGCCCTCCTTTAATTTGTCTGACATTCGATAAGAGAGCTCTGTTCCCTGTCATGTGCCTGGATGCTCCGCTATCTACAATCCACGTGTTAGTCTCAGCCCTATAGCGAACACCCTGCACATTCAATGAAAACATTAGTTCATGTTAGGAACCCAAGCCTTCACTGGCTTGGGTTTCCCTAAGGCATCGCACAAGATAAATTCAACCCATTGACCATTCACGATTGATTGGAAAACAAATTTCTATTTGTTCTCATTTTCAGACACTGAAGCAGATTTTTCTTTCCATAGCTTTGTGTAAGACCTATTTGTGATAAACAAACGACTGGCTGATGGGTTGAACTTTGGGTTTACTAGCCCTTTTTGGAGGCGTCACAGAGTTCCTCTTAGAACAGCTAGTTGTAGTTGTAGAAAGTTCAATTTTCCTCCTCGGCGTCTGGTAATAAGGACAATAAGACGCTATGTGACCATACTCTCCACAATTATAGTAGGATCTTCTTTCTACTTTATAGTTTCTATGTTTTGGTGGAGATGTGGATGTCACACAGTTGACCTTATTAGGTTTGGATTGAGACACTTCTTTGTAAGATGTATGAGTGGTTTTAAAAACTTAATTGCTTTACCTGGTTTTGCATCTTTTATCTCTTGTTTACCTGGACTTTGACATGACGTTCGTGATTGATTAGGTTTTATAGTCTTTTTTGGTTCTTGATTGACTTGGTTTGACCCAGAATTTAAGTTAACCTTTTCAAATTCAGTTTCCAGGTTAAGACAAGGCATCTTCCCTTTTGCCTTTGAAGTGGCCTCCTTTTGTTTAGAGTTAGATTCATTTGATTTACTTACAGAATCTGGATCACTAACTAGAAGAGTGGACACCACGTGATCCTTGATGGGGTTATTGTTAATAGGTTTACTTTTGGTGTTCATCAAGGTCTCAGGTGGTGGTGGAACCACTTTGTATCCCAGTCCCTCCTTATAATTTCTCTCTCTTACTAAGTGTTGGATAATGTGTGATGAGCTTGTCCAACTATGCAGTTTCTGTTTTAAAGACTTGACTTCTACTTCTAAAACTGCTTTCTGCCTCTTAGTGTCCTCTAGGTGTTCAGATAGTACCTAATGTCATTTGCTTGCTTCAAGGCGAGTACCTTTGTTTCCCTAAGCTGTTTAGTCAATTGGTCTATCTTTTCCTTATAACTGTGCTCGTTTTATTTTAACACTCTATTTGCCTCAGTGCACAGTTCCAGGTCCTTTACTAAGTTATCATTATGATCGAACAACCTAGCAAATTTTAAATCTGTACTTTCTCTGAACTTATTACATTCTAAACAAGCATGATTATTAAAGAACTGGTCAGTAGTACTTACGTGAGATGTTGAAGAGGATTCAGCGATGAGTGCAGAGTCTATTGATTCTGGTTCTTGAGATTCTAACGCTGAAGTAAAATTTTCTTCTTGAGGCAGGTGGTTGACCTTATTTAAAGTGTCTTTAGAATTTGACATCGCGAGCTCTATTGCTATATCTCCTTCACTTGCAGACGAACCAAAAGCTCCAGTCCTGTCCTTCATCCTCATTAGCAGTCAGGGCTTTGGGGTCCTTGTTTAATGAAGTAGAACTGGTAGATGTGGCCTTGTCCTAACGATTAAAGGACGTGAAGGGATTGCTATTACCAGTTTTCTTTGGCTTCACACACTCCCTCTTGAAGTTTCCCCTCTCACTATAGTTGAAACAAGTAACCTTTGACTTGTTGAAGCCAAAGGTTGTGTCTTTGGTAGCAACCAAGTTCTGTCCGGTCTTTTTGATAAACTTTTGGCTCGGCAGACAGCACTTGCCAAAGCCCACATTATGTCCATACGTTCCAACTCCATCTTGTCCACCTGCTCATAATCTTCATCTGCCAGGTGACAGTTTCTTATCTTTCCAGCAACTAATCCATCATAGGATTGAACCACAGCATCTTAGAGGTCCATGTGTTCTTTGGCCACTTCCAAAGTCATATTCCCGAAGTTGTCACTTTTTAGTTATGCTGCATTAGCTTCAGGTATCATATATTGGGTGCTCGACAACCCTGATGTTTTGGACCATGAAGTTGAAGGTTGTGCTGGAATTGCTGCGCTTGAAATGAAGGCAGTTTGCAGTGGTGCTCCAGATGTCTTGACCGGAGGGGTTGCATTGTAGAGTGCAGGATTCTGATCGTAGTTGGCCTTTTGGGCTCTTTACTTCATCCTAAACTCCTCTTCCCTCAATTTAAGAATGAAATCATTTATGTCTAACTTTGCGAGCATCCCATTCTGTCTGTGATTTGATATGAAGGATGCCTATTTCTCTGGTAGACCATCTGCAAAGTTGGATACCTTATCCTCCATCGACATAGTTACTCCATGAGTGTGCATCTCACTCATCAAGTGGTAGAATCTGTCGATCACATCATCTAGACATTCCTTTCCCATTGACGAGAAGTTGTCGAACTCCTTCTTCAAAGCTTTGGCCTTAATGGCCTTGAGTGAGGCATTTCCGTCATACCTCTTCTCCAACGCATCCCATAGTTTATTTGCTTGAGTATACTCCGAATACTGATGGAAGATATCCTTCGGAAATAACTAATGCAGTTGAACAGTCTGAATGAAGTTCTCAGTCGTACGAATGAAGGTACGGATGAGTCCAATCGTGCGGTTGGAGAATGCGAATGAACTCAGTCGTGCGATTGAGCCAATCGTACAACTGAACTGGCTGAAGTTTGATAATTCAAAGGTTAAACGTGTTTTGGCCGTAAAAACTCAAATTTTACCAAACCCTAATAGCCGTATGCCGGAAAAACTAAACTTTTAAGTCAGGAAACGTCTAAGACTCTGTTAGACACAAAAGGATTGCGTTTTTTGATGCAAAACACAATTTCTGTATTAAAACTATTGAATCAACACGTAATCAAGAGCCAGGGCTCTGATACCACTTGTTAGGATATGGTATTTGAACGAAACACCAACTGATTAACGTGTTAAACCAACGAAATAGTGCGGAATCCTATTTGATTTGCGATCCAATTAGTGAGAACGCACGTATAAACAATAATGTATTGAAACTAACATCAAGAATCGATTAGGAATCGATCTACAACATTCTATGAACTTGGAGTACACACTTAGAGGCTTCTGGGCGGCTAGGGTACGTCTGGAGTCGAAGTGGATTCAATGTTTACGTTTTTTCCACGAATTAGGTGGTATTTATAGGTTAGGGTTGCTCATTCGGGCAACTGAACCATTAGCATGGTTCAGTCGTGCGATTGAGCCATGCGGTTGACCCATTCGCACCACTGAATGTTCATTCGTGCGACTGAGTCAGACGCATGAACCTGTTAAGGCGTATGGACTATTTAGGTGCATGGACACTCAGTCGCATGGCCATTCAGACGCATTACCACTGTTTGGCCGCATGATCCAGTCGGACACATGAGAACTTCATTTAACCAAGTTTGAATGCTTTCATTATTATAACATTATGCACATTAATTCAAACACTCATAAACATATAATCTAGTCAATATGTGTTACACAACTCATTAATGAAATATTTGACATTATAATCACAACCAAACATTATCATTTCATTAAGTACCCATTATTACATAAGTGCAAGACATTTAACATATAATACATTGAGATTAGGATCTAGGTACATATATGTATCAACAAATCTTCTCTGTCACATGTCTTCTTGATCGACTAATGTTCCAACACAATTCATTGATATTCTCTCCCTTGGATTAAGCTCCTCCTAATTATTTCTGAAAAAGGTTAGAATCTCTTGAGAATACTTCATGGTAGTGGATATGGGTTGTATGACTTTTGGATTATAGTTCATATAACAACTCAATGATTAGAATGTATTAGGCATATGGTGAGGCTTTCAAATTCAATAAACTGCATGAGGAACATGAACCAATGTTGAACACACTTCCACTCTTTTGAAATAACTTGATAAATGAGTTTCTTCAGATAATGAGTACTCCCTTGATTAAAGTCCGGCTAACTGCCCACTCAGTGGTCAGATAAGGGCGCAAAACATCATCAAAAAAATGTGAGCTCAAATACTTCCAAAAGGGCATTTGATAGTTTAATTTGTTGATTTCTTGATCAAAATGGATGTTCTTGTTGGTTGATATCATCCATATTTATATTATTTTCTTTTTCAAGTCCTGTTCATCAGTTGTTCGTAAGCATTTCTTGCAACACATCTGCATTTCTTTGCTAACTCATCCTCATTTTTTTGCAAAGTATCAACATTTGTTTGCAAGGCATCCGCATTTGATTTCAATGTATCCACATCTGATTTTAACGCATCCACATTTGTGCTTAGAGTACCCGCATTTGTTTTCAAGTCAACCGCATTTGGTGACAAGGCATCCGCATTTGGTGACAAGTCATCCGCATTTGTGTATTACACATCTACATTTGATCATGCTTCATTCATATTTGTTTTTATTCATCTGCATTTGTTTTAAGACTTGAACCAATTCGATTTCACACTGCAATGCAAGTCGGGAAATCAGTAGTAGCTTCCATCTCTTCCTCTTTTCTTCGTTTTTAATGATAACTGTGTTCAATTCCATCAAAATTGAAGGAATAATCCAAGGAATGATTATATTTCTTCAAACCGTACCATATTAGAACAGATCTGATGATTTTTGTTCTTGATTTTGAGATGAACAAATGGTTTCTTCTTTTTTTGATGATAATCTTGTTCAATTGCATCAAATTTTGAAGGAATAATCATGAATATGTTCACGATTCTTCAAATCGTACCATAGTTGAACAGATTTGTTGGTTTTTCTTCTGATTTGGGTAATAGGTTTTTGATGAACAAGGACTTTGTTCATCATTTTTCTTCCTTTCTTCATTGTTCTTCACATCATTAAAGATGAAATCATATCTGAAAACTAGATAAATCAATAACTAACAGCTCTCATACCATTTTCCTAAATCAATATTTCAAATTTATTGAGCTTGGATCTTAGGATTCATCTCGTTCAGTTCTAGAAATCAATATTAAGATGGGTGGACATGTGTGAATCAAAGAGCAAAGAGATGGATAATAATAATGTTATGATTTCACTTATTTTAATAAACAAGTTACAATGAGATAGCTGATGAAATTAAACCCACCCAAAGGAGAGGATTTCTCCTTAGGTGGTGATTTACACCATGAGAAACACATACAAACTTACCACCATTGCAAAAATGCACTAGTGGGTGTATTTATATTATTATTACAACATGACCGAATTTTGACTTTTCTAATTGTCTTGATCTTCACTTTGTCATGTTGTGTCAGGACCGTGTACGTATGGATTACTAACTAATTAGGCTTGAAACCACATCACATAGTGTGGAATCCTATTTGATTGGTGATCCTATTAGTGAGAACATTAACCAGATTGATATAAGAGTGAACTAAACGTTAAGAACGAGTACGAATCGATCAAGAATGGACTTTGAAGTTGGATTGGCTTTCTTGGATATTCTGGACGGCTAGGGTTCGTGAATTATGAAGTTTTTCGAAGTTTTTTTTTTCCACGAATTAAGTGGTATTTATAGGTTTGTAGTTTACATTCGTACGACTAAACCATTAGCATGGTTTAGACGTGCGACTGAATCATATAATTGAGTCATACGCACAACTGAAGCTTCAGTCGTGCGACTGAGTCAATCTTATGTCTCAATCATATGACTGATCCAGTCTCCTGGTTCAGTTGTGCGACTGTCTATAAGCATGACGTATTCATGCGTATGCTTCATAATACGGTCCATTAGCATGAATACTCATCCAACTAGTTTGAACACATTTCTCAATCATTATTAATTAAGAACTATGTACAATAACTTCAAACCTATATAATAAGTTCATACATATGAATTATACTCAACACATAACAATATGTAATAAATAAACATGAATAAACATCAACAATATTTATATCATTGAACCAATTCATACATATGTGTAAGACATGAAAGACTTTTACATTTAAGCTCATAAACTAGGAACAACATGTATCTATAAATTCCCCCTTGGTCCTAGTTTACTCTATTTTCTAACAGTCTTCAAATGTTCTTGAAATTTCTTGTACTTCTCCTCCTTTCTAACTCCTGCATGTATTTCAAATGCAAAGTAGAGTCATATGACGTGTTAGAACTGGAGAGCTTGTACAATATCCTGCGTGTCATAGAACATTGGCCACTTGTATAAAGTATAAACATCTCTAACCGAAAAGTAGTAAGCCACATCAGGTCAAATACCCTGTTAGCATCAATATTTCGATCTCCGTTCAGAACAATGACCTCTTCGCCCGTTCGCCAATCGTAATACCACCATTTGAAGTGTGGAGTGAAGTCCGGAGGCATTTCCTGTAAGGGAATCTTTGACATGGTGCGTGGGGAACTCCACTTCAGCACCACTTTAGGTCTTCCAGATATGGGGTCCACTTCAGACTTACGGATGTACCTCTTGGGTTGTTGTAGTCTGAAGTTTACCCACCTGGTGTGGTATTCCTTCATTAATGTAGCCTCAAACCATCCTGACATCTTCCTCGGATTTGCATATAGAAGAGCTAAACATGCCAGATGGTTGAGCTCAAAACCAGGAAGAGTCTTCAGATCATGAGAATATCTAAAGTACTCGATTCCTTTCTCTCTCTTAACAGCATAAACATCTAAATCTTCAAAATACGCCCACGTGATAATCTTGCCTGCACTTTCTGATGTCTTGACTGTGTAGAGCATTGTGTAGGCATTCTGCTTTGGCGGCGTGCGTTGGGTTTTAATCTTTGCAAAACAAGCTGCCTATTCAGCTTTCTTGATATCAACATTTACATCCGAAGCTTGGGTTGTGCTTTGTTCTTTCTCCTTTCTTTCTCCACTTCATCCAACTTATCAAAAGTACCACTATCAAATGTTTCACCCAAGTTAAGGATAACATGTCCTTCTAGATCAGTGTACTGTGGATACTGCTCTATAGTGACATCTTCTATCTCAATCTCATCTACATCGTTCAGCTCATCATTGTCACACCCCGACTGACGGCGGAATCATCGGGGCAGACAATGTGAAATGATGGTTCATAGCACATGTAATTATTTAAGTTGAAATAATATTAAATATTTTTAATCATTGAACATTACAAGACAATAAGTACATACAATACAAAAGCTTCAAACAAAGAAATAACATATTTAGTTAAACTAGGTCCACGTCTTGTATGAGCACGAAGAGAAACCTCAAGTATTAAACCCGAAACATGTTAAAAATAAAATGTCAACAAAATGTTGGTGAGGTTTCCATAGTTTTCAATACATAAATATATAAAAGATGGCAATTCATGTCATAGATTAGTGAACAAAGTAACTAGGGATGTAAGACAGAATGCACAATCAAACCTTGACAGTTTTACAAGTCTCAAACATTTACAAGTATATACGATTAGCTAAGTGCACTTGGATCAACCAAGCAGGCTTGTCAGGCCTATCGATCTATGGCGTCGCCAGGCTAGCAATAGTTAATGATTGTACATATAATCGACATTACATGGTAGTTACAAAGATCAACTAACCACAACATACAAGTGAATTGCCATAAGTTTACAAGAATAAAACTTTTTACAAGTGCAACGGTTATAAGTTAACATGTTTCATCCCAAAGTGTGAAAATATGAAAAAAAGGGTATCCAAATAATCACATGGAAAACTCACAAGTATAGTGGGGTTGTAGAGTACATAAGAAAACTTGAATGTCAAGAGTCAAAGGTGATGTCCTAAATGATAAAAAGAACAATGACTTGAGGTTGGAATTCATTACAAGAAATTAGGACATTTAAAGAATGCTAAAAATGAAAGGTAGATTGAAAAAGGATTATTGCATCAATTTTAGATTTTGGACAGAATGTTTGGTATGTGTTTGAACAGGTTTTAAAAATAGAAAAAGGTTTCATGAAATTATAAAAATTTATACTTGGTTAGTTCAAAGTCTACTGGACAACTTTCATTCAGAAACAATTTTTTGAAAAGATCTTTAAATTGGTCAAACAAGCAGCACAAGACAGAAGGTGCCGAAATGCGCACTTATCTTGTGAAGGCTATTGTTGAGTCGTCCGATTGAGTTTGAAGACGTATAAACTGTCTTTGCAAAGGTACTTCAAAGAACATAACATTGGAGTCTGAGTTTTCTCAAATTTATTTTGTTATGATCAAGTTATGGTCGGTTGTGTAACATTATATTCTGCCAGAATTGTAATAAGGAACTTCTGTGCACTTTTAAAATCTTTAAAGCATGAAACGGGTTAGAACATTTTATTATGTCAAAATAGGGTATATTAGTCTTCATTTGAGTCATAAAAATATTCTAAGACTTTGGCATAGCCATCATTTAGAACAATAATCTTGTGGAATAACCGAATGCGGCGGCATAGACGTCCATATGCAAACGGGATTCTTTGTTTTTGTTAGTGTGTTGTTAGCTTGATTTTGGAATGTTAGTGATTGTTATAAGGTTAGTGATTATTAAAATTTTAATGATCAAAAGATGATAATTAAAATAAAAAGAGATTTGGTAGAAGAAAGAACAATAGTAAGAACATAAAGTCATGAGAACAATTGGATGCTAGGACGAAAAAAATGTATAATATAAAAGCAATAAAAGATTACCTTAGTATTAAGAATTCTGAATTTTCTTGTAAAATAAAATTCTTCAAATTTATCATAACCAATGGATGAAAGAAAGATATGATAGTGATGTTGGACCAAAAGAACCAATGAGCCAAGATCAGAAAACCTCTAAGTCCCACACGGTATCACAACAACTGCTGAAAGCCTCATCATAGTTTGACAAGTGCTGAAGACTTCAACAGCTGAAGATCAAGTGCTGAAGATCTTAACAGCTGAAGAATCAAAGTACTGAAGTACAACAGCTGAAGAACACAAGTGCTGAAGCTGAAAGACCAAAGTACTGAAGTACAACAGCTGAAGAGTTCACAAGTGCTGAAGATCAACAACTGATGTACAAAGACTGAAGACATCAGCTGATGATATCTACTGAAGTCATCAGCTGATGAAACGCCTGAAGGTCAAAGTCTGAAGATCAAGTACTGAAGCCTCAGTAGTTTGTCACAACTGCTGAAGAGTACTTCTTCAGTAGTTGTGATATCAGTAGTTTTATGTTTTATGTTTCAGTAGTTTTGTAAAACGACTGAAGAGCTTGTTCTTCAGTCGTTGTAGTTTCAGTAGTTTTATGTTTTTCAGTTGTTGTAAATGAGATGTTTAACACTTAGGAACATTTGTAAGAAGATGTCAGTTGTTGACATCTTCAGTAGTTGTTAAACATCAGTAGTTATAAAACGGTTACATGTCACTTTCAAGTGACATCAGCCTACGTCATTCTTTTCTTTATAAGGAAAGATGACTCACCTGTAATCGTGCCTTTGAGGCCGACAATCCTAATGCAATATTCCTTTTGTCGGATATTTCTCTCTTTATAACAAAATTCTTTTATCGTTTTATATCAATTGTTCTTGTTGAATTTGTCTAATTCTGAGCTAATCCGCTGCTAAATCTGTTCAATCGATTAAACCAAGGGCTGAGATCCTAACAAATGGTATCAGAGCAGGTTAATCATTGATCGATCTAACAATTGATCATTGAAACTGTTCAATCGCTCTAAGTTTAATCGAATTAGCAAAATTCGCAAGGATCTGTTATAGAGATTGAGAGTGTATCGCTTCTGGCCGTTTTATTTGAGGTTCTGTGTGGTTTTGAGCTAAATTTATTGTGTTTTTACTTGAATCTGTCTGATTTTCCACAATGACTACTTCTTCTAATGATCCTTTCAATACTGGATCCTCTACCAAGCCTCCGATCTTGGTGAGGAATGAGTATAACATTTGGCAGAGAAGATTGCTCCATCACCTGTCTGTCAATAGCTCAGGTTGTTGGACATCTGTGGTACATGGACCACATAAGCCAATGGTGAATGATCCGGAAACAAACCAGTTGGTTCCAAAGAAGAAGGAGCAATACTCCGATGAGGACAAGAAGTTGTTTGAAATCGATGCAAAAGCCCATGGAATTTTGGCTATGGCTATTCCTAATGAGATTTACTCTGGGCTTCTGCATTGTGAGTCTGCTCATGACCTCTGGAATGCCATCAAAGAACAATTTGGTGGTACTGATGAGGTTTTAGCAAACAACAGGGAAATCCTCGCCCAACAATATGAGACTTTCTCTCATAGAAAGGGTGAGACTCTGACTCAACAATTTGAGCGGTTTTCATGTTTAATCTCTGAATTGAAAATGGTTAAACATGAATATACCAGGAGTCAGATGAACCATAGATTTTTAAGATCACTGCCTGAGAGATGGAACACATATACCATTGTTCTACGCTCAAATGCTGATGTTGATCGCCTATCTCTCACCCAACTTCATGGGAAACTGCTTACATTCGAGAGAGAGATAGAGCAGAAAAGGAAATTGGTTTCATCTGGCAAGCTCACTGAGGATTTTGTCCAAGGGAACACTGCCCTGATTGGACATCAAGAGTCAGAATATGCGTCATCTGAAAGCCAGTATGATGAGCATATTGATTTCTCTACAAACACTTCTGAGCCTGCCTTTGTGAGTGTTGATAGTTATTCTGCTGGTTGTAATAGTGACAATCTATGTTTCATCATGGATGATCTCAAGGGGATTGCTGATGATGACTTAGAAGAGATGGATATTTTGAGCCAAATGGCCTTGATAAATATCAGATCTCAGAAGTTCTACAAAAGAACTGGAAGGAAATTCCCAGGACTCTCTGGCAAAACCAAAGTTGGTTTTGACAAGAGTAAGTTGAAGTGCCATAAATGCCACAGGCTTGGGCACTTTGCAAGAGAATGTAGATCATCTGGATCTAACTCTCCTGCACCCTTTGTGACTTTCCCTGGCAATAGTCAACAAAACAGAGGGCAACAACCTGTCAATTCTGGTTATCATCATCAACCACAATCTCCTGCATATTTTGTTCCACAGGGGCCAATGCCATATCCATACCCCTGCTATTACATGCCACAACCAGGTCAGGTTCAAGCACCCACTGCTCAGCAACCACATGCACTCCCTGAGCCTCAACCATCCCAATCTCATCAAACTAATCAACTTCAACAACACAGCTTCTTCACACCAGGTGTTGTTGACTGGAGCAGTTTACCAGATGATGTGTCTGGTAATGAACAACTGTTCTCAGGTGCTGGTCAACATGGTGGTGAGCATCCTTTTGGAAATCTAGCTCTCATGGCTTTGGAATCCTCTGATGGATCATCCTCAAATACCTCTTCAACACAGGTATCACAGGTATCCTCTGAGGCTAAGGCCAAATTATGTTCTGAAACTTGCATAGCAGCATTTGCCTCTATTAGAGAAGCAAATGTGGCTTTAATCAATAAAAATGTAGAGCTAGAACAAACAATTTCCAAAAATAAAGCTGAGTTTGAGTCTGTGCTAAAAGAGAAAACTGATGAGATTTACAAATTAAAATGTCAAATTTCTGATGATAAGGCTAGGGAGGATGTACTCTTAGAGAAGTACAAAGACCTCAAAGATACTCTTGCTGTCACCCAGGTAGAGTGTGATCGATGGGTACAATCTTGCAAGGGCTTTGAAATGCTTCTTAGTAAGCAAACAGCTTCCAATGTGAAGTTTGGAATTGGTTATAATCACACTGCTCCTCCTACAGTTTTTGCTTCAAGAGCAGGAGCGGATTCTGATGGAGAAAGTAATGACCAATTCACCTCATCATGTGATTCACTACTTGATAAAGCACCATCAGTAGTTGAAGTCAGTAGTAATCCCTCTGTGAACCTATCAGCTGATATTGATGGTTCAACTGCTGACACTCACATGATCAATGAGTTGATCAACCCAAGTGTTATCCCTAGCAGTACTGAGGGTACTGGAGAGCAGGGGATAACATCTGGAGTTCAAATCCTAATGACTGACAGCACTGAAGAGAAGAAAACTGTCAGTAGGAAGGATTTGAAGCCTACTAAGGAAGTTGACAAGAAGGCAAAAAGTGCTTCTAAACTGCCGAAGAGCAAGTCTTCAGTAGTTTCATCTTCTTTAGTTGATGATCAACAGAAGATGAAGAAGAAACCATGTGAAATATGTGGTCTATTCAATCATCTCACAGATGATTGTTGGTACAAAAAGGGATCCAAACTCAAACAAAAAGAGAAAATTAAAGAAAATTTGGCTAAAATGAAAACTGAGTTTGAGTCCAAGTTTGTACCAGCAGCATCAAATCCTGTTACTCCTATGACAAAAAGAAATCTAAAAAGGAAGGAGTGCAACAGGCAATAGCTGAGGTTGCTCAAAAGAGATGGTGCAACACAAGAACTCATCATCAAACACCAATACCAATGTGTCTGAAGAGCTGAAAGCTCTCTCCCAGAATCAGACACAGCTGGTAATGATGGTTCAACATCTGTTGGGGAGAGTTAACCAACTTGATGGCCCTGTGTTGAAACCCCAGAAAAGGAGATCCAAGCCGAAGGATTCCTCTTCTACACCATCTCCTTCACCTCAAGCTATTGTGTCCAATAAACCTGTTAGTTTACCATCTGTTGATGAGACCAGGCCCAAAACAAAAAGGTTTGGGTCTCCAAAACTAACTGATTGTTTATTTATGCAGGTTTCTTCAACATGCCAAAGTAGCATCTGGTATGTAGACAGTGGAGGATCTATGCATATGACTGGGAACAACTCACTTCTTAATGACTACTCTCCAGGAAGGAAGGGATTTGTTTCCTTTGGCAATGATGCAAGAGGTTACATCATCGGGAAGGGCTTTGTTTCCAATGGGGAAATAAAGTTTGATGATGTCAACCATGTGGAAAATCTCAAGTATAATCTTTTGAGTGTCAGTCAATTGTGTGACAAAGGCCATGTTGCCCTTTTCACAAGCCAGAACTGCAGGATTCTGTCATCCAAAGTTCTGAGTTTGATTGACAAGGTATTGGATGCTCACACTCTCCTGAAGGCCAACAGGACAGGAAGAGTGTATGCCTTAGATCTTTCCAAGAAAATGATCTCAAAGGCCATCCTTGCCTATTTTCCAAGGCCTCTCCTCAAGAATCTAATCTATGGCATAGAAGGCTGGGACATGTTAATTTCAAGAACATGAATCAGCTGATACACCATAGTTTAGTGAGGGGAATGCCTATGAAGGAGTTCAAGTGTGAAAACAACTGCACTGCTTGTTTGAAAGGAAAACAGCACAAGGTTTCATTTCCACCTATTGAAGAACCAAAGTCCACTGCCTGCTTACAACTTCTTCACATGGATCTCTTTGGTCCTGTGAGAGTGATGAGCATGGCACAGAAAAAATACTGTCTGGTAATTGTGGATGATTACTCCAGATTTGTATGGACTTTCTTTCTACATTCAAAGGATGAAGCTGCACAGAAGATCATAAACTTTGTGTTGTATGCTGAGAAGCAGTATTCCCTCTCAGTCAAGTGTATTAGAAGTGATAATGGAACAGAATTCAGGAACAATACACTTGATGAGTTCTACCTTTCCAAGGGAATAAAGAGACAGTTTAGTATTCCAAGAACTCCTGAACAGAATGGAGTTGTGGAGAGAAAGAACAGGACCCTCATTGAAGCTGCAAGGTCTATGTTGGCTGATTCTGGACTGCCATTGACCTTTTGGGCTGAAGCTGTCAACACAGCATGCTATGTGCAGAATAGAGTGCTAATAAATCAGAGGTTGATGAAGACTCCATATGAAGTTCTACATCATTTGGCCCCTCTCATTTCATTTTTTAGAGCATTTGGGTGTCCCTGTTTCATTCTCAACACAAAGGATCAGCTCCAGAAATTTGATCCTAAGGTGGATGCAGGGTACTTTGTTGGTTATTCATCAACTTGCAAGGCATACAGAGTCTTCAATTGCAGAACAAAGATGGTTGAAGAGACTTTACATGTCAAGTTCAATGAATCTCCAAAGGACAAGATTCCACAAAGCCCTGTGGAGCTCTTTGATTTGGACATACTGCAATATGTTCCTTATCAATCTCCTGCTGTTGCTCCTGTCAACAGTTCACCACCTGGTGTTACTACTGAAGATGATGATGATAGTAGTAATCACCTCTTCAGGTTTAGTGATCAACTGCCTGAGTCCTCTAAACCTGATGCTCCTGTAGCTCCAGCCGCACCATCCACAACAAATGCTGATGAGATTTCTGCATCCTCAACTTCATTTGAGTTGCCACCATCTTCATGGTTTCAAGAATCTGCATCAACATCTGCTGCTGCTGAAGACCCTACAAACACTTGCACAGATTTGATTGTTTACCAAGAGCTGAAAAATCACCCAATATCTCAAATCCTTGGTGATATCAATGCTGGTGTCTCAACCAGAAGCCAGTTGTCCAATTTCTGCTTCTATGCTCTCTTCATCAGTCAGCTAGAGCCAAGAACTATCATGTTGCTTTGAGGGACAATGGATGGGTTGAAGCCATGCAGCTTGAGCTTCTTCAGTTCAAGAAACAGCAAGTGTGGGAGCTTGTTCCTCTACCCCCAGGTAAGTGTGCAATAGGCACTAAATGGGTGTTTAGGAATAAAACTGATGAAAATGGGCTAATTGTTAAGAACAAGGCCAGACTGGTTGTGCAGGGGTTTGCACAAGAAGAAGGTATTGATTATGATGAAACCTTTGCCCCTGTAGCCAGACTGGAGGCAATTAGATTGTTTTTAGCCTATGCTGCACTCCACAATCTTAAAGTTTTCCAAATGGATGTCAAAAGTGCTTTTCTATATGGTACAATAAAAGAAGAAGTTTATGTGTGTCAACCACCAGGCTTTGAGGATAATAAGCACCCAGAATGGGTATATAAGCTTGATAAAGCTCTTTATGGGTTGAAACAAGCACCTAGAGCTTGGTATGAGACCTTATCAAACTTTCTTCTACAGAATAATTTCACTAGAGGCTCCATAGATAAAACTTTATTTATTAAGAAGGTGGATCAGCATAAGCTACTTGTTCAAATTTATGTTGATGATATTATATTTGCATCCTCTGATCCCCAATTGTGTGAGGATTTCCAAACCTTAATGCAACAGAAGTTTGAGATGAGTGCAATGGGAGAATTACAGTTCTTTCTAGGTTTGCAAATCAAACAAAAAGCTGATGGAATTTTCATTCATCAGTCTAAATACACAAAAGATCTTTTGAATAAGTTTGATTTACAAACCTGTAAATCTTGTTCTACTCCCATGTGCAACACCACACAATTGGATGTTGATCAGAAAGGTAAAGGTGTTGATGAAACCCTTTACAGATGTATGATTGGTTCCTTGATGTATTTAACAGCTTCTAGACCAGATATTATGTTTGCTACATGTGTTTGTGCTAGATTTCAGGCTGCACCTAAGGAGTCTCATCTGATTGCAGTCAAGAGGATCTTTAGATATCTGCAAGGCACACAATCTCTAGGTTTATGGTATTCCACTGGACATTCTTGCAAATTAGTTGCCTTCTCTGATAGTGACTATGCAGGATGTAAGTTGACCAGGAAATCAACTTCTGGTGGATGCCAATTCCTAGGCAACTGTTTGATTTCTTGGCAGAGTAAGAAACAACATCTGTTGCTACATCCACTGCTGAAGCCGAGTACATTGCTGCTGCAAGTTGTACATCCCAAATACTCTGGCTTCAGAATCAACTTTTGGATTATGGCATTACAGAGACTAAGACTCCATTATTAATGGATAGTGCTTCAGCTCTTTGCATTGTCAAAAATCCTGTCCAGCACTCTAGGACCAAACATATAGAAATTAGACATCATTTTATAAGAGATTGTTTTGAAAAGGGTCTAATTAATCCTATGTTTGTGCCTAGTGCTGATGAGCTTGCAGACATTTTTACTAAGCCTTTGGATAGTTCAACTTTCCACAACCTGGTGTAAGGCTTGGTATGCTGCAGCTAGAATAAGTGACAACTACTGATGATCTCAGTAATTACTGATGATCATTGGTAACCATGTCACATATAAGTACTGATGAGTTATTTTACCCTCAGTAGTTTTTATAACTACTGAAGGCTAAATGCTTTAAGTACTGGACTTTATCTGTTCTACTACTACTGATGTAGTTACAACTACTGAAAATCAGTAGAAACAGATAAGTACTGATGTCCTATGAAACTACTGAAAACAGCTAAAAGCTGATGAGTAAGTGTTGAGGACAGTATGAAACAGCTGAAAGGCTATGAATTGACGACAACTACTGATGAGTACTCTCTCTTCAGTAGTTCACAAACTGCTGTTTCTTTATAAACAACTGAAGCAATACCATGTCTTCAGTAGTTTCACAACTACTGATGACTAACACCAAGTCTTCAGTTGTTTACAACAACTGATGGCAAAACCACGGTCTTCAGTAGTTTCACAACTACTGATGACTAATACCAAGTCCTCAGTTGTTTCAACATCTGAAGTCCAACTTGTCTTCAGTAGTTTTTAAAACTACTGATGCCTAAATCAGAGACTTCAGTTGTTTCAACGTCTGATAGTAACACCATGTCTTCAGTGTTTTATAACTGCTGACCACACCAATACCATCAGTCGTTTCAAACGTCTGAAAGTTAATACCACGTCATCAGTAGCTTCAAATACTGATGACTAACACCAAAACCTCAGTCGTTTCATAACCCGTACCCTATATATACCTGATCCCTCTTTCAGAGTTTTTCATTCTTTCCCGACCTAACTTTTCAAAAGCTCTGAAAACCTTTCACCTTCATTAATGGCGACCATGCAACTCAAACCTCGACACAACTGTGTCGCGTACCTTACAAAATCGCCCTTCTGGACCAAATTTGAAAATGCTATAGATCTTATGGTCCAATCCCCACTAAAAACGGCTTTCCTTTTAAATCCAATCATTTATGCCGATTCGCTACGTCAGTTCTGGATGAATGCGACCGTTAATGGAGAATCTATCATTTCATCTATCAACTCGCATAAGGTGGTTATCTCTACTGCTACCATCGCCAATATTGCTGTTAGATGATGCTGCCTACCCTGTTGGATATCCTAAGCGCCAACTTGATCTCTCCTTTGGACAACATGGATATCAGGGTGATCTTAGCGCTTCAACAATCCTGAAGAAACATTTTCCAGATGCTGAACGATTATTATTTCATATGGTAAATGTTTGCCTGGCTCCGAAGACTTCCTCTTGGGATCAACTGTCTTCCAGATGGCAACAGGTATTGTTCTCTATCCTTGAACAAGAACCACTAAACTTTTCTGAAATAATTTTTCTTGAACTCAAGGATATGGCCACAAAACCACTTTCTAACCGTTGGATACTATATCCTCGTTTATAATGGCCATAATAGAGAATCAGCTTTCTGCTGAGGGACTAGTTGGTCTGGGAGTCCCTGCTTTGGCTGTATTGCCGGAGGTATACTCCCGACACAACACTGACCAAACTCTCAAACAGGCTGCCAAGCTGCGCAAACCCACGCAGCTGGAACCCACAGCCTCCACCTCCACATCCAAAGTCCCCTCCAAACCCACAAAAGAAGCCTAAGAAAGCTACTCAGGGAATTGAGTCCCCTGTGGATGCTCCTGCAGCACCAACGCAGGTTATCTCTGCTGGAAATAACCCCCCAGTAGAGACTGTGACTCCACCAACTGAAGCCGCTCAGGTTTCCTCTCAAAAGGAACCTGAAGCAACCACTCACAGGGAAGCCACAATGCTGGGATCCTCCTCACTTGAGGGGATTACCATTGAAGAGCACCACCTGTCCCGGGTGCACACTGCTTCCACACCCTCTCCTGATGCAACCGCCCCTCAAAGCCCTACTATCATTGTTGCAAAAGTGCTGACGCAGTTGCATTCCTCACCCCCCACCCAGACACCAATTACTACTGGGATAACCTCAACACCTGAGGGGGAGGATCAAAATGCTTCTGTCAACCCACAGCACAGGGGTTATCATGTTCCATCTTCTAGTGTAGATAAGGAGGTGCGAACTACTGGTGAGGCTGCCACTGCTTCTGACTCAGCAAATGACCAGGATGCAGTTGGTAACATCTCTAAGTCCTCACCAGTGGCAACAGCTGATGAAGGACATAGTCCTGAGGCTGGAAGTCCCCAGAACCGAGAACAAGGGGCACATGCTACATCTGGTCTACACCCAGAGCATGTATATCCCTACAAGCAGGAGGTCAGGTGATTCAGCATATGCTGATGATGACCTGGCTTCTTCTATGATGTTCTTGCCCAAACACGATCCTAGAGGAGGAAGTCAGTAGACTGCAAAACCTACTTGACCAACTCTCTCAGGGTAAGACCATCTGCCACCACATCACCCAACAGATGGCACCTTCCTCTGAAGGTCTCCTAAACACACAACCACTCCAAAATCTCAGCCACCTGCCTCTGTTTCTGGCACCATTCCTCAGGACAGAACCCCCTGAGCAACTGGCTGCTATCCTTCAAAATCCCCTATCTCTCTCATCACCCCCAGCTAACTGAATTGGTGATCAAAACTGTTGATGAGAGACTTTCTTTTGTCTTACAACCCATGGTGGAGAATGTTCTGAGCAAACAACTTTCTGCTACTCAATTCCCTGCCACCATGCACCCAAAAAGGGGGAGAGTTCAGCAGTGAAAGGTAAAAGAAAGAGGAAAGAGAAGGAGAAAGAAACGAAGAGACAGTAGTGGAAACTGGAGTTGGTTGAGGAGACTGAGAAAGAGAGGAAAAGAGAAGAGGAGGCTACCATGGAGAAAGTGACTGAAAGTTCAAAAGACTTTCATGTCACATACAAGAAAAAGAAGAGGATGAAAAGAAGAGCCTTGGAGCTGATGGTGAAAGAGGCTGATGCCGAACACAGCAGATCAATGGATAACATCATTGATCAGTTGTTTAGGCAAGGCCATGACACTGAAAAACTTGATTCTGAGATCAGAAGACTAGAGATTGAAGAAATCCATCAAGATGGTCAAGTTATGATGTGTCAGAAAGAGAAGGCTGGAGATCATGATCAGATTTATAGCAAAACATCTTGGAAGATCATTGATCGAGATCAAAGCTTGGTCCAGGGACAGTATCTTGGCAATAACCACCAAGATCTGTTCGTCTGAAGAATATACAAAAGGTTTAATTGTTGAAGTTTTAAATGAAGCTGGTGCTGGGAGCAGGACTGAGCTAGCAAAGCAATCAAAAGCCACACTCACCTCAAGGATGCTAGCACAGCCTGTCAACATTCCCACACCTAAACCACCCAAACCACAACCCACCAAACCAACTCCCTTACCCTCAAAACCCATAGCCGATGATATACCTTGAAGAAGAAGAGAAGGATATTGAGGCTAGAAGAAGATGAAGAAGATGATGAAGACAGGCTGCCGCTATCAGCTGTAATTCAGTTGCCTAAGGCCACAAGTCACTCCTCAGCAATTACTCTCTGAAGTCCAGAGACAAATGGTTAAAGTGAAGCTAGAAGAAGAGAGCTTCATAAACAGCATGATGAGGAATTGCTGAAGAGAGTTGACAAAGCTTATGCAGCCACATCTTCCATCATCAATATGAAGGAGCAAGCCCTCAGACTTTACACTCTCAGGCATACCTTTCAATATCAAAAGGAAAGAGTGAGGATTTGGCCTGATCCCAGGGTCTCTCACAGAATTCACAAGAACAATATACCTCGGAGATACATTGGCCAGGTGAAAAAGATCGTAGATGAAGTGATCTCTCTGGTCTTTGTAGTTTCACCTGGGAAATCCTAGAAGACTTCAAGAAGGCCTACAAAGCTAATCTAACCCCTCAGAAGATGCTGGAAACACAATAGTGAAAAAGGGGTTAGTTTACAAGAGGCTTGAGGAAGTCAGGAAAAATGAGCTCCAGTTGTTCCTAGAGGGTAATCACCCGGATGAGTTCGCTTACAGAGTAATAACAACTGTGGAGCTAAAGAATGGGAAACAGCCAAATACCTGTCTGAGTATTATGGGCCGGAATCACTATTTGAAGGAGGTGCTGAAGAGCTAACCATGGAGGAACAAATCACCTTCCTTGAGGCCTACACAAGAGAGTCGTACAGACTCATTATGGGGAGTGAATCTCATGAATGGGATAACAACTCTGTGTCCAATTCCCCAAAACAGAGTTCCCATTCATACTCTGCCAAACAAATATTTGAGTTCTTCCCAGGCCGGAGCGTACATGGGTCATCTTCTCTACTGATCAAGAAGGAAAAACCAACATTTTTGCCATCAATAAGTGGGAGTTAAATAAGTTAGAGGTTTTGGCTGCATTGGTTCAGGGGGAGTTTGTTGGACCAAAAGAACCAATGAGCCAAGATCAGAAAACCTCTAAGTCCCACACGGTATCACAACAACTGCTGAAAGCCTCATCAGTAGTTTGACAAGTGCTGAAGACTTCAACAGCTGAAGATCAAGTGCTGAAGATCTTAACAGCTGAAGAATCAAAGTACTGAAGTACAACAGCTGAAGAACACAAGTGCTGAAGCTGAAAGACCAAAGTACTGAAGTACAACAGCTGAAGAGTTCACAAGTGCTGAAGATCAACAACTGATGTACAAAGACTGAAGACATCAGCTGATGATATCTACTGAAGTCATCAGCTGATGAAACGCCTGAAGGTCAAAGTCTGAAGATCAAGTACTGAAGCCTCAGTAGTTTGTCACAACTGCTGAAGAGTACTTCTTCAGTAGTTGTGATATCAGTAGTTTTATGTTTTATGTTTCAGTAGTTTTGTAAAACGACTGAAGAGCTTGTTCTTCAGTCGTTGTAGTTTCAGTAGTTTTATGTTTTTCAGTTGTTGTAAATGAGATGTTTAACACTTAGGAACATTTGTAAGAAGATGTCAGTTGTTGACATCTTCAGTAGTTGTTAAACATCAGTAGTTATAAAACGGTTACATGTCACTTTCAAGTGACATCAGCCTACGTCATTCTTTTCTTTATAAGGAAAGATGACTCACCTGTAATCGTGCCTTTGAGGCCGACAATCCTAATGCAATATTCCTTTTGTCGGATATTTCTCTCTTTATAACAAAATTCTTTTATCGTTTTATATCAATTGTTCTTGTTGAATTTGTCTAATTCTGAGCTAATCCGCTGCTAAATCTGTTCAATCGATTAAACCAAGGGCTGAGATCCTAACTCAGTGAGATATTAGAGAATGGCAAATAAAAAGTGAGGACTAAGCCTTGCTTTAATACTTGAGGTTATGAGAGGTTATTAATGGTGTTATGGTTATTTTATAGTATTTAAAATGGGGTATTGTTTCGAAATATATAAGATTAAATAAAAATAGATAAAAGAAAATACCATTTTATTTTCTTATAAAATCTTTATAACTTTTATAAGACTTGTAACTTTATAAGTTTATTAAAATTTAGTTTATAACTTTTAAGTTTTAGTAGTCTTTTTCATTTAGTTATTATTGAAAATGATAATAAAGATTTATATTTTTAGAAAGATTTATTTATAAAATAAATAAATTATTATTCTTTGTTTACATGATAACATGAGTAAAAACAATTTTCAATACTGCTTGAAATTACACATTAATGCGTTTGATTCATTAAAATAATAAAATACAATTTAAAATATTAAAATTTCTATCATATGAAAGTTTAAAGTGAGTTCGGGTTGGTTTCATAATTTTGAAATTCGACGGATGTTACAATCTCCCATACTTTGAGAAATTTCGTCCCGAAATTTAATCTCGAGTAGACTAATTTCGAGGATATGAGGAGACTTGGATTTCATTTCATGTTCACAATTTAACTCTTGGGAGCTCTTAAATTCAATAAGTTTAATTGGATGTTTGCTATGCTTATTTGTTAAATTTCATAATTCATGATTCATGTGTTTCTTGGCAAAAGGGTGCAAGATTATTAATTTAGAATTTCAATCGATAGGCTTTTACACGTCAAGTGGTTCAAGACGATTAGAAGGTTTTGACATAACACCAAGTTTTAGTCAACACGAGATTCAGCTTAACGAGCATGAGAAATATATTCAGGACACTTTTTGATGGGATATGAATTCATAGGAGCTTCTCAATCAAATAACTTTAACAAGGTTCTAGATGATTGATTCTTGTGTACTATGTCATTGAGGTTTCAAAGTTGCATTAGTTAAATTTGATACATGAATCGTGTTTGTTAAGATTAATGATTCAGTTCAGAATAAAAGAAACATTGAGATGAGGTTGCAGAATAAGTGCGGTTTGGAAGGGAAGACATTCAAAATAAAGATTATTAAGGGTCGTTAAGAGAATCAGGTAATGAGTTTAAGATCCAAAAACAAGATCAATGATAAAGCGATTTAAAGTAACAAGATGTTTCGGGTGTAATGTTCGGTTTACAAACCAAAGCATTACCTTGACTTATCAAAGTATTAGGTCAACTACAACCTTAATGAAGACATGTGTACATATAAGCGGACACTCACCCCAAGGGTTCTCAGGGAGGTAAACGGATCCATCGGTTGATTTGGATTTATATAATTACCTTGCCTAGACAGAACACCTCGAGATACAGGCATCACGCTCTTCCAGCATTACATGTTCCAAGTTATAGGACATAGACTTTGACGAGACTTGAAAACCACGAATAACAATTCAAAGCTTATTTTGAGACCATTTGATTTAGGCACATAATGCCTTAGAATATGATTTAAGATACGTGTGTACATTGATAAGTTCAAAGTATAAGAATAAGCACATAAGGCATATAATCACATAATCAAGTATAAACACATAAGGCACATAAAATCCTATCTATGCATATAAAATACATCATCATCATCCTCTTGATCTTTTCTGCTCGGTCCTCCTTCCTCAACATCTTCCTCAGAGTCATCTTCATCTTCATCATCATCATCATCACCATCGTTGATCTTTAACGGCTCATTCTATGATCCCTTGAGCTTTAGCAGTATCTTCTAGTTCTTCTTCTGAGCTCCTCTAGCCTCTTCACCGACGCCAGCACTAGCTCATTTTGACTTTTAAGCGTGTGGTGGGCTCGACCTAACGCTCTTTCATACTGAGCACTCTTCTCACTCAGCTTAACTATCTACTTTGCCTGAGCTGCATTAACCTCCATCATCTGATTTAGCTAAGTAGCTTTTAGCTCATCAATGGCAATCAGCCTCAGCACAATCCAGTATAGGTTAGCCACTCCAACCCGACCATGGGTAGAGTAGGTCCTGGTGAGAATGTCGATTGGGTGGAGGGACAAGTTTGGTGAGTGGTGGTAGTGGTGGTAGATTTTGTGAATATGGGACGTGGAATGGGTGTGGAATGAGGTGGAGTGATAGTGGGTGGAGGAGTGGTGGTAGTAGGAGTAGCTGTGGTGGTGGTGATAGGAGATGTGGTAGTTATGGTAGTGGTGGTGGTTGTGGCTGTGGTGGTGGCTATGGTAGTGGTGATGGCTATGGCAGAAGAAGTAATAACTATAAACCACGGTCTCTTACCCTTTTTGCCATAAGGGTGAGCCACTCTCTTCTTCCTAGAGCCCTTTGCAATAGGCTCTGTCCTTTGGCTGCTGGGCTGGTCAGGGGTGTAAGTAGGATGAGTAACATCAGCAGCAGAACCCCTTGACTTAGCCTGGCATATGCCAACTGCCTTTATCTCTCTGTCTATGGCCACACTCGGCTCCCCACAGTCCTCACTAATGGCTCATCATCTGACTCCTCATCCTCTGTTCCACCAGGTGCCTCACCACCTGACCCAGATCATCGTTGTTCTTATCATCTTCTTCTGTGGGTGCCACGATGGGCTCAACATCGGAGTCACTCTAATGGTGACGCCACTTCTTACGAGATGGCGCCACGCACTCCGCATTGGCCAAATAGCCAAACAGTCTCCTCATCGGGGGCTTTACCTGCTTACCCCGGTAGGCCTTCATCCGACCCAAAGTCGTTCGTCCAAACCTTTAAAACAACCGCATCCTGCCTCTCTTTAGGCAGTGAAGGGAGCTTCTGATCAATGATCATTTGTAGAAATCTTGGGTACATGTAGAACCACTCTTTCCCCTTTGCTTGTATGTTCTTGACCATGTATGAGAATATCATCTGGGAGAAACTGAACGGGTAGTTCAGCACCAGTGCAACATATGCATTCTAGTTTTAATCTGATATCTCGTCAAATCCTTCTCTCATTGACGCAATGCACTTGAGGATGACGTGAGCTAAGTACTTAAACTAGGGGCACATGTTGCTTTTATTGAGCACACTTGCGTTGATGTCCCCAGTGTACTTCATCCACAGAAAGCAGCCCCTAACTGTCAGAGGGTGTAGCTTGGTCGGGCGGTCTCCATCTTCACCAAGATCCAGGATATGCCTAAGATCGGCTACAATAACATTGATCTCCTATCCAAAGATCGGTACGGCATGCAAGGTGTAGATATAGCCTTGAAGATCCACAACCTTCTGAGAAAGGATATGATCGCCGCAAACTCAGATCCATCGGTTGATTTGGATTTATATGATTACCATGCCCAGACTGAACACCTCGAGATACTTGCATCACGCTCTTCCAACATTACATGTTTTAAGTTATAGGACATAGACTTTGAGAAGACTTGAAAACCACGAATAACAATTCAAAGCTTATTTGAGAAACATTTTATTTAGCCACATAATGCCTTAGAATATGATTTAAGATACGTGTGTGCATTGATAATGTTCAAAGTATAAGAATAAGCACATAAGGCATATAATCACATAATCAAGTATAAACACATAAGGCACATAAAAACCTATCTAAGCATATAAAATACATCATCATCATCCTCTTGATCTTTTCTGCTCGGTCCTCCTTCCTCAACATCTTCCTCATTGTCATCTTCATCCTCATCATCATCATCATCATCACCATCCTTGATCTTTAACGGCTCATTCTATGATCCCTTGAGCTTTAGCAGTATCTTCTAGTTCTTCTTCTCAAGCTCCTCTATCCTCTTCACCAACGCCAACACTAGCTCATTTTGACTTTTAAGCGTGTGGTGGGCTTGACCTAACGCTCTCTCATACTGAGCGCTCTTCTCACTCAACTTAACTATCTACTTTGCCTGAGCTGCATTAACCTCCATCATCTGATTTAGCTAAGTAGCTCTTAGCTCATCAGTGGCAATCAGCCTCAGCACAATCCGGTTTAGCTTAGCCAACTGCTCCTCTAACCCGACCATGTGTAGAGTAGGTCCTGGTGAGAATGTGGATTGGGCGGAGGGACAAGCTTGGTGAGTGGTGGTAGTGGTGGTAGATGTTGTGAATATGGGACGTGTAATGGGTGTGGAATGAGGTGGAGTGATAGTGGTAGTGGCAGGAGTTGTGGTAGTAGGTGTAGCTGTGGTGGTGGTGATAGGAGATGTGGTAGTTCTTGGTAGTGGTGGTGGTTGTGGCGGTGGTGGCTATGGTAGTGGTGATGGCTATGGCATAAGAAGCAATAACTATAAACCACGGCCTCTTACCCTTTTTGCGATAAGGGTGAGCCATTCTCTTCTTCCTAGAGCCCTTTGCAATAGGCTCTCTCCTTTGGGTGTTGGGCTGGTCAGGGGTGTAAGTAGGATCAGTAACATCAGTAGCAGAACCCCTTGACTTAGCCTAGCATACGCCAACCGCCTTTATCTCTCTATCTATGGCCACAACTCGGCTCCCCACAGTCCTTACTAATGGCTCATCATCCAACTCCTCATCCTCTGTTACACCAGGTGCCTCACCACCTTGACCCTGATCATCATTGTTCTTATCATCTTTTTCTGTGGGGACATGATGGGCTCAACATCAGAGTCACCGTGATGGTGACGCCACTTCTTACGAGATGGCGCCACGTACTCCGCATTGGAGAAATGGCCAAACAGTCTCCTCATCGGGGGCTTTACCTGCTTACCCCGGTAGACCTTCATCCGACCCAAAGTCATATCGTCCATAACCTTTAAAACAACTACATCCTCCCTCTCTTTAGGCAGTGAAGGGAGCTTTTGATCAATGATCATCTGTAGAAATCTTGGGTACATGTAGAACCCATGTTTCCCCTTTGCTTGTATGTTCTTGACCATGTATGAGAATATCATCTGGGAGAAACTGAACGGGTGGTTCAGCACCAGTGCAATATATGCATTCTAGTTTTAATCTGACATCTTGTGAAATCCTCCTCTCCTTGACGCAATGCACTTGAGGATGACGTGAGCTAAGTACTTAAACTGGGGGCACATGTTGCTTTTATTGAGCACACCTGCGTTGATGTCCCCAGTGTACTTCATCCACAGAAAGCAACCCCTAACTATCAGAGGGTGTAGCTTGGTCGGGCGATCTCCATCTTCACCAAGATCCAGGATTTGCGTAAGATCGGCTACAATAACATTGATCTCCTGTCCAAAGATCGGTACAGCATGCAAGGTGTAGATATAGCCTTGAAGATCCTCGATCTTCTGAGAAAGGATATGATCGCCGCAAACTCAGAAGCAGGCCGAGTGGTAGCATCTAAGTGAGCACAGATGTGTGCTTGGGGCTCATGGTCCATCTATTAGCCTGTTCCTTCAACACACGAAACATATACATTAGAGTTGGGTATAGGAGATGACAATTGAAACTTAAACTATTAGATCAAACTAGTTCATTTGTGCGATTGAACCACGCACTGAGTTCAGTCATGCGATTGAGCATGTGACTGAGTTCAGTAGTGTGTTTGAGCATGCGACTGAACTAAGTCGTATGTTAAGCCATGCTGTTGAGTGAGTCATGCGACTGAGTACCGAATGATTCATTTGTGCGATTGAATCGTCTGCCTGGCTCAATCGTGCGATTGAGGTTCATTCGGAGTGTCCATTCGCATATGACTCTCTGTTCGACACTCCAACCTTGAATCTTGGTCAAAAATTGATGTTTGACGTCGTGTTTAGACTCATTAGATTCACAGGTACTCTAAGTATCACTTAATGTCCTTTATTTCAACGATTATGTCCATTTAAGTGGTCTATTTGAAGTGTTTTACTGATTTCTTGATTTTAGTCGATTATGTTAGTTAGGGTTTGATTACACCGGTCATTTTGATCGATTTTAGTCTCACAATACCTGTAGATGAATGAGAAGTCGGTTAGAATCACAATCGGCAAGTAATCAAGGTAAAACGAAATTTGGGCAGAGTGTCTACGTATAATATTTTTTGAATGCTTTGAAGGGTGGTGGGAAATGCGACCGACTCACCCCTCTATTTATAATGTTTTAATGTTTAGTCGTGTGATTGGACCTATGCACATGCTTCAATCGTGCGACTGGGGTTCAGTTTTGCGACTGGCTTGTACTTCTTCATTCATTCGTACGATTGGTTCATTCTAGTGATCCAATCACATGGATGCCTCCATACTCATGGTCAAATCGGTTAGAATCAAAATCAGCAAGTAATCAAGGTAAAACAAAATTTGGGCAGAGTGTCTATGTATGATAGTTTTTGAATGCTTTGAAGGGTGGTGGGAAATGCGACCGACTCACCCCTCTATTTATAATGTTTTAATGTTTAGTCGTGCGATTGGACCTATGCACATGCTTCAATCGTGCGACTGGGGTTCAGTTGTGCGACTGGCTTGTACTTGTTCATTCATTCGTACCATTGGTTCATTCTGGTGATCCAATAGCATGGATGCCTCCATACTCATGGTCAAATCATGTGACTGGCTCAAACTTATGGTCCAATCATGCGATTGGCTCATACTTAAGGTCTAATCGTGCGATTGATTCATACTTATGGTCCAATCATGCGATTGACACATACTTATGGTCCAATCATGCGATTGGATCATACTCACAAACACTTAAACTTTTACCTTGTGAGATCAAACATTATGAACACCGATCATCTTAGACATGACCCCTTTTGAATTTAAAACCATTTGATCACCTCAGACGTGATCCTTTTAATTTTAAAACCGTTTGATCACCTCAGACATGATCCTTTTAATTTAGAACCGAGTGGTCACCTCAGACGTGATCCTTTTAATTTAGAACCGATTGATCACCTCAAACGTTACCACTTTTAGTGAGTGATTCATAGGTTTCATCTAGTTGTATAGTTCGACTTTTACCTAACAAAAGACTGAAAAATAGAAAAACAACTTGAAAAAAAAAACAAAACAAGACATATTTTTGTGTTTTTGATTAGAGATGGATTGAAATCTTCTAGAAAAACATCTAACAGATTTTTCTTCCTGAACAGCACAGCTTCAAGTTAATTTGTTCATTTCTGGAATGATTCATTATGGAATCATACAAGTATATCATAATCAATTGGGACATTTTAATAAAACATTTTGATGCTAGATTCTTGTTTTGACCGAGAGTCAATAGCACTTTCAGGAAATCATACTAGAGCTATAAGATGCACACAATGATTTTGACTGTCAAGAGTTGCACCATGATGAGTGTCAGTATATTTGTCCACTTAAATCCATAAACAGATTTTTGAGTCACAATGGTGATGAGTTAAGTTTAATTATTTCAACAGGCATTTGTGGACCCCACACTTATATGGTAATCAACATTCTTCAGGAGATTTTTGAGCAGTTTACGGGTATATTTCGACAAGCCTTAGGTTAGTGCCATGGCATAGCAAGGAGGCGCAAACAACAATGAATTCTAGAATATTTAGGTTATGCTTATTCTCAGGCCAGTGTCATTGCACAGCAGAGAGGCACACAACCAATCTTCTTGTTAGAGCATTTATTTTTCTTTTTGCACATAATGCACCAACAACATAAGTTATTAGCTTGATTGCATTTAGAATTTTTCCATGTGCTATGCTCATTTTTATGGTCATCCGCACACATTTGCGATGTTTATTTTGCTCGTCACCCCTTAGTTGAAATAAGCTGACTGTGTTAACAAGGGATAAGATGGGAACCCATAACAATTTGAACAACTTAGTTTGAATTTAAATCACCAATGAGGTCTACTCATCTATTGTGTTGAATCTACTGACACATCATATAATAAATTAGCAACCTCTAGGTCTACTTTCTCTATGTTACCTTAGTAGCATACTAGTTTTACTATCATTTTTCCTTTTATTTTACTTAGACTTCTCAGACTTATACTTTGAATTTTTCATCTTCATCATTTACGTACGTTTGAAGTTCCAACAATTTGTTCCCTATGTACTATCATTTTCCATAGGCTTTGAATCAAAACTACAGATTTGATTTCATTTCTTTGAGCTAAGCTACCCTCCTCCTTGGTTTTTAAGTAAACAAATAAATAAATACTACACTAATCAAATACTAAACTAAACTATTCTCCCCCTAAAATAGTAAAACCGAAAATATTTTTGTGTTTTTGGATTTTAATAGATAGGAAAATAAAATAAAATAAAATAAAATAAAATAAAATAAAATAAAATAAAATAAAATAAAATAAAATAAAATAAAAAACTAAAAAACTTGTCGGACTATGCACTTTTCTTCTTCTAGAATCACATCACTTTTCTTTTTCATGCCACTAACCTCTAATATATATAAAAACCTCGGTTTATCAAATGCTTTTGAATAGAGGTCGGCACGTTGAAAATCTATATTAATTTAAACAACATCGATTAATTGATTTTCAATACAGTCACGTATAAAGTGATATATAATACCGATGTGTTTTGTTTTAGGGTGTTGGACTGGATTTTTGGTGACAGTAATAGCAGCAAAATTATGAACAAAAATAAGGGTGTTAGAAAATTGCAAACCGTAGTCGCACATTTGCTGATGAATCCAAATGACTTGTAAACAACAACTTGCAGCAACAACATATTCAACTTCACAAGTTGACAGAGCAAGTGATGTATGCTTCTTACACTATCAGGTGGCTAACCATCTACCAAAGAACGATAACCCGCAGATGTTGACTTGTAATTCATCTTGCAACCACCATAGTCCGAGTCACTATACACTGTAAGCTCAAAGTCATCATCAGGAGGATACCACTACCCGAGTGTTCGAGTACACTTCAGATATCAAAAAATCCATTTAACTCCGATGAGATGATTTACTTTTGGTTTTGCTTTATATCATGAGCAAAGGCACGTGGCGTACATAATATCAGGAAGAGAGGCTGTGAGATACATTAGGGATCCGATTATTCCTCTGTACATGGTAGCATAAACCATATCACCATTTTCGTCGGGTGCTACGTCATGGTTCGTGGCAAGTGGAGTTCGAGCAACTAAAGCATTCTCCATGTCGAACCGACATAGAATATCACCTACATATTTGGACTGATGCCGGAAGATTCCTTTTGGTGTCTGATCCACGTGTAATCCAAGGAAGAACTTCATCTCCCCCATTGTACTCATCTCAAACTCTATTTTCATTACAGATTCAAATTCTTTACATAATTCTTCATTCTTGGAACCAAAGATTATGTCATCCTGACAGGATCAGGGATCTCAAGTTTGATAGATTAGAGTGTAACGCAGCGGAATAAGAACAAGAATTAGACAAATTATAGCAAGAATATGATATTCGTATGCATGATGAACAAATACGGTTGTAAAGAGAGAATATATTTCTGTGAAAAGGAATGTTTCAATAATATCAAATGTTTATGCTCAATCATTCACCATTACAATAAGGTTGACACTCCTTATATGGAGTGCAATCACTGCTGATATCACGGGATAGTGACATCTGGCAGATTTGTTACAAAAATAACTAAAACTTAACAAACTACTGAAATGATCATAACTACTGAGAACATATCAAAGTGCTAAGTATAAAACATAAAACTACTGATACGAAACTACTGAAACTACAACGACTGAAGAACAAGCTCTTCAGTCGTTTTACAAAACTACAGAAAGGAAAACATAAAACTACTGAAAGAAAACCGTCACAACTACTGAAGAAGACCTCTTCAGCTGTTGTGACAACGACTGATACTTGGTCTTCAGCACTTGTCTTCAGACTTTGTCTTCAGCACTTGTGTCTTCAGACTTTGTCTTCAGCACTTGTCTTTAGACTTTGTCTTTAGCACTTGTGTCTTCAGACTTTGTCTTCAGCACTTGTCTTCAGACTTTGTCTTTAGCACTTGTGTCTTTAGACTTTTGTCTTTAGTTGTTGTGGACTTCAGCAGTTGTTGTGACGTCTGTGGTACTTAAGGTTTTTCTGATCCGGCTCATTGGTTCTTTTGGTCCAACACATCCACATATATCTGTACAGTAAATTACCATCTTTTTCATTAATGAATAACATACAGTTGATCACCCCTCCGTGAAAACCATGTTTCACTACGTGCGTTGAGAGCTTCTCATACCATGCTCTAGGGGCTTAATTGAGCCCGCAGAGAGCCTTATCCAGTTTGTAAACTCTATCCCGATAATAAGGATCCTCAAATCCTTCGGGTTGACTGACATAGACTGTTTCATGGATTTCACCATGTATGAATGCACTTTTCACATCTATTTGATAGACTATAATCCTCATGTAGGTTACATAGGCTAGAAAGATACGGATTGCTTCCATCCAAGCCACATATGCAAACACTTCATTGTAGTCAATGCCTTCGACTTGTCTAAACCCTTGAACCACAAGTTGAGCCTTGTTTCGGATTATGACTCCTTGGTCATCTTTCTTAGATATTTTGGCTCAAATTGAGACATAAAACATCGATAAGCACCATCGTGAACATAGTCTTTTTCCATGATTGAGGCATAATCAGCTGAGTATAGCTGATTTCGGGCCTGCACTCCCGATAGTACATCCCCAATGATGTTGTCCAGGGAATGATACACATCAATTCGAGATCTGGGATTTGTGGGAACCACTACTTCCTGATCCAGATTTTGAATCCCAGGTTCAGTATAGGTTCAGAAGTGTCAGAGGCATCAAGATTTGATTCTTGTGTACTTTTATTTGCAGGAACCTGTTCCTCCTAGTCCACATTTTCAGTCTCCACTGCTTCATCATCAGAGAAGGAGTCACTTACATTAAGGTCTCCCCCTAAAGGACTAGAAGAATCGTCTAGTGGAACCGATGCTGTCGAGTCTTGTGGCGGTGTGTTTAGAACAACATACATCATTTTAGTCGATAACTCATCATCAGGAAGAGAGGAAGGTAGTTTGAAGGACTTAAAGAATCCACCATAATCAAAGAAGAATGAAGGTCATTTTGTAGTAGGAGGTGGTGTATCTTTGAACATCAACATTGCACCATACTTCTACCTTACTCGTTGAGTTGTCGTAAACTCTCTTGTGTGGTATACTGTATCTAAGAAAGATACCTTCTTCAGCCTTCTCACTAAACTTCCGGGTCTGAGTTTTCTTCAGCAGCATGCATGGTGCACTAAATGGTTTGAGATACTCCAAGTTTGGTTTATGTCGCTGGAGCAGCACATAACATGTTTTACCATGATGTTTAACCACCAAGACTCTATTAAGAGTATAGCATGCATTAGCCACTGCCTCATTCCAAAATTGAATAGGCAGTTTGGAGTTGGCTAACATCGTTCTTGCTGTCTCTATCAAGCTGCGATTCTTTCTTTCAGCAACCCCATTCATCTTTGGAGTGTAGGCAGATGTGAATTGATGTACAATTCCTTTCTCTCTACAGAACGTCTCTATCCATTGCTTCTTGAACTATGTTTCGTTGTCTGATCAAATCTACCTTACTTTCAGCTTGTAGAGTGATTCCAATGTAGTACGAGATGTTTGAATGATTCAAATGTCTTTGATTTGGATTTTAGAAACATCACCCAAGACAATCTTGAGTAATTATCAGTTACTACATAATAGTACAAATTTGTAGCAATGCTTTTTGTGTTGACTGGGCCAATCAGATCCATGTGTAGAAGCTCGAGAGGTAGGTCAATTGAATTAACTTTCTTTGCCTTGTGAGACTTCTTGGTATGTTTCCTTTTCTTACATGCTACGCACAAATCTGGAAGCTGGAAGTTCTTGACAATTACTCCATTTACTAAATCATTTTGTATAAGATAATTCATCTTCCTTGGATTAATGTATCCCATTCTCCTAAGCTAGGAGACTGAGTCCCTCTCTGTTGCCTTTGACAAAAAGCATTGGACAGTGTTCTCCATTGTGGAGACCTTGATAGATCCAAGATATACAGATCATTATAACTTGAAGCTGACATTAAGACTTTTTCCTCTGAAATAATATAATCCTTCTTCAACATGTAGCACTTCTTGATGTCAAAAACAACTTCGAATCCTTCATCATAGATCTGGGAGACGGAAAGTAAGTTGTTCTGTAGTTGTTGAACGTAGTTGACCATGTCAAACTTAACTTTCTCTTTTCCCACTTCACCTTGTGTTGTGATGTAACCCCCTTTTTCCCGGTAAATGATACATGTCCCCCTTTAGTTTGTCTGACGTTGAAAAGGAGAGACGAGTTCCTGGTCATGTTCCTAGACGCCCCACTATTAACAATCCAGGTATTTGTGATAACGCTATAGCGGACACCCTGCATATTCAAAGGAATTGATCAGTTCAGGTTAGGGACCCAAGCCTTATCTGGCTGGGTTACCCAGAGGAAACACACATGATAAACTAAACCCACTGTCCATTAGAGGATGAGGGTACATCATTCTTCTTCTTGTACTCATTATCACACACATTACTTGATTTTTCTTTCCATAAACCAGCTTATGTAAGGCTTGTTTGTGATAAACAGATGACTGGCTTATGGTTTGAACTTTAGGTTCACTAATACTCTTAGGTGGAGTAATAGATCTCTTTTTAGAAATACTTGGTTTTGTATCATAAAGTTCAATTTTCTTTTTGGGAGTCTGATAATAAGGACAATTAGAAGAAATATGTCATCTTTTCCGCAACTTTAACATGATCTCCCTTTTACAGGTTGAGGAAAATGTTTATTTGGGGTTGGGTTGGGTACGGGTATGAGATGTGCTGGTTGGGTTGTGTCAATTCTCATTTAGATGTTTCGGCCACTTTAACAAAATTAATTGTTTTAACGTTTTGAAAATCTTTACCTTTCATTTTATTTGGACTTTAATGTGTAACATGAGTTTGGTTAACTGGTTTAGTCATTTTGGGTTTAGAAGTAGACATGTGTGAACCTGACCTTACATTAACCTTTTCAAAATGTTTATCCAAATTTTATATAGTCATTTTTCCTTTTGGTTTCAAAGTAGACTCCTTTTGTTTGGTGATATAGTTCACCGGTTTACCCGTAAAATCAGGATCACTAACCATAGGAGTTGACACCACATGATCCTTAACTAGGTTGTATTGATACATCTACATTTTGTATTTAAAAGGATCTCATGTGGTGGTGGTACTACTTTGTAACCCAAACCTTCCCCATTGTTTTATTCTTTCACTAAGTTTTGAACTATGTGAGAAGAACTAGCCCCAACTATATAGTTTTGTTTTAAAGAATTCACTTCAACTTCTAAAACTGCTTTTTACTTTTTGGTTTCTTCTAAAGAATTTAAATAAAATTTACATCATTTGATTGATTTAGACCAACAATCTCGGTTTCCCTTTGTTGTTTCTCCAAAAGTTCTATTTTTTCTTTAAAACTGCACTCATTTTGTTTTAATATACGGTTTGCCTAATGTAGAGTTGTAAATCATTTAATAAGTTATCATTGTGTTCTAATAACCTAGCAAATTTCAGATCAATGCTTTACCTAAATATGTCATATTTAGAACAAGCATGTTTTTAAATAATTGGTTCGTAGAACTTACCCGTGATGAATCATTTGTATCAGCCATCAAAGCAGAATTAACCCTTCGGTGGCTGGAGATTCTGAACTTGTTGCTCTGAGTTCTTCCTCAACCAAATGATTTACCACGTTCATAGCTTCTTTTGTATCTGACATCACTTGCTCAGTTGTGATTTCACTTTCACTAGCAGATCCATCATCCAATGCCTCAACACAGGCAATGTTTGATTTACCCGGAGACACAAAGCGGAAAGACTAGTATTGCCCTTCATCACCTTGAGTAGTCAAGGCCTTTGTCCTTTGCTTGAAGATGTGGTTCTGATTGTGTCTTATCTTGACGACTGAAGGTCGGAAATGGATTTCCATTACTGTTTTCTTAGGCTTTACACATTGATGTTTAAAATGCCCCTTTTCACCACAGTTGAAGTAGGTGACTTTGGTTTTGTCAAAACCAAAAGTCGTATCTTTTGTGGCTACTAGATTCTGCTTTGTCTTTTTCACAAACTTCTTTGCTCCTCTTACTGCACTTGCCAAGGCCAACATGATGTCCATTCTCTTTAGCTCATTCTCGTCAACTTGCTCGTAATCTTCATCTGCAGGATGACAATTTCAATCTTCCCGTCAACTAAACCATCATAGGATTGGGCAACAGCAGCTAGAAGATCCATATGCTCCTTAGCCACTTCCACTGTGATATTACCGAGGTTTTCGGTCTTCAACTTTGTAGTATTGGCTTGAGGCACTATGTGTTGGGTTCTAGATGACCCTGATGTTTCTGGTCCTGAAGCAGTGGTTAGGGAATGAGCCGTGGAACTAGACACGAGTGTTGTTGTAGTGGTGCTTCTAAACTAGTTGGAGTGGGAACTGAGTTGTAAAGTGAAGGATTCTAAACGTAGGATCCTTTCTTCGACTTGTACATAATTCTCAGTTCTTCCTCTCTTAACTTCAAGATGAAGTCATTTATGTCTAACTTTGCAAGAATGTCGTTCTGTCTTTAGGTTGGACACAAATGAATCCCATTTATCCGGAAAACCATCTGCAAAGCTTGAAACTTTATCTCCATTGATGTGGTTACACCATGAGTGTGTAGCTCACTCATCAGATGATAGAATCTGTCAATAACATCATCTAAGCTCTCATTTCCTATCGAAGAGAAATTATCAAACTCCTTCTAGAGAGCCTTAGCCTTCAGAGCATTTAACGTCGCGTTTCTATCATACCTCTTCTCTAGAGCCTCCCATAGCTTTTTGGTCTGCTTGTTCTCAGAAAGCTAATGAAACATGTCTTTCGGTATTGATTGAGTCAACATGGCATAAACTTTCTTCTCAGCATTCAAGAATATCTTTTAGCTTCACTTATTCCTCCCAAAGTTAACTTGACTCTCTTTGCACTGACTGGTACCGTGTAACCTGTCTCTATGGATGTCCATATATTGGGATCAACTCCATTTACATAGATCTTGAACCGATGTTTCCATTGTGGATAATCATCTAACGTTATAAGCTTACACAGTTTATTATGATTACCAATCTTATTCTCCAGAAGCAGTAGATTTTGTATCCGTGAGTCCTTCCTGGCAGAAAATGCAGCAAATTGATCTTCCATTGCTGTAAGCTTGGTACTTTTGGAACAGGACAGTTTCACTCGTGTGAATGGACTATGAGTACGGTTCACTCGTGCGAATGAAAGGAGCGAATGAATTCAATTGTGCGATTGGATTTAGTCATGTGTATGAACAATGCGATTGGAATAAGGCGACTAGAGTTGTTCAGTCATACGAATGAGGGATGCGATTGAGTTTAGTCGTGCGAATGGACCAATCATGCGATTGAAGGCTGTTGTTTTTGCAAAATCAAAGGTTTTTAGACTTTGACACAAAAACACGATTTTCCCAGAAACCCTAATCTGCCGTATGACGAAAAACACAACTTTTAAGCATGAAAATGTCGAAAACACCTTTAGAACCAATGTGGTCACTCTTTTGAATTAAAACATGAGTTTTAACACCAAAACTAATCGAATCCACGCAAAATTGAGAGCCAAGACTCTCATACCACTTGTCAGGACCGTGTACGTACGGAATACTAACTGATTAGGCGTGGAACCATATCAAATAGTGCGGCATCCTATTTGATTGGTGATCCAATCAGTGAGAACGTTAACTCGATCAATATAAGAGTGAACTAAATGTTAAGAACGAGTAGGAATCGATCAAGAACGGATTTTGAAGTTGGATTGGCTTTCTTGGATGTTCTGGATGGCTAGGGTTCATGAATTATGAAGTTTTTCGAAGTGTTTGTTTTTCCATGAATTAAGTGGTATTTATAGGTTTGTAGTTTCCATTCGGTACGATTGAACCATTGGCATGGTTCAGTTGTGCGACTGAATCATGCGATTGAGTCATACACATGACTGAAGCTTCAGCCATGCAACTGAGTCAATCTTATGTCTCAATCATACGACTGATCCAGTCTCTTGGTTCAGTCGTGAGACTGGTCCATAAGCATGATGTATTCATGCGTATGGTCCATAAGTATGTTCCATTAGCATGAATAGTCATCCAACTATTTTGATCACATTTCTCAATCATTATTAATTAAATACTATGTACAATAACTTAAAACCTTTATAATAAGTTCATACATATGAATTATACTCAACACAATAACAATATGAAACAAATAAACATGAATAAACATCAATCACATATTTATATTTCATTGAACCAATTCATTACATATGTGTAAGACATGAAAGACTTTTACATTTAAGCTCATAACTAGGAACAACATGTGTCTACATCTTGTATTTTCTTGTATTGTTGTAATGAACTTGGTCTTTGAACTTGTACAACGAGATCTTTAGCTGGCTGTAATTATGATTTGGTAAGCTTTAGTTATACCATTATTGAACCACAACACAAGACATTCAAGAAAGGGAAGGTCTCCTCCCAGTGGAAGTACTTACTTCATTTGGTCATGCATAACTTGTCCATCAAGCATGGGGATTGGGACCAGATTCCTAAAGATCTCTCCTTCATAGTGCATAGACTGGTTTAAGGGGTCAAGTTTAGGTACTCTTAGTTTGTTTATACAAATTTGCTTGCTAACTTGGACTCCATAGAATATTATATGTTTCCTAGATATGTTCAACACATTCTTAACCGTGGACTGCGATCATAGTTAAGGGAAACATATAATATTCTTAAATTGGAATAGATGAAGCCTAACATCTTTAATATTTTGAAGAAGCCATTGTTGGCTTCTCTGGGGTAGAACCAACCCTTTTCCCCAAAATGTTATAGCTCATTGCTCAAGGTGACAACCTAGCAACACAAGCTTGTGTTGAACCCACACCTTCTCCCTCTCCACCACCAAAACAGCCACAAATCACGCTCACCTACCAAAGAATATCCAAACAAACCCCTGCACAAGCTACTCAGTCTATGCAGGCCCCCATACTACTACCCACGCAAGAGGAAGTGGACATTGGAGCTCCCACTTCACTGAGGAGCAAACCACTCCTATCTCTTCAAGAATCAGTGTTGAGCTTCCTCATGCTCAGCCTGATAAGCTCATTAGCCAACAACCTCAAGCCTTCACTTTGAGTCCCAACACTCAAGTGAGCAACCTTCAGGGGAAAGTTACCATCCCTAGCCTTTAGATCTTAACCACCCAATCCCTAGCCTTGACTTCTATGATGATGAAGACCTAGGTTTCAGTGAGTACCATGAGACTCTCTATACATCCCCCATAAAGAGAAACGACTGCTCCTGACTCTCCCTTGTCTAGCCCATATCATTTACCTACCCCTGAGATGGGTCTTCTTAACTTTGTTCAGGAGGTCCATATGGAAGAGGCTCTCACTTTTGCAAGTGATTACATCATTAAGACCCCAACCATGGCAACTCAGCCCACTGACACTCCATCTGACGTTGTCAGTAAGCAAAGGAAAACCAATAGCCAAGAACATGATGCTGGTGGTGAGACTGAGGACTTTGGTCCAATTATCTCATCCCCAAATAAATCATCTGATGAAGAGGAGGGGAATATGAGACTAAGGTTCAAAACCTATAAAAAATATGCACCTATTTAGTCTCTAAGGTTAGCCACTTGGAATCTTGGGTTACTACCTTGCAAAATAAGGTCAACGATCAACAAGCTGAGATATCTTATCTCAAGGAGCAACTAGCTGAAGACCTTTAAGATGGGCTCATCTAGGAACACAAGAACCTGTGGATGTGATTGTCTTGACTCCTAGCTCACCTATGCAAAAGGGTGATGCTACCAAAAAGGGGGAGAAAGTTATTACAATCACAAAATCTGGGAGTTTTTCATAGAGCATGGATTTTGAGGACTCACCATCCTCACTTGCAATTGTTCATGCTCAGCAACTTCCTTAAGATCACATTTATGTGGACTCTATAGACTCCTTCATTCAGAGTCTATTTGAGGAAGGTATTCTAAGGGCTATGTCATCCTCACCTCAAGGAATTCTAACTACATAATTGGGTGGAGGTATGATGCTGACATAACTGCCCTTATTCTCCAAAGAGTTCAAGGGCAAAAAGAGGTCTTCAATTTTCAGACCTTGAACTACTATGAAGGTCTTGCCCTTATCTACATGCCACTTGTCAATCAAATTCAATTTAGACAAGCTGAAAAGTTGGCTCAAATGATTCAAGGGAGAATTACTGAAGAGTTTAGCCTTAGAAGGAGACAAAGGCAACCAGGCAATGCCATTGGTCAACTTATTGTTAAGGAAGACCCTAAGATTAGCTTCAAAGAGAAAACACTGACCGAAGGCCCAGTGATGGAACCTAAGAGCCCTGTCGCACCTACAACTGCTTTAGAAATCCATTCCCTTGATGAGACACCTACTGGGGAAGGTGTATCTCAACCTCTCTATGACCAGAGCTTAGATTCTATACAACGCAATGAAGACCAAAGCAGTCTACATCCTGTGTCTCCAAGGTCTATGCATGACAAGGGAAAAAAGGGTTCTAACCCTTGAGGAGATTGAGGAGTAGGAGAGAGAGGAAAAAGAAGCTAAGGAGAGATAGTTCTATGGATCTTCAAGCTTTATGGAAGCCGCAATCAGGGCTGCCCCCGGACTAAACACTCAGAATAATAAGTGAGGGCGGTGAGGATCAACTACTTATAGACCAGGAACTATGACATCGATGAGATAATTACTCTCCACTTAAAGCAACTGAATGAACTAGCTATGTCAAGGGAAACGAAAGAGGTAGAGGATGCAAAATTACTTCTTATTATAAAGACTAGAAAATACTTACAAGATTATATAAGCATGTTCCTACCCTCTCCCCAGTCCAAGAAAGCCAGGTGCAAGAGACTATGGCTCTACAAGAACCTTAGCTAGACAAATAAACTTATAGAATTAACATGATCAACTACTGAAGTGCCATAGGTCTCTACCAGGCCATATCACTTCTTTCTTTGTCCTTTGAGTACATTGACTTTGAGTATATCAAGCAACTTAAACTTCAAGTGCTCAAAGAACAAAAGGAAACAAAGAAGAGGATGAGGGAAGAAACAACAAAGACAAGAGCCATCATCCAAAAAAACCAAAAGAAGCTGTTGATCGCCAGAGGAGATGTGCTTCTTGAAGCAATATGGATTCTGCGGAAGGAGACTTGGCCCTGTGTCTCTATCCACTATGGATGAGCACATTAGGGTGATAAAGCGAAAGATTAAAATAGGAGAACTTGTTGACTTACACTCCCCACCAAGTCAAGTTTCTTAAAAAGTGGAGGTTAAGGTTGAACCTTTTGAGGCAAAACAACTTGGACTTCCTGCTGAGTCTCAGCAAGCTTCGTCTTCTAATTGTAGGTCAACAAAACACTTGAATCAATGGAAATAGTGAAGATTTTATATGAAAATGACATATAATCTTGATGATCAATGAATATCACACAAGAACACAATGAAAATCCTCACTTTGATCCATAAGGATTGCAAGAATGTTGTTTACATGAAAATCTCCCAATGTCGGGCTCTCTTTCAAGCACCTATACACAAATTACGCTTATCCTTATATAGTGAATATAATATCCACTAATTACACATTAAGCCCCTAGACTTAGACTAGTTAGAGAAAATTACAAAAAACTAAAACATCACTAAAACTAGTTTAAATATATTTTGTTGAGACAAAATATTTTTATTAGAATAAAGATCCCACTCACAATATAGCTTCAACGTCTCGTCTCGGGTCTTTATGTTGAATGCTTTATTTGCCTTTTCTATTGACTATGACTGTGATGTTGATTTTTGTTAAATTGTACTATGTTGATAATATAGACTATCCTTTTTGGACTCAACAATACATCCCCTTAGTCTATCAGTATCACCATCTTCAATCAAATTCTAAACCAAGAAGTCAACTAAAGAATGATCTTCAATCTCCCCCAGTTTTAATCTTTTAGAATCTTGTCAAAACCATTTTGCAACCATAGCCGTTAAAAAAACAACACCCAAGCAGCTTCTAACCTTTACAAAACACCCTAGTTACTCTTCATTCGTTTCACTTTACTGCACACTTTTTCAAACAACTTCCCTGCTTCATCATCCAAACGATTTGCACACATCATAAACCAAAACATCCCAAAAGTGCAGCCCCTTTCAGCCCTCTACATCGATCATATCATCACAACTACAACAACCCCCAAATCACCTCTATCTGTAGCCACAATCTGCAGCCCTCTAACACCTCTTAACCATATATGTGCAGACTGTAAACCATTGTGCAGCCCTCAATCGAACCAAAACAGCCCCTAGAGAAATCACTCAATAATCATAGCAACAAAGCAGCAGCAAAACTATCCCTGCACACATTTTAACATCCACAAACAGCCAATACATTCTCTTGTAGCCTCTAATCAAACCATTTATTGACACTTGTTGCAGCCTAGCTCACCAATATTAAACAAACAATAAGCACTTGCAACATAAAAATCTTCCTGCAACCTTTTTCAAACCTTTTCAACACAGCCTCTATGTAGCCCAAAAATATCTACAAAAACAGCCCCAACCATCCAACACACCAAAAGAATCAACAAACAACATCATAAATCAGCAGCCTCCTTTACAAACGAAATCATTATAACCTGCCATACAAAACCATATCAGCCTCGAAACTCTTTTATCATCAAATGAATATGTAGCAGCCCCTCCACTGTTACATTCATAACAAACCACAAGCTGCTGCAGACTCACATTAATAGCATTCAAGTTATTGTTTCTAAACTTGTTTTCAACCTCACCATTCTCATTATCACTCAAGAAGCCTTTAAACTGTAGTGATTTTGGCAAAACAACAGCCCACATCTAGAAGCACTCAATGTAACTAAACTAATCTTGAGCAGCCTCTTGATCATCTATATCTGCTCAAACAGCCCTCAAAAGCCTCAAACCACCTGAAACCTCATAAAACAATACTCAAAACAGCCTATAATCATCCCAAAAAGAAATTCTAACAGCCCTTGCAACATTGTCTTAGTTCTGCCCCTGCACTAATCAGATCAGCCCCAAAACACCACTAATCTCATCATCAATAATAATCCCATTCAATCAACCTCAAACCCCTATTCAACTCATTCTTAACCCCATTCCTTGTCCAAAGCACCAATAACCTTAACAAAATACAACCGTTACCATTTGCAACTCAACAAAAACCACACATTTGTGCAGCCCACAATCCGCAAAAACAAATTACAGCTTCTAAACATTTTTTTGAACTCACCCTCACCAGTCTCACTAACACAGCAACTACAGCAGCCCGAACCAAACCACTAGCAGCCCTCCTTATTTACTAGTGTTATCCTTCACCAAACAGCCCCTGTCCATACTCAATCAACTTCTGCAGCCCTGAACCACCACCTCACAACCACACTCACATTCACTATCATTTATAACCAAGCAGCAACCACACCTACAACACCTAGTTTGTCCAAATACAAACTTAAAAAATAAAACTACAGTCTATACCAAAAACAATTTCTGATTTCCTTCGACAGCCAATGTTCATGCTCAATTAAACTACTTGCTATAAAATATCGGCCCATTCTGCACCTTCAAAACAGAACCAACCCTTGTTGTGCTCCCTAAGCTGTTGTTGCACCCCCAACGCCTTGAACCACTGCTCCTGTGCCACCACTACCACACCAATACGTTGTTGGCAATGGTAATCCACTAACCTCACAACACCTCATTTGATTCCTCGTACTGCCTTGTGATCAAACGAGAAGGAAGAGGGAGATGAGTGTTGAGATTGTAATTGGTTTTGATTTGGAGATCTTGAGTTGGAGTGTAATCAGTTATGTGTTGAAAGAATAAACCGGTAATGGAGATAGGCTTGGGAGTGACAAGAAATCATTTAAGGAATAGAAAACATCAAACCGGGTTGTGTTATTTAAATTCTTGAAGATCATATGAAGCAGAAGGATATGTGAGTGTTCATGGGTGTGGAAAACGGTAACAAATCTTCATATTTGATTCAACATGGATCTCAATTAGGCCCTAATACCAAATGGAAATAGTGAAGATTTTGGATCAAAATGACATAAAATCTTGATGAACAAGGAAGAACACACAAGAACGTAATGAAAATTCTCACTTTGATCCATAAGAATTGCAAGAATGTTGTTTACATGAAAACCTCCCAATCCTTGATTTTCTTTCAAGCACCTAAATCCAAATTACTCTTATCCTTATATAGTGAATATAATATCCACTAATTACACATTAAGCCCCTAGACTTAGACTAATTAGAGAAAATTACAAATAAACTAAAACATGACTAAAACTAGATTAAATATATTATGTTGACACAAAATATATTTATTACAATAAAGATCCCAGTCACAATATATCTTCAACGTCTTGTCTTGGGTCTTTGTCTCGAATGCTTTATTTGCCTTTTCTGTTTACTTTGACCATGACGTTGACTTTTGTTGAATCGTTCTAGTTTTATAATATTGACTATCCATTCGAACCAACACTAATCCACAGCAGGGTTCTGTCCACTCTCAATCTAATCATGTGAGAGAGAAAGACCTAACTAAGAAAGACAATGTTGATCAACAAGGTGTTGCATGCTAGTCTTCTTAGTTAAAGAGTTCAAAGAGGAGAAAATGGAGGGCTTGTACACCAAAGTCTAAGAAGAAGAAGAAAGAGGCATCCATCTCCAAATTTTAGGATGAGTCACAACATCCTGAGGATGTGCAACAAGAGGAAGTTCCACGAACTCCAACCCGAGTAGCTCATCTAGAATCAGGAAACCCATCTTATCCTAGACTTACACTACTAATCCAGAGAGATGGCATGTTATTAGATATCAAGGTGTTGAAGATGTCTACATATGGAAATACATGTTTAATCTGCCTCTGAATGATCACTTTGACATAATAGGACAGTTTAAGAGTCTGAATAATCTTAACCACCTTAAGAAAAAGGGCATGGTCATCATCATAATAAGGACTGTCAATCTCTGAAGTCTTCAAATGTTTTAGTAGCATCAGCCTAGGGAGAGTTTGTTAGGTTTCATATAAGGTTGAAATCCACAACATCTAAAGTTTATCATGTATGCATGCACAAGAGTACTAAGTAGAATGCTTTGAAAGTTTCATATTATGCCTTAGAAAATACTCTAAGTGTGAAATATTTTGAAGCCAAGACCAACATCTTCCGAAGCCAAATATGAAGTTTTCTGAAGCTCTAAAGACAAAGTCTTCCGAAGCCAACTCATAAAGAAAAATTTCTTCCAAAGACTTTTGAGTGCATGCTTTATCTGATGTACCTTTGCCTTAAAGCTGGACCACCTTTCCGCTGCAACTCTATTGACTCACTAACTTTCATAAGTTGGGGAAAGATCCATGTTTTTGGTAACTGTACATTGAGGCCTTGAGTCTGTTTCTTTCTACCTTATATACTTTTATCCTTTTTGTAATATATTAGGATGTGAGCTATGACATGTCATAGTCACTAATCAAAAGACAATCTGCCTTTTGACTCTACATTGATTTTGTTATTGTCTAGATCATGTATCCAGCTAGCCTTCAAAGTATGACCGACTATCGGATGTAGTATAAAGTATCTCAGGTCTCTTGAATCTTTCTTTATGCTTTCTAACACTTGTAAGAAACTTGAGAGCAATATACAACATTCTTGAAAACCAAACACATGTTGCAGGATCGTTGAAGGGTGAAGAGTTACAACACAACAACACAAAGAGGAGATAAACTAAACTTAGATTAAACAGTAAACTGGATTAACCAATTGGTGACACTAAGAACACAAGTAATATATGAGACAGAACACAAAGAACACAAGTGTTTGGTTTTCAAGAATGCAGTATATTGCCTTCTCTATGTTCTATTACAAGTGTTACAAAAGCATATTCGAAAGATACAAGAACATGAGATACTTATACAACATCCTACAGCCGGCTATACTTTGAAAGCTAGCTGGATACAATTGACAGAACACACACAAAATCAATTGTAGAGTCAAAAGGAAGATTGCCTATGACATGCTATAGCTCACATCCTTATATATTACAAAAAGGATAAAGTACATAAAGTAGAAAGTTAGAGACTCAAGACCTCAATGTACAGTTACCAAAAGCACGGACCTTTTCACCAAACCATGTTAGTTGGTGACTTGCGGAGTTGCAGCGGAAAGGTGTCCAACTTTATGGAATAGTACATCAGATAAAGAATGTTACTAAAAGTCTTCAGAAGAAATCTGTCTTCATGAACTTGAAGCTTTAGAAAACTTTGTCTCTGAGGCTTCCGAAGACTTCATCTTTGGCTTCGGAAGATGTTGGTATTGGCTTCGGAAGATTTCACACTTAGAGTGTTTCTGTTGCACATGTGAAACTTCCGAAGTATTCCACTTCAATGCACTTGTGCAGCATGCAGGAAAGACTAAAGATGTTTAGGTTGCATCAGCCTCTTCATTAATCTCTACAAACTCCCCCTAGGCTGATGCTACCAAAACATTTAGAAACTTTCATATATTAATAGTCCTCATTAGGATGATCACCATACCTTTCTTCATAAGATGATCAGGATCCTACAGGCTGTCAAAGTGTCTTCTCATGTCAAAGAGATCACACAGAGGCAACTGAAACATATCTTGCCATGTATAGATGTCTTCAATGCCTTGATCTCTAATACATGCCACCTTTCTGGATTTGTGGTGTATGTTCAAGACAAGATGGGTCTTCCTGATGCTAGAGGAGCTACTGAAGTTGGAGTTGATTGAGGTTCCTCTGGCTGCACATCCTCAGGCTATTTTGATTCATTCTGAGGTTCAGAAGGGGATTCAGGCTTCTTCTTCTTCTTCTTAGACTTTGGTTTAGAAGCCATCCTTTTCCTTCTATTTCCAAATTTTGTTGGACCAAAAGAACCAATAAGCCAAGATCAGAAAACCTCTAAGTCCCGCATGATATCACACCAACTGCTGAAGGCTTCATCAGCAGTTCGACAAGTGCTGAAGACTTCAACAGCTGAAGATCAAGTACTGAAGACTTCAACAACTGAAGAACACAAGTGCTGAAGCTGAAGACTAAAGTGCTGAAGCTCAACAGCTGAAGGACACAAGTGCTGAAGCTGAAGACTAAAGTGCTGAAGTCCAACAGCTGAAGAACACAAGTGCTGAAGCTGAAGAACAACGTACTGAAGTTCAACAGGAAGAGTCCACAAGTGCTGAAGATCAACAACTGATGTACAAAGTCTGAAGACAAAGACTGAAGACATCAGCTGATGACATCTACTGAAGTCATCAGCTCATGAAACGTCTGAAGTTCAAGTCTGAAGACCAAGTGCTGAAGTTTCCGTAGTTCTCACAACAGCTGAAGAGTACTTCTTCAGTAGTTGTGTTATTAGTAGTTTTATGTTTTTACTTTCAGTAGTTTTGTAAAACGACTGAAGAGCTTGTTCTTCAGTCGTTGTAGTTTCAGTAGTTTCTTATCAGTAGTTGTGTAATAAGTAAACACTTAGCTTCTTGTAAGAAGATGTCAGCTGCTTGACATCTTCAGTAGTTTTAGTGTTTCAGTAGTTGTTAATAACGGTTAGATGTCACTATTAAGTGACATCAGCCTACGTCATCTTTCCGTATATAAGGAAGAATGACCTAAATTGTAATTTTGAGAATGCCATTCCAAAGCGTGTGATTGAATGGAATATTCCTTTTGCAGATACTTTCTCTCTCTATAACTAATTCTGTTCATTGCTATATCTTTGGTATTCTTGCTCGATTGTGCTAGTTGGTATTCTATTCCGCTGCTGAAATCATTCGAATTGATCAAACTAGATGCTGAGATCCTATCAAATGGTATCAGAGTAGGTTAATCATTGATCGATCTAACAATTGATCATTGAAACTGCTCATTTGCTCTAAGTTTGATCGAACTAGCACATTCGCACGAATCTATTATAGAGATTGAAGTTCTGTTGATTTTGGCAAATTTAATTGAGGTTCTTAGTGGTTTTGAGCTAAATTTGTTTTGCTTATCTTGAATTTGTCTGAATTTTCGAAAATGACTACACCTTCTAATGATCCACACAATAGTTAGGAATGAGTATAACATTTGGCAACGAAGAATGCTCCATCACCTGTCTGTCAATAGTCAGGTTGTTGGACATCCGTGGTACATAGACCACATAAGCCAATGGTGAATCATCTAGAAACAAATCAGTTGATTCCGAGAAGAAGGAACAATACTCTGATGAGGACAAGAAGTTGTTTGAGATTGATGCTAAAGCCCATGGAATTCTGGCCATGGCACTGCCTAATGAAATCTATTCCGGGCTTATGCATCATGAAACTGCTCATGACCTTTGGAATGCACTGAAAGAACAATTTGGTGGCACTGATGAGGTCTTAGCAAACAACAGGGAAATCCTCGCCCAACAGTATGAGACTTTTGCTCATAGAAAGGGTGAAACTCTGACTCAGCAGTTTGAGCGGTTTTCATGTTTAATCTCTGAGTTGAAAATGGTTAAACATGAATATACCAAAAGCCAAATGAACCACAGATTCCTCTGATCACTGCCTGAGAGATGGGACACATATACAATTGTCCTACGCTCCAGTGCAAATCTGGATAGTCTATCTCTCACCCAACTTCATGGGAAACTGCTTACATTCGAAAGAGAGATAGAGCAGAAAAGGAAACTGGCTTCATCTGGTAAGCTCACTGAAGACTTTGTACCAGGCAACACTGCCTTGGTTGGTCATGAGTCAGAATATGCTTCATCTGAATGCCAGTATGATGAGCATATTGATTTCTCTTCAAACACTTCTGATTCTGCATTTGTGAGTGTTGATAGTCAGTTTACTGGGTGTAATAATGACAATCTATGCTTCATCATGGATTATCTCAAGGGGATTGCTGATGATGACTTAGAAGAGATGGATATTTTGAGCCAAATGGCCTTGATAAATATCAGATCTCAGAAGTTCTACAAAAGAACTAGAAGAAAGTTCCAGGACTCTCTGGCAAAACCAAAGTTGGTTTTGACAAGAGTAAGTTGAGGGTCACAAATGCCACAGGCTTGGACACTTTGCTAGAGAATGTAGATCATCTGGATCTAATTCTCTGCACCCTTTGTGACTTTCCCTGGCAATAGTCAACAACACAGAGGGCAACATCCTGTAAATTCTGGTCATCATTCTCACCATAATCTCCTGCATATTTTGTTCCTCAGGGTCCAATGCCATATCCTTACCCTTGTTATTACATGCCACAAACCAGTCAGGTTCAAGCACCCATTGCTCAACACCACATGCTCTTCCTGAGCCTCAACCATCTCACCTCCTCAACCTCAACAACACAGCTTCTTCACCCCTGGAGTTGTTGATGGAGCAGTTTACCAGATGACATGTCTGGTCATGAACAACTGTTCACAGGTGCTGGTCAACATGGTGGTGACAGTCCTTTTGGGAATCTGGCACTTATGGCTCTGGAGTCTGCAGATGGATCATCCTCAAATGCCTCTTCATCATAGGTATCACAGGTATCCTCTGAGGCTAAGGCCAAATTATGTTCTGAAACATGCATAGCAGCATTTGCCTCTATTAGAAGAAGCAAATGTAGCTTTAATTAATAAGAACATAGAGCTAGAAAAGATCATTTCAAAAAGAAAAGCTGAGTTTGAGTCTATGCTTAAAGAGAAAAATGATGAGATTTATAAACTTAAATGCCAAATCACTGATGATAAGGCTAGGGAAGAGGTACTTTTAGAAAAGTACAAAGACCTCAAAGAAACCCTTGCAATCACCCAAGTAGAGTGTGATCGATGGGTACAATCATGCAAAGGTTTTGAAATGCTTCTTAGTAAGCAATCAGCTTCCAATGTGAAGTTGGCATTGGTTATAATCACACTGCTCCTCCTACAGATTTTGCTTCAAGAGCAGAGCAGAAGTGAAATCTGATGGAGAAAGCAATAACCAATCCACCTCATCATGTGATTCACTTTCTGATAGAGCACCATCAGAAGTTGAAGTTAGTATTATTCCTCGTTGAACCTATCAGCTAATCATGATGGTTCAAATACTGACACACATGATCAAAGAGTTGATCAACTCAGGAGTTATTTCTGAAGTCCTGAAAGGACTGGAGAGCAAGATTTAACACCTGAAGTTCAAACTCCAACTACTGTCAGCACTGAAGAGAAGAAAACTGTAGTAGAAAGGGTTTGAAGACTACTAAAGAGGAAGTCAAGAAAGCAAATAGTGCTTCCAAAGTGCTGAAGAACAAGTCTTCAGTAGTTTCATTCTCTTTAGTTGATGATCAACATAAGATGAAGAAGAAACCATGTGAAATATGTGGTTTGTTCAATCATCTTACAGATGATTGTTGGTACAAAAGAGGATCCAAACTCAAACATAAAGTGGAAATTAAAAAGAAAATGGTTAAAATGAAAACTGAGTTTGAAGCCACATTTGTACCAGCAACATCAAATCCTGTAACCCTTAAGTCCAAAAAGAAATCCAAAAAGGAAGGGGTTAAACAGGTAACAACTAAGATTGCTCAAAAGAAGAAGGTGCAACATAGGAACTTATCAAACTCCAATGCCAATGTGTCTGGAGAGCTGAAAGCTTTAACAAAATCAGACACAGCTGGTTATGATGGTTCAACATTTATTGGGAAGAGTTAACCAATTAGATGTTTCTATGTTGAAACCACAGAAAAGGAGGTCCAAGCCAAAGGATTCCTCTTCTTCACCATCTTCTTCCTCTCAGGCTGTTGTTTCCAACAAACCTGTTAGTTTACCATCTGTTGATGAGAACAGTCCCAATACCAAAAAGGTTTGGGTCTCAAAATCTAACTAATTTGTTGTGTTTTGCAGGGTTCTTCAACATGCCACAGAGGCATCTGGTATGTAGACAGTGGAGGATCCATGCATATGACAGGAAACAGATCACTTCTTAATGACTACTCTCAAGGAAGGAAGGGGTTTGTGTCATTTGGCAATGATGCAAATGGTTACATCATCGGCAAAGGTTTTGTTTCCAATGGGGAAATAAAGTTTGATGATGTAACCATGTGGAAAATCTCAAGTACAACCTCTTGAGTGTCAGTCAAATGTGTGACAAAGGCCATGTTGCTCTTTTCACCAGTCAGAACTGTCGGATTCTGTCATCCAAAGTTCTAATGATTGATAAGGTGTTGGATGAATACACTCTCCTGAAGGCCAACAGGACAGGAAGAGTGTATGCCTTAGATCTTTCAAAGAAAATAGATCTCAAAGGCCATCCTTGCCTATTTTCCAAGGCTTCTCCTCAAGAATCTACTCTATGGCATAGAAGGCTGGGTCATGTTAATCTCAAAGACATAAATCAGCTGATAAACCATGGTTTAGTAAGGGGACTGCCTATGAAGGAGTTCAAATGTGAAGATAACTACACTGCTTGTTTAAAAGGAAAATAGCACAAAGCTTCATTTACCTCCATAGAAGAACCTAAGTCCACTGCCTGCTTACAGCTTCTTCACATGGATCTCTTTGGTCCTGTGAGAGTGATGAGTATGGCTAAGAAGAAATACTATCTGGTAATTGTGGATGATTACTCCAGATTTGTATGGACTTTCTTCTTGCATTCAAAGGATGAGGCAGCTCAGAAGATTATCAACTTTGTGTTGTATGTTGAGAAGCAGTATTCCCTCTCAGTCAAGTGTATTAGAAGTGATAATGGAACAGAATTCAGAAACAATACACTTGATGAGTTCTACCTCTCAAAGGGAATCAAGAGGCATTTTAGCATTCCAAGAACTCCTGAACAAAATGGAGTAGTGGAGAGAAAGAACAGGACCCTTATTGAAGCTGCAAGGTCCATGTTGGCTGATTCTGGACTGCCAATGACTTTTTGGGCTGAAGCTGTCAATACAGCTTGCTATGTACAGAATAGAGTTCTAGTAAATCAGAGGTTGATGAAGACTCCATATGAAGTTCTTCATCATTTGGCCCCTCTAATTTCATTCTTCAGAGCTTTTGGGTGTCCTTGTTCATTCTCAACACACGAGATCAACTCCAAAAATTTGATCCTAAGGTGGATGCAGGGTACTTTGTTGGTTATTCATCAACTTGCAAAGCATACAGAGTCTTCAACTGCAGAACAAGATGGTTAAAGAGACTCTACATGTTAAGTTTAATGAATCTCCAAAGGACAAGATTCCACAAAGTGCTGTGGAGCTATTTTATTTGGACATACTGCAATATGTTCCTTATCAAACTCCTGCTGTTGCTCCTGTCAACAGTTCACCACCTGGTGGTACTACTGGTGCTGATGATGATGATGATAGCAGTACTCACCTCTTCAGGTTTAGTGACCAACTGCCTGTGTCCTCTAAACCTGATGCTCCTGTAGCTTCAGTAGCTTCATCCATAACAAGTGCTGAGGAGATTTCTGCATCTTCAACTTCATTTGAGTTGCCACCATCTACATGGTTTCAAGAGTCTACATCAACATCTGTTGCTGCTAAAGGTTCTACAAACACTTACACTGATCTCATTGCTTATCAAGAGCTGAAGAATCACCCAATGTCTCAAATCATTGGTGATATCAATGCTGGAGTTTCAACCAGAAGTCAATTGTCCAATTTCTGCTTCTATGCTCTCTTCATCAGTCAGCTAGAGCCAAAGAATTATCATGTGCACTTAGAGACAATGGCTGGGTTGAAGCAATGCAGCTTGAGCTTCTTCAGTTCAAAAAGCAGCAAGTGTGGGAGCTTGTTCCTCTTCCCCCAGGTAAGTGTGCAATAGGCACTAAATGGGTCTTTAGGAATAAACAGATCAAAATGGGCTTATTGTTAAGAACAAGCCAGACTGGTTGTTCAGGGGTTGCACAAGAAGAAGGTATGATTATGATGAAACCTTTGCCCCTGTAGCCAGACTGGAGGAATTAGATTGTTCTTAGCCTATGCTGCACTCCACAATCTTAAAGTTTTTCAAATGGATGTTAAAAGTGCATTTTTATATGGTAAAATAAAAGAAGAAGTTTATGTGTGTCAACCACAGGTTTGAGGATAATAAACACCTAGAATGGGTATACAAGCTTGATAAGGCTCTTTATGGGTTGAAACAAGCTCCTAGAGCCTGGTATGAGACATTATCTAACTTTCTTCTGCAAAATAATTTCACTAGAGGCTCCATAGATAAAACTTTATTTATTAAGAAGGTGGATCAGCATAAGCTACTTGTTCAAATTTATGATGATATTATATTTGCATCCTCTGATCCCAGTTGTGTGATGATTTTACAAAATTAATGCAAGTGAAGTTTGAAATGAGTGCAATGGGATAATTTAGTTCTTTCTAGGCTTGCAAATCAAACAAAAAGCTCATGGAATTTTCATTCATCAGTCTAAATATACAAAAGATCTTTTAAATAAGTTTGATTTACAAAACTGTAAGCCATGTTCTACTCCCATGTGCAACACCACACAATTGGATATTGATCAGAAAGGTAAAGCTGTTGATGAAACGCTTTACAGATGTATGATTGGGTCCTTGATGTATTTAACAGCTTCTAGACCAGATATTATGTTTACTACATGTGTTTGTGCTAGATTTCAGGCTGCACCTAAAGAGTCTCATCTGATTGCAGTCAAGAGGATCTTTAGATATTTCCAAGGTACACAATCTCTAGGTTTATGGTATTCCACTAGGCACTCTTACAAATTAGTTGCTTTCTCTGATAGTGACTATGCAGGGTGTAAGTTAACCAGGAAATCAACTTCTGGTGGATGTCAATTCCTAGGCAACTGTTTGATTTCTTGGCAGAGTAAGAAACAAACATCTGTTGCTACATCCACTGCTGAAGCCGAGTACATTGCTGCTGCAAGTTGTACATCCCAAGTACTCTGGCTTCAGAATCAACTTTGATTATGGCATTACAGAGACTAAGACTCCGTTATAATGGATAGTGCTTCAGCTTTTTGCATTGTCAAAAATCCAGTCCAGCACTCTAGGACTAAACATATAGAAATTAGACATCATTTTATAAGAGATTGTTTTGAAAAGGGTCTAATAATCCTATGTTTGTGCCTAGTGCTGATGAGCTTGCAGACATTTTTACTAAGCCTTTGGATAGTTCAACTTTCCACAACTGGTGTTAAGGCTTGGTATGCTGGAGCTAGAATAAGTGACAACTACTGATGATCTCAGTAATAAGTACTGATGATCATTGGTCACCATGTCACATATAAGTACTGATGAGTTCTTTTACCCTCAGTAGTTTTATAACTACTGAAGGCTAAATGCCTCACAAGTACTAAAGTACTTTATCTGTTCTAAACTACTGATGTAGTTACAACTACTGATGTAGTTACAACTATGTAGTCTAATGTAGTTACATACTGATGTAGTTACAACTGAAATCTAGTAAAAACAGATAAGTACTGACGTCCTATGAAACACCTGAAAAGCAGATGAAAAGTCTGATGAGTAAGTGTTGAGGACAGTATGAAACAGCTGAAAAGCTAAGAATTGACAAAAACAGCTGATGAGTAATTCTCTTCAGTTGTTTCTACAACTGTTGTTTCTAAACAACTGAAGCAAGACCACAGTCTTCAGTAGTTTCACAACTACTGATAACTAATACCAAGTCTTCAGTTGTTTACAACAACTGATGGCAAAACCACTGTCTTCAGTAGTTTCACAACTACTGATGACAAACACCAAGTCCTCAGTTGTTTACATCATATGAAGTCAAAACCAAGACCTTCAGTAGTTTCATAAATACTGATGGTTAACACCAAGACTTCAGCTGTTTCAACATCTGATGGTCAAAACCAAGTCTTCAGTTGTTTATAACACCTGATGACAACACCACCACTGTCAGTCGTTTTAAACCTCTGAAGGTTAATACCACGTCATCAGTAGTTTCAAACAGCTGATGACCACACCAAAACCTTCAGTAGTTTTCTTTCAGCCTTTCATATCCCAACCCTATAAATACCTGTCTTCTTCTCAAACGTTCCATTAGCCGTTCTTCTGACCTTCATACTCTCAAAAATGGCAACCATGAGTCTAAAACCCAGACATAATTGTGTCGCCTACCTCACAAATCGGCCTTCTGGACAAAGTTTGATACGCCATAGACCTAATGGCTGATTCTCAGTATAGTACTGCTCTGCTCTTAAACCCGACCATCTACCCAGAGTCACTAAGTCAGTTTTGGTCCAATGCCTACGTTCACACTGATGTGCCTTCCGGCCAAGTTTCTGTTTGGTCATTGGTCAACCAAAACAAGTAGAGGTTACACCTGATAGCATTCGTCGAGTGCTAAATTTACAAGATGCTACTGCTGTGACCGAGTATCCGAAGGGCACAACTGATATGTCCTTCATCAACAATGGTACGACGGAAATCTTCGAGCTGCTACCATACTGAAGAAGAACTTCCCTTATGCTGAACGACTGATATTTCATATGGTGAAATGTTTGCTTAGCCTCGAAGACATCCTCATGGGATCAAATGTCTTACGGTGGCAACAGGTATTATATTCAATTCTAGAATACCAACCTTTAAATTTTTCACAAATTGTGTTTCTAGAAATCAAAGATCTGGCATAAAAACCCGTGGGAAACAGATGGCTATTATATCCCAGGTTTCTGATGGCCATAATTTTAAATGAATTACAAACTGATGGCCTTGTTGGCCTTGGAGTCCCTGCACAGCTGTTCTAGCTGAGGTATACTCCAGGCATAACTCCGACCAATCTCTCAAAGAAGCTGCCCGTTTGCTCAAACCCAAGCAAAGGGAACCCACAGCTTCAACTGCCAGATCCAAAGTCCCCACCAAGCAAAATCCAAACCCAAACTAGTTAATCAGGGAGATGAGTCCCCTGATGATGCTCCTGTACCACCCAAACAGGATAAACCTACTGGTTCAAACCCTCCAGTAGTGTTAAAGACTCAACCAGCAACAACCGCACAGGTATCCTCTCAAAAGGATCCTGTTGCAACCACTTCAGGGAAACCACATTACTGAAACCTCTCTCACTTGAGGAGGTTATCATTGAAGAGCATCCCTCTCCCCGGATGCAATCAGCTTCTATCCCCTCTCCCCATGCAAATGCCCCCCAAAGTCCAACCATTATAATTGCTAATGTGCTGACTCAGCTGCCTGCTCCTCTCCTACCCCTACAAACACCAACATGCTTCTGACAACCCAGCACCGGGGTTTAAATGTTCTATCTCTGGTGTGGATATGGAGATCAGAACATCTGGTTAGGCTGCCACCTCTTCTGAATCAGCATATGATCAGACTGAGGTTGGTAACATAACTAAGACCTCACCAGAGGCAACAGCTGATGAAGGACAAAGTCCTGAGGCTGGAAGTCCCCAGTTCCAAGACAAAGGGGCATATGCTACATCTGGTCTACACCCAGTGCATGCACATCCTGCTACAAGCAGGAGGTCAGGTGATTCAGCATCTGCTGATGATGACCTGGGCTTCTTTTATGATGTTCTTGCCCAGAACATAATCCTAGAGGAGGAAGTCAGTAGGCTGCAAAAACTACTTGACCAACTCTCTTAGGGAGAAAGACCATCTGCCACCACATCAACCCAACAGATGGCACCTTCCTCTGAAGGTCACTTAAACACACAGCCACTCAAAGAATCTCAGCCACCTACCTCTGTTCTGGCACCATTTCTCAGGACCAAAACCCCCTGAGCAAATGGATGCTATCCCTCAAAATCCCCTATCTCTCATCACACCGCAGATAACTGAACTTGTCATTTAAAACTGTTGATGAGAGACTTTCTTCTGTCTTACAACCTATGGTGGAGGATTGTACTGAGCCAAAAGCTTTCTGCTGATCAAACCCTTAAAACCAACGCACCCAAAAAGGGGAGATTCCAGCAGTGAAAGCTAGAAGAAGAGGATGGAGAAGGAGAAAGAGAAAGAGAAGGACAAAGAAGTGGAAATAGAGAAGGACTGTGTGTATGAGACCGAGAAAGAGAAGGAAAATGAGAATGAGAAGGGAGCTGAAAAGGAGAAAGTACATGAAAGTCAAAAGGACTTTCATGTCACATATAAGAAAAAGAAAAGTGCTGAAAAAGAGAAAACTTGAATGAAATGGTTAAAGAGGCTGATGCTGAACACAGCAGATCAATGGACAATATCATGGATCAGCTGTTTAGGCAAGGTTTCAATACTGAAAAGCTAGACTCTCAAATAAGAAGATTAGAGATCGAAGAGATTAACAAAGATGGGCCAGCTACAGCACAATGGATAGAGAAAGACTTGAGATCATGATCAGATTTATCAGCAAATACCTTGGGAGATCATTGATCGAAATAAAATCATGGACCAGGGACAACATCTTGGCCATAACCTCCAAGATCTGTTCGTCTGAGGCATATACTAAGGGATTAGTAATAGAAGCTTTGAATGACGCAGGAGCAGGGAGCAGGACTGAGCTAGCCAAACACTCAAAAGCCACACTCATCTCTAAAATGCTAACTCAGCCTGTCAACATTCCCTTTCCAAAACAACCACAACCACAACCCACAAAACCAACTCTCTTACTCTCAAAACCAACAGCCGATGATGCACCTAAGCAGAAGAAGAGAAAGGTGTTGAGGCTGGAAGAAGAAGAAAATGATGATGAAGACAGGCTGCTGATCTTAGCTGTTCTGCAGTTGTCTAAGGCCAAAGATCTCTCTCTTGCAATAACTCTTGAGCAACAAAGAGATGCAATCAAAGTGAAATTGGAAGAAGAAGAACAATACAGATTGCACGATGAAGAGTTATTGAGGAGAGTAGATAAAGCATATGTAGCCACTTCCTCCATCATTAATATGAAAAAACAAGCTAAGAGGATTTATACTCTTAGACATACTTTTCAGTATGTGAAAGAAAGAGTAAAATTTGGCCTGATCCCAGGGTGGCACAGAATACAAAAGAAAAATATCCCTCAGAGATACAATGGGCAAGTGAAAAAGATTGTACATGAAGTGATCTCCTTAGCCTTGTAGTCTCACCCTGGGAAATCCTGGAAGATTTCAAAAAGGCCTACACCTCAAACATGCCCCCACAAAAAATGTTGGAGAACAGAATGATCAAAAAAGGGTTGGTGTATAAGAGGCTGAATGAGATCAGAAAGGATGAGTTACCACTACTGTTAGAAGGGCATCATTATGATGAATTTGCTTACAGACAGATTACAACAGTGGTACTCAAAAATGGGAAATAGGTCAAATTCCTGTCTGAGTACTATGGGCCAGAAGGATTCTTCGATGGTGAGGCAGAGGAGCTCACCATGGAGGAACAAATTGTATTTTTGGAGGCCTACACCAGAGAATCCTACAAGTTCATAGTTGGGAAGTGAGTCTCATGGATGGGGGAACAGCTCAGTGTCCAATTCCCCAATATAGAGCTCCCATCCATACATTGCCAACCAAATCATCAGAGACTCATTCCCAGGCCAGTGCTTATATGGGTCATCTTCTCAACTGATCAAGAAGGAAAAAGACCAACCATTCTACAACAATAAGTAGGAAATAAATCAATTAGAGGTTTTGGCTGCATTGGTTCAGGGGGAGTTTGTTGGACCAAAAGAACCAATGAGCCAAGATCAGAAAACCTCTAAGTCCCACATGATATCACAACAACTGCTAAAGGCTTCATCAGCAGTTCGACAAGTGCTGAGACTTCAATAGCTGAAGATCAAGTACTGAGATCAACAGCTGAAGAACACAAGTGCTGAAGCTGAAGACTAATGTGCTGAAGCTCAATAGCTGAAGAACACAAGTGCTAAAGCTGAAGACTAAAGTGTTGAAGTCCAACAGCTAAAGAACACAAGTGCTGAAGCTGAAGACCAACGTACTGAAGTTCAACAGCTGAAGAGTCCACAAGTGCTGAAGATCAACAACTGATGTACAAAGTCTGAAGACAAAGATGAAGATCAGCTGATGACATCTACTCAAGTCATCAGCTGATGAAACGTCTGAAGTTCAAGTCTGAAGACCAAGTGTTGAAGTTTCAGTAGTTTGTCACAATAGCTGAAGAGTACTTCTTCAGTAGTTGTGTTATCAGTAGTTTTATGTTTTTACTTTTAGTAGTTTTGTAAAACGACTGAAGAGCTTGTTCTTCAGTCGTTGTAGTTTCAGTAGTTCTTATAGTAGTTGTTGTAATAATTAAACACTTAGCTTCTTGTAAGAAGATGTCAGCTGCTTGACATCTTCAGTAGTTTTAGTGTTTCAGTAGTTTGTTAAATAACGGTTAGATGTCACTATCAAGTGACATCAGCCTACGTCATCTTTCCTTATATAAGGAAGAATGACCTAAATTTTAATTTTGAGAATGCCATGCCAAAGCGTGTGATTGAATGAAATATTCCTTTTGCAGATACTTTCTCTCTCTATAACTAATTCTGTTCATTGCTATATCTTTGGTATTCTTGCTCGAATTGTGCTAGTTGGTATTCTATTCTGCTGCTGAAATCATTCGAATCGATCAAACTAGATGCTGAGATCCTATCAAATTTTAACTGAGAAGACTAGCCTACAGCACCACATTGATCTTCACTGTCTTTCTCAGTTGGGACTTCCTCTCTCTCAGGTTCAGATGGAGAAGGAGGTTGACCCTGTTGTGGATGAGAAGATGAAGCTTGCTGAGCATTAGCAGGAGGTCCAGGTTGTGTTGTGTCTGTTGTTCAACCTTAACCTCCACTTCAGGTGGGGCCTGACTTGGAGTGGAGTGTAAGTCAGTGAGCTCTCCACTCTTAATCTTCTGCTTGATTACCCTGATATGCTCATCCATAGTGGATAGAGACATGGGTCCAAGTCTCCTTCCGGAGAATCCATACAGCTTCTAGAAGCTCATCATCCTCTGCCTATTAGCAGACTTCTTCATGCTCTTTTGGATGATGGCTCTTGACTTTGCAGCTTCTTCCCTCAGCTTCTTCTTTGTTGTCTTTCTTTCCTTGACTAACTCAAGCTCGAGTTGTTTTAAGTACTCAAACTCAATATAGTCATAAGGTAAGGGAAGGAGTGCATCTGCCTGATAAAGGTCTGTGGCACTCAGGTAGTTAATCATCTTGATTCTGTCTTCTTCCTTATCTACCTGAGGTTCTTGTTGAACCACATCCTCTTGTTTAGGACTTTCTTGAACTGGTGAGAGGGTAGGCATACCTTTGTACAGTTTTTTCTTCTTCTCTCTTCTTTGACTTGTACTAGGAGTTCTGCATTTTCTGCCTCTTCTTCTCTCTTGACCTTCCAGATCAACCAGCTCATTCAATTCATCCAAGGGGAGAGAAATGAGATTATCTATTTCATAGTTCCTAGTCTGCAGATAGTTGATCCTGACTGCCCTTAACTTATCATTATGAGTATCTGGTCTGGGGGCAGCCCTGATTGCAGATTCCATGAGTCTTGGAGACTCAGTAGAGGAACTTTCTCCCCTTAGCCTTCTTTTCCTCTCTCTCTCCTCCTCCTCAATCTCCTCAGATGTCATCTTTCTTTTCCCTTTGTCACTCTCAGACCTTTGTGACTCAGGGTGGAGAGAGCTTTGGCCTTCATTGCTTGTTGCAGCATCTGAGCTTAGGCTAGAGAGAGATTGAGAAGCACCTTCACCAGCAGGTGTCTCAGAAGGAATATGGATCTCTGCAGCAGTTGGAGATGATGAGACAGGGCTCATGTTCTGTCACTGGGCCTTCAGTTAAGGTTTCCCCTATGAAACTAATCTTAGGGTCTGCCTCAACATCCAGTTGACCGATGACATTGCCTGATTGCCTTAGTCTCCTTCTTAGTCTGAACTCTGCAATGATCCTGTCTTGGATTCTTCTAGCCAGTCTGTCACTTGTCTTGATTGGCTTGGGTTGACAAGTGGCATGTTGAGTAGATCCAGACCTCATAGTAGTCCAAGTTCTGAAAATAAAGACTTCTTGCTGTCCTTGAACTCTTATGATAATAAGGGCTTTCCTGTTGTTTTCATACCTCCACCCAATAATGTGATTGAAGGATGATGAAGTGACATAGCCCTTGGTATCCCATCCTCAAACAGACTTTGTATGAAGGAGTCTGTGTAGTCCACATCAATGTGAACTAGAGGAGGTTGCTGAGAATGCACAGTTGCAAGTGAGGATGATGAGTCCTCAATGTCTATTTTTTGGAGGAACTCCCAGGTTTTGTGGCTGGAATGACTTTCTCCCCCTTTTTGGTAGCATCACCCACTTGCAGAGGTGAGCTGGAGGATAGGTCAATCACATCCATAGGTTCTTGTGTTCCTGGTTGAGCTCTCCTTAAGGGTCTCCCAGCTAGTTTTTCCTTAAGATATGAAATCTTAAGTTGCTGATCATTGATCCTGTTTTGTAAGGTAGTCACCTGAAATTCAAGGTGACTGACCTTTGAGACTAGGTAAGTGCATGTTTTAGACAGTTTTTGCACTTTTAGTCTTAGATCCCCCTCATCTTCATCAGAAGAATCACTAGGGGTGGAGAAGATTGGACCAGAGTCCTTTCTCTCTTGACTAGTTCTAAGTTCTTGGCTACTGGATTTCCTTTGCTCACTGACAGTCTCAATTGAGATGTCAGTGGGCTGAGTTGCCATGGTTGAGATCTAATGATGTAGTCACTTTCAGAAGTGAGAGCCTCTCCATGTGGACATCCTAAACAGGTTCAGTAGTGTCCACCTCAGTTGTAGGTGACTGATGTGGGATAGATGTAGGAGACTCAGTAGTACTTATCTCTCTTTGAGTAGAGGGAAAGAAGAGAGATTCATTATACTCACTGAAACCTATATCTTCATCAGTATAGAAGTCAAGGTTGGGAATGGGTTGGTTAAGATCTATAGGCTGGGGATGGTAACTGTCCCTTGAAGGTTGATCACTTGAGTGTTGAGACTCAGAGTAATGGCTTAAGGCAGTATGGCTAATGGGCTTATCAGGCTGAGCATGAGGAACCTCAACACTGATTCTTGAAGAGATGGGAATGGTCTGCTCCTTAGGAGAAATGGGAGCTCCAGTGTCCACTTCTTCGTGTATGGGTGAGTGTATGGGGACCTCCACAGACTGAATAGTCTGAGCAGGGGTTCATTTGTATTTTCTTTGCTAGGTTATGGAGATTTGAGGCTATGTGGGTGGTTGGGAAGTAGCAGGTGTGGGTTCAACACTAGCTTGTGCTGCTAGGTTGTCACCTTGGGCAATGAGCTCTAACATTTTGGGACTAGGGCTGTTTCTACCCCAGAGAATCCAACAGTGGACTTTCTTAATATTTTAAAGATGTCAGGCTTCATCTGTCCTAATTCAAGAATGTTACTGTTTCCCTTAACTGTGAGCCCAGTTCATAGTTAAGAATGTACTGGACATATCTAGGAAACATGTAATATTCTAAGGAGTCTAAATTAGCAAGCAAATTTGTATAAACAAACTAAGAGTACCTGAATTTGACCCCTTGAATCATTCCATGGACTATGAAGAAGAGATCTTCAAAAGCTCATGTTTTCTTCGGATGAAAATTTCTTTGTGGACTTGTCCTTTTACTCAAGATCAGATCTCATTAATCTCGACACATGTGTTATCTTGTTCTTGCTCTGTATCTTTATTACATGTGTTTTGTTCTATCAATGAATAACTGGTTACTAGTTCACGGTATGACTTTATAAAGTATTCTAACTCACTCTCCTTAATGTGTGTTGTGTTGTAAATGACCATCCCTCAAACGCTCCTGCGGTATGTTTGGGATCATTAATGGTAAACTTTATGTTATAAGCATGTTTTTGTTGCTTAGAATGTTAGAACTAAGCTTATAACATGTTAGAATTGCATTTGGGACTAAATTATGATGATGTTAGTTAAAAGTAGTTATTCTGGTGCCTGAACAGTAGTCCATGCACCCAACTGCCAAAATGCCTAAGTGTCCCAAAACGCCCAAAGCTCATGTGCCCCAATAGTGCTCGAACGACTAAGTGCCCAAGCGCCTAAGTAAGGCCCATGCGCCTATATAGTGTCCATGGGCCTAGAAAGTTTCCAAGATGACTAAGTGTTGGCCATGCGTCCAACTTTCCCCATGCGCCTACGGACTCACGCGCCTGTATAGTGCCCGTGTGCCTAGAAATTTTACATGGGCCTATGTGTTCTATGCGCCTAAAAGGTCATGCGCCCGCATAGTGGCCATGCGCCTACATGGTGCCTATGCGCCTAAAGACTTAGAAAAGTTTCTGAAAAATTTTAGGGAAGAAGGATTTTTATGCAATGACTTGGGATGTTCCCGAGGATGATTAGGGACTTACTATATGTGATAAAAAATAAGCTATTACTATGAATAACCATGTTAGTCTTTGACTCTTATAGGTGTTTAGAGGATGGTTGGAGGTAGATTTCCAAACGCTTCTTGTAGCGGAGGTCATGGAGGACGTAGTGCTGGACCACGGGCCACAAGGAGCAAATCCAAGACAGGTGGGATGGCCCATGAAGAGCCTAAGATTCATCACCAGGAAGGTGGTAATGAGAGTGCTAATATAAGGGCCTCAGTGAAGGATGTTGTTGTTAAGGAGGTTCCCTAGGTCATGCAGATGATATTGCCGTCTATGGTGACTTAAATGACAAAAATGATGAGGGTAGATGAAAGGAACGGTAAGAAGAAGCCCATGGGGGAAGGGAACAACCCTAGACCAAGATGTTTGTCTCTGATGATGATGATGAGGAGGGGTCTGTGTAGGAAACAACACGAGGCTCTAACTATGGGGCATTCCAGAAATGCAAGCCCCTTACATTATGGCAATGGTGCTACTGCTATTGCGTATTGGTGGGTGAGAGAGATGAAGGTTGTACTTGATATTAGCGAGTGAAGGGAAAACCAGAAGTTGAAATTTGCCACTCACTCCTTTGTGGACTTTTCCTTTTACTGGTGGGAGAATATCGTCTAGGCTGAGGGCAGCAGGGCAAGCGGGAGGATGAGGTTGGATGAGTTGAAGAAGTTGGTGATTAAGGAATTCAATCCTCACACGGAACTCGACAAGGTGGAAAAAGAGTTCCTGCAGTTCGAGGCAAGAACCATGACATACCAACAATTCACCACCAAGTTCAACGAAATGGCTAGGCTGGTGCCAGATCAGGTGACACTCTGTCACGGAAGATTAAGAGGTACATTTAGGGCTTGCTAGCGGATATTTGAAGACACATGATCGCTTCCCAACCGAGCACTTTTAGGTCGGTGTTTGATGTGGCGGAAAGTTTGTATGATGACAGGGAGGTAGTTATGGTTGATGTGAGCATGAAAAGTGGTGGTGATCAAAATTGGAATGGGAAATGGTTTAGATGTGGCGGTGCTGCAGCAAACAACAAGGTGGCGAGGGTGGATGACTGGTGTGTGGTCACACCCAGTGCGGGGTCAAAATAGTGTGGAAGGTGCGGGAAGGAGCATTCAGGGAGTGTAAGCGGAGTAAGTGCCTCCTTCAAATATTGAAAGCCCGGTCACGTGGCGAGAGAGTGTGGAACTGTATGTTATTATAACTACAACGAGGAAGGCCATGTGAGCAGGGATTACAATAGGCCGAGGTAGAGAGTTCTAGAGTGAAAAAGATAACTAGAACCAAAGGGTAGAAGGCGAGCATCAAAGCCTTCATGATAACTAGGGAGGAGGCTAGGATGTACCCTGATGTTTTGTCAGGTACGTTTCTAGTAGAAGCATTGATGAGCCCTTTGATGTAGAAAAAGCCACAGATTGGTCTACTAGGATTTCTAACCAGATTGAAGATAGTAACATAAAACATGAAGGTCATAAGTTTCCTACAAGATTGTTTACGATGACCTTAGGCGGGTTCAATGTAGTCCTCGGAATGGATTGGTTAGCAGATTATAAGGCGAAGCGCTTCAAGAAGATGATACGAGTAACAGCGCCTGACGTGAGTTCGGTGACAATCTACGATGATCGAGTCAATGCGATTCCGAAGGTGATTTAGATGCCGGAGGCTAGAAAATGTCGTATTATTTTGCAAAAGCATTTATTAATATATGAAATGTTCTTATTAAATGATTCTGCTGTAATGATTTTGGTAAATATATGTTTTATGTGTTATGATTGTCCAACTATAATTGTTCCAGGAATGGGGACTTACACTAGTTATGTTGCCCATGTGAACTTGACAATTTCGCATGTTTGAGTTCAGCGAAACTACAGTTTCGCTCAACTATTCTTCAATTTCCCTGATCCCAAGGAAACTATACTTTTGCCTTGCCCAAACCAAAACTGTTATTCTCTAATATTAGTATTTTTGTTCACTATGTGTATTATTTGTCATTTTATGCATCTCTAACCCTATTCTAATTACTTTTTCAGTTAAATGGCGAACTCGAAATTCGATGACAGGAACAATATCATGGCTCTTCTTGTTGATTGCAATCCAAAAGCAACGGGTTTTAGAGATCGTATCCAATGTCTTAGAACTCGTCTATATCAGTTGTCATTTCTCATTGACCAACCATTTACGATCATCACATCAGAGACTTCTCGAGAATGACATAGTATGAAATAAGGTAACCCACAACAGATAGTTGCAAGAGTTCTAGAGCATGACATTTCTATTACTGTTGAGATTATTGAGAGGGTTCTAAGGCTAGAGAATGAGTGTGGAGAAGAGATATTGTTATTTGAGACTGAGGTGTTGGAGGCCTTTAGAAACGTTGGTTATGAGGGACCTCCATTTAGAACTATAAAAGAGATCAAGAAATGTTTTCTCTCCAAAGAATGGAGATACGTTGCCCACATGTTCATGATGTTCTTAGATCATGAAATGGGAGGTTCAGATGGGTTAAACTTGGATTGGATAAGGGCCATAATTATATTATGTATAGTCCAAGAGGCTAACATTGGCAAGCTCATAGTTGATTGCATGATAGAGAACATCATGGCATTGTTGAAAACCAAATGGATTCTATATCCAAGATTTGTATAGATTTTGATTGAGGACTTGAACCCAAATGTGCCACATCATGGTGAAATTGAGAGGTTTGTTCAGATGAACATGAGGATATTTGTAGACTGTTCTGCCATTAGACATGACTTTCATGTAATGATAATTCATTTATGCGAGAACATGTATCCGGCAAAAAGCATAAACATCAGACCTTCTTTGAGACTCAAAGAAAAGATGAGAGATCTACTTTGGATGAGGATGTGATTAGAAACCTGAACTCTTCTCTGGTAAAGGAGTTGAGTATGGTAACGATGAAACTTGTGAATCAAGAATTAAGAGAGAAGAAGAAAGATAAGATGTTAGAAAGCATGAACAAAATGATGTTGGATAAGTAGGATTTGATTAAAAGACTACTGAGAGAAGTAAATGAGCTAAAAGCATCCGTCGACCTACCAAATAAGTTGAGTTAAATGATTACAAATACATCTAAGTACTCATTCATTAAAGTGAGTAGTTCATCAAAAGAAGGAGAGGGCTCTAGTGTTGTTAGTGATGCAGATGTAGGAGGTTCAGGTGCTAAAGATACTGGTGTTAATGGTTCAGAACGTCCAAGAAATCCAATTCATATATCATTCTTGATCGATTCCTACTTGTTCTTAACGTTTAGTTTATTCTTATATCGACCGGGTTAACGTTCTCACGGATTGGATCGCCAATCAAATAGGATTCCGCACTATTTGAGTTCGTATACACATGAATCAGTTAGTACTCCTTCCGGTACCCGGTCCCTAACAAGTGGTATCAGAGCAAAGGCTCTTGATTTAGTTGTGATTCAATCGATTTTGATATAAAAATTGTGTTTTTGATGCAAAAACACAATCTTTTTGTGTCAAACGTTGTTTTGGACGTCTCCAAGTCAAAAAGTTAACGTTTTCCGGCATACGACAATTAGGGTTAGTGAGAAATTCGTGTTTTTGCGTCTAAATACCTTAAACCCTTGAATTCTCAAAATTCAGCAGCTTCAGTAGCACGATTGACTCAATCACACGATTGAATCCATACGCATCCCTCATACGCACGATCGGACTCATTCATACATCCACTCGTACGACTGAACTGCCTAGTGGCATTGTTCATTTGCACCTGTCCATTCGCACGAGTTAGCCATCCACATTGGTTCCTTTGCATGTCTGAGACATACGCATTGGTCAATCGCACAAATTGTCCAATCACACACCTTCATTCACACAAGTAAAACAATTTTGTTCTAAAGACCAAAATCAAAAGTAATGGAGGATCAATATTCAGCGTTCACTGTAGGAAGGGACTCTAGGATTCAAAATCTATTGCTTCTAGAAAATGAAGTGGGAAATCATAACAAGCCCCCTTAGCTAATAATGTTAGATGATTACCCACAATGGAAGCAAAGATTTGAGATTTACTTAAATGGAGTAGATCCCAATCTATGGGAGTCGATAGAGACAGGATATGCTATGCCCGTAGGTGAAGATGGAGTCAAACTTACCTTAAGTGGTATGATGGATGGCCAAAAAGTAAAGTACAATGCAGAGAAGAAAGTATATGCATTGTTAACTCAGTCAATTCCTAAGGACATCTTCCATCAATTTTCTGAGAACAAGCAAGCTAAGAAACTATGGGATGCATGGAAAAGAGGTATGAAGGAAATGCATCGTTAAAAGCAATGAAGGCAAAAGCGTTGAAGAAGGAGTTTGACAACTTCTCGTCAATGGGAAAGGAGAGCTTGGACGACGTCATTGATCGGTTCTACCATTTGATGAGTGAGCTGCACACTCATGGAGTCACCACGTCTATGGAAGCCAAAGTTTCAAACTTTGCAAATGGGTTTCCAGATAAGTGGGTATCTTTTGTCTCCAACCTTAGACAGAATGATTTGCTAGCGAAGTTAGATATCAACGACTTCATTCTAAAGCTGAGAGAAGAAGAGTTGAGGATGAAGTACAGGGCCTAAAACTCATCATATGATCACAATCCGGCATTGTACAACTCAACTCCCCAAGCCAAAATGTCGAGAGTGTCACTTCAAACGGCATTTGTGTCGAGTTTAGCTAGTCCATCTCAAGCTACTACTTCAGGATCTGACACGTCAGGGTCGTCTTGTACTCAATACATAGCACCTGAAAGCCAATGCTAACAACTAAAGACTGAGCACATGGAGGTAGCAAAGGAGCACATGGATCTCTTAGCAGCGGTCATTCACTCCTATGACGGACTAGTCGCTAGAAAGATTGGGAACTGCTATCTGGCAGATGAGGACTATCAGCAGGTAGATGAGACAGAGCTAGAGAGAATGGACATCATGTGGGCCTTAGCAAGTGCTGTTCGGAGAGCTAAGAAGTTTGTCAAGAAGACTGGACATAATCTGATTGCCACTAAGGACACAACTTTTGGTTTTGAGAAGACCAAAGTTACTTGCTTCAACTGTGGGGAAAAGAGGCATTTCAAACGTGAGGGTGTGAAGCCCAAGAAGATAGGAAATGGAAATCCATTTTCATCCTTCAATTGTCAGGATAAACCCACAAGCAGTCCTACTTCGTCAAGCAAGGATCCTTAAGCCTTGACTGCCCACGATGACGAAGGACAAGATTGGAGCTTTCGGTTTGTGTCTCCGGGAGAATCCAACATTGCTAGTGTCGAGGATCTAGATGACGACTCAACTAGCGAAGGTGATATTGCAGTGGAACTCGCGATCTCAAATGTTGAAGAAACTGCAAACTTGGTTGATCACCTATCTGAAGAAGGGACAAGTTCAACAAGTCCAGAATCACCAGAACCAGAAAAGTCAGACACTGCTTTGATGGCTGATTCAACCGCATCCTCTCAGGTAAGTACCACTACTCAACTTTTTAATTATCATGCTTGTTCTGATTGTAATAAATTCAGGGAAAGTGTTGATTTGAAATTCGCTAGGTTATTAACCATAATGATAACTTAGTAAAGGACTTGCAACTGTACACTGAAGCAACTAGAGTCTTAAAACAAAATGAGCACAGCTATAAAGAAAAGATAGGACTCTTGAATAAATAACTTAGGGAAACTGAAGTTGTAGCTTTTAGCCAAGCTAATGACATTAAGTTCTATCTAAACTCCCTAGAAGACATTAAGAAACAAAAAGCAGTTTTGGAAGTAGAAGTAAATTCATTAAAACAAAAACTGCATAGTGGACAAGTTCTTCTCATATTGTCCAACACTTTGTGAGAGAGTGCAACAATGGGGAGGGTTTGGGAAGTAAAGTGGTATCACCACCACATGAGACCTTGATGAATGCAAAAAGTAAACCAATAAATAATAACCCAATAAAGGATCATGTGTGTCCACTCCTCTTGTAAGTGATCCAGATTCCATATGTAAACAAACTGAATCTGGCACTAAATAAAAGGATGCCACTTTAAACTCAAAAGGTAAAATTCCTTGTGTTAATCTAGATGAACAATTGGAAAGGGTTAAAGTAAAGTCTGGTTAAACCAAATTTAATTCTGAACCTAAACAAACTAAACATGTTAACCAATCAAGTGCATCATGTCCAAGTCCAGGTAAACAAAAGAGCAAAGATGTTAATAACATTCAAACAATTAATTTTGTTAAACAAGCTAAACCATTAAACATGAAGTGACTAAGCCCAAACAGAATAAAGTCACACAAGTGTCACATACTTCTCCATAGAAACAGCTAAATCGTCAAGTCGAAAGCAGATCATGCTACAACTGAGGAAAGTATGGTCACATCGCGTCTTACTGTCCTTATTATCAGACACCAAAGAAAAAGGTTGAACTTTATGAAACTAATGTGCGCTCCTCCAAAAGAAACTCCATGACTCCACCAAAAAGGGTTAGTGAACCTAATGTTCAACCCATTAGCCAGTCGTCTGTTTACCATAAACAGGCCTTACACAAAGCTGGCTTATGGAAAGAAAAGTCTATGTCTGGAAATGAGAACAAGAAGACAGATGATCTTCTCTCACCCTGAAATGGACTATGGGTGGATTTATGATGTGTGATGCCTCTGGGTCACCCAAGCCAGTTAAGGCTTGGGTCCCTAACCTTAACTAATGTTTTCCACTAACTGTGTAGGGTGTTCGCTATACTGCTGAAACAAACACTTGGATTGTAGATAGCGGAGCATCAAGGCACATGACTAGAAACTGGGCACTCCTATCAAATGTCAAAAAAATCAAAGGAGGTCATGTTTCATTTACTGCAAACAAAGGAGGGTACATCACAGCTCAAGGGGATGTGGGGAACCAGAAAGTGAAGTTTGACAAGGTAAACTATGTTCAACAACTTCAAAAGAATTTGCTCTCTGTTTCCTAAATATGTGATAAGAGATTTAAGGTAGTTTTTGGCAATAAGAAGTGCTATGTCCTGAAAAAGGATTATGTGATTCCGGAAGACCAAGTCTTAATGTTAGCCTCAAGATATAATGACCTTTATGTGTTGGATCTATCAAACGCCTCCATAACGGATCATCAAGTTCAATGCTTCTTGTCAAAAGCTATTGAGAAGGATTCTATCTCCTGGCATAGGAGAATGGGGCACATCAATCCACGGAAGATGAACCACTTGATCCAGAATGATCTAGTGCGTGAAGTCAATGTCAAGAACTTCCAACTCCTGGATTTTTGTGTGTCCTGCAAGAAAGGCAAACAGACTAATAAGTATCATAAGGCAAAGAAAGTTAATTCCATATAACTGCCTCTTGAACTTCTTCACATGGATCTGTTTGGTCCCGTTAGTACAAGAAGCTTCGCAGGCGACTTGTACTGCTATGTAGTTACAGATGACTACTCAAGATTCTCTTGGGTGATGTTCCTAAAATCAAAATCAGAAACATTTTAGTCATTTAAAGAATTGGTAACTACACTGGAGTCTCTCTACAAGGTGAAGGAGAGACAAGTCCGCTCAGACAACAGAACAGAGTTCAAGAACCAATGGATGAGGGATTCTGCAAAGAAAAGAGAATTGTAGATCAGTTCACATCTGACTACACTCCATAGATGAACGGGGTTGCTGAAAGGAAGAACAGAAGCTTGATAGAGACTGCAAGGACAATGCTAGCAGACTCGAAACTGCCTATCCAATTTTAGAATGAGGCAGTTGCAAATGTTTGTTACACGTTAAATCGAGTTCTGGTAGACAAATGCCATGGCAAGACGTGTTACGAGTTACTTCAATGATGTAAACCAAATCTAGAGTATCTCGAACCGTTTGGCGCACCGTGCACCCTGCTGAAGAAAAATCAATAACGCAAGTTTAGTGAGAAGGCTGAAGAGGGAATCTTTCTAGGATACAACATACCAAATAAGAGAGTATACAACAACTCAAAGGGTTAAGTACAAGTGTGGTGCAACGTCGACGTTCAGAGATACACCACTCCTCCTGCTGGAAAAGGACCCGCATTCTTTATTGACTATGATGGTTTCTTTAAGTCCTTCAACATTTGTCTCTCCACTTCTGACAATGAGTTAGCAACCAAAATGATGTATGATGTCTTAAACACACCATCACAAGACTCTACATCATCTGGGTCACAAGGTGAGTCACCTAACCATTCAGGGGGAGCACTAGAGATAAGTGACTCTTCCCCTGACGATGAAGCCATGGAGAATGATCAGGACACTCAGGAGCAACAGGACCCTACTACTGCAAGTCCACAAGCATCTGACGTTGATGCCTCTGAGTCGTCGGAATCTAACACTCCTACTGCCTTAGATACGGAACAAAATGTTCATAATCTTGATTTTGAAGTAATTGTTCCCCCTACTCCTGGATCACGCTTAAATGTCTATCATCCCCTGGACAATGTCATTGGGGATGTCAGATCAGGAGTTCAGACAAGAAATTAGCTGTATTCTGCTGATTATGCCTCGGTAAAGGAAAAAGGGTATCTTCCCAATGGTGCTTATCATAGTTTTGTGTCTCAGCTTTAGCCAAAATACGTCAGCGAAGCCCTAAATGATGAGGCATGGGTGAGTGCCATGCAAGAAGAACTTCTTCAGTTCAAGAAGTTAGGTGTATGGACAATGGTAGATAGACCTAAAAGTGCTAAGGTCATTGACACAAAATGGGTCTTGAAATGTAAGAAAGATGATCAAGGTGTCATCATCAGGAACAAGGCTCGACTTGTAGTTCAAGGATTTCGACAAGTCGAGGGAATTAATTACAATGTAATATTTGCACCAGTGGCAAGGATGGAAGGAATCTGTATCTTCCTAGCCTATGCCTCTTACATGAAGACTAAAGTCTATCAACTGGATGTAAAGAGTGCACTTCTTCATGGTGAAATCCGGAAACAGTGTATATCAGTCAACCTGAAGGATTTGAGGATCCATATCATTAGGGCCGAGTTACAAACTGGATAAGGCTCTCTACAGGCACCAAGCCCCGAGAGCATGGTATGAAAAACTCTCAACTCACCTTGTGAAACACAGATTTAGCAGAGGTGTAATTGACTGTACACTGTTCATCAAAGAAAAGGATGGTGATCTGCTGCTTGTTCAGATTTATGTTGATGACATAATCTTCGGTTCCAAGAACAAAGACTTATGTAAGGAATTTGAAGCAATAATGAAGGCAGAATTTGAAATGAGTGCCATGGGAGAGATGAAGTTCTTTCTCGGGTTATAGGTGGATCAAACACCAAAGGGGATATTTCTACATCAGACTAAGTATGTTGGGGATATTCTCAGTCGGTTTGACATGGAGAATGCTTTCGTAGCTGGGACTCCACTTGCTACAAACCATGATGTAGCACCCGATGAAAATGGTGATCTGGTGGATGCCACCATGTACGGAGGAATGATTGGATCAGTCATGTACCTCACTGCCTCAAGACCTGATATCATGTATGAAACATGTCTTTGTTTAAGATATCAGGCAGAACCAAAAGTTAACCATATTATCTGGGTCAAGAGGATATTCCGTTATCTGAAGGGTACACCAACAATTGGGTTGTGGTATCCTCATGACGATGATTTCGAGCTTACCGCGTACAGTGACCCGGATTATGGCGGCTGCAAGATGAACTACAAATACACCTCAGCAGGTTGTCAATTCTTTTGGAGATGTTTAGTCACATGGTAGTGTAAGAAGCAGACATCAGTTGCATTGTCAACTTGTGAGGCTGAATATGTTACTGCGGCAAGTTGCTATTCTCAAATCATCTCGATTCAACAGCAGATGCGGGACTATGGTTTAAAATTTTCTAACACCCCAATATTTGTTCATAATTCTGTTGCAATAGCCTTTACCAAAATCATGTCTAACATCCTAAGACCAAACACATCAGCATTAAATATCACTTTATACGTGATTGTTTTGAAAATAATCTTATCGATGTTGTTAAAATAAATACGGATTTTCAACGCGCTTACCTCAATACAAAAGCCTTTGATAAACCACGTTTTCTATATCTGTTAGAGGTCAACGGCGTTAAAAAAAGTGATGTAATTCCAGAAGATGAACATGTTTAGTCCGATGTGTCGAGTCAATTTTCTTTTATATTCTTTAATTTTAGTTCATTTAAGTAATTTTATTGGTTTTACTTATCGCCTACTAAAAATTCTAGAAACGCAAATCGTTTACAGTTTTAAATTTTTAGGGGGAGAAAAGGTTAAGTTAAGTTAGTATTAATAAAACGAGGGAGGAGGACAGACAAGCTAAAAGAAATGAGATCATATCTGAGATATCGATTCAACGACTACAGAAAATGATAGTTCACAGGAATAGAGCATTCAGGACCTTAAAGATTTATATTGACTTAGATGCGAAGTTCAAAGTATAAGTCTGAGTAGTCTAAGCAAAAATAAAAGGAAAAATGATAGTAAAACTAGTTGCTACTAAGGTAACATGGAGAAAGTAGACCTAGAGGTTGATAGACCATTAGATGATGTGTCGGTAGATTCAACACAATGGATAAGTAGACCTCTTTGGTGAACTCAAGATCAAACTAAGTTGTTTAACAAGCTGTGGGTTATCATCTTATCCCTGGTTAACACAATCAACATAGTCCAATAAGGGGTGACGAGCAAAATAAACGCCACAAATGTGTGCGGATGACCAAAATATGAGCAAAGCACATGCTGAAAAATGCAAAAAGGAATCAAACTGATAGCCTATGTTGTTGGTGCGATCTACGCAACAAGAATAAAATTGCTCAAACAAGAAGATAGGTTATGTGCCTCTCTGCTGTGCGGTGGCACTTACTTGAGGATAAGCATAACCTATATATTCTATAATTCATTGTTGTTTGCCGCCTCTCTGCTATGCGGTGGCACTGACCTGAGGCTTGGCATCTCTTTGAAAGCTCTAAGAATATTTTCTTTTTGTCAAAAATACCCGTAGACCACTCAAAAATCTCCTGAAGAATGTTGATTACAATATAAGCTGGGATCCTCAAATGCTTGTTAAAATAATTAAACCTTAAACCATCACCAATCTGTGTCAAAAGTCTGTGTATGGATTTAAGTGGACAAGTATACTGACAATCATCGCGGCAACAATTCTTGAAAGTCCAAATCAATGTGTGTGTCTTATAGTACTAGTATGATTTCCTTAATTTGCTGATGACTCTCGACGAAAACAAGAATCTAGCATCAAATGATTTTGGTAACACGTCCTGAATGAGTTGATTACCTGTATGATTCCATAATGAATCGTTCCTCTTATGGTCAAAATAACTTAAAGCTGCCTGTTCAAGAAATAAATCTATTAGATTTCTATCTTAGGATCTCCACCTCATATAAAATCACAAAAACATCTTTAGTTTTGTCTTTTAATGTTAGCTCTTTTGTTTTGTTTTAACATTTAATCAATTTAGAGTTATATGTCAGACTATGTCATGGAATTCAATCCGGGATTAAATTACTTAAAAGGTTCACGTCTGAGGTGACCAAACGTGTTTTCAATGTTAAATGGGTCACGTTTGAGGTGACAAAATGTGTTTTGTTTAAAAGGATCACGACTGTGGTGATCAAAAGTATTCAAAGTTAACATGATCATGTCTGAGATGATTGAATGCTCAAAATTTTTAGTAAAAAGTTAAAAGGGTTTGAATGTCTAATGGTCATAAAGTCAAAATCATGAATATGATCCATTCGCACGACTGGACAATGAGTATGGACCAGTCGTACAGTTAGACCATACTTATGCACTAGACAATCGAATAGAACATGAGTATGAACCATTCACATGAATTGCTTACAAAGATTGAGCCAGTCGCCCAAATGGAGTTTTCCGAATAAGTCAGTCGCCCGACTGAACCAATCACCCGACTGAGATCCAATCACCCGAATGAAAAGAGCAAATGGATCCAGTCGCCCGATTGAAACGAGATTTAGTATAAACGGGGCCATAGTCGATCGCACATACACATCACCCCTCAATCGCCTTAAAATCACATATGGTGCCGTTACTCTACTAAAATTTCTTCTGACCTTACTCGACTTCAAATTTCGGTATTCTGACGATTGCTGGTCTTTACACAGGCACAATGCGGTGCAATCTACACAAATTTCAGTCGATTTGTGCCCTAAATAAATGAATTCGCCCCTAATGAAGAACTACGACTTAGTTGGACAAATAAACTAATAAAACTAAGTAAAATGTTGAAATTAGGGTTATTAGGTGCTTAATCGGATTGTTGCGAGTCTAATGAGCCAAGCCACGATGCCTAATATTAAGATTTGCTCAAAATTTGAATTCTAATCGAACAGACAGTAGGTCATGCGACTGGAAAACCAGATGAACTACAATCGCCGTACAGAGCTGGGCGAATGACTCAGTCGGCAGAATGAACAGGCGTATGAGCTTAGTCGGCCGACATAACTAGTCTCAGGCTCTGTCACCGCATTGAACTCAGTCGCATGATAAGTCACCCGACTGTATTCAGTTGTATGTTAGGTCAAACGACTAACCTAGTCGTCTAGTTCAATCACACGATTGAACCAGCCAGACCCCAACCAGTTAAGATTGAATTACTTTCTATTGTGTGATGATCTAATTTGTATGCTTCATATATTACAGATCTATGGCGGATCGGTAGACCATCAACACCAAGCACAATATTTGTGCTCATTTGGACGCCACTATTCGGAACGCTACCGAGTTTGCTAGCATCATTGTGTTTCTAAAGAGATCACGGATACACCGAGCCATATCTACACCATGCACTCCCTACAGGTCTATACAACAGGCCTTTTGGGAGGGTGCATCAGTTGACCGATCTCGCGAGCCCTACTACATCAGGAGTACTATATTTGGGCATGACATAGAGGTGACAACCGCAGATCTTAGACGCGTGCTTGGCCTGGGTGATGATGCTGCTCACCCAACTAGGCTACACCCTCTGACTGTGAGCGGATGTTTCCTCAGGATGAAGTACTCTAGGGACATCAATGCAGGGGTGCTAAACAAAAGCAACATGTGTCCCCAGTTCAAGTACTTGGCACACGTCATACCGAAGTGCATAGCTTCGAGAAGGGGTGGATTTGATGACTTATCAGACCAAATCCAGAATGCCTACATGGCACTGGTGCTGAATCACCCCTTCAGCTTCTCCAACATGATATTCTCATACCTGATCGAGAATCTTGAGGCAAAAAGCAAAGAGGGATTTTGCATGTACCAAGGTTTCTTCCGATGATTATTGACGAGAAGCTGCCCTCTCTGCCTAAGGAGAGCCATGATGCGGTATCACTTTAGGTGATGGATGAAACTACACTGGGCCGCATGAAGGTGTATAGAGGGAAGCAGGTTAAGCCCCTTGTGAGTAAACTGTTTGGGCATCTGGCACAGGAGGAGTACATGGCGCCGGCAAGGTGTAAGTGGCACCACGAGGAGAGTGACTCAGATGTTGAGCAAATTGCTCTTCCATCAGATGACTCAGATGATGACGACAATGGCGCTGGTGGAGAGTCTGGCCCCTCTACTTCTAGGGCCACCATTGCACATGTTACACCTCCACCATCCACTCATGGAGATGCCACCACCGTTAGTTTCCATCAGGATTTCTGGCCTCCTGATGAATAGGAAGAGAGTGATGACGAGCCACTAAAAAGGACAGTGGGCAGCAGGGTGGTTGCCACCGATCGAGGTATTCAGGAGGTTGGAGGACGCCCTAGTGAGTCTGGGGAGACTGCGGCAGACCCCATCTACACACCGGATCAGCCCAGCAGCATCCCAGGGGGAGCATCCTCCTCATGGGGCACGAGGAAGAAAAGGATGGCTCAGCCCCATGGGATGATGATGAAGAAAAGGAGGATGACATTCATCCCCACCACTACCACAACCACCACTACTACCACTCCTCCCATGACCACTACCACTACTCGACGCACTAACCACTACTACTTCACCTACCATCACCACTACTACCTCTCCACTACCTATCTACACCACTTCCACCACCACTACAGCTTACCCATCACTACCCACACACATACCACCTCCCATATTCACCACTGCCACCACCACCACCTCTAGCCACCAGGCAGGACCATCATCTCACCCATCCTTTCCCTTAGGATCATCTCTACCTCCCAGTGGGCTAGTGGAACAGCTTTAAGCACTAAACCGTATGGTGCTGAAGCTGTTAGCAGCTGATGACGAGAAGACTGCTTAGCTCCGACAGTTAATAGAGCATACTGCTGCACAATCACAGCAGATCTCTTAGCAGGCCCAACAGATTAAGAAGCAGGCTCAACAAATGGCTACTCAAAGTCAAGAGATTACCCAACTCAAGGAGTAGAACGTGCTATCTACTAAGAAGATCGAGCCATCCTGCTCAAACTTAAGGGCACAAAGGATGAGCCTCTGAAGATCAGAGAGGGCGATGGTGATGATAATGTTAGTGATGATGGTGATGATGAAGGTGATGTTGAAGGTGATAATGAGGATGGAGGAGACGATGAAGGAGAAGGAGATCCATCTGCTTTGGGTGCCCAAGAAGCTAGTGAGAGATAGACCAAAAGGAATCAAGATCCGGGTGTCTCAACATTAGCCTCGACAGTAAAGGAACACATGATCCAAGACAAAAGTAATGCATAGATGTTTGTGTAATAATAAACTTATGTGCATGAATGTTTATGAATATATTTAATGTTTATGTCTTGATTATTACTCATGCATGATGTGTTAAATGTTTAAATCAAGCAGATCCACATTATCAGCGAGATGACTACGATGTTGCTCCCCTTTAGCAGATCAAGTCTCAACTCACAATGATACTTGATCCGCAAGGGATTGTCAGGAGGTCAGTAAGCTATACTCCCAAAGAAGGAGAAATTATTCACAACCTCACTGATGAGAAACTCGTAGAAATGTTCCGGTTAAACCCGGATGAATTGGTTACGGATGCCCCTACATCGATATTGCTAGTGATGATGAGTTCAACGATGTTGATAAGAGATAGATTGAAGACATCGCAGCACAACACTATCCAGAATATACTGATCAAGTGGGAAATATGGTTCCAAATTTTGGAATACACTTGATAGTGATATGCATGTTAAATTGGATACGCTGGAGAGGGAAACCGACAAATCAGAAAGCCAAGCCCAAGCCACTGACGCCAATGTTGAGATCAAAAAGGCTGAATGCGCGGCTTGTTTTGCAGAGATCTGTGCCCAACGCACGATGACAAAGTCGAGTGCCTATGCCAAGCTCTACAAAGTTAAAAAGCATCTTAAGGTGTCTGGCAAGATTATTGCATGGGCTTACTTTGAGGATCTTAATGTATATGATGTGAAGAGGGAGAAAGGAATCAAGTACTTCAGATTTCCACATGATCTGAAGACTCTTCCTGGTTTTGAGCTCAACCGGTTGGCACGCCTGAACCTGCTATATGCTGACCCTAGGAAGATGTCAGGCTGGTTTGAAGTTGCGTTAAAGAGAGAATACCACACACGCTGGGTAAATTTCAAGCCTTAATAACCTACGAGAAACCCATAGTGGTGCTGAAGTGGAGTCCACCACGTACTATGTCAAAGATCCCCATGAGGGAAATGCCACAGGATTTCACTCCCAACTTCAAGTGGTGGTATTATGACTGGCGAACAGGAGAAGCGGTCATAGTATTACAAAAAGAGCACCAAATGGAGACCATCAGGATATTTGACCCAATGTGGCTAACCAACCTGTCAGGTAATGATGTCTATACTTTATACAGGTGGTCAGTATTCTATGATCCACAGGATATTATATAGGCCCTCCAGTTTCAGAATGTGATAAGACTCTGCTTTGCATTTAAGATACATGCTAGAGTCACAGTCGAGGAGAGGCATAAGAAGTTTGACGAGCTAATGAAGGATGCCATACAATGATAGAAACTAGGTCCAAGGGGGAGTTTGTTGATCCATATGTACCTAGTTTACGATCTTAATGTAATATGTCTGTCATATCCTAAATGTAATGAAACGTATGAGTTGAATGAAACATAATATGTGGTTGTTAATCTTAATGTTTAATGTTTTAGTGTATGTTTTAATGTTTATTATTTATTAACGCATATTGAACCAACTATATAGGGTTGTGGTTGTTTGAATAGATCATAGTCAAAGAACGATTGAGAAACATATTCAAACTTAGTCATATGAAGTTCTCATGCGAATGGCCCATGCTAATGGACCATACGCATGAACAACTTCATGCTAATGAACCAGTCGCACGACTAAACCAGGAGACTGATTAGTCATAACAATTGTGACATAGATTGACTCAGTCGTAGGACTAAATAATCAGTTGTGCGAATGGATCAACCGCATGACTCAGTCGCACAACTGAACCATGCTAATGGTTCAATCGCACAAATGAGTAACCCTAACCTATAAAATATCACTTAATTCATGGGAAAACAAAACCCTTTGAAGAATTCGACTCCTACTCATACCCTAGCCGTCCAGAACGTCCAAGAAAGCCAGTCCAAGTTCATAGATCCTTCTTGATCGATTCCTATTTGTACTTAACGTTTAGTTTTTTCTTATATCGATCGGGTTAACGTTCTTACTGATTGTATCGCCAATCAAATAGGATTCCGCACTATTTGAGTTGGTATACACGTGAATTAGTTAGTACTCCGTCCAATACACGGTCCCTAACAGTAACAGAACAACATTATATGGATAATTTGTTCACGAGAAATTGTTTGTTTCATTATTTAAGTTATTTAAATAATAACAAATAAAAGTATGTTAATGTTATCAAATTAAAAGAGGTTTTAATTTTATAAACTTATGGTTTAAAGAGTACATTTTTATATAAAATTACAAAATGTGGGGGGAACCCATTTTAAATCATATATTTCGGCCACCCAAGGGTGGGCCTATCCTTGGGATTGCATGCCTTGGTTAATGAAAGAGTTTAATCTCTCTTACACTCAACCTAGCTTACACACTCTATCACACCTACACATTTGCAAGAATTCTCTCAAAAGTGGCTGAAATTTTCGGATCTTGCAAGAAGTTGCTGAAATTTTGTTTTTGAAGGAGGCACAGGTGTTGAGTTTTGGTGTTATACAACCTAACAATTTAGTTGTTTGAAGAGCTTGTGGGTATAAAAACTTGATGCTTTCCCTCTTGGAGTCTGGACATTCAAGAGCATCATCATCTTCATCTCATCCATACTTCATCATCTTGTTCTCTAAAGGTAGTTTCAAGAACACCCCTTTGGTTTTCCTTTTCGGTTTTGATAGCACTTCATTTCACATACTATATGATCCTTGTTCTTGGGTTTTGTTTTTGGTTTGAAGTGTTCATATTTTTAGATTGTTAACAACATGTTTAAACCCTAAATCCGCTGCGTTTTATTGTTTAAATGGTTAAACTAGGTTTGATAAACTTGTGACAAAAACCAACAATGGCATCTAGAGCCGGTTATGTGGAATACTTGATTCAAAAGTTCTTGAAAAGTTAGCTTTCATGGACTTTTTCCACCCATTAGGGTCTGTTTTGTTATGGATGATTGAATCCCTTATGTTTCACGGTTTTATCTTACATGCTTTAGTATAAACCTTGAAAGACTAACATTAAATGGTTGATTGTGTTGTTTGGACAAAACCCTAAAGTTTTGGTTCATGTTGGCGAGAACTTTAAGGTTATTAAAAGGGTTCATAGTTATTTTGGAATGTTGTATATGATACATATTTTGGTGCATAACATAGCCTTGACCTTATGTGTTTTGGATTTTGTTGATTGTGGTTTGTCATGTTGGTTTTGATTCATGAAAGGGTTGTATTTTTTTTGTTTGTATTTTAGGTTATAATTTTTTATTCATTGGTTATTTAATAAATAGATTAGGTGCATTTCTTTCATTAGAAAAGTTGTATCAGGGTATGATTTTGTAAAAAAAGATGTACAAGATAAAGACCCAAAGAAGGACACAAAAGACATGGACACTTGAAGCATTTGGATGTGGATTCAAGTGGGAGTTCATGAAGACCTTTTGATTTTTTATTGTTAACCCTTAGGAAAGACCTTATGACAACACTTGTGATGGCAAACAAGTGTAGTCAACTAACTCGCTATGGTTATGCACTTATGTTTGTATGATTATGCTTGTTTGGTTGTTTGTTGTATGGCTGTTGTTTGATATTTGGATATGCATAACGAACTCATTAACAAAATTAACAAGCTGAAAATTGATGGTTCTTTATCATTAAGTGATTAATAAAAGGTTATTAAAATGATTAATTGTTTTAATAAAAGGGGTTTTATTAAAAAGGTGAACCATAGGGTACCTTGTATTTGAAAGCATGCAAATATAAGTACATAGAGTTTTCTAAACTAGTATTATAAGAACTTAAAGATCTTTTATAAACAAATTGAACACCATCCTTTTACACAACACTTGAGTCACTTGGAAACTCTTATTGGATAAAGGTCACCTAACCATTTTGAGGGAACTTGGGATTTGAGGTGGGGATACCATATTTGTGGGATAAAGGTCACCTAACCACTTATGTTGGAAAACTCACATGTGTGTGTAATTAAGGTAACTTTATTTGCAAACCATGTTTAATGGATCACCTACAATGTGGTTTACAAAGGTGTTGATGGGATAAACGTGCCAACCACACATATGATGTTTAAGTCGATCCCATACCCTAGAAGTTACAAAGGGTTGCAATTGTAAAAATGTTGACTACCTTGTTAATTTAAATAATGAAATAAAGGTCACCTAACCACTATTTAAATGTAATTTTGGATTCTAGAATTTTAAAATTATGTATGACACATAAAAGGGCTTTAATTACTAAAATATGAACAATATCGAAAATACTAAAATTGAACATTGTTAAATTTTGTAGATGGCCACCAACAATAAAGATAATAATGATATCCCGTCAACTCACTCACTATCACTAAGAACCATTCTCTAAAAGGAGCGTCTAAACCATAATAACTTTATAGATTGGTTTCGAAACGTGAGAATTGTTCTCAAGCACGAGAAACGGTCGTATATTTTAGATGATCTGATTCCCGATCAACCTAATAAGGAGGATGAGGAGGCTTATAGTAATTGGGTGAAATACACTGTGCACTTGGTCCAAGTGTCTTGCCTCATGTTGGCAAGTATGACTCCAAATCTCCAAAAGAGTATGAACATCATGGAGCATACGACATGATTACCCAGTTGAAGGAAACATTCCAACAACAAGCAAGGGTAGAGCACTTCGAAATGGTTTCAAGCACTCCATGCATGTCGTATGGATGACACCCTATCTATTTCATCTTATGTACTTAAGATGAAAAGCCACATTGACCTCCTCGAAATGCTGAATTGTCCCATCTTGAAACAGTTGGCTACGGATTTGATCCTCAACTCTTTGTCAAAATGGTTTAACAACTTTGTCATGAACTATAACATGAACGGGTGGGACAAGAACATAAGCGAGCTTCACTCTATGCTCAAAACTGCCGAGGAGGCCATGGGTAAAAAGGTTTTACCCGTTCTCACCATCAATGATGGTGGGAACAAGAAGAGGCCTCACCCCGCACCCAAGGAAAATGTTACCAAGGGTAAAAAGCATTTTAGGGGAAAAGTAAAGGGCGTGGTAAGGGCGCCACCGCCAAAACCAGCGGATAAGAAGCAAAAGGATGCTTCAAATGACCCATGCTTTAAGTGTAGGGAGATTGGACATTGGGCAAGAAATTGTCCAGTTCATCTCAAGAGTTGTAAGCTAAGAGGGATGCTAGGCAAACCTCAGGTACAATTTTCATGATTCATATTGATCTAAATTTAATATCCTCTAACACATGGGTATTGGATACCGGATGTGGAACTCACATTTGCAACTTATTGCAGGGGTTCAAACGAAGCAAGGACTTCCAGAAAGGGGATGTTAGCCTCTACATGGGGAATAGGGAAAAAGTTCAAGTTGAAGTCTATGGGGACTACATCTTGAAGCTTCCAAATGGTTTGGAAGCAATTTTGAACAATGTTTTGTATGCTCCTAGTTTGACTAGGAACATTATTTATGTTGCCTAGTTAAGTCATATGGTTATGTTTTAACATTTATTGAAAATGAAATTCATGTTTCCTTAAATGGCATATTTTATTTTAAACCTATTCCTATTAATGGTATTTATGAATTGGTTCATAATAACACATTATATGGTAGCTCATTGTACCAAAACACCACCAAGAAACTCAAATTGGATTTGAGTGATACCTATTTTTGGTATTGCCGTCTTGGTCATATAAACAATTGAAAGGATCGGGATCTAGTTTGATCAATTAGATTAAGATTTTCAGCGGAATAGCACAAGAATTAGACGGAATTTAAGCAAGAATAATATGAATATTCAATCAAACAGTGACGGTTATAGAGAGAGAAATTTTTCTGCAAAGAGAATGTTTTCATTCACGCACACGCTTCACAATTACAAGGAAATTAGGTCAACATTCCTTTTATAAAGGAATGTGACATCAGCTGACGTCACTTGATAGTGACAGCTAACTGATTTATACAAACAACTGAAAGTAAACTAAACTACTGAAGATGTCCACAACAACTGAGGACACCTTCACAAAAAGCTTAGTATAAGCTAACATTACAACTACTGAAGTTATAACATGTGAAGTGTAAGACCTTCAGATGTTTTACATAATATAAAACTACTGATTACAAACTACTAAAAAGTAAACCATCACAACTACTGAATAGAACTACTTCAGCTGTTGTGACAACTTCTGAGAACTTGGTCTTCAGACTTTGTCTTCAGCAGTTGTCTTCAGACTTTGTCTTCAGCTGTTGTCTTCAGACTTTGTCTTTAGACTTTGTCTTCAGTTGTTGTCTTCAGACTTTGTCTTCAGCTGTTGTCTTCAGACTTTGTCTTCAGCAGTTGTCTTCAGACTTTGTCTTCCGACTTTATCTTCAGACTTTTGTAGGGTTTGTTGAATGATAAAACCAATTTTAACCTCTTATACTTTTAGAAAACGCAGCGGATATATATATATATATATATATATATATATATATATATTTAAAACATGATTATGAATCTGAAATTTCATGTTTTATGGTGACATATATATCAAAGAAACAAACCCAAAACAAAAGGATAATATATGTGAAGAAGCAAGCCATGAATAATATGTAAGTGTACATAAAATCACAGCTACATAAAGCTGTGATTAACTACCTTTCTCCAGCTAAAAGTCAACCAAGGAAGAGTGATAAGATGCTAAAGATTCGGCCAAGGCTCCAAGGAAGGACCCCTCAAGCTAGTATACCTCAAGCTAATGTGCAAACACTCTTCTTGTTAGAGAGATAAACACCAAAAGTGACTCCAAATCCTCTCAAATCAGCTGAAAAACCGAGAACCCTTTTGGGAGAGAGAGGGGCTCAAAAATATGTTTTGCATGTGTGTGTTAGATGATGTGGTTGAGTGTTGGACTAGCTCACAAGTTCTTTTGTTTTCAAGAAGGTAAAAACCCTCTCATTGGAGAGGGTGGGGCGGCTGAAAATCCCCTCTAGAAAAAGTTTCCCCCTTAAAATTTAACTAAGCAATGTTATAGATTAGTCCCTTGTAAGTTTGTACAATTAACATTTAATTGTATAACTTATACACTTTTTTAATTACTTAATGTTATGTAACTAACTTAAATAACACTAAGTAATATTCTTCAACAAAATATCCTAATAAGTTGTTCCATCTCACATGCAACTTATTTAGAAAACCCATTTTCTAAATTTGGTGTTATTATTTAATTAAATGATCGTATCATCAATTGAATAATTGTCGGTGATTGCGAAGTTTGTTATTGGGTGTAACCCGACTTGGATCATGACATACTAACCGCATCAATGTTCTATGTGTCTTGAGCATATAGAATCCAACAATCTCCCACTTGCACAAGATTCCTAGAAGATTGATGCAAGTAGTAAATACCGCCTATCAACGGTTTACTACCCTTAATACGCATGACTTATAGCCATTCAATAACATCATCCCATTAAAGTATCCTACTTGAAATGATTTAGGTGAATTAATCATCTATCATTTTGTTACAGATGTCATGTCAAATCCCAGGACACAGAGTGATCATTCCTTGTTGATTTAACTTATCCAGGCCTTAGACATCTAACTCTCAACGAATAAGAGGAACAAATCCCATCTTGACTACATACGTTTCTCACAATCACCTTGTGTCACATCTGAACATAGTCTCATGTACTGTCAATTATTTCAGAACAGCGGATAACCAGATGAAGGTATGACACTTGGTGAATATCAAAACCCAATATGTATCTGAGGTCTGAGGATACCAAATGATATTCGCCTTTACTCAAAGTTACTTATGATCAATCAATAAGATTCCATGTAGTAAAGTTTGATTTACGGGTTAGTCCAATATTTGTATCCCATAAATATCTATGAACCTTGGTAGCAACCCATTACTCTATATTCATCCTTATGAATATCAACCAATCCAAGTTCATAATAATCTTACCCTCACACTTATTCCCACAAGTCTGAATGACTACGGACATTTAGAGTAAGCAATTTACTCATGGATTAAACATGCTAAATTGGAATATTAATTGAAACATTATTACCAAATAATTTTATTCAAATAATAAAGAGTTCCATATATTCAAATACAAAATTTACAGATCAAATCCAATCACTAGAATATTGAAGTCCCATGGCACAAGTATGACCTTCATGCTTTGCCTTTTCAAGGAGCTTCGTGAGAGGATCCACAATGTTTTGATCCATGTGAACTTTGCGAATACATATCTTTCCCTTTTCAACTTCATCTCGTATGTAGTTGAATCTCCGCTCAATGTGCCTAGTCTTTTGATGAGCACGAGGTCCCTTAATTTGAGCAATTGCACCCTCGTTATCACAAAAGATCTCTAGGGGGTCCTGAATGGAAGGGACAACCCCCAGATCGGCAATGAATTTCTTCAACCATGCAGCTTCTTGAGCTGCCAATGAGGCGGCGACGTATTCTGATTCTGTAGTTGATAGAGCCACCACATCCTGTTTGGAGCTCTTCCAAGAGACCGCTCCTCCATTCAGAATGAAAATATATCCCGATTGTGATCGTGAATCATCACAATCTGTTTGGAAACTAGCATCCGTGTAACCTTTTACAACAAGTTCCTCATCACCAGATCCATAGGTTAGGAACATATCTTTTGTCCTCCTTAGGTACTTAAGTATGTTCTTAACAACCATCCAATGACAGTTTCCAGGATTTTGCTGGTATCGGCTTGAAGTGCTTAAGGTGCATGACACGTCCGGTCGAGTGCATATCATTGCATACATGATGGACCCAATAGCAGATGCGTATGGGATTGCCTTCATTTTTTCTTGCTCATCCTTTGTGCTAGGACATTGAGTCGTACTCAATATCGTTCCTCTTTGAATAGGTACCGTACCTTTCTTAGAGTTCTCCATCTTGAACCTTTTTAAGATTTTATCAATGTATGCACTTTCATTTTAACCAATCATCCGCCTTGATCTATCCCTATAGATCTTTATTCCTAGAATATAGGCGGCCTCACCAAGGTCCTTGATGGAAAAACAACTTCCAAGCCAGGTTTTTACACCTTCCAAGGTTGGAATGTCGTTTCCAAATAGTAGTATGTCATCAACATATAATACCAGTAAGTGATGATGCTCCCACTAGCTTTCTTATATACACAAGCTTCGTCAGCGTTCTTGATGAATCCGAATTTAATTATTTCTTCATCAAAACGGTGATTCCAACTTCTTGATGCTTGTTTCAATCCATAGATTGATTTCTTTAACTTGCATACTTTGAAGGATGTTTTGGATCGACAAAACCTTCAGGCTGAACCATATAGACATCTTCCTCAAGATATCCATTTAGGAAGCGGTTTTGACATCCATTTGCCAAATCTCATAATCATAATGAGCTGCTATGGCAAACAATATCCTTATAGACTTTAGCATCGCAACAGGTGAGAAGGTTTCATCATAATCAACCCCTTGAGTTTGAGTGAAACCCTTTGTTACAAGTCTAGCCTTATAAGTATCCAAGTTTCCATGCATATCGGTTTTCTTCTTGAAAACCCACTTGCTTCTAACTACTTTGGACTTAAGAGGTGGTACAACCAAGTCCCATAGTTTATTGTCATGCATGGATTGCATCTCAACGCCCATGGCCTCGAGCCATTTGTCACAATCCGAATTGGACACTGCATCATGGTATGTGGTTGGTTCATCTGAATCTACCACATAGCATCCATCCATGAAAAATCCATATCTTTCTGGTGGATTACTAGTTCTACCACTTCTGCGAACGTTTTGTGTGTATTGATCAACCATTTGATCATCTTCAACATCCTTATGTTGAGTGCTAGTTTCAACCAAACGTGCATCGGGTTGTGGTTCTTGATCCTCCTCAAGATCCACTGTTCTACTGCTAGTTCCTTCCATAAGGAACTTTGCTTCTAAGAACTCACCCTTTCTGGCAACAAACACCTTTTGTTCCAGTGGATCATAGAAATAATATCCCATAGAATCTCTAGGGCATCCAACAATGATACACTTGGTGGATCGGACTTCCAATTTGTTTGGGGTGGGAGTCTTAACATAAGCCTCACAACCCCAGACCCTTAAATATGATAGGGATGGAACTCTTCCATGCCATATTTCATAGGGTGTCCTTTCCACCTTTTTGGTTGGGGCCATATTTAGAATACGGCCTGCGGAGAGCAAAGCGAAACCCCAAAATGATAGAGGTAGTGTGCTTCTAGCCATCATAGATCGGACCATATCCAATAAGGTTCGATTCCTCCTCTCAGACACACCATTATGTTGTGGTGTTCAAGGTGGAGTGAGTTGTGAGACAATGCCACAACTCCTAAGATGAAATTGAAAAGCATCACTTAGGTATTCACCTCCTCTGTCGGTGCGGAGAACTTTAATCCACTTGTTGAGTTGATTTTGTACTTCATTTTGAAAGATCTTGAACATTTCAAAACCTTCATCTTTGTGTCTTAACAGGTACACATACCCATAGCGACTATAATCATCGGTAAAGGTAATGAAGTATCTGTCACCATTCCTAGTCATTGGCTTAAAAGGACCACATACATCCGAATGTATGATTCCTAATAAATCTTTTGCCCTTTCGTTAGTTCCACTAAAGGGTGCCTTAGTCATTTTACCTTGTAAACAAGACTCACACACATCAAATGAATCACATTCACTTGTTTTTAAGAGACCATTCTTTTGTAGTGTTAGTATTCTTTTCTTGTTTATATGACCAAGATGACAATGCCAAAGATAGGTATCACTCAAATCCAACTTGAGTTTCTTGGTGCTAGTTTGGTACAATGACCTATTTAAGGTATTTTCATGAACCAATTCATAAATAGATTAATGGGAATAGCTTTAAAATAGAACATATCATTTAAGGAAACATGAATATCCTTTTCAATAAATGATAATACATATCCAAATTGTTTTAATAGGGCTACAGAAATAATATTCCTAGTCAAACTAGGAGCATACAAAACATTATTCAAAATTACTTCCAAACCATTTGAAAGTTCCAAGATGTAGTCACCACGGGCTTCAACTTGAACTTTAGCCCCATTGCCCATGTAGAGGCTAACATCCCCTTTCTTGAAGTCACTACTTCTTTTGAACCCCTGCAACAAATTGCAAATGTGAGTTCCACAACCGGTATCTAATACCCATGTGTTAGAGGATATCATGTTTAAATCAATATGGATCATGTATATTGTACCTAAGGTTTGCCCAGCATCCCTCTTTGCTTTCAACTCTTGGAGATGGATAGGACAATTTCTTGCCCAATGTCCAATCTCCCCACACTTGAAGCATGGGTCATTAGTAACAACCTTTTGCTTCTTCTCATATGGTTTGGGTGGCACCCTTACCACCCCTTTCCCCTTTCCCCATACGGGTCCCTTGCCCTTGGAAACCTTTGCCTTGGGTGTGGGATGAGGCCTTTTCTTGTTCCCACCTTCATTGATGGTGAGAACGGGTAAAACCCTTTTACCCATGGCCACCTCGGCCGTTTTGAGCATTGAGTGAAGCTCACCAATGCTTTTGTCCCAAGCATTCATGTTGTAATTCAACACGAATGTCTCGAACTTGTTGGTAAGGCCATTGAGGAACAAATCCGTGGCCAATTCCTTCGAGACAGGACAATTAAGCCTTTCGAGGCAGTCAATGTGGTTTTTCATCTTAAGTACATAAGATGAAATCGATTGGTTGTCGTCCATACGACATGCATGGAGTACTCGAACCGTTTCGAAGCGCTCAACCCTCGCTTGCTGTTGGAACGTTTCCTTCAGCTGGGTTATCATGTCATAAGCTCCGTGATGTTCATACTCCTTTTGGAGATCCGGAGTCATGCTCACCAGCATGAGACAAGACACTTGGATGGAGTCCTCAGTGTACTTAAGCCAATCATTATAGGCCTCCTCATCATCCTCAGCAGGTTGATCGGGGATACGGTCGTCTAAAATATATGATCGTCTCTCTTCCTTGAGAACGATTCTTAAGTTTCGATACCAATCAATGAAATTGTTATGATTTAGAAGGTCCTTTTGGATAATCACTCGTAATGATTGGGCGGACGCGGATGAATTATCATGATTATCATTATTGGTGGCCATCTACAAAATTTAACAAAGATCTATTTTAGTAATTTTGATATTGTTATTTTAAATAATTAATACTTTTTAAGATCATTTTTATATTAAAATCTAGAACCCAACATTACATTTAAATTGTTGTTAGGTGACCTTTATCCCATGATTTAAATTAATCAGGTGGTCAACGATTGACGGTTGCAACCATTTGCAACTTCTAGAGGTATGGGATCGACTTTAAACATCATATGTAAAGTCGGCATGTTAATCCCATCAACACCATTTGGAAACCATATTGTAGGTGATCCATTTAACATGGTTTACAAATCAAGTTACCCTACTTGCACACACATGTGAGTTTACCAACATAAGTGGTTAGGTGACCTTTATCCCACAAATGTGGTATCCCCACCTTAAGTCACAAGTTCCCTCTAAATGGTTAGGTGACCTTTATCCATTAAGAGTTTCCAAATGACTCAAGTGTTGTGCAAAAGGACGGTGTTAAACTTGGTGGAAATATTGTTTGAAAAAATTTAGAGATTTCATAATTCTAGTTTAGAAACTCTATGTACTTGTACTTCATGATTTCAAATACAAGATACCCTATGGTCCTTTAATTAAAACCCATTTAATCTTAAATCATTAAATCGTTTTAATAACCTTTTATTACCTTTTAATGATTAAGAACCAATAATAAGATTGTTAAGATCATAGAAAGGTTAGTTAAAGCAAATATCACATACATGCATCAACCACAATAATATAAACAAAACAACATAGCATATGTGCATAACCATAGCATCTAAAGTGGTCCACACTTGTTTTCCATCACAAGTGTGGTCCATAGGCATTCCTAAGGGTCACAACAAAACACATAGAAAGCTTCCAAAACCCTCCACTTGAAACCGCATCCAAAATGCTCCATGTTTCTCCTTTGTGCTTCCAATCCATACGTCTTCACATTACAAGATATAAAGTCCTAATACAAGATATCTAGTAAAATGAAAATACACCTAATCTATTTATTACAACCCAATAATAAATAAATTACTTTTTAAACAAAGCACAAATGAATAAATATATACAACCCCATTGAATAAACAAATACAACCATTGCAATCATCCAAACAACATAAGGCCAAAGGCTAGGTTATGCACCAATATAAACATTCATCATATCATCCAAAATATAACAATGAATCCCACAAAACCCACGAAATTCAGCCAACATAAACTGAAATTTCTGGTTTCAAACATTGTCCAAACAACACAACATATCAACATACATATCTTTCAAGGTTTAATCACAAGCATGTGTAATATAACCTTGAAAGTTGGGGATTCAACAAAACAGAATATAGCAGCCCTTAAAAGGGTTATAAGGTCCCATAAAAAAATATTATAAGGACAAGAACAAGCAAGCTATCCACATAACCGGCTCTTGATGCCATTGTAGGGTTTGTTGAAAGATAAAACCAATTTTTAACCTCTTATACTTTCAGAAAACGCAGCGGATATATATATATATATATATATATATATATATATATATATGTATGTATGTATATATTTTAAAACATGATTATGAATCTGAAATTTCATGTTTTATGGTGACATATATATGAAGAAACAAACCCAAAACAATAGGATCATATATGTGAATAAGCAAGCCATGAACAATATGTAAGTGTACATAAAATCACAGCTACACAAAGCTGTTATTAACTACGTTTCTCCAGCTAAAAGTCGACCAAGGAAGAGTGATAAGATGCTAAAGATTCGGCCAAGGATCCAAGGAAGGACCCCTCAAGCTAGTATACCCCAAGCTAATGTGCAAACACTCTTCTTGTTAGGGAGATAAACACCAAAAGTGACTCCAAATCCTCTCAAATCAGCTGAAAAACCGAGAACCCTTTTGGGAGAGAGAGGAGCTCGAAAATCTGTTTTGCATGTGTGTGTTAGATGATGTGGTTGAGTGTTGGACTAGCTCACAAGTTCTTTTGTTTTCAAGAAAGTAAAAACCCTCTCATTGGAGAGGGTGGGGCGGCCGAAAATCCCCTCTACACAAAGTTTCCCCCTTAAAATTTAACTAAGCAATGTTATAGATTAGTCCCTTGTAAGTTTGTAAAATTAACATTTAATTGTATAACTTATACATTCTTTTATTACTTAATGTTATCTAACTAACTTAAATAACACTAAGTAATATTCTTGAACAAAATATCCTAATAAGTTGTTCTATCTCACATGCAACTTATTTAGAAAACCCATTTTCTAAATTTGGTGTTATTATTAATTACATGATCATATCATCAATTGAATAATTGTCGGTGATTGCAAAGCTTGTTATTGGGTATAACCCGATTTGGATCATGACATACTAACCGCATCAATGTTCTATGTGTCTTGGGCATATAGAATCCAACAACTTTGTCTTCAGACTTTGTCTTCAGACTTTGTCTTCAGACTTTGTCTTCAGACTTTGTCTTCAGACTTTGTCTTCAGACTTTGTCTTAAGCTGTTGTAGACCACTTCAGTTGTTTTGATGTCTATGGGACTTAAACATTTTTCTGATCTGGCTCATTGGTTCTTTTGCTCCAACAAACTCCCCCTGAACCAATGCAGCCAAAACCGTTAAGATTATTGAAGTCCCACTTATTGGCAGAAACATTTTCTGGATCAGCTCAGAAATCTTCAAATTAAACTCAGGCCAGGGAAGAGGTTTCAAAAGGTTTGATTGGCTAAGGATGAATAGGAACTCTGTCTTGGGGAATTGGACACAGAGCTGTTACCCCATCCATGAGACCTACTTCCCAATGATGAGTCTGTAAGACTCTCTAACATAGGCCTCAAGGAATACAACTTGTTCTTCCATTGTGAGTTCATCAGCCTTACTTTCAAAGAAGAACTCAGGCCCATAGTACTCTGATAAGTACTTAACATTCTTTCCATTATTTAGCTCCACAATAGTTATTTCTCTATATGCAAACTCATCAGGATGAGTGCCTTCAAGTAACAACTGGAGCTCATTTCTTCTTATTTCTTCAAGCTTCTTGTAGATCAACCCCTTCTTTACCATTTTGTTTTCTATTAAAGTTTGTGGAGTCATCTTAGACTTGTAAGCTCTCTTGAAGTCATCAAGGATTTCCTAGGGTGACACTACAATGGCCAACATTATCACAGCATCTACAATCTTCTTTACTTGGCCATTGTATCTACTTGGAATCTTCTTTTTATGAATTCTGTCACTTACTCTGGGGTCAGGCCAAATTCTCACTCTCTCTTTCTGATATTGAAATGTGAATCTGAGAGCATACAACCTCTAAGCATGTTTCTTCATAGCTTGTATGGATGAAGACTTAGGAAACTCTTTATCAACCATTCTTAACAACTGCTCATCATGTTGTTTGTGCTGTTCTTCTTCTTCAAGTTTGACTTTTACCATTTGACTTTGGATGTCAGGTGTGATTGTTGTTGGTTGACTCCTGGGCTCAGGCATCTTTATTTTAAGAATACTAGAGATTGGCAGACTATCATCCTCATCATCATCTTCTTCTTCTTCCATCCTCAACACCCTTCTCTTCCTCTTGGGTGCATCATTGGTAGTGGTTTGAGTAGGTTTCTTATGTAAAGGAGTTGGTTTTGAGGGTTGTGAAGTTGATTGTTTTGGTGTAGAAGATTGTGTAGGCTGCTCTAGCATCTTGGTTGTTAGTGAAGCTTTGGATAACTTTGCCATATCAGACCTTTTCCCAGCACCAGCTTCATCAAAAGCTTTTATGATCAATCCTTTGTTGAATACTTGAGAAGAACAGATTCTGGTGGTTATCTCCAAAATACTATCTCTGGACCATGACTTCACTTCAATGATTGATCTTCCCAAATGCTTTGATATGAATCTTGTCATAGCTTCCAGCCTTTCCCTTTCTTTCTCACTCCAACTTGCCCATCTATGTTCAATCTCTTGAATCTCTAGCCTTCTGATTTCAGAGTCAAGTTTGGCTATGTCAAAACCTTGTCTGAAGAGTTGGTCAATGATCTTATCAATAGATCTGCTATGTTGCTCATCAGCTTCTTTGATCAGTTCTTCTAACTTCTTCTCACCTTCAATCTGTTCAGCACTCTTCTTTCTATTGTAGGTGATCATCTCCTTTTCTTTCTTCTCTTTTTCTTCTTCCTCTTCAACTCTTTTTCTTTTGTCTGCTTTCACTGACTTAGACTCCCCCTTTTTGGTTGCATTGGGTTCAGGGGTTTGAATGTCAGAAAGTCTCTTTGAAATAGCACCATCAACTAAGGTTTGAAGATTTGAGGAAAGACTCTCATCAATGGCTTGATGCACAATGTTAGTGATGATGGAAGTGATGAGAGGTAAGGAGATTGAAAGGCAGCAACCATTTGCTCAGAGGGGTTCTGTCCCTGAGAAATGGTGCCTGAATCAGAGGCTGGTCGCATTGTTATTGGTGGGAGTGGCTCAGTGTTTGGGAGAGCTTCAAAAGAAACTGCCATCTGTGGGTGAATTTCGGCAGATGGACTTGATTCTTGTGACATTTTAGGAAGCAGTTCTTGTAGTCTGCAAACCTAAGCCTCAAGAATGGTGTTATGGGCTAGAACATCAAAGAAAAAGCCCAGGTCATCATCAGTCTTTGCTGAATCATCTGAAATTCTCATTAAATCAGGATGAACATGTGCTGAGTGTAGATCAGTATTCACATGTGCCCCTATTTCTTGGAACTGGGGACTTCCTGCCTCAGGATTATGTCCTTCATTAGCAGTTGCCTCTGGTAAGATCTTAGAGATGATTCCAACTTCATCCTATTCATGTGCTGAAACAGGAGAAGAGGCAGCCTCACGAGATGTTCGAGTCTCCTCCTCTACACAGGGAGATTGAACTTTGTAATCCCTGTGCTGTGGGTTATCAGCCACATTATAATCCTCTCCCTCAACTGTTGAGGTTCTCCTAGTGGTAATAGGTTTCTAGGGAGGGTTAGAGGAACGTAGTTGAGTCAGCACTTGTGCAATAACCACAGTTGGGCTTGTAGGGGTGGCTTCAATGGGAGATAAGGGTGAAGAAGATTGCACCTGGGGTGAATGGTGCTCTTCAATGGCAATCTTCTCAAGTGAGAGAGATTCTAGTAATGTGGTTTCCCCATTTTTGGTTGCATCAGGATCCAATTGAGAGGATACCTGAGCGGTTTTAGCTGGTAGAGTCATGGAAACTACAGGGGGATTACTACCCGTAGTTTCATCCTGCCTTTGTGTTGCAGGGGCATCATTAGGGGACTCAACTCCCTGAGTAGCTTTTTGGTTTGTTTGGATTGTGGTTTGGAGGGGACTTTGGATTTGGAGGATGAGGCTGTGAGTTCCTTTTGCTTGGGTTTTAGCAGTTTGGCAGCCTCTTTGAGTTGTGGGTCAGAGTTGTGCCTGGAGTATACCTCAGTTAAAACCACCACAGCAGGGACTCCAAGGCCAACAGGGCCATCAGATTTTAATTGATTTATGACTATGGCCATAAGAAACCTGGGATATAATATCCATCTGTTAGCGACAGGTTTCATTGCCAGATCTTTTAATTCCAAAAATATAATTTCAGAAAAATTTAAGCTTTTACGTTCAAGGATAGAATACAATACCTGCTGCCACCTGGATGACATTTGATCCCATGAAGAGGATTTGGGGGCAAGGCAGACATTAATCATGTGAAAGATTAGGTGTTTAGCATCATGGACGTGCTTCTTCAGAATGGTTGTAGCACTTAGGTCGCCCTCATATCCATGGTTGATGAATGATAGATCAGTGGTGCCCTTCGGGTATTTGGTGATGAAGGTGGCATCATTCAGATCTAGGGTTTGGCGAATGATAGCAGGAGTGACGACCACCTTCTTCTGGTTTACAAAAGACTGGAGAGTGATCACGACATCATTCTCACCGGTATGGACAGTGACATTTGTCCAGAATTGGCGAAGGGTATCGAGATAGATGGTTGGATTCAGAAGAAAAGCAGTTTGATATGGGGAATCAACCATCAGATCAATGGCAGCATCAAACTTAGTCCAAAAGGCCGATTTTGTGAAGTAGGCAACACAGTTGTGTCGTGGTTTGATTTGCATGGTCGCCATTAATGGAAGATGAACGTTCGGAAAACGACTTATGAAAAGTTTGAAGTTAGGGTTAGGTATTTATAGGTTTGGAAACAGCTGAAAGAAAACAACTAAAAGTTTTGGTGTTAGTCATCAGTTGTTAGAAAACGACTGAAGACATGGTTTTAACTTTCAGATGTTGTAAACAACTGAAGACTTGGTGTTAGTCATCAGTAGTTTGAAACTACTGAAGACTTGGTTTTGGCTTCAGTTGTTTTGAAAGGAACAACAGTTGTTTGAAACAATTGAAGAGAAAAATTAGTTGTTTCATTTGACCTTAACACTTACTCAGCACATTATCTGATTTTCAGATGTTTCACTGGTCATCAGTACTTATCTGTTAAAACAGGCATCAGTAGTCGTAACTACATTAGTACTTTTCAACAAATGAAGTACTTTAGTACTTTTAAGTAATTTAGTCTTCAGTAGTTATGAAAACTACTAAAGATAAAATAACTTATCAGTACTTATTTTTGACAGCTGTATACTAATGCTCATCAGTACTTGTGAACTGAGATCATCAGTAGTTGTCAAATCATTCAAGCTGCAGCATACCAAGCCTTAGCACCAAATTTTGGAAAGTTGCACTGTCCAAAGGCTTAGTAAATATATCTGCAAGCTCATCAGCACTAGGAACAAACTTTGGATCAATCAGACCTTTTTCATAACAATCCTGATAAAATGATGTCTGATCTCAATATGTTTGGTCCTAGAATGCTAGACAGGATTCTTAACAATACAAAGAGCTGAAGCACTATCCATCAGTAAAGGAGTCTTAGTCTCTGTAATGTCATAATCCAGTAATTGATTCTGAAGCCAGAGTACTTGAGATGTACTCTGCTTCAGCAGTGGATGTGGCAACTAAAGTTTGTTTCATACTCTACCAAGAAACTAAACAATTGCCTAGAAATTGGCATCCACTAGAGGTTGATTTTCTGGCTAATTTACACCCTGCATAGTAACTATCAGAGAAAGCAACTAATTTGCAAGAGTGCCTAGTGTAATACCTAAGTCCTAGAGATTGAGTTCCTTGCAAATATCTAAAGATCCTTTTGACTGCAAACATATGGGATACTTTAGGTGCAGCCTGAAATCTAGCACAGACACAAGTTGCAAACATAATGTCTGGTCTAGAAGCTGTAAGGTACATCAAGGAACCAATCATACATCTGTAAAGAGTTTCATCAATTGTTTTACCTTTCTGATCAGCATCTAGTTGTGTGGTGTTGCACATGGGAGTAGAGCAGGGCTTACAGTTTTGTAAATCAAACTTTTTCAACAAGTCCTTTGTATATTTTAATTGATGAATGAAAGTTCCATCAGCCATTTGTTTGATTTACAAGCCCAGAAAGAACTGTAATTCTCCCATGGCACTCATTTCAAACTTTTGTTGCATCAACTTAGTAAAGGCATCACACAACTATGGATCAGAGGATGCAAAAACAATATAATCTACATAAATTTGAGCAAGGAGCTTATGTATGCCTACTTTCTTAATGAACAAAGTTTTATCTATGGAACCTCTAGTGAAATTATTTTGAAGAATAAAATTAGACAGTGTTTCATACCAGGCTCTGGGAGCTTGTTTTAACCCATAAAGAGCCTTATCAAGCTTATACACCCAATCTAGATGTTTATGATCTTCAAAACCTGGTGGTTGACACACATAAAATTCTTCTTTTATTTTACCATATAAGAATGCACTTTTGACATCCATTTGAAAAACTTTAAGATTATGGAAAGCAGCATAAGCTAAGAACAATCTGATTGCCTCCAGTCTGGCTACAGGGGCAAAGGTTTCATCATAATCAATACCTTCTTCTTATGAAAACCCCTATACAACCAGTCTGGCCTTATTCTTGACATTTTGACCAGCTTCATCTATCGAATGTAAGAAGAAGGTCCATACAAATCTGGAATAATCATCCATAATTACCAGACAGTATTTTTTCTTTGCCATGCTCATCACTCTTACTGGACCAAAAAGATCCATATTCAGTAATTGCAAGCTGGCAGTGGACTTTGGTTCTTCTTTTGGAGGGAATGATACTTTGTGTTGCTTTCCTTTTAAACAAGCAAAACAGTTGTCATCATATTTGAACTCCTTTAATGGCAGACCTCTCACTAAACCATGATGGATAAGCTGGTTCATGTTTTTAAGATTCACATGACCAAGCCTTCTGTGCCATAGTTTACATTCCTTAGGAGAGGCCTTGGAGAACAGACATGGATGGCCTTTTAGATCAATTTTCTTTGATAAGTCTAAGGCATATACTCTTCCAATCCTGTTGGCCTTCAGGAGAGTATATTCATCCAATATCTTGTCAATCATTCTCAAAACATTGGAAGCCAGAATTCGACAGTACTGACTCGTGAAAAGTGCAACATGTCCTTTATCACACATTTGACTGACAGTCAACAAGTTGTACTTGAGATTCTCCACATGGTTAACGTCATCAAATCTTATCTCACCATTTGACACAAGCCTTTGCTGATGATGTAACCCTTAGCATCGTTACCAAAGATACAAATCCCTTCTTTCCTTGAGAGTAGTCATGAAGAAGAGAACTGCTCCCTGTCATACGCATAGATCCTCCACTGTCCGCATACCAGATGCTTCTATGGCATGCTGAAGAACCCTGCATTTGTCATAACAAACTAGTTAGCTTTTAAGACCCAAACCATTTTGGTTTTGGGTCTGTTCTTATCAACAGATTTTATACTAACTAATTTGTCATGATTAACAACCGTTAAAAGTGGAGATGGTGCTGAAAAGGATTCCTTTGATTTTGGCTTAGTTTTCCTTTTTAGTGGTTTAATCACAGGTACATCATTTGGTTAACTCTCCCCAATAGATGTTGAACCATCATAACAAGTTGTGTCTGATTGGTGGTTAAAGCCTTCAGTTCAGCAGACACATCCGTACTGTTTTTGATTGGTTCCTGTGACTCACCATGTCCTCCTTTTTAAAAGACACAGACTTAGTCTGGTGTTTTGATATTCCATGAGGAATATTTTCAGCTGTTTTATGATAAACCCCTTCCTTCTTTTTAGATTTTTGTAAGAACTTTGGGTTATCAGAATGAGATGATTGTGGCACAAACTTGGTTTCAAATTCATCTTTCATTTTATTAATTTTATTTTTAATGATTTTATCTTTGTTGAATTTTGAACCCTTTCTGTACCAACATTCATCAGTGAGATGATTAAATAGACCACATATTTCACATGGCTTTTTCTTCATCTTCTGTTGTTCAACTGCTGAAGAAGATGAAATTACTGAAGGTGTGTTCTTCAGTACTTTCTTCCTCTCAGTACTTATGTTAAGTACAGAAGGATTTGTAACAACTGAAGACTTGTTCCTCAGAAGTTTTCTATCAGTACTTTTGGATTTCCTGATAGACTCTTCAGTAGTTGTCAAACCATATGTGTTTTCATTTGGTTTGAAATGTTCTTCTGGTGTTGTTACTTGCTCTTCAGTACTTTGAATACTTTGTGAGACAACACCTGAAGTGGTTAGCTTTTCATTGATCATGTGTTTATCAGCAGTGAGACCATTAGTAGATTGATTAGCTGAGGTACTATTACTGACTTCATCCTCTGATTTTGCATGGTCACTTAAGGATGAGACACATGATGATGTGGTGTGGGAATTGCTTTCACCTTCAGATTTTACTTCTGTCTTGGGAGTAAAATCTGTAGGAGGTACAATGTGATTATACCCAATCCCAAACATCACATTTGAAGTTGTTTGCTTACTGAGAAGCATTTCAAACCCCTTGCAGGATGTTACCCAGCGTTTGCACTCTACTTGAGTAGCTGCAAGTGTTTCTTTGAGATTCTTATGATTCTCTAAAATGACCTCTACCTTTGCCTTTTCATCAGTGATGTGGCATTTTAATTTGTAAATCTCATAATCTTTTTCCTTTATGACAGACTCAAACTCAGCTTTTCTTTTGGAAATCACTTTCTCTAGGTCAAGATTTTGATTAATTAAAGCTACATTTGCTTCTCTAATTGAGACAAAAGTAGTTATGCATGACTCAGAACACAACTTGCCCTTAGCCTCAGAAGATACCTATGGTACCTGTGATGATGAGGCATTTGAGCATGAACCAACAGAAGACTCCACGGCCATAAGAGCAAGATTTCTGAAAGGATTTTCACCACCATGTTGACAAGCACCAGAAAACACTTATTCAGAATAACCAGAAAGATCATCTGGTAAGCTACTCCAGTCAACAACTCCAGGTGTGAAAAAGCTTTGATGTGATTGAGATTGAGATTGTTGATTTGATTGAGATAGTTGAGGCTCAGGTAGGGCATGTGGTTGTTGAGCTATGGGTACAGGAACCTGATTGGACTGAGGCATGTAAAAGCAGGGATAAGGATATGGCATTTGACCTTGAGGGACAAAATATGTAGGAGATGATTGAATTTGTGAATGATGACCAGAACTGGTAGAGTGTTGCCCTTTGTTTTGTGAGCTATTGCATGGAAAGGTCACAAAGGGTGCAGAAGAGTTAGATCCAGATGATCTACACTCTCTTGCAAAATGTCCAAGTCTATGGCACTTGTGACACCTCAACTTGCTCTTGTCAAAACCAACTTTGGTTTCCAGAGAGACCAGGAGATTTTCTACCTGTCCTTGACGGGTTTGCAAGAACACAAAATCATGTTTAACCATTTAAACTTTCAGAAAAACGCAGCGGACATATATATAGCTTAAAAACCCATTTTAAAGCTGAATATTTCATGTTCTTAGTGTCCATTTAATGTAGAAAAGCAAACCCAAACAAAAGGATCATGTATGTGAATGAAACAAGCTATGACAATACATAAACGTACATAAAATCACAGCTTGAACAAGCTGTGACAACTACCTTGTTCCAGCAGCAAATGTCGACCAAAATGAGGTGTTTGATGCTTGTTCTTTTGGCCAAGACTTCAAGGAGGAGTCCTCAAGTGCTTATACCCCAAGCCTTGTGAAGCATACACAACTCTTGCTAGGGAGAGATCACCAAATCAAGACAAAAACTCCTTCAAAGGCTGCTGTTGAGCCGAGACCTTGAGAGAGGTTTTTTTCTTTCAAAATTGCATGTAATGTGTGTGGTTCATCTGATTTTTGAGTCCAAGACTCAATTAAATGTGTGTTGGTGGTCAAAACATGTTGGTCCAATAGAATGAGAGGGGAGGGGCGGCCAAGAAGGGGTTTAAAACCCTTTTCCCTCTCAAAACTATCACACATTGAAATGTCATTTATACTAGACATACAATTAATTGTATGTACAAGATATATAAATGTAATTACATACTTATACAATAACCATTTAATTTATAAGCTGTAATTTTCACTTAATATTGGGTGTCATCTAACTAATTTAAACAACACATCAAATAATATTGTTGAACAAAATATCCTAATAAGTTGTTCACTTACATGCAACTTATTTAGAAAACCCATTTTTTCTAAATTGGTGTGAATATTTAATTGCATGATCACATCATCAATTAATATTAATTGGTGTTTGCCAAGCTTGTTGTTGGGTATAACCCGACTTGGATCATAACGTACTAACCACATCAATATTCTAAGTGTCTTGGGCACACAGAATCCAACAATCTCCCACTTGCCCAAGATTCATAGAAGATTGATGCAAGCAGTAAATACCACCTAACAATGGTTCACTACCCTTAATACGCATGACTTGTAGCCATTCAATAACATCATCCCTTTCAAGTACCCTACTTGAAATGATTTAGGTGAATCAATCATCTATCCTTTTGTTTCAGATGTCATGTCAAATCCAAGAACACGGAATGATCATTTCTTGTTGATGTAACTTATCAGGCCTTAGACATCTAACTCTCAACGAATAAGAGGAACAAATTCCATCTTGACTACATATGTTTCTCACAGACACCTTATGTCATACCTGAATATACCCTTATGTACTGTCCACTATTTCAGAACAGTGAAGAAGAAGCTCAAGGTATAATACTTGGTGAATATCAAAACCAATATGTATCTCAGGTCGGAGGATACCAAATGATATTCGCCTTTACTCAAAATTACTTATGATCAATCAATAAGATTCCATGTAGTAAAATTTGAGATGCGGGTTAGTCCAATATTTGTATCCCACAAATATCTATGAACCTTGGTAGCAACCCATTGCTCTATTCATCCTTATGAATATCAACCAATCCAAGTTCATAATAGTCTTACCTTCAAACTTGTTCCCACAAGTGTGAACGACTACGGACATTTAGAGTAAACATTTTACTCATGGATTAAACATGCTAAATTGGAATATTATTTGAAACATTATAACCAAATAATTTTATTCAAATAATAGAAAGTTCCACATATTCAAATACAAAATTTATAGATCAAATCCAATCACTAGAATATCGAAGTCCCATGGCACAAGTATGACATTCATGCTTTGCCTTTTCAAGGAGCTTCGTGAGAGGATCCGCAACGTTTTGATCCGTGTGAACTTTGCGAATACATATCTTTCCCTTTTCAACTTCATCGTATGTAGTTGAATCTCCGCTCAATGTGCCTGGTCTTTGATGAGCACGGGGTTCCTTGATTTGTGCAATCGCACCCTCGTTGTCACAAAAGATCTCTAGGGGTCCTGAATGGAAGGGAAACCCCCAGATCGGCAATGAATTTCTTCAACCATGCAGCTTCTTGAGCTGCCAATGAGGCGGCGACTATTCTGATTCTGTAGTTGATAGAGCCACCACATCCTGTTTGGAGCTCTTCCAAGAGACAGCTCCTCCATTCAGAATGAAAATGTATCCCGATTGAGACCGTGAATCATCACGATCGGTTTGGAAACTCGCATCCGTGTAACCTTTTACTACGAGTTCCTCGTCACCAGATCCATAGATCAGGAACATATCTCTTGTCCTCCTTAGGTACTTAAGTATGTTCTTAACAGCCATCCAATGACTGTTTCCAGGATTCTGCTGGTAACGGCTTGTCATGCTTAAGGCGCATGACACGTCCGGTCGAGTGCATATCATTGCATACATGATGGATCCTATAGCAGATGCGTATGGGATTGCCTTCATTTTATCTTGCTCTTCCTTTGAGCTTGGACATTGAGTCGTACTCAATATCGTTCCTCTTTGAATAGGTACGGTACCTTTCTTAGAATCTCCATCTTGAACCTCTTCAAGATTTTATCAATATATGCACTTTGATTCAAACCAATCAACCGCCTTGATCTATCCCTATAGATCTTTATTCCCAGAATATAGGCGGCTTCACCAAGATCCTTAATGGAAAAACAACTTCCAAGCCAGGTTTTTACACCTTCCAAGGTTGGAATGTCATTTCCAAATAGCAGTATGTCATCAACATACAATACTAGGAAAGTTATTGTGCTCCCACTAGCCTTCTTATACACACAAGCCTCATCAGCGTTTTTGATGAAACCAATTTCTTTACTTCCTCATCAAAACGGTGATTCCAGCTTCTCGATGCTTGTTTCAATCCATAGATTGATTTCTTTAACTTGCATACTTTATTAGGATGTATTGGATCGACAAAACCTTCAGGCTGAACCATATAGACATCTTCCTCAAGGTATCCATTTAGGAAAGCGGTTTTGACATCCATTTGCCAAATCTCATAATCATAATGAGCAGCTATGGCAAACAATATCCTTATAGACTTTAGCATCGCAACAGGTGAGAAGGTTTCATCATAATCAACCCCTTGAGTTTGAGTGAAACCTTTTGCTACAAGTCTAGCTTTATAAGTATCCAAGTTTCCATGCATATCCGTTTTCTTCTTAAAATCCACTTACATCCAACTATTTTGGAGTTAAGAGGTGGTACAACCAAGTCCCATACTTGATTGTCATACATGGATTGCATCTCAACGTTCATGGCTTCTAGCCATTTGTCACAATCCGTATTGGACACTGCATCATGGTATGTGGTTGGTTCATCAGAATCTATCACATAGCATCCATCCATGAAAAATCCATATTTTTCTGGTGGATTACTAGTTCTACCACTTCTGCGAACGTGTTGTGTGTATTGATCAACCACTTGACCATCCTCAACATCCTCATGTTGAGTGCTAGTTTCAACCAAACGTGCATCGGGCTGTGGTTCTTGATCTTCCTCAAGATCCACTGTTCTACTGCTAGTTCCTTCCATAAGGAACTTTGCTTCTAAGAACTCACCCTTTCTGGCAACAAACACTTTTTGTTCCATTGGATCATAGAAATAATATCCCATTGAATCTCTAGGATATCCAATAAAGATACACTGGTGGATCGGACATCCAATTTGTTTGGGGTGGGAGTCTTAACATAAGCCTCACATCCCCAAACCCTTAAGTACGATAGGGATGGAACTCTTCCATGCCATATCTCAAAAGGTGTCCTTTCCACCTTTTTGGTTGGGGCCATGTTTAGAATACGGGCGCGCGGAGAGCAAAGCGAAACCCCAAAATGATAGAGGTAATGAGCTTCTAGCCATCATAGATCGGACCATATCCAATAAGGTTCGATTCCTCCTCTCAGACACACATTATGTTGTGTGTTCCAGGTGGAGTAAGCTATGAGACAATCCCACAACTCCTAAGATGATCTTGAAAAGCTTCACTTAGGTATTCACCTCCTCTATCGGTACGGAGAACTTTATTGACTTGTTGAGTTGATTTTCTACTTCATTCTTGAAGATTTTGAACATTTCAAAAGCTTCATCTTTGTGCCTTAATAAGTACACATACCCATAGCGACTATAATCGTCAGTAAAGGTAATGAAGTATCTTTCACCATTCCTAGTCATTGGCTTAAAAGGACCACATACATCCGAATGTATGATTCCTAATAAATCCTTTGCCCTTTCGGTAGTCCCACTAAAAGGTGCCTTAGTCATCTTACCTTGTAAACAAGATTCACAAACATCAAATGAATCATATTCATTTGTTTTTAAAAGACCATTCTTTTGAAGTGTTTGTAAACGTTTCTTGTTTATATGGCCAAGACGACAATGCCAAAGATAGGTATCACTTAAGTCCAACTTGAGTTTCTTGGTGTTAGTTTGGTACAATGAACTATTTAAAGTATTTTCATGAACCAATTCATAAATACCATTAATGGGAATAGCTTTAAAATAGAACATTTCATTAAAAGAAACATGAATATTTTCCTCAACGAATGATAATACATATCCAATTGTTTTAACAGGGCTACAGAGATAATATTCCTAGTCAAACTAGGAGCATACAAAACATTGCTCAAAATTACTTCCAAACCATTTGAAGTTTCAAGATGTAGTCACCACGGGCTTCTACTTGAACTTTAGCCCCATTGCCCATGTAGAGGCTCACATCCCCTTTCTTGAAGTCACTACTTCTTTTGAACCCCTGCAACAAATTGCAAATGTGAGTTCCACATCCGGTATCTAATACCCATGTGTTAGAGGATATCATGTTTAAATCAATATGGATCATGTATATTGTACCTGAGGTCTGCCCGCATCCCTCTTTGCTTTCAACTCTTGGAGATGGACGGACAATTCCTTGCCCAATGTCCAATCTCCCCACACTTGAAGCATGGGTCATTAGTGGCAACCTTTGCCTTTTCTCTTGTGGTTTGGGTGGCACCCTGCCACCCCTTTCCCTTTTCCCCAGCGGGTCCCTTACCCTTGGCAACCTTTGCCTTGGTGCGGGACGAGGCCTTTTATTGTTCCCACCTTCATTGATGGTGAGAACGGGTAAAACCCTTTTACCCATGGCGCCTCGGCCGTTTTGAGCATTGAGTGAAGCTCACCAATGCTTTTGTCCAAGCATTCATGTTGTAGTTCAACACGAATGTCTCGAACCTTTTGGTAAGGCCATTGAGGATCAAATCCGTGGCCAATTCCTTCGAGACGGACAATTAAGCCTCTCGAGGCGGTCAATGTGACTTTTCATCTTAAGTACATAAGATGAAACAGATTGGTTGTCGTCCATACGACATGCATGGAGCGCTCGAACCGTTTCGAAGCGCTCAACCCTTGCTTGCTGTTGGAACGTTTCCTTCAGCTGGGTTATCATGTCATAAGCCCCGTGGTGTTCATACTCCTTTTGGAGATCCGGAGTCATGCTCGCTAGCATGAGACAAGACACTTGGACGGAGTCCTCAGTGTATTTCAGCCAATCATTAAAGGCCTCCTCATCATCCTCGCTAGGTTGATCGGGGACAGGGTCGTCTAAAACATACGATCGTCTCTCTTGCTTGAGAACAATTCTCAAGTTTCGATACCAATCGATGAAGTTGTTATGGTTTAGACGTTCCTTTTGGAGGATCGCTCGTAGGGATTGGTTGGACGCGGATGAGTTATCGGAATTATCATTATTAGAGGCCATCTACAAAATTTAACAAAGTTTTATTAGTATTTTCGATATTGTAATTTTAATAACAAATGTCTTACAAGACTTTTATATTAAAATCTAGAACCCAATATTACATTTAAATTGTGGTTAGGTGACCTTTATCCCACGTTTTAAATTAATAAGGTGGTCAACGTTTGACGATTGCAACCATTTGCAACTTCTAGAGGTATGGGATCGACTCTTGAACATCATATGTAAAGTCGGCATGAAAATCCATCAACACCATTTGGAAACCACATTGTAGGTGATCCATTTAACATGGTTTGCAAATCAAGACATCCTACTTACACCCACGTGTGAGTTTGCCAAAACAAATGGTTAGGTGACCTTTATCCCATAAGTAAGGCATTCTCACCTCAAATCACAAGTTCCCTCAAAATGGTTGGGTGACCTTTATCCCACTAAGAGTTCCCAAGTGACTCAAGTGTTGTGTAAAAGGACGGTGTTGATCTCGTTTTTAAAATTTTAGAGATTTCTTAATTCTAGTTTAGAAAACTCTATGTACTTGTATTGTATGCTTTCAAATACAAGGTACCCTATGGTTCTTTGATTAAAACCAATTTTAATCTTAAAGTCATTAAACCACTTTAATTACTTTTATTACTTTTAAGAACCAATAATTTTCAGCTTGTTAAGTTTGTTAATGAGTTTGTATGAATATTCAAATACAAACCAAACAATCAAACAACAAACGATCAAACAAGCATATATATACAAACATGAGTGCATAACCATAGCTACTAAGTTGACAACACTTGTTTGCCATCACAAGTGTTGTCATAAGGTCTTTTCTAAGGTGAAAACAATCACAAAATGCAGGTCATCTTGGACCCCACTTGAACTTGCATCCATATGCTTCAAGTTCCATGTCTTTGATGTCCATCTTCGGGTCTTGAACTCGTGTCTTCCTTTTACAAAATTGTATCCTAATACATTTTTCTAATAAAAGAAATGCACCTAATCTATTACAAACCAAATGAATGAATAATTACAACCCAAATAATGAAACAAAATTACAACCAATTGAATGAATGAATACAACCAACACAAGCATCCAAACATCACAAGGTCAATGGCTAGTTATGCACTTTATCATCCAATGATCATAACATCAAAACATCTAATGAAACCCCTTTTAAAACCACCAAATTTCAGCCAACATAAACTGAATTTTTGGTTTTAAACATTGTCTAAACAATCAACACATCAAAATATGTTTCTTTCAAGATCTAATCACTAGCATGTGTGATACGATCTTGAAAGTTGGGGAATCATTCAACCAAACAATAACAGCCCAAAATCAGTCTATAACTACTTTATAATCATGCTTTAAAACCAATTTTAAAGACAAAACAAGCAAGTCATCCACATAACCGGCTCTTGATGCCATTGACGGGTTTGCAAGAACACAAAATCATGTTTAACCATTTAAACTTTCAGAAAAACGCAGCGGACATATATATAGCTTTAAAACCCATTTTAAAGCTGAATATTTCATTTCTTAGTGTCCATTTAATGTAGAAAAGCAAACCCAAACAAAAGGATCATGTATGTGAATGAAACAAGCTATGACAATACATAAACGTACATAAAATCACAGCTTGAACAAGCTGTGACAACTACCTTGTTCCAGCAGCAAATGTCGACCAAAATGAGGTGTTTGATGCTTGTTCTTTTGGCCAAGACTTCAAGGAGGAGTCCTCAAGTGCTTATACCCCAAGCCTTGTGAAGCATACACAACTCTTGCTAGGGAGAGATCACCAAATCAAGACAAAAACTCCTTCAAAGGCTGCTGTTGAGCCGAGACCTTGAGAGAGGTTTTTTCTTTCAAAATTGCATGTAATGTGTGTGGTTCATCTGATTTTTGAGTCCAAGACTCAATTAAATGTGTGTTGGTGGTCAAAACATGTTTGGTCCAATAGAATGAGAGGGAGGGGGCGGCCAAGAAGGGGTTTAAAACCCTTTTCCCTCTCAAAACTATCACACATTGAAATGTCATTTATACTAGACATACAATTAATTGTATGTACAAGATATATAAATGTAATTACATACTTATACAATTAACCATTTAATTTATAAGCTGTAATTTCTCACTTAATATTTGGTGTCATCTAACTAATTTAAACACACATCAAATAATATTGTTGAACAAAATATCCTAATAAGTTGTTCCCACTTACATGCAACTTATTTAGAAAACCCATTTTTTCTAAATTGGTGTGAATATTTAATTGCATGATCACATCATCAATAAATATTTAATTGGTGTTTGCCAAGCTTGTTGTTGGGTATAACCCGACTTGGATCATAACGTACTAACCACATCAATATTCTAAGTGTCTTGGGCACACAGAATCCAACAGTCCTTTTGTAAAAATTTTGAGATCTGATATTGATTAATGCCATTTGGCTCAAAATATCCATCTCTCCAGATCATCATCAGCAATTCCTTTCAAATCATACATCAAAAAGCACAAATTATCACTACTACACCCTGAATTACTATCAACACCAACAAAAGCACGATCTCCGCTATTTGAAGAGAAATCTATATGCTCATCATAAGAACTTTCTGATACAGCATATTCTGACTCATGACCAACCAGAGTAGTATTCCCTAGTACAAAATCATTAGTGAGCTTCCCAGATGAAGCCAGTTTCCTTTTCTATTCTATCTCTCTTTCAAATTTTAACAGTTTCCCATGAAGTTGGGTGAGAGATAGATTGTCCAAATTTGCACTGGAGCATAGGACAATAGTATATGTGTCCCATCTCTCAGGCAGGGATCTGATGAATCTGTTGTTCATATGACTGTTTGTATATTCATGTTTAACCATTTTCAACTCAGATATCAAATAGGAAAATCGCTCAAACTGTTAAGTCAGTGACTCACCCTTTCTATGAGAGAATGTCTCATATTGTTGGGCAAGGATTTCTCTATTGTTTGCCAAGACCTCATCAGTTCCTCAAAATTGTTCTTTTAGAGCAACCCAGAGGTCATGAGCAGTTTCATGATGCATAAGTCCAGAATAGATTTCATTAGGCAGTGGCGTAGCCAGAATTCCATGGGCTTTAGCATCAATTTCACACAGTTTCAAATCTTCATCTGAATATTGCTCTTTCTCCTTCGGAACCATCTCATTGGTTTCCGGATTACTCACCATAGGCTTATATGGTCCATGAACCACAGATTTCCAACAACCTGAACTGTTGACAGACAGGTGATGGAGCATTCGGCGTTGCCATATGTTATACTCACTCCTAACAAGCATCAGAGGCTTTGTTGAGGAGCCAGTATTATGAGGATCATTGATTGATGTAGCCATTTTCACGAATTCAAACAGGTTCAATGAGATTTTAACAGATCTAGCTCAAAAACTTAACAACACAGTTTTAAACAAGAAGAATCTCAAATTATTTCACCGGAAACAACAGAAAATCAAACTCTATAACCAATTCTTGCAAATTTGCTAATTCGATCAAATTTAGATATCAAAAGAGCAGTTTCAATGATCAATTGTTAAATCGATCAATGATTAACCAACTCTGATACCGTTTGAAAGGATCGGATATAGTTTGATAAATTAGATTAAGATTTTTAGCGGAATAGCATAAGAATTAGACAAAATTTAAGCAAGAATAATATGAGTATTCAATCAAACAATTATGGTTATAGAGAGAGAAAGTTTTCTGCAAAGAGAATGTTTTCATTCACGCACACGCTTTACGGTTACAAGGAAATTAGGTCAACATTCCTATTATAAAGGAATGTGACATCAGCTGACGTCACTTGATAGTGACAGCTAACTGATTTATACAAACAACTAAAAGTAAACTAAACTACTGACGATGTCCACAACAACTGAGGACACCTTCACAAAAAGCTAAGTCCAAGCTAACATTACAACTACTGAAGTTATAACATCTGAAGTGTAAGACCTTCAGATGTTTTACATAATATAAAACTACTGATTACAAACTACTAAAAAGTAAACCATCACAACTACTGAAAAGAACTACTTCAGCTTTTGTGACAACTTCTGAGAACTTGGTCTTCAGACTTTGTCTTCAGCAGTTGTCTTCAGCAGTTGTCTTCAGACTTTGTCTTCAGCTGTTGTCTTCAGACTTTGTCTTCAGACTTTGTCTTTAGACTTTGTCTTCAGCTGTTGTCTTCAGACTTTGTCTTCAGTTGTTGTCTTTAGACTTTGTCTTCAGACTTTGTCTTCAGACTTTGTCTTCAGACTTTGACTTCAGCAGTTGTCTTCAGACTTTTTCTTGAGCAGTTGTCTTCAGACTTTGTCTTCTGACTTTGTCTTCAGACTTTGTCTTCAGACTTTGTCTTCCCACTTTGTCTTCAGACTTTGTCTTCAGACTTTGTCTTCAGTTGTTATAGACCACTTCAGTTGTTTTGATGTCTGTGGGACTCAAAGGTTTTTTTGATCTAGCTCATTGGTTCTTTTAGTCCAACAACAAGAAGCGCAAACAATCATTTCAAAATAACGGTCTTTTAAAAGCAAGTGAATATGATTCATTTGATGTATGTGAATCTTGTTTAGAAGGTAAAATGACTAAGGCACCTTTTAGTGACAAATCCGAAAGGGCAAAAGATTTATTAGGCATCATACATTCGGATTTATGTGGTCCTTTTAAGCCAATGAGTAGGTACCATGAAAGATACTTCATTACCTTTACCGGCGACTATAGTCAATATGGTTATGTCTACTTGTTAAGACACAAGATGAAGCTTTTGAAATGGTCAAAATCTTCCAGAATGAAGTAGATAATCACTCAACAAGATAGTAAAAATTCTCCACACCAATAGAGGAGGTGAATACCTAAGTGATGCTTTCAGAGATCATCTTAGAAGTTATGGTATTGTCTCATAACTATCTCCACCTGGAACACCACACACAATGGTGTGTCCGCGAGGAGAAATTGAACTCTATTGGATATGGTTCGATCTATGATGGCTAGAAGCTCATTGCCTCTATCATTTTGGGATTTCGCTTTGCTGTCTGCAGCCCATATCTTGAATATGGCCTGAACTAAGAAAGTGGAAATGACGCCTTTTCAAATATGGCATGGAAAGGTTCCATCACTATCATATTTAAAGGTATGGGGTTGTGAGGCTTATGTTAAGACTCCCGCCTTAAACAAGTTAGAAAGTCATTCCACTAAGTGTATCTTCATTGGATATCCTAGAGGTTCTATGGGATATTATTTCTATGATCCATTGGAACATGTAACACCAAGTTATTTTTAAAACACAAGAAATAAAGAATAAAAGAAAGAAAGGTAATTCAATCCAAGTGGAGGGACTAAAGGTGTAAAAAGGACAAAATTCTTTGAAAAGTTGGTGTAAAGGTGGGCATGGCCGCCCCCCTCATTTCACATCACCATTTTTTCAGTTGAGAGGGAGAGCAGGAGAGAACTCTCGACTTGTGGAAGAAGAAGAAGAAGTGAACGAATTCAAGGTAAGAATTCGTGGTTTTTACATGTTTATGACGGGTTTTATCCCGGTTATGTGTTTATGTGCTTATGGGTTGTGTTTTGTGCTCGGGTGTGTGTGTTTTTTGATGTTGTTTCTAGGTGTTTTGAACTCTTTGCAAGCAGGTAAAAGGAAGAACACCCAAGTTGCACCAGGTGTGTTCTAGACCCCGGTTCTTACTTGTTTTAAACTACCTTTGGGGCTGAAAATGTATTAAAAATGTTTTTGCAAAGTTTATGTATGTTACCCGTATGTATTATGCTTGTTAATGTTAAATTCTTGAATGTTTATAGGTTGTTCATGCTTAGAATAGTCATGTTAAGCTTAGAACAGATGGGTTTTATGAATGGGTAAGAAAACATGCTAAGAACAAGTTACACAGAAGGTTCAAACGTCTAAAAATGCCTTAGAAAGATTTAAGTGTAGTCCAAGCGCCTAAACAGTAGCCCATGCGCCTAAGGTTACCTTAAAAATATTTAAGTACAGCCCATGTGCCTGAATAGTGGCCCATGCGCCTAGAAATGTTAGCCGGACGACTAAGTGTAGGACCATACGCCCCAATAGTGCCCATGAGCCCAAGTGGCTCATGCGCCTAAGGGTCCATGCGTCTGAAATGCTCATGCGCCTAAGTGTCATACGCACAAATAGTACCCATGCGCCTAAGACTTAGAAAATTTACAGAGTTTTCTAGGAGTCTGTGCTTTAGGGTTTTGACCAAAGTTGACTAGGGCTTAGTAATGATGTTGTTTCATGCAGGATGTGATTACTTATAAGTGTTCCTTATTATTTATTATTGTTATTATTATTATAACTTATAGTATGTGACTTTACGTGGCATGTTATTATCGTAACGTAAAGTATCTAGTAATAATAAAGTGAAAGAGCAATAAGGAAAAGAAGAGGAACTTTAATGAAAATGCTAACAAGTCTTGCAAGCTCATAGGAGGGACACGACAGTGTTGTCGTTAGCTTAACTGTGCTGCGGTTAGCTACCCTATTGTACACATAGGGCCAATCAATTGAGATTGGTAGGACCCTTGTAGCGTACCCTGGGTGATTGGGTTGGCCTTGTACACAGTACACAGAACCCTTTCCGGGATACAGTTGACCCTTTCGAGGGATATAGATGGCCTATCACCCGTTTTCCATCGCGCACATAGTTGGGGTTTTGCTCATTGGTCCCCATAGATAGTGAAAGATAAATATAGCAGAATACAGACTAAACAAGGCATACAGTAAAGAGATAAAGCATTACCTGACTGTATAGTTGATGCGTGCTCACGTATAAAGAGATTAAGTTTTCATGAACAAAGTATTTTCATATGCATACCTACAGAAAGTATTTTATTACTTATAAAACTAGAGCTCACTCAGCAACGCTGACTTTTTATACATTTTCAGTTGGCAGGTAATTATTGCTGAGGATAGCACGAGGGTGAAGCTACTCGGCAGGAAAAGTCCGACATCCATTTGTACTTTATGTTGCTGTTGTTTTGTAATACAGTAAAACAATTCTTTTGTAACCAGTTTAATAGTGTTGTATTACTCAACCATAGTGGTTTAAATGAAATGAATGGTTTTTGATAAACTAATTCCGATGCTTAAGATTGTATAGTTATAATGTTTAATGTTTATAATTGCTGTGAATGACCGACTGTGAGGTTCCCGGGAAGGGGCCTTACAAAACAAAAGGAATTTGTTGACAAGAAGGCTGAGTTCTTAGAAACTAAGTTCCTTACAAAAGGAACTAGCAGTAGAATAGTGGATCTTGAAGAAGATCAAGAACCACAAACCAAGACACCTTTGGTTGACACTAGCCCTCAACATGAGGATGTTGAGGGTGATCAAATAGTTGATCAATACACATAAAACATTCGCAGGTCTGGCAGAACTAGTAATCGACCAGAAAGATATGGATTTTTCATGGATGGATGCTATTTGGTAGATTCCAATCACCAACCACTTATAATGATGCAATGTGTAATTTGGATTGTGACAAATGGCTTGAAGCCATGAACATTGAGATGCAATCCATGTATGAAAACTAGTATGGGACTTGGTTCAACCAACTCTTAACTCCAAGATAGTTAAAGTAAGTGGGTTTTCAAGAAGAAAACCGACATGCATGGAAACTTGGATGCTTATAAAGCTATACTTCTAGCAAAAGGTTTCACTCGAACTCAAGAGGTTGATTATGATAAGACCTTCTCTTCGGTTGCAATGCTAAAGTCTATTAGTATATTATTTTCCATAGCTGCTCATTATGATTATGAGATTTGGCAAATGGATGTCAAAACCGCTTTTCTACATGGATATCTTGAGGAAGATGTCTATATGGTTCAACCTGAAGGGTTTTTTGATCAAAAGCATCCTAACAAAGCGTGCAAGTTGAAGAAGTCACTCTATGGATTGAAGCAAGTATGAAGAAGTAGGAATCACCATTTTGATAAAGAGATAACTAAATTTGGGTTCATCAAAAATACTAATGAAGCATGTGTATATAAGAAAGCTAGTGGAGCATCATCACTTTCCTAGTATTGTATGTCGGTGACATTCTACTATTTGAAATGACATTCCAACCTTGGAGGGTGTAAAATCATGGCTTGGAAGCTATTTTTCCATTAAGGATCTTGGTGAGGCCGCCTATATTTTAGGAATAAAGATCTCTAAGGATAGATCAAGGCAGTTGATAGGTTTAAATCAAAGTGCATACATTGACAAGATCATGAAATGGTTCAAGATGGAAAACACTAAGAAAGGTACGGTGCCTATCCAAAGAGGAATGGTATTGAGTAAGGCTCAATGTCCAAGCTCAAAGGATGAGCAAACCAAAATAAAGGAATCCCAAGCAAAAAGAACTAATTAGAATAAGGAACCCAAGCAATGATGTTCTTAGTTTCCCGTTCCTATTCATATGTTGACTTCTTGGTATTTACCTCTAAATTGTGGTTTAGATGGAGGTGTCCTTGGAGATTGCTTATGATATTTTGCTGGAATCTTCTTATCAACATTAATAGTCGAGTCAGATGAGTAGTGAAATCTTTGATCTCTATTCTTTTGAAGAAATTTAAACCATTTTTGATTTTCAAAGATCATTTTGGGTTTTGAAAAGTCAGACTTTTGATTGATAAAATTGTTGCTTCTTTGACTTTTCCATATTTCTTTCTTTCACTCCTATCATTGATTGATCAAGATGTTCTAGATTGATCGTTGTGCAAATCACTCCTGACTTGTGTTTTGCCTAATGATGTTATTGAGATGGGTTTGTTTTGAGAGATTCTCACTCCCTTCTGATTGATCAGATGTATTGTGATTGTTCATATCATAGACTGAACAATATTTGTTAAAATAACAGTTTTTGGTTGAGTGGTTGTTCATGTCATAGATAGAGCAATATTGATTATAAAAGAAATTTTGTGTTTTGTGATTGAACACATAACAAATGTCACAATACATTTGTTTGTTGTTTGAATCATATTTTGATTTGTGGGACTCAGCTGTTTTTCTCATTTGTTGTTGAGCCACTTTCTTTTGCTTAGGGGATGAATCAAAATCAGCCTTTTTGTTAGACTTTCTTGGCTATTTTTGTTTCTCCGTCCCTTTCTGTACCTCTTTCTCAAATTGATGAACGTGTTTCTTATTACATATATCAAAACCAACACCTGTCTTGATTTTGAAGATTGATGGTCTGACAGAGTTTTACATGTTGAAATCAGTGATCTCTTTTGTTTCTTTTGTAGTGAAACTATGTCTGATTTGCTTGATTTGTTTGGAGATATAATCTCATTATCAGAACTACTTTCAGCAGTGGGTTTCACTGACTTCACATACTTCTTTTTACCTTTTAAAACAGAAGGTATGAATTTTATAAGTAGAACAATTGCCTTTACAGGGCTTATGGGTTTGATGACACTCACTGCCTTGTCTGAACACTCTTTGATTTTGATTGGGTGTCCTAATTTGATTTTATCCTCATTTGTTTCAATATAAACATCAGGTGTGTTTTGAGGATTGGATACTTGTTTTACTATAGATTTTGGTTCCATAGTTTTAGTTTCAATTTTCTCATTGAGTGTGACAGATTCAGGCATGACAGTGTAGTTGTCATTGTCTGGTGGAGGACATGAATTATACCCAATCCCCGACATGTCCTTTGGATCCTTTTGAGGATCAAGCATCTCTTGTAGCTTGACTAAAGACAGTTGAAACTTTTCAAGTTTCACTTCAGTAAGTATGTGTTCAGCCTTAGATTGAGCTAACTTTTCAGTTAGTAGCTTATTCTCAGCTGCAAGGGTTTACTTTTCACCATGAAGTTTTTCAATGTCAGAGATGAGGGATTTTATTTTGATTTCAAAGCCTTTTATCTCTCTTTTCATCATCTCTGACTTCACCTTTTCCTCTTTAATTTTATCTGCCAGTTTATGGTTATGCTCTCTATAACCTTGCAATTCAGTAATACAGTTTTCACTACAAAGGTTAGATTTTACCTCAGTAGGCATTGGAGATGGACCATTGTTGAGCCATAAGTGCATGATTTTGAAATTGAGGCTTGCTTCCTCTGCATACATGTTCCAGTCACATACTCCATCTTGCTTTATCAAGAGAGCATTAGCAGATGACTGACTGCTTCCATGAGCTTGGTTTGTTTGTTGAGGTGGATTTTGATATGATTGATGTTGAAGTGGATGATGATACTACGGTTGATGATTGTTGGAGTGAAAGCTTGAGTTTGACTATGAGGATGACTGGCTTTGAGATTCCTTTGAAAGTTGTTTCTTTTTGGGGCATTGAATTCTCTGGAGAAGTGGCTAGCAATGCCACCGTAGAAGCATTTCACTTTGGATTTATCATATCCAAGATTTGTATTTTCATTAAGGCTAAGCTTTCTTCCTTTTCTAAAAAATTTCTTTGCTCTCATAGCAATCATGGCCATTTGCCATTGCAGATCCATTTCTTCCACATTATCTGGATCCATTTCCTACAGATCTTCCTGGATCAGATGAGTAGATGTGAGTCTTCCTCCAAAATATGCTTCAAAGCTTGCAACAAAGGCATTGCATGTTGCCTTTTGTTCTTCGGATCTTGGGTCTTTAGGAGTGGTTGTAAGAGCAGTAGTGACTCTGGATGCTTGGGATGATGTTGATGGATGATTAGTTGATGGAGTTGTAATGAACCCTGTGGTATTCAGTTGATCTCTTGATGAGATTAAATCATCCTCCTCAGTAATGAAGGCATTTTCCACAGAGTGAGATTCTGATGGAAATTTGTATGCCTCAATCACTCTTGGTCCACCTAGATTTCTGCTTCTTTCATCAAGTCCTAATGCTTCTATTTTGGCTATCATAATATCCAAAGTAGTACTCCCAAGATCAAGAGTATTTTTCAGCATTGTTACATTCTGTTTCTAGCTTTCAGTAAGGCTGTGCAACATTTTTTGTTTAATTCCTTGACCTTGTAAGTGACTCCCATGACTTCCAAGTCATTTACTAACTGTACAAATCTGTGTAGTTGTTTGGATATTGACTCCCCTTGGAGAGATGAAATGTTTCATACTGATTAGCAAGCTTGTCCTTGTTAATTTCTGCAACTTCCCTGCTTCCCTCACACATAATTTGTAGTGCATCCCATACAGCTTTGGTAGTACCATACTTCTCCAATCTTTTCAACACATCCATCATGAGTGCTTGAGTTAGGATAGAGTAAGCTTTCAGATCAATCTTAATTTCTTGTAATCTTTATCATCAAGAGTTAGATCTTTAATGGGTATCCTTGTAGTCTTGTAGATAGCAGCTTGATCTGCAGATAGAGTGACAGGGATGTGTGGCCCCTTGCATATTGAGATCCAAAAATCAGGATCTACACGTGTAATGTAATTCCTGAACCTGATCATCCATTGTTTAAACTCAGATTTGTGTTTAAGCATAGGAGGTTTAAGTGTATGGCCAAGTTCTGAGAAATTGTGAGAATCCATTTTAACGGTAGTTTTAACTTGTTCAATTACTGATTAGTTGAATTTTAAGTTCAATTAGTCCAACTTGTCCAAATCGTCCAAACAGATTTTTTAATTAGATCTGTTACTTTCTGAGTTTCTTTTTGTTAATTTTTGCTATTTCAATTGTTTACAACTTCGAGGATGAAGTATGACGCTATGTTCTTGATAGAAATCTCTTGAACAGTAACTGGGTGATATGTATATTCTGCTGTTTACTATGAATCTGTAGGTTTTTATGAGAACGTGTTGAAAGGAGTATTTTCTGTTGTTTACTAAGTAGAGATGATAGAATACTATATTAGCAACTCAATCACCAGATCAATCAAGTTCTATTTAGGTCTTGGGTGGATCTAAAAAAGAATCGAGAGCAAAAGTTCTAATACCAATTGACTGGGTTGTGAGATTGAGATTCTCCCTTAGGATCAAATATAATGATTGAGTTAATGATTGAATGGCAGAATCATACAATCAAGAAACATTCAATGCAGAAGAAATACTCATAAATGCTTTGTATATATTAATAAAGGTAACTGATTACAATGACTGCTAGGGTTTAGCAAGAAAAGTAATAATGCACCTAGAGAATACAAAATATTCTAATTTTTCTATTATCTATCACCACATGTATGAGGTTTTCTATTCTATTTATAGGCAGACAAGATGCCTTTTACAAAATGACTAAACTACCCCTGACATATTACATCAAAACTAGTCTAAGTCTTGATCCGCATTACATCTTGTCCATCCGCATTGGCAAATGTGTATGAGTTGACTTGATCAACATTTCTTTACTTGACCTTCCGTAATAATGTGTTGGTCATGTGCATTGGTTAATATGGATGAAAAAATACTTCTACGCATTTGTCTGGTCATTCTCATTGGCAAATGCGGATGAACAAAATCTTGTCCGCATTTCTTCTGGCCTTCCGTATTTGTTAATGCGTAAGAACATATACTTGTCCGCATTTGTTTTATGACTTCCACATTTACAAATGCAGATAGCCATACTTGGTTTTTCTTTTGTGTAGGATCTTCATCCATATTACTTGTTTTAACATATGGGAATCCAGCAGAGCAACCATCAACTCAGCCAATGATTGGCATGTATAATCCGTTCAGGGTCCAACAACTATTTATGTGGGGAAGTGTGTGATAAAGGTGTGAATTTAGTCTGGTTGGGTTTGGACACTTCTTGTTTAGATGTTTTTGCTTCTTTAACAAAATTGATTGTTTGAACGTTTTTAATATCTTTAGCCTTTTGTTTATTTGGACTTTGACGTGGAGCACGGGGTTGGTTAAATGGTTTGGTCTGTTTGGGTTCTGAATAGACTTTGTTGAACCTGACCCTACATTAACCCTTTCAAATTGTTCATCCAAATTCATGATAGGCGTCTTACCTTTAGATTTCACAGTAGCCTCCTTTTGTTTAGTGACAGAATTCACCGGTTTACCCGTGGAATCCGGATCACTAACTAGAGGAGTGGTGACCACATGATCCTTAATTGCATTGTTATTTACTAGTCTACATTTAGTATTTAAAATGATCTCATGTGGTGGTGGAACCACTTTGTAACCCAACCCCTCCCCGTTATTTTGTTCTTTCACTAAGTGTTGAACTATGTGAGAAGAACTGGTCCAACTGTGCAGTTTTTGTTTTAATGAGTCGACTTCGACTGCTAAAACTGCTTTGTCTTTCATAGTTTCTTCCAAGGAATTTAAATAGAACTTTATATCATCGGCTTGATTAAAATCAACATCCTCGGTTTCCCTTACTTGTTTATTTAAAAGTTCTATTTTCTCTTTATAACTGCACTTGTTTTGTTTTAAAATCCGATTAGCTTCTGTGCACAGTTGTAAATCATTTACCCAACTATCATTATGGTCTAATAACCTAGCAAACTTAAGATCAATGTTTTCTCTAAATTTATTACATTCAATACAAGCATGATTTTCAAAGAGTTGGTCTTTGGTACTTACCTGTGAAGATTCAGTTGAATCAGCCATAAATCCAGAATTTGACTCTTCGGATGCAGGAGATTCTGACTTGTCGTTCTGAGTTCTTCTTCAGCCAGGTGATTTACCACATGCACAATATCTTCATTATCCGACATCATTAGTTCAACTGCGATTTCTCCTTCACTAGTAGAGTCATCTTCTAATCCCTCGACACAGGCAATATTCGATTCACCCGGAGACACAAAACGGAAGGTCCAATCCTACCCTTCATCATCTTGAGCAGTGAAGGCCTTTGTCTCTTTGCCTCATGAGGTAGCTCCACTCATTTTATTGTCTTGATGAGTGAAGGTTGAGAATGGATTTTCGTTACATTTTTTCTTGGGCTTAACACATTCACTTTTGAAATGCCCCTTTTCTCCATAGTTAAAACAGTAACTTTGGTTTTGTCGAAACCAAAGGTAGTATCTTTTGTGGCTACCAGTTCTGTCCAGACTTCTTTACAAACTTTTTCTCTCTTCTGACAGAACTTGCCAAAGCCCACATTATATCCATTGTTTCTAGTTCATTTTCATCCCCCTGCTCGTACTCTTCATCGGCCAGATGGCAATTACCATTTTCCCTGCAACTAGACGATCATAAGAATGAATAACCGCTGCCAGAAGGTCCATATGATCCTTTGCAACCTCCACAGTAATATTTTTGAGATTCTCGGTCTTCAACTTAGTAGCATTTATATTGGGTACTAGATGACCCTGACGTTTCAGATCCTGAAGTTGTGGTTTAAGAAGGAGCGGCTGAACTAGACACAAACGTTGTTTGAAGAGGTGCTCCGGAACTGGTTGGAGTTTTAGAGGAGCTATAAAGTGAATGATTCTAGTCAAAGGATCCTTTCTGAGACTTGTATTTCATCCTCAGTTCTCTCTCTCTCAACTTCAATATGAAGTCATTTATATCCAAGTTTGATTGAATATCGTTCTGTCTCAGATTCGACACAAACGAGTCCTATTTTTCTAGCAAACCATCTGCAAAGCTTGATACATTATATTCCATAGATGTTTTTACCCCATGAGTGTGCAGCTCACTCATTAGATGGTAGAACCTATTTATAACATCATCCAAGCTTTCTTCTCCTATCGACGAGAAGTTATCAAATTCTTTCTTCAGGGCCCTTGCCTTCAAAGCTTTTAACATTGCATTCCCATCGTATCTTTTCTCCAAAGCTTCCATAACTTCTTTGCCTGTTTGTTCTCAGAGAACTGATGAATATGTCTTTTGGTATCGACTGAGTCAACAGGGCATACACCTTCTTTTCAGCAATGTAATTCGCTTTATGGCTGTCAGTCATACCTCCCAAAGTTAATTTAACACCATCAGCACCAACCGACATACTATAACCTGTCTCAATAGATTCCCAAAGGTTGGGATCAACTCCATTAAGATAGATCTCAAATCTTTGTTTCCATTGTGGGTAATCATCTAACGTTATCAGTTTAGGTGGTTTATTGTGATTCCCAATTTCATTTTCCAGAAGCAAAAGGTTTTGGATTCGTGAGTCCCTACCAGCAATAAACGCAGAGAACTGATCCTCCATTTCGTTAAACTTTGAACATTAGAAATAAACTGATTCACTCGTGCGAACGGACAGATGCGGATGAGTCAATCGTGCGATTGGACAAATGCGAATGAGTCAATCGTGCAATTGGACAAAAGCGGATCACTCAGTCGTGCAGATGAGTTATGCAATTGAACTAGGTGAATGAATTCAAGCGTGTGATTGGATTCAGTCATACGTATGCAGTATGCGAATGGAGATAAACGAACGTACGAATGGACGTGCGATTGAGTTCAGTCGTGCGATTGAGTTCAGTTGTGCGATTGAGCCACTCGTGCGACTTAAGGCTGCTGTTTTTGAAAATTCAAAGGTTTTTAACACTTTGACACAAAAAAATGATTTTTCACAAATCCTAATCTGCCATAAGCCGAAAAACATATACTTTGAGACCTGGAGATGTTGAAAACATTGTTTTACTCAAAAAGATGATGTTTCTTAATGAAAAATGTGATTTTTACACAAAACCAATCAGATCACAAGGAAAATCAAGACCCAAAGCTCTGATACTACTTGTTAGGACCATGTATGCATATAGTACTAACTAATAATACGTGAAACCAGATCAAATAGTGCGTAATCCTATTTGATTGGCAATCCAATCAGTTAGAACGATAACCCGATCGATCTAACGATGGAACAAACATTAAGAATTGATTAGAAATCGATCAGGACCGGACTATGAACTTGGAGTAGGGTTTCTGGACGCTCTGGACAGCTAGGTTATGAGTATGTGTTGAAATTCTATTAAGTGTCCCGTTTTCAACGAATTAGTTGGTATTTATAGGTTATGGGTTTCCAATCGTACGACTGAACAATTAGCATGGTTTAATTGTGCGACTGAATCATGCGATTGATCCATACGTACGACTGAAGGTTCAGTCGTGCCACTAGTCCATTAGCATGAGATATTCATGCACATGGTCCATTCGCATTAAGACTCATACGACTAATTTTGAACACATTTCTCAATCATTATTGACTAAGAACTATGCACAACAACCTCAACCTATATAATAAGTTCATTATACTTTAACACACAATAATACAATGAAATATTAAAACATTATAAGCATCAACCACATATTATATTTCATTCAAATCATTCATTACATAAGTGTAAGATGTGACAGACATTTACATTAAGTTCATAAACTAGGTACATATATGTATCAACATCAAGTTGAGGTTTGGTTGTAACTATATGTGTTCTATAAACTTGCTAACTCATAACCATTGACATGAACTGCTACTTGTAAACCTTTTATATATATAATGACTGGGGTTGAGTAAGAGTGAGATTCTTACTATGAATCGAATATGGTAATCAAGTCAGTAATTGAATGGCAGAAACAAACAATCAAAGAACATTCAATGCAAGAAAATTACTCATAAATGCTTTTGTATTGTGTATATGAAAGTTGATAAATTACAGAGAATAATTACTCAAGGATTCTGTGTGCCCAAGACACTTAGAAGATGGATGTGGTTAATACGTTATGATCCAAGTCGGGTTATACCCAATAACAAGCTTAGCAAACACCAATTTATGTTTATTGATGATATGATCATGCAATTAAATATTTACACCAATTTAGAAAATGGGTTTTCTAAATAAATTGCATATGAGATGGAACAAATTATAAGGATAATTTGTTGATGTGTTTATTGTTATTCTTGTCATATAAAAGGGGTTTAAATAACACTAATAACACATGAGTGTACTTTAATTAAATTGTTTAATTAAAGAGTACATATGTCACACTTATAAATTGTGTCTAGAGAGTAACCTTTTTGTGTGACATATGACTAGTGACAATGTGTTATGTGTTACAAAATTAAAGGGGGGAAACTCTTTCAAACTCCTTTTAATTTGGCCGCCCCTTGTAATTTTGATTGGACCAAATTGTGTCTTGAAAACACACAAACATTACTAGCCTTACACTCAATTGATTCACTTGATTCCAAGACATGAAAAACACAAAATATCTCTCCTCTCTCTCCCTTTCAAGTTACGGAACTTGGCAGCAGCTTTGAAGCTCTTGGAGATCGATTTTGTGTTCAATTTTGGTGGTGTTCTTTCTAACAAGAAGGTGTCTTGCAAGGAGCTTGGGGGTAAACACACTTGAGGGCTTCTTCCTTGGAGTCTTGGCCAAGATTTGAGCATCCAAACCTTTTCTTCCTTGGTCGTTTTTGCTGCTGGAAGAAGGTAGTTATCACAGCTCATTGAAGCTGTGATTTTATGTTGTTTTACATTTGCTAATAGCTTGTTCATTCACATATCATAGATCCTATTGATTTGGGTTTTTGTTTTCATCTTAAAACAGCTTTTAGAACACGAATTTTTCAGATTATAACATGTTATAATCCTTAACCTCCGCTGCGTTTTCTGAAAGTATAAAAGCTTAAACTATGTTTTAGTGTTCTAACAAACCCTACAATTACAACAAAGATTCTCTATCTATCAGCCATCGTCCCATGTACGAGGTATCTATTCTATTTATAGGCAGACAAGATGCCTTTTACAAAATGACTAAACTACCCCTGACCTATTACATCAGAACTAGTCTAAGTCTTCATCCGCATCTTTGGATGAGTTAACTTGATCAGCATTTCTTCACTTGATCAACCACATTAGTATGTTGGTCATCCGCATTGGTTAATGAGGATGAACAAATACTTGTGCGCATTTGTTTAGTCATCCACATTTGTCAATGCGGATGACCAAAGTCTTGTCAGCATTCCCTTTTATTCTGCCGCATTAGTCAATGCGGAAGAGTAAATACTTGTCCGCATTCATTCTTGGTCTTCCGCATTTGTCAATACGGAAGAAAAAAAATACTTGTCCGTATTCGTTTTATGTCTTCCGTATTATACAAATGCGGGAGACAATACTTTGTTCTTTTTAGCAGATTCTTCATCTGCATTTCTTTTTGGACTTAAGAGATTTCAGCAGAGCAATCATCAAATCACATTGAGTTGGCATGTATGATCATTTCCAGGGTCCAACATACTCCCCCTAAGGATTATACAGCCTAATTTTCCTCATATTTGGGAGGTGATTGATGTTGTGAGGATTCTGCTGGGTCTTCTGGGGTAAGATGATTGCAGCTTTAGTAGGATCCAGTATAGCTTTGATCATATTCACAAAATCTTTTGCTTCTGAGATCCTGTCTTTGCTTAGCACATGAATCTTCATCTTGCTCCATGTTGTAGATGGCTTCCATTGGCAGTTTCTTTAGTGAAATAGGCTCCCAAATAGAAATGGTAGAAAGTCCATCTCTATGAATCAGTAAGCTCCCCCCCCACATCAACCTCAAGTTTTACATTATTCCCAAACTGCAATGGTGTCTTCTTCTTCTTTCTTTTGTCTCTTTAGCTCTTATCTGATCATAGGCCAGCTTTAGCAGCTTGATGCACTTTAGAAAGAAGTGCATATCTAACTCTTCCAATTTTTATTATTTCTTCCCTGAAGTGTCTCGTGTATATGTAGTGGATGTATGATTCATCAAGCAATCTAACCTCATATCCACTGATAATCTGATTTCAGCTCCCTGCTTTTCTCCCCACTTCCTTTCAATCACCATCTCATAAGTTTTCTCATCATAGTACACATTTGAGATGGGTGTGGAGGAATGAGTACCAGACACCAATTTTCCTCTTCAGTGATTCTGTTGGCTACACCTTCAGCTTAGGGAATACAATCTCTTCCGCTTGCATCTTTTTCTTCTTCTCAAGGGCATTGAAAAATGTTTTATCTTTTCTCATGCATATTGTCTTTAATGAATTGAAGTTGTTTGTTCTTCTGAACATGTTTAGTATGTTCTCAAATTCATATCCCCTGAACATAACTGCATGATTGATCAGTTCAAGTTGAGCTTGTTCCTTCAAATCATTAATCTCCAGGGCATTTACAAGAGCTGAATATTCTGTAAAGAATTGTACTAGCCCTGAGATCCTTTTCACCATGAACATATTCCATGTACTATCGTACTTCCAAGCAATTATCTTTTGATCAACTTTACCCTTGGGAGTAGACACCCCTCTGATTAGTTCTCCAGTGGTCAATCCTTCTTGTAGTTTAATTGAGATGGTTCTGCAAACCATTCTGGGAACTTGTGTAGTACAAGAGCCGTTAGTTCTGGTCTTATTGATTCAGCATCATGTCTTCAGCTGATACTCTATTTTTGGCTTAGTGCTTGATATTCTTCTTCTAGCTTCTTAAGTTTTTCTTTCTTCTCATTAATCAGTTGAAGAGTTCAGCCCTTAATGAGTTGGTTTTCATGTTCCCAATCATCCTTCTAGTGAACCCTTAACTTGAAAGATAGTCCTTCATTTCCTTATCTGACATACTATAAGGATCAAGATATAATGGTTCAGGTGTTGGGGATGATTTCTTCATTGAAGACAGCTTGTGTAGGGGAGCCTTTCTTGGCAATGGTCTTTCATACCCGATTGGTTTCTTCATAGAAGATTCTTTATGCATTGGAGCATCTTTGGTGATTGCTTTTTCATATTCTATTTCAATGTTTGGATCAAGCAGCCTTTTCACTTTATCTTTCTCTTCTTTCATTCCTTCATATTTCATTCCAAATACTTCATCTGGATCATATCCTTGATTGATCAGGAACATAGCTTTGACCATTAAGTCATTAGTTTGGGCTTTGGACACCATTTCTTCCACTGCCTGTTCTGTTTTCATAGGACTGTCCATATGAACATCCTTTTCAGTATCATATCCACCAACAATCTCTCCTTATTCTAAATCAAGTACACCAGCTAATTTCTTCACTTGAGCTTCAGCCTACTCATGCTCTTCTAGAAATTCAGCAATTGCTGCCATGCTTCTAGGCTCATCTTTTCGTTTCTTAAATGTTTCTTCTTCAACTACTAGTCTCTTACCTTTTGCCTTTTCAGCTAAATATTTCTTTTTCTTGAGTAAGTTTGAAGTTGAGGGATTGAATTTTCAGCTTTTTCTAATGCTTCAGGTACTTTTTCAGGTGTGATTGGCTTTTGATCATTAAGTTCAATTTTCTCCACCTCTTCCTTTTCTGTTTTTTTTCCTTTTCTTTTTCTTTTTCATACATCTCTCTTATTGTTTCTTTATGTTCTTCAGATAAGACATAGCAGGGACAATCTGCATGGTCAACTCCTTCTTCAAAGGAACTGGTGACTTAGGGATGAATACAATAGGCTCTGAATCAGTCCTTTGATCGTTTACAAATTCCTAAAAGTCATCATCTATATTGAATTATTCAGATGAAAAGCTATCTAATGCACTAAAAAGATCCTCAAATCAGCTTTCTCATTATGAGAATCATCTGCGTTTCTAGAGTATACCACCATTTCTAGACTTTGATCATTAAGCTTTGTTTGACTTGCATCACCTTCTTTTTCTTCATTTTCAGAAACAGACTTGTTATCATGCTTATCAACCTTTTCTTGTTCATCATGTTTCTTTTCCTCATCCACTTTACTTCTTTGAATCTCAATTCTCGGTTCTATTTCAGAGATTATTTTGTTTTGTCTTTGAAGCTCTTTTTCAAGACTAGAAATGATTTCTGCTTGTTCGTTAATGATATTCTCTTTTTCCTCCATTGCTATGGTTTGAATAGCAAGAGTGTCCACATGACCACTGACTTCTTCTCTGGAATGGTTTTATGTACCTTTTAAGTACTCAATCTCTTTGTCTTTTTCTTTTCTTTCAGCTTCATATTTTTCTTTTAGCTCTTTCAATTCATTCTCTTTCTCATCAAGCACTAAAATTCTGGCATTAATGATTCCAGCTCTCTATTTAAAGTCCTTTCCATCCTTTCCACTTTCTGTAAGAACTCAGATATTAGTTCATCCTTTTCAACAGGCCTGTTGATTTAGATTCAGCATAGCTCTCTGAAGGAGGAGCCTCAGAAGGTGCTTTCTTTGTAGGGATTTGATCATGATGATCCTCCTGATGAGAAGATGATTTGGATGATTTAGATGCACTTGTTGATCCTTCAACTTTAGCAAGGTGATCATAGTCTGATGGCAAAGGTTGGTAAGGTGACATAGGTGATTGATGTGGTGGTGATATTGGAGATTGATGATGAGGTGATAAATGTGAAGTTGAGGGGTTGTTTGTGGTATTGGTTGTGATGATGTGGGTGATTGTTGTGGTGATGGTTGTAGAGTTGGTTGTGGTGATGGTTATGGAGTTGGTTATGGTGATGGTTGTGGTGATGGTTGTGGAGTTGGTTGTGGTGATTGTTGTGGTGATGGTTGTGGTGATGGTTGTGGAGTTAGTTGTGGAGTTGGTTGTGGTGATGGTTGTGGTGATGGTTGTGGTGATGGTGTGGAGTTGATTATGGTGATGGTTGTGGTCATGGTTGTGCTTGACCTACTTGATTTAGTTGCTGAATCATCCAAGGAAGAAGAGGTGAGTGAGCACCACTATAAAAGTTCCTTGGGTCCCTCTTCTTAATGTATTTATAGGATCTTGCACCATAGTGAGGAATATCAAGTACATGTCCTTCATTAACAATGTCATGGAATGATTCATTGATTAGACATTGAATGAATCTTGGATACATCAGAAACTTGTATCTTATTCCTTCTTGGATGTTTGATATCAGGCCATTGAAAACATATGCAGACATATTAAATGACCTGTTGGTGCAGAGAGCACATATTGCAGAGGATGTGAGGACTGGAATGTCATTCCATCCTGTTTTTCTTTTTGACAGACAGTGTTGGAACATATGAATTAGGAATCTCCAAGGTAGATCCACTAATCCTTTAACTATCTGTTTTGCTTCATAACCTCCTCATAACCAATTTCAGCAAAAAATGTGGTTAATTCTTCATCATCTAGCTCCAGAGGATCATTAGCATTATCACCAAATTGTAGGAATCTTCTAACTGAATCTTTAGTGATCCTCAAAGTGAGCTCTTTGTTGATTCTCCTAGTGAATGTTCTCACACCATCAGCTTCAACTACCTCAGCTGAGTCCCAGAAGGACCTGATGAGATTCTCATAGATTATGGGTCTCACAGTGATGGCATATGCTACCCTTGTGGTAGATAAGAATCTTAAATAACCGCTGACATTATGGAGCTTGCTCCATGCAAGATTTGCCATGTAATTTGCACAAGAGAAATGTTTGTTAGTTATCAGTTTGACTTTAAATAGACAAGGATGACTGCTTTTCATTTTTGTTGCATTGTTGTCATGGCAAATGGTGAGTTTGTCATTTAACAATCACAGTTTCTATGTTTGAACCATTAATGAGATATTGTTTCATTGATTTGTTTCAAATGTTTCATTTTCTTTTTAACATGCTCTGTTCTTACAACGAACATGAATATCAAGATTTGCATGATGATAAGAATTTCTGTTGGTTTGCATGCTCATTGAAGTCGAAAAGGTGTATTATGTTACATCAATAGAACATGTTTTTGTGTTCTTCATTATCAGTTGGTTCATTTACTGATTTAGGTTTAACATTCTGAAACTTAGGTCTTGATTAAAATTTTTAGGAAAGTTTCACCTTGTTTTCGATACGAATGTGGTTTCAGAATCGATAACAAAAGTCGATTGAGTAGAATCACACGAAAATCTTTGATTGTTTATGATGAAAATGATCGAAGATGGTGTACTTTACGTTTGCGCTCGTCTCACTATAAAGTCTCTCAAATTTGAAAAGTATTAAATGACCCGTTTGAATTCCTTTAAATAGTCAAATAATACATTTTGAAAGATTTTACAAGTTTAAGATCAAATACGGTCACCACTGTAGCAAATGCGGAAGGTTAATTTGTTTGACTTTTGGTCATCCGCATGTGTTAACTGTAGCAAATACGAAAGACAAATTTTTACTTTGACTGTCCACATTTGGCTATTGTTGTAAATGCAGAAGTTTTGTTTCTTATTTTTTATTATTTCCGCATTTGTATACTGTTGCAAATGCGGAAGTTAGAACATGAAACCTTTGACTGTCCGCATTTGTGTTGTAGTGTATGCAGAAGAATAACTCGTGATTGTGTTCATCAGCATTCACTATACAAATGCGGTAGGGTTACTTGTTTTATCCCATTCGTATTGTACACAGTAGCAAATGCGATAGAACAAAGTCAATCAGCATTTGTGCGACTATACCAAATGCGGTTGACAACACTTGGTCAGCATTGCCCTATAGCAAATGCGAGACATATATGTTCATCCGCATTTGACTCCTGTAGCAAATGTGGCAGAGTAAATTCCACATTTACCTCACACACTAATACGGTAGAGTAAAATCATTGTCCGCATTAGTTGCACTTGTAAATTTACTTTTACCCGCATTAGTCACATGCATGGGTTACGTTCACCCGCATTAACCAATGCACTTACCTGCATTAGCTTTTGAACTTAATCAAAATTTAATGTGATTGAATTGATTATTCATCTCATGAAGATTTGTCCTTGATTGATTTTTCTTATGAAGTTGACTGTTGAAGTTGTCAATTCTTGCTTGGATTGACTTGTATGTCACAATACAAGTTTTCCAATTTTGACAGATCTTGGACTTATCATGCTTCTAAGAATCTGCATAAGCGGAGATATAATGGTATGACTTATTGTAACAACACCAACCAAGATTCTTTTTGTTTTGTTTTTCAAAGTTAAGTTAATAAACAAAAATTTGGACTTACTCAAAAATTTTAAATTATTCCCCCTAAAGTTTATATCCACATTTTGATAGAAACGTTAAATATTTAAAACCTTTTGAATATTATTTTGATTATTATTAATAATGAAGAGAATAATCTGTTTGTTGGGATCATATCAGTCTTAGATTACACTAGTGCATTCTTTATGATTAAATGGACATGATCATGAACTTAAAGATTGAAGGTATGTTGGTCCTCTTAAACTCATACCTGGTTGATATCTTGATGCAAATGACTTTTATCATGTTTTAGTTGATTTAATTATTAAGGTGTACGTCACACACATAAGCATGAAATGATCAACCCTCCTTATACAATTCATGGTAGAACTTTTTTCACAGCTTTTCTTACCACGTTACATAAGTCATGAAATCTCATTTTCGCTGATCCTCATTGGGATTCTTTTAGTTTGATCCTTTTTCATGTTGATCCACATTGGAATTATTTTCACTTCACTTTGGAAGGTGATCCATGATAGGATTCTTTTGTTCATTCACTTGGAATGTATTACTTCGTTGATTCATCCAATTTTGAATGTATTCCATATTGGGATACTTTTGGATCATAACATCTGCACTATGTGCAAGTTTCATCAGGTCTTTGCTCAGCAAAACAAAGATGAAACATGATGTAGTGAAAGAGATTCATAAAGTATCATTACCTGGTGTGTTTAGGCTACTACACACACATGCATTCAAATAAGCCAATACATACGTGTACTTTGTGATGAGTTTTTAACAATTGAATCAGTCTTTTAATTCGTCACTGTATGTATCTTTTCTTCCAAGTTGAGCCTACCAACATATCTAGTAAGTCATCTCAGTCTTTTATATTTTGAAATTAAGCACAGTGAATGATATAACGACTTTAATTATATTATTTCCCATAGAATTCTTTTCTTCATCACTCTTGATTTCTTTTTGTGGTTTTCTAATGTGTTAAATTGTTTTTGATGTTTTTCATGGTTTTTACTCAAGGTTAATCATGCCAATTGACTGAACCAGAAATTCAAACCTAGTAAGTTCAAATGGCTTAGTAAACAAATCAACTAATTGATTTTCAGTTGGTACTTGAATCAATATGATTAAACCTTTTTCAGCATAGTCTCTCAAAAAATGATATCTAATCTCAATATGTTTTGTTTTTTAGTGTTGAACTAGATTATTAGTTATAAAGACAGCAGCTGTGTTGTCAATAGAAATTGGTGTGTGCAAGAAGTTAAAACCATAATCAAGCATCTGGTTTTGAATCCAGAGAACTTGAGAGCAACATGCTGATGCAGCAATCTACTCAATATCTGCTGTGGACACTGACATATTTGTCTGCTTCTTGCATTACCAGGATACTAGTTTGGGACCAAGAAATTGACAACCGCCAGAAGTGGATTTTCTGTTGAAGTTACATCCTCCATAATCACTGTCTGTGTAAGCATAGAGATTAAATTCTCCTTCCTTTGGATACCATAACCCAACAGCTAGCTTGCCCTTCAGATTTCTGAATATCCTCTTGACTGCGTTCACATGTGATTCTTTTGGATCAGCTTGAAATCTGGCACACGCACAAACACCAAACATAATGTCAGGCATACTGGATGTTAGATACATGAGTGAACCTATCATTGATTGATAGTGAGTCTGATCCACTAATTTGCCTTCAAGGTCAGTTCCAATCTTCACTTTAGTATCCATAGGAGTTCTGATAGACTGGCAGTCAGCAAAGTGAAATTTCTTCAACATGGTTTCTACATATATTGATTGGTTGATGAAGATTCCATCTGCTGTTTGTTGGACTTGCACCCCTAGAAAGAAGGTGAGTTCCCCCATAGCACTCATTTGGAACTTTGAATGCATAAGTTCTTCAATTCTTTGCAGAGTTGCTTGTTTGTCGAGCCAAATATAATGTCATCCATGTAGATCTTGATTAACAACATGTCTTTTCCTCTTTTTCTTTGGAATAAAGTTTGATCAATCTTTCCTCTTTTATACCCATGTTCAAGAAGAAAGGATGATAGAGTCTCATACCACTTTCTTGGTGCTTGATGAAGACCATACAGAGCTTTGTCAAGCTTGTAAACTCTGTGAGGGAAATCTGGATCTTCAAAGCCAGGTGGTTGACTCACATAGACTTCTTCAGCAATCTTTCCATACAGGAAGGCACACTTTAATTCCATTGATAAATAGTAAATTTCATGGACACAAAATATGCAAGAAAGATTCTGATTGCTTCTAGTCTGGCAACAGGAGCAAACACTTTGTCGTAGTCGATTCCTTCTTCTTGAGTGTATCCCTGTGCCACTAGTCTTCCTTTATTTCTGATGACGATCCCTCTATCATCAGTCTTGTTCCTGTACAACCATCTTGTACCGACAGGGTATTGTCCTTTGGAAAGATCTACCAGCTTCCATACTTCTTGCTTCTTGAATTAGAGCAATTCTTCCTGCATTGCTTCAATCCAACTATTGTCTTGAAGTGCCTCTTTGATGTTTTTGGGTATTGTTTGACATAGAAAGCATGAGAACAAACAGATGTTTGCAATACTGGACTTGCTTCTTGTCACCCTCTTATTAAGATCACCAATAATGGTTTCGACTGGATGATTCTTGTGGTTGGAATGGTGTCACCAGCAATAGTTACATCAAGATTGGAGACATTCGATTCATTATGGTCAGAGGCACATTCATCTTGTGTTGTTGTTGAAATCCAGGTTTTAGAATGTACGATAACCCATTCTTCAGGAATCTGAAATCCAGGTTTCAGAATGTAGCAGTGAGTGTGTGTAAAGTGAGTGGAATATTTTTTATCACAGATCTGAGACACGCTTAGCAGATTGAAATTCAGTTGTTCATAGTAGTTCACTCTATCAAAGCTCAGCATCCTGTTTGTCACAGATCCTTCTCCTGTAATTCTACCACCTTCTGAATCTCCACCGAATGCCATAGTAGTTCCTTGTATGTGCTTGAAGTCATGAAGGAGGGAACGATCTCTAGTCATGTGTCTGGAGCATCCACCGTCTACGTACCATAGGCTGTTAGACCTGTGTGGATGAACCTACAAGCAAACAGAACTAATTATAATAAGGAACCCATGCCATGATGGTCATGGGATTCCCGTTCCTATTCATGATAGTGACCTCCTTGTATTTCCCTCTGAATTGTGATTTGGATGGAGGTGTTCTGGGAGATTTTTGGTAATGAATAGGTTAAGTCATCTCATCAACATCTACTGAGGATTCAGATGAATAATGAAATCGTTGGTCTCTATTTCTTTGTAAAAATTTAGCCCGTTTTTCATTATCAAAAGTAGGTTTTTGCTTAGAAAGGTCAAGCTTGTGTTTCATTATGAGATGATTTCTTTGATCCTTCCTCAATTCCTTTAAATTATTCATGTCATTTATTGATCTAGGTGTCCTAGATTGAGTGTTATGAATATGAGGTCTGACAGAGTGCATCACAGTAGATGTTTTTGAGATGGGATTGTGTTGGGGAATTCTCAAACCCTTCTGATTGAATTAACAATCAGATATATAGTGATTGTTCATGTCACAGATTGAACAATACTTGTTGAAATAGCAGTTTTTGGTGGAGTGATTGTTCATATCACACATAGAGCAATATTGATTAAAGAAGCATTTATCTGCCTTGTGATTGAACATTTCACAAAATGTCACAATACATTTATTTGTTTCTTGAATCAGATTTTTCCTTGTGTGACTCAACTAATATTTTCTTTTGATGAGTCAATTTCTTCTCTTTAGATGATGAATTCGAATCAGCCCTTTTAGTAGTTTGCTTCACAACACTACTTTTGTTCAATTGTCTGGGCTGTTTCTGTTTCTTCAACCTATTTCTTACTTCTTTCTCAAACTAGTCAACATGTTCCTTGTTACAGATATCAAACCCAACTCCCTGCCTTAATCTTGAAGACTGAGGGTCTGATGATGTTTTATGTGTTGAACTTAGTGTTATAGTTTGTTTCTTTTGTAGTGAAACCTTTCTAATTTGCTTGGATTTTGTGGAGATATAATCTCATTATCAGAACTACTCTCAGCAGTGGGTTTCACTGTCTTGACATATTTATTTTTGCCTTATAAAACAGATGGTATGAATTTTATAAAAGGTACAATTGCTTTTACAGGGCTTGATGGTTTCACGGCACTCACTGTCTTGTCTGAACGCTCTTTGATTTGGATTGGGTGACCTAACTTGATTTTATCCTCATTGGTTTCAATATAAACATCAGGTTTCTTTTCAGGATTTGTCACCTGTTTCACTATAGATTTAGGTTCCGTAGTTTTAGGTTGAATTGCTTCAGAGAGAGACAGATTCATGCATGACAGTATAGTTTTCATTGTATGGTGGAGCATCTCTTACAGCTTGACTGAAGACATTTGAAACTTTTCAAGTTTCACTTCAGTCATAGATTGTTAAGCCTTTGATTGAGCTAACTTTTCAGTAAGTAGCTCATTCTCAGCTGCAAGAGTGTACTTCTCACCATGCAGTTTTTCTAGTCAGAGATGAGAGATTTAATTTTGATTTCAAAGTTTTTTATTTCTCTCTTCATCATCTCTGACATTACCTTTTCTTCTTTGATTTTATGAGCCAGTTTGTGATTATGCTCCCTATACCCTTGCAATTCATTAATGCACTTTTCACTACAAAGGTTAGATTTTACCTCAGTATGCATTGGAGATGGTCCATCATTGATGTGAGCCATAAGAGCATGATTTTGAAATTGAGGCTTGACTTCCTCTGCATACACACTCCAGTCACATACTCCATCTTGCTTTATCACTAGAGCACTGGCTGAAGACTGACTGCTTCTATGAGCTTGATTTGTCAGTTGGGGTGGATTCTGATATGATTGGTGTTGATGATACTGCTGCTATTGGTTGCTTGAGTGAAAGCTTGAGTTAGCCTGTGAGGACGATTGGCCTGGAGAGTTCCTTTGATAGTTGTTTCTCTTGGGGGCATTGCACTCTCTTGAGAAGTGGCCAACCATGCCATAGTTGAAGCATTTTACCTTGGATTTATCATATCCAAGTTTTATATTTTCATTGAGGCAAAAGCGAGTCTTCCTCCCAAGTAAGCTCTCATTGCAATCATGGCCATTTGCCATTGTAGATCAATTTATTCCACATCATCTGGATCTCTTTCCTCCAGATCTTCTTGAATGAGATGAGCAAAAGTGAGTCTTCCTCCCAAGTAAGCTTCAAAGCTTGCAACAAATGCATTGTATGTTGCCTTTTGTTCTTCTGATCTTGAGTCTTTAGGATTGGTTTGAGGAACAGTATTGACTCTGGGAGTTTGAGGAGTAGTAGTGACTCTAGGAGGTTGAGATGAGGTTGAAGGATTGTTGATTGGTGGAGTTACAATGAACCTAGTATTGTTCATTTGATCTCTAGATGAGATAAAATCATCCTCCTCAGTGATGAATGCATTTTCCACAAAATGAGTTTCTCATGGAAATTTGTAAGCCTCAATCACTCTAGGTCCAACAAGATTTCTACTTCTTTTATCAAGTTCTAAAGCTTCAATTTTGGCTATCATGATGTCTAGAGTAGTACTCTCAAGATCAAGAGTATTTTTCAGCATGGTTACATTCTGTTTCCAGCTTTCAGGGAGACTGTGAAGCATCTTTTTGTTTAATTCTTTAATTTTGTAAGTGACTCTCATGATTTCCAAGTCATTTACCAACTGTACAAATCTGTGAAGTTGTTTAGGTATTGATTCTCCTTTGGTGTTGTGGAATGTTTCATACTGATTAACAAGCTTTTCTTTGTTGATTTCAGCCACTTCACTGCTTCCTTCACACATTATTTTGAGTGCTCCCCGCACAGCTTTTGCAGCTTGATCTGCAGACAGAGTAACAGGGATGCGTATTCAGGAATGTTTCATACTGATTAACAAGCTTGTAGTCTTCTTCACCTAAGGTCAGATCTTCAATGGGTATTCTAGCAGTTTTGTATATTGCAACTTCATCTGCAGATAGAGTAACAGGGATGTGTGGTCCCTTGCATATTGATATCTATAAATCAGGATCTACACTTGTGATGTAATTCCTAAACCTGATTTTCCATTGTTTAAACTCAGATTTATGTTTAAGCATTGGAGGTTTAGGTGTATGACCAAGTTCTGAGTAGCTGTTCGAATCCATTTTAACTATGTGTTTAACTGGTATAATATAGATTTAGATGATGTTTAGCCTTGATTAATCCAACTAGTCCAAAAAGTTCCAACGGAATTCAGAAACAGATCTGTGATGGTATTTGAGTTTCTTGCTGTTGTGAGTATTTTGGTGAGTATGTGTTGACAAGAGTAATTTCTGCTGTTTACTAAGTAGAGAATATGATATACTCTACCAGCAACTCGATTACCAGATCAATCGAAATCTATTCAGTTCTTTCGTAGATCTGAAAGAGAATCGAGAGCCAAAGCTCTGATACCAATTGACTGGGATTGAGTAAGAGTGAGATTCTTACTGTTAATCGAATATGGTAATCAAGTTAGTAATTGAATGGCGGAAACAAACAATCAAAGAACATTCAATGCAAGAAAATTACTCATAAATGCTTTTGTATTGTATATATGAAAGTTGATAAATTATAGAGAATAAGTACAACAAAGATTCTCTATCTATCAGCTGTCATCCCATGTACGAGGTATCTATTCTATTTATAGGTAGACAAGATGCCTTTTACAAAATGACTTAACTACCCCTGACCTATTACCCGAGAACTAGTCTAAGTCTTCATCCACATCTTTTCTTGTTCATCCGCATTGACAAATGCGGATGAGTAAACTTGATCAGCATTTCTTCACATGATTAACCGCATTAGTATGTTGGTCATCCGCATTGGTTAATGCGGATGAACAAATACTTATGCTCATTTGTCGGTCATTTGCATTTGTCAATGCGAATGAGCAAAGTCTTGTCCGCATTCACTTTTAGTCTTCTGCATTAGTCAATCGGAAGAGTAAATACTTGTCCACATTCATTCTTGGTCTTCCGCATTTGTCAATGCGGAAGAACAAATACTTGTCCGTATTTGTTTTATGTCTTCCGCATTTGAAAAATGTGGGAGACAATACTTTGTTCTTCTTAGCTGATTCTTCATCCGCATTTCTTATTGGACTTAAGGGATTTCAGCAGAGCAATCATCAAATCACCCATTGAGTTGGCATGTATGATCCTTTCAAGGGTCCAACATATATGTATGCTCAACCCATGGGAACTCACTAACTTTCAAAGTTTACTCTTTATTTTTAACATGTTTTAGGTTTGATACTTGAGGAACTCTTCTTGCTCCTATAGGACTTGGACTTAGATAAATTAAACATCTTATGTTGTTGTGTGTATTTTTATGTATTGTAATGACTTAACTGACTTGTATTGTTCAATGGATAATGGCATTTAATATTATTACAACTTATTTAGTTCCATGTGCTATGAACAATCGTTTCACATTCGTCTGCCCCGATGATTCCACCGTCGATCGGGGTGTGACACCTTCCAGAAGGTCTGCTATAGCGATTTGTATGGTATGCAGGGTGTAGATATAGCCTTGAAGATCCTGGATCTCCTCAGAAAGGCTATGATCCTAGCAAACTCTGAAGCATTCCGAGTAGTATCATCTAAGTGAGCACATATATTGTGCTTTGTGCTCATCGTCCATCTATCAGCCATGTTGCTGCAACACAAGAAACATATACATTAGAGTTGTGTATTGGACATGACAGTTGAAACTTAAATTGTTTTTGATCAAACTGGTTCAATCGTGCGATTGGGCCATACGACTGAGCTCAATCGTGCAATTGAGCCTCCAGCTGAGTTCAGTTGTGCGATTGAGCTTGCGACTGAACTTAGTGATATGTGAAGCCATGCGGTTGAGTCAGTTGTGCGACTGAGTCACCGATTGATTCATTCGTGCGATTAAATCGTTCGTCTGGCTCAATCGTGTGACTGAAGTTCAGACGGAGTGTCCATTCGCATATTGCTCAGTTCGACACTCCAACCTTGAATCTTGGTCAAAACTTTATGTTAGACATCGTGTTTAGACTCATTAGATTCGTAGGGACTCTAAATATCACTTAATGTCCTTTATATCAATGATTATTTCCATTTAAGTGGTCTATTTGAAGAGTTATTCTCCTTTCTTGATTTTAAATTGATTAGGGCATTTAGGGTTTGATTACACCGGTCATTATGGTCGATTTCAGTCTCACAATACCTGTAGATGAATAAGAAATCAGTTAGGATCAAAATCAGTGAGTAATTAAAGTAAAAGAAATTTAGGCAGAGTGTTTGCGTACGAGAGGTTTTTGAGAGCTTTGAAGGGTGGTAAGGAATGTGACCGACTCACCCCTCTGTTTATACTGTCTTAATGTTCAGTCGTGCGACTGGACCCATACACATGCTTCATTCGTGCGACTGGGGTTCAGTCGTGTGACTGGCTTAAACTTCTTCATCCAGTCATACAATTGGTTCATTCTGGTGATCCAATCGCATGGTTGTCTCATACTCATGGTCCAATCATGTGACTGACACATACTAATTGTCCAATCATGCGACTATCTCATACATATGGTCTAATTGTGTGATTGTCTCATACTTATGGTCCAATCGTGCGATTGGCTCATACTTATGAGTTTGACCTCATACACTTTCACACACTCTTTTGATATAACATTATGAATACCAATCATCTCAGACATGATCCTTTTAATTTAAAATCATATGATCCCATCAGACATGATTCTTTTAATTTAAAAACCGTTTGATCACCTGAGACATGATCTTTTTATTTAGACCCGATTGGTCACCTTAGACGTGATCCTTTTTATTCAGAACCGATTGGTCACCTCAGACGTGACCACTTTTAGTGAGTGATTCGTAGATTAAATCTAGTTGTATATTCCGACTTTTACGTAACAAAAGACTAGAAAAACATAAAAATAAACTTAAAATTTAAAACAAACCAAGACATATATTTGTGTTTTTGATTTCAGATGGATTGAAATCTTTTAGAAAACGTCTAACAATTTTTTTCTTCCTGGACAGCACAGCTTCATGTTAATTTGATCATTTTTGAAAAGATTCATTATGGAATCGTACAGGTATATCAGAATCATTTGGGACATTTTAACAAAACATTTCAATGCTAGATTCTTGTTTTGACCGAGAGTCAATAACACTTTTAGAAAATCATACTAGAGCTATAAGATGCACACAATGATTTTAACTATCAAGAATTGTAGCTCGCGATGATTGTCACTATATTTGTCCACTTAAATCCATACACAGATTTTGACTCACATTGGTGATGAGTTAGGTTTAATTATTTCAACAAACATTTATGGATCCCACACTTATATGGTAATCAACATTACTCATGATATTTTGAGCGGTCTACGGGTATTTGACAAGAAGAAACTATTATAAGAACTTTCAAAGAGATGCCAAGCCTCAGGTCATTGCCATCGCACAACAAAGAAGCACAAACAACAATGAATTCTATAATATTTAGGTTATGCTTATCCTCAGGTCAGTGCCACCGTACAGCAAAGAGGCACACAACCTATCTTCTTGTTAGAGCATTTATTTTTCTTTTGCACATAACGCACTAACAACATAAGTCATTAGCTTGATTGCATTTAGAACTTTTCCATGTGCTTTGCTCATTTTTATGGTTATCCGCACATAATTGCGGCGTTTATTTTGCACGTCACCCCTTATTGGAAATGCGTTGATTGTGTTAACTAGGGATAAGATGGAACCCATAGCAAGTTGAACAACTTAGTTTGAGTTTAAATCACCAATGAGGTCTACTCATCTGTTGTGTTGAATCTACCGACACATCATATAATGAATTAGCAACCTCTAGGTCTACTTTCTCTATGTTGCCTTAGTAGCAGACTGCTTGTACTATCATATTTTCTTTTATTTTGCTTAGACTTCTAAGACTTATACTTTGAACTTTCCATCTTAATCATTTAAATCCTTTTGAAGTCCCTAACAATTTGTTTTCAGCTAATCAGCCCTCCTCCCTCATTTTTTATTTTTTATTTCTATTTTTATTTTTCTTATGGAACTTCCGAAGGAAATAAAGTTCTTCTGAAGACAAAGTGTAAGATCAAACTTCCGAAGATAAGCTCTACTTCTGAAGTCAAAGTACTCACTTCTAAAGATCAAGTCTGAGAAGAAAAGATCAGAAGACACCTTCCAAAGTATTAAGAAAAGAAGAAGTCCTCAAGCCTCGAAAGAAGTAGCCTCTTCCGAAGTATAAGTGACTTCAGAAGAACTTGTTCTTCCGAAGCCAACTACCCTTCAAAAGACACTGCTATGAACCAGTGGACATTAGTATGGTGTCTCTAACACTCCGCTGCAGACCTCTGATATACCTCATGGCGCTTTCTTAAAAGCCATGTAGTTGACCATACTTTATTTCACTGTTTACCTTTAGTAGATAGCATAGTTGTCAACTTTAGTTGGTAACAAAAGGTAAGTCATGGACATGTCATGACTACCATATCTTAGATAAGACATTATCTAAGACATTATCTAAGATACCTTAAACTATAGCTTTGTAGTATTTGCTTTAGTTAGAGAATTCCAGCTGTATCAAAGTATATCGGGCTGTAAGTAGTATTATATATAGTTTCTTATTATAACTCATGTCATATGCTTGTAAGAGTCTTGTAACACTTTGATTAAGAAGCAATACATGCAAGTATCTTGAAAATTATATTTGTGTGTTCATAGTTCCTTATTATATTATTATCAACTCTTAGAGACTCTGCTTCATCCGAGCGTAGTTTAAATGAGTTTGAGAGAAAAACCAAGTGTTTAGTGACATAAACCGATCCTGCAGGGTGTGTTTTCTTAACGTAAATATTACATCGAGCTCTTATCTAAGTTTGATTTGACAACCTATAAGCCAATGGACACAACTTTTGAACAACATCATGTTGTTCCAACGATGTGCAAATAAAACATTCTTCTAAAACATAAGTAATCATCTAACAATTAGCTAAATTGATTTATTTTTCCTATACTTAGAGCAAATATATCTACCTCCGTGTAGTTTCTTAATTAGTATATTCATAATCCATTAGTGTCTCATTTGAATGTTGCATTGCGTGCTCTAAGTTTCCTAAAACATACATGTTAGGGAATTCTATTTAATATAGTGATTCTTATAATTTGACTAAGGTAATATTGAAATACTAGGAGGTCGATTACAAGGCATTGTGCTTTTTATGGAATAATTTGATTTCTTAGAAAAGTGAAAAACAAGAAACTATTTCTAGGTCTTTTGAAGAGTCTGAATGTATATTTCTAGGTCTTTTGAAGAGTCTGAATGTAAGTCTATGTCTGCTACCAAGTATGAGGTTTTATGGTTACTTATAATTTTGAGATAACTGAGATTTGAAATTTCTTTACTTGTAATCTTTGTGATAGTAATGTAACAAGTTCAATTGCTGGTAATCTTGTTTTTCATTATTGGATGAAGCGCTTTCATTTTAACTTGTTTTTCTTTAGAGAGAAAATATGATATGGTTTTCATAAAACTGTGTTAGCCAACTCCTCTAACTAACCTGATGAACTCTGTACAAAAGGGTTATTGTAAATCAGCATGAATTTATTTGTAGTCTTTCAAATATGCAAGATGAGTTTTGCCAGTAGAATTAAGACGGGTGTTGAAAATATATACTTTTTATCTATTCTATTGGCGGGCATATCAAGTTGTATAGTGTTATACTTTTAATAGTTTTTATTTGTATTTTATAGGTATCGGTAGAGGTGGCAAAAGAAGTTCATGAATATGATTTTGGGTCATAATGGATGTTTTAAAAATAAAGATGAATTATAATAGATTGAATAAAAAAAACAAGGGGGTCAAGATGTGTTAAAAACCTTTTTGGAAAAAAATAAACATAGATCAAGATAGGTTTTTAAAATTAGAATTTCAAGTCACAATAAGTTAGTTTTTTCACTCAAATTGGTCACCTTCATCGAGTTTCATCGCGCACCACAACCGAACCACCACCATACCACCATCGAACCACCACCACCGATCCACCGCACCACCACCGGTCCACCACATCACCACCGGTCCACCGCATCTACACCCTCCCACCTCCGTCATGTTTCATCGTGCACCACCACCGCACCATCACCGCACCTACAGTCGGCCTCCGCATCAGTCTCCACCATCGTTGAGTTTCATCGCTCACAACCACCACACCTACAGTCGGCCTCCGCTTCATTATCGTACCATTATTGTCGCTTTATTGAGGTATCACCCTTTATAGATGAAGTCGTATACGTATATTTTTAAGCTCGTACAAGCATATGTTTATATGTGTTATTGGATTGTAAAAAAGTAGTAAAATAATATTGGTTTTTTTAAAAATGATCCATCTTGACCCGAACCCATCCTGACACGAACCCAACCTAACCCAAACACATCCTGATATTTTTTTTAAATGATTTATCCTAACCCAAACCCATCCAGACCCAAATCCATCCTAACCTAACAACCAACCCAATCCACCCACCCATTTGGTCACCTCTAGGTATCCGGCTAGTTATGTAAGTTGATTTGGGATATTTTGAGTATATTTAAGTGTTCATGTGTTGTCAATTGGTTGCTTTTACACACTCTCGATTCCAAAAAGATTCCAGTTCTTGTTCACGGTTTCACAACTTTTGTGAAAATCGTTGTTCTTGTTAATGTTGTTGTTCTTGTTCTTTTAATTCTAAATCAGATTGCAATGTTCTTATCTTAGTTTGTTATCATTTTCTCATCAACGTTCTTAGCTTGATAGATATTTATATTGATATATTTAGCTATCCTCATGCGTGATTTCGTTTTACCATAAATACATGTTATTTTCATGAGAAGAGCAATTATCCTTTAATTCCACCTTTGAATTTTATCGTTGATGTTAACCAACAAATTTTGATTTTTCTTTTGATAGATGGATATGGATGCGAGGAATGTCAAAGGTTAGGTTTCAAGCATTAAATTGTCGGCAACATTTCATTTATGATGTCATCTTGGATGTAAGGAAAAACATGTTTCTTAAACGTTTAATGGTCAAAACATTTTAAACATGTTTTTATTCTATATTGAAAATTCGCTCACCAATAAATCTACTATAGAATGTGTCAAATCAATTGAGCCTTTGACCTGTAGGGGATAAGACACCAACAAGTGATTTATTTCCAATTTATTAACAAAACCCCCTCCATTGTACAAATTAAGTTTAACAATTAAAGACTTTAATCCCTTGAATTTCCATTTATTTAATACTTGTCAAAGGCTTCCGTATGTCTTCGGATTTTTCTCCAAATATTAATTGGCTAAGGATTAGTGGATATATATGTGTATGTACGTATGTACGTATGTATGGATGTATTTATACGTGTACGTAGGTATATACATACGTAGGTATGCACATACTTAGGTAGGCACGTACGTTCACATGTATTCACATACATATGTACTTTGGAACGTACAAACATATGTAGGCACGTATGTACATACATGTAGAGAATATGTATAGAGTCTAAAGCAACCAAAGTATTTAATAATGCATGTTGCACAAGTACTGAAGAAAATGCATCGGAAGTTTCACACATTCAACAGAAACATTCTAAGTGTGAAATCTTTCGAATCCAAGACCAATATCTTCCGAAGTCAAAGATGAAGTCTTCCGAAGCTTCAAAGACAAAGTCTTTCGAAGCACTACTACTGAAGACAGATTTATTCTGAAGACTTTTAGTAACATTCTTTATTTGATGTACTTTTCTATAAAGCTGGATCCCTTTCCACTGCATCTCTGTAAGTCACCAACTTACATGAGTTGGTGAAAAGGTCCATGCTTTTGGTAACTGTACATTGAGATCTTGAGTCTGTAACTTTCTACATCATGTATTTTATTCTTTTTGTAATAGATAAGGATGTGAGCTATGGCATGTCATAGTCACAAATTCAAAAAGACAATCTGTCTTTTTGACTTTACAATTGATTTTGTTTTAAGTCTAGTTAATATATCCAGCTGGCTTTCATAGTATGTCTGACTGTAGGATGTAGTATAAGTATCTCATGTTCTTGTAACTTTATTGATATGCTTTGTAACACTTGTAATAGAACATAGAGAAAGCAATATACTTCATTCTTGAAAACCATATACTTTTGCTCTTGTGATCTATCTCTTACATTACTTGTGTTCTTAGTGTCTTACTTGTGGTTAATCCAGTTCACTATTTGATTAAGTTTTGGTTAATCTATTCTTTGTATTGTTGTGTTGTAAGTTACCCCCTTCACCAGTCCTGCATTTGGTATCAAAGCTAACCAGGCTCTTGATATAAGATCTCACCATCTTAAGATCCTTCACACACACAAATACTAAACTTTTCCAATGGCAGCCATTTCTAAGACTGATATGGAAACTTGAACCATGAACAAGTCCGCACTGATCACTCTTGATGATTTTGAAAACCTGGTGCCTGAGAATGGAAGGATTCATCAGGTCTCTAAACTCAATAATGTGGGAGGCTGTTGAGAATGGACCTTACATACCTAGCACCCCCTCTGCTACTGGTGCTGGTATGATTCCCAAGGCTGTGGCAAACTACTCTGATGAAGACAGGAGAGAGTAGAGATTGATAGAAAAGCCATGACAGCCCTTCAGATTGCTCTTCCGAACTCTATACACAGAGGTTTCAAGAAGTGCAAAACAGCCAAGCGACTGTGGGATGCACTGAAACTGATGTATGAGGGTTCCTTAAAAGCCAGGGAGAACAAGAAAGATCTCCTGAAGCAGTAGTTTGAAAACTTCCCATTCAAAACAACTAAAACCATGACTCAGCAATACTTCAAGTATGTTGAGAATGTGGATACCCTTGTGGATGAAGGAGTTCCACTTGAGAACAGGGACATTGTAAGGAATTTCATGTCCTCACTTCCTAGGCAGTGGACACACTACTATGTGTTGATCAAGAGGACTGAGAATCTAAAAACTCTTACTCTGACAGAGTTATATGGGATTCTCAATGGCTACCAGATGGAGATGAACATGCAAGGTTCATTTGGCAACTCCAACAATCAAATGGGTTCAGCCCTGCATGTGGTTGAAAGGGATAGCATAGAACCCCAACATCATCTCATATGCTACCCTGATAACTCACCAAAGGGTCCTTTCATCACCTTCTCAAACACACCAAGGGAGAACTACACCCAAGGAAGCCCATTCCAAGCGACAAGTTCTTCTCAATCATTTGTGTCTTCTGATGAAAGTTGTGGCAGCTCTTTGTTCACCCTTGAAGACCTGGATTGTATCCATCTAGATGATCTGGAGTACATGTATATAGTCCAATAGATGGCTCTTCTCACTCACATAGCCAAGAAGTTCTATAAGCGGACTGGAAGGAAGTTTCCAAGCAATGCAACTAGTGGAAAGTTTGGCCTACACAAAGGCAAAGTCAAGTGTTACAACTGTAACTTGATGGGCTACTTTGCCAGGGAGTGTAAGGCACCTAGAACAAATGGTGGCCAAACACAGTCCAGACCCAACTACACTGACAAAGCTCCCTAGAATGAGAAGCCAAAGCAGCAGACTGTTGTTCCTGTTAAAGAAAGAAGCTTTGACTGGAGCTTTTAGGTGGAAGATGCTTCTCCAAACCAAGCACTGATGGCATATCATGATAAAGGCAAGGTATTGGAATATCTTTGTACACCTGAATGCATTGCTAAAGTAAATAGATACACGTCCTATAACTTGGAGATGAGATCTGATCTTGAGTCCTTAAACATTTTAAAATCTTATTTTAGAAAGTCTGAAAATGATTATAAACTCAAGATAGAGGACTTAGAGAAAAAAATTTCAGTTCTAAAACATGAGCATACAGATTTTTGGACTCAAATCAAAGATCTCATAACCAAGCTGACTGAGTGCTAGGCTGAGCTTGTGATCAGCAAAACCAGGGCAAACAAGTGTGTGCTTGAAGAATAGACCTTCAAGAACATGATATTCTCATCCTTGCACAACTAGGTGTGCTATCAAAACAAACAGGGACTAGGATCAAATGAGATAGCTCCTCCACACATAATCTTGTCTGTAAGATCTCTTAGGTGTGGAACTTGTGAAGATGAGCTTCCTCTCATAGATCCTTTGAGTGAAGAGGATGAAGAACTGATAGTGAAGAATTCCTCTGAGAAGAGTGAAGAGGAGGATTCTAAGAAGGGCCACTATCCTTCTGAGGAGAAGAAGAAGACTGTGATGACCAAGTCAATGAGGAAGAACTTGATCAGAAAGAGCAAAAGGAAAGCAAGGAAGGCTCAAGAGATCAAGGCTACTTTTGACTCCAAGCAGAAACAAGTGTTTATCTCTGCAGGGTTTGAAGTAGTTAAGACTGAAGACATCGACCTAAACTCTTCTGCTAAGAGTTCTGGTTCCTGTTCAAATCATCTTAGTATCAAGAAGAAGACTGATCTGCTATGTACCATTGCTACACAGCCTGAACCATCAAACTCCAAGAGCAGTCCCCATCCTAAAAGGACTGTCTTAGCATCTGCAAAGATGAGGGAGGAGAAGGGATGTGACCAAAGTCAGTTTTATTCCCAGTAGAAGGCTCTTGAGAAGAAGAAAATAGAGTGTGTTATGTGTGACAGTACTGCTCATCTTGCTAAGGATTGTCCATACAATCCTAAGGGTACTCTTCACATGATCAAACCAAAGATTTCCAAGAGTTCTAAGAAGATTCAGGCTTTGGAAAGAAAATCTGTTTTCTTTAGAAGCTCCAAATCTAAGAAGAAGGCAAGTGGAAAATTGCCTTCGGAAGAAAAGTTGGTCTCGGAAAGAAGGAATACTTCCGAAGCACTGAAGTTTGCTGTGGTGTTTGTAGAATCTTCCGAAGGATCAGTCATCAAAACTTCCAAAGTATCAAAAGCTTCCGAAGTATTGAAGGTCAAGTCCAAGACTCCAAAGGTGGTGTGGAAGTCTAAGAAAGACCAAGTGATTGAAAATTCTCCATCAACAACAGCTCAAGATCCTCTTATACAATAATAGGATCTATTACTGTTGCATTACCTTCTATTTCACTTTATGAGCCCAAGACAAGTAAGGCTTGGGTTTCCAAATGTAACTAATCAATTTCTTTGTGCAGGGATAGCTGAAGACAAACAAAAATGTCTGGATCATTGAAAATGGTTGTTCCAGGCACATGACAGGCAATAGGTCACTACTCCAGAACTTTGAAAGGATTGATGGAGGGCCAGTTGCCTTTGGAGGAGATGAAGGTGGTTACATTTCAGGAAGGGGCAAGGTCACAAATGGTAAGCTCAATATTGAAAACGTAAACTTTGTCAAGGAGCTCGGGTACAATCTTTTGAGTGTATCCTAATTTTGTGATGAGAGTCATAACATGCTCTTTACTGAGCATGAGTGCATTGTTTTGAAGCCCGGGGTGGTCATTCCTCATGAGTATATTCTGCTTAGAGCCCCTAGGAAAGGGAACATGTACAAGATGGATTTGCAAGAATGTGCCATGTAAACTTTAAAAACATGAATAAACTTATTAAGAATGATTTGGTAACTGGAATGCCAAAGAAAGAGTTTACAAGTGATAACCATTGTGTTGCATGCCTGAAAGGGAAGCAACATAAGGTATCTGATGAGCCTAAGGAAAGGAACTCCATCACTACACCCCTACACTTGTTACTATTGGATCCCTTTGGCTCCACTAGTGTAATGAGTCTAGGAAGGACATCTTACTGTTTAGTGATCATAGATGACTTTACAAGATTCACTTAGGTCTTCTTCCTTCGAACTAAGGATAAGATTCCTGAGATTCTAAAAAATTCATCTTGAAGATTGAGAAACAATCTGACACAAGGTCAAAATCATAAGATGTGATCAGGGAACTGAATTCAAGAACCAAATCCTTGATGCATTCTGTGATGAAAAAGGTATTACAAGAAAATACAGTGCTCCCAAGACTCCTTAACAGAATGGTGTTGCTGAGAGGAGAAACAAGACACTGATTGAAGCTGCAAGAACCATGCTATCTGACTCTAAACTGCCCATCACCTTCTGGCAGAGGCAGTCAACACTACCTGCTATGTGTAGAATAGATAGTAGTTAAGACTCATGGCGACACTCCTTATGAACTTTGGAATAAGAGGAAACCTTTCATTGGTTTTCTCATGTCATTTGGTTGTCCTTGCATCATCTTGAATTCCGAGGATCAAATTGCCAAATTTGCTGAGAAATCAGATGATGGACACTTCATGGATACTCTTCCCTAGCTAAGGCTTACAAAGTTTACAATCTTAGAACTAGAATTGTTGAAGAGTCAGCCAATGTGACTTTCAATGACCACACACCCTGTGTGGCTGGTTGTGGTCCTGATTGGCTCTTTGATCTTGATTTAGTTACCAACTATTTTAACAAATCTTGTGAGACCATTTCAGGATCTACCGAAAACTTAAATACAGGTTGCACCTGATCTAAGATTTAAGCTAAGAAGACCTTCAAGTAACACATCTTCAGCTCCAGTTGGAACTACTTTTGCAAATGAGGTTTCTATGAGCACCATAATGACAAACTCAGCTGATACATCTGGTATGCCTTCAAATTCTAGCTCAGAGGCTCCACAACCAGATAAAGATGCTTCAATTGCATAAGACAATGATGGTAGTGGTGAAAGTGATCAAGACTTTCTTGATACTGATAACCACTCCATAGATGACAAAAATCAATGATGTCACACACTCCTTGGATCAAGTCTATCTTGATAAGTGTGCTGATGTGGTGGGTGAAACTTCTATTCCAGATCTAAATTTCTCTAATTTAGATCTTTCTTAGCAATTTGCTATGATCCCTCAGCTAAGGATCCACAAGTCCCACCCCACCACAAACATCATTGGAGATGTTGTCACAGGGGCAAGAACAAGAGTGTTGCGCCCTAAAAGGATCATACATCCCAACTCAATGGGTGAATTGATGATTGTTCAGCTAAAATCCCACAAGTCCAAAAAAAAGAAATGCGGATGAAGATCTGCAAGGAAAATAACAAGTGTTATCTTCCGCATTAGTTAATGCAGAACACATAACTCTGATGCGGACAAGTGTTTACTCTTCCGCATTAACTAATGCGGAAGACATAATACTAATGCTGAAGAACGAGTTTCTCTTCCGCATTGACTAATGCAGAAGAACAAAAGAAGATGCGGACAAGACTTTGCTCATCCGCATTTACAAATGCGGATGACCAACCAAATGCACATGAGTATTTGTTCATCCGCATTAACCAATACGGATGACCAACTTACTAATGCGGATGATCAAGTGGAAATGCTGATCAAGATTATCTCATCCGCTTTTGTTAATGCGGATGAACAAGCAAAGATACGGATCAAGACTTAGACTAGTTTCTAATGTAATAGGTAAGGGGTAGTTTAGTCATTTTGTAAAGGCATCTTGTCTGCCTATAAATAGAATAGTTAACCTCGTACCAAGGGGACGACTGATAGATAGAGAATTTTTGTTGTAATTATTCTCTATAACTTATCAACTTTCATATATCAATACAAACATAATTTATGAGTAATTTTCTTGCCTTGAATGTTCTTTGATTGTTTGTTTCCGCCACTCAATCATTGACTTGATTATCATATTCGATTCTCAGTAAGAATATCACTCTTACTCAACCTCAGTCAATTGATATCAGAGCTTTGGCTCTCAATTCTCTTTTAGATCTGCGCACAGACTGAATTGAACTCGATTGATCTGGTAATCAAGTTGCTAGTAGTGGATATCTTCATCTCTACTTAGTAAACAACAAGAATACTCCTGTCGAACAGCAAGAAAATCATTACAGAACTCATTCTGAACCTCGAAAGAACTACTTGAACAAGTTGGACTCATAAAACATAATCAATCTTAAAATCAATTAAATCTATACTTACACAAATCAACATGGATTCTAACAGTTACTCTGAACTAGGTCATACACTAAACCTCCCATGCTTAAACACAAATCTGAGTTTAAACAATGGAGAATAAGGTTTAGAAATTATATCACATGTGTAGATCTTGATTTTTGGATCTCAATATGTAAGGGTCCACATATTCCTGTTACTCTATCAACTACTCAAGCTGCACTTTACAAGACTGCTAGAATACCAATTGAAGACTTAACTCTGGATGAAGATGACTATAAGAAAATCAAATTTGATCTCAAAGCATACTCAATTTTGACTCAAGCACTCAAGATGGATGTGCTGAAAAGATTGGAAAAGTATGGAACTGCTAAAGCTGTTTGGGATGCCCTCAAATTTTGTGTGAAGGAAGCAGTGAGGTTGCTGAAATTAACAAAGACAAGCTCGTCAATCAGTATGAAACCTTCCATCACACCAAAGGAGAATCCATATCAAAACAACTGCACAGATTTGTACAGTGAGTAAATGACTTGGAAATTATGGGTGTTTCTTACAACATTGAAGAACCTAACAAGAAAATGCTTCACAGTCTACCTGAAAGCTGGAAGCAAAATGTCACAATGCTGAAAAATACTCTTGATCTTGAGAGTACAACTCTAGACATTATGATAGTCAAGATTGAAGCTTTGGAACTTGATGAACGAAGCAGAAACCTAAGTGGACCAAGAGTGATTGAGGCCTACAAATTTCCTTCAGAATCACATTCTATTGAAAATGCTTTCATCACAGAGGAAGATGACTTCATCTCATCAGGAGATCAAATGAACAATACTGGGTTCATTGCATCTCCACCATTCAATCACCCTTCAACTTCAGCTCAAGCACCTAAAGTCTCCACTGCTCCACAAACCTCTCAAGAAGACTTAACATCAAAATAGCAAAAGGCAACTTACAATGCCTTTGTTGCAATTTTTGAAGCATATCTAGGGGGAAGACTCACTTCTGCCCACCTAATTTACGAAGATTTAGAAGAAATGGATCCTGATGATATTAAGGAGATGGATCTACAGTGGCAAATGGAAATGATTGCCATGAGAGCAAGAAATTCTTCAGAAAAGGAAGAAAGTTGAGCCTGAATAAGAACACAAAACTTGGATATGATAAATCCAAGGTGAAATGCTTCAACTGTGGCATGACTGGCCATTTCTCAAGAGAGTGCAATGCTCCTAAAAGAAACAACTATCCAAGGAACTCTCAGGGCCAATCATGATCACAACCCAATTCAAGCCATCACTCCAACAATCAACAACAGCAGTATCATCATTCTCAACATCAACAAACATACCAGAATCAACCACAGCTGACAAATAAAGCCCATGCAAGCAGTCAGCCCTCTACTAGTGCCCTTGTGATCAAACAAGATGGGATATGTGACTAGAGTGTGTATGCTGAGGAAGTCAAGCCTCAATTCCAGAATCATGCTCTTATGGCTCACATCAATGATGGACCATCTTCAATGCCTACTGAGATAAAAACTAACATTTGTAGTGAAAAATGCATAAATGAATTACAAGAGTATAGAGAACACAACCATAAACTGGCAGATAAAATTAATGAAGAAAAAGTGAAGTCAGAAATGATGATTGAGAACTAAAAAGTTTTGAAATCAAAATCAAATATCTCATTTCTGACATAGAAAAATTGCATGGTGAGAAATACAATCTTGCAGCTTAAAATGAGCTACTTACTAAAAAGTTAGCTCAAGCTAAAGCTCAACAATCTATGACTGAAGTGAAACTTGAAAAGTTTCAATGTCTTCAGTCAAGCTGCAAGAGATGCTGGATTCACAAAAGGATCCAAAGGACATCTCAGGGATTGGGTATAATTCATGTCTTCCACCATACAATGACAATTACACTATCATGCCTGAATCTGTCTCACTCTCTGAATCAATTGAACCTAAAACTATGGAACCTAAATCAGTAGTGAAACAAGTGACAAATCCTTAAAACAAACCTGATGTTTATTTTGAAACCAGTGAGGATAAAATCAAGTTAGGTTACCCAATCAAATTCAAAGAGTGCTCAGACAAGACAGTGAGTGTCATGAAACCATCAAGCCCTGTAAAAGCAATTGTACCTTTTATAAAATTTATACCATCTGTGTTACAAGGCAAAAAGAAATATGTCAAGACAGTGAAACCCACTACTGAGAGTAGTCCTGATAATGAGATTGTATCTCCACAAAATTCAAGCAAATCAGAAAAGGTTTCACTGAAAAAGAAACAGACTGTAAAACTGAGTTCAACACGTAAAACTTCATCAGACCCTCAGTCATCAAGGTTAAGACAGGGAGTATTTTTCAACCCAGACAACTGAACAAAAGTAATGTTGACCAGTTTGAGAAAGAAGTGAGAACTAGGTTGAAGAAACAAAAACAACCCAGACAACTGAACAAAAGTAATGTTGTGAAACAATCTATTAAAAGGGCTGATTCTGATTCATCACCTAAAGAAAAGAAAGTGAGTCATCAAAAGAAAATAGCAGTTGAGTCACACAAGGAAAAATTTGATTCAAGAAACAAACAAATGTATTGTGATATTTGTGACATGTTCAATCACAAGACAAATAAATGCTTCTTCAATCAATATTGTTCTATCTGTGATATGAACAATCACTCCATAAAAAATTGCTATTTCAACAAGTATTGTTCTATCTGTGACATGAACAATCACAATACATCTGATTGTTACTTTAATCAGAAGGGGTTGAGAATTTCATAACATAAGCCCATCTCAAAAACATCTACTGTGATGCACTCTGTCAGACATCATCTTCATAATACTCAATCTAGGACATCTAGATCAACAAATGACATAAATAACTTGAAGGATTTGAGGAAGGGTCAAAGAAATCATCTCATAATGAAATACAAACTTGACCTTCCTAAGCAAAAACCAACGTTTGATAATGAAACTCAAGCTAAAGTTTTACAAAGAAATAGAGACTAACGATTTCATTATTCATCTAAATCCTCAGCAGATGTTGATGAGACGACTCAATTAATTCATCATAAAAAATCTTCCAGAACACCTCCATCCAAATCACAATTCAGAGAGAAATAGCAGGAGGTCACTATCATGAATAGGAACGGGAAACCCAAGACCACCATGGCTTGAGTTCCTCATTCTAATAAGTTCTTTTTGTTGTATGTTCATCCACACAAGTCTAGTAGCATATGGTACGTAGACAGTGGATGCTCCCGACACATGACTAGAGATCGTTCCCTCCTTCATTATTTCAAGTACATACAAGGAACTACTATGGCATTCGGTGGAGATTTAGAAGGTGATAGAATTACAGGAGAAGGATCTGTGACAAACGCGATGCTGAGCTTTGACAGAGTGAATTACTGTGAACTGAATTTCAATCTGCTAAGTGTGTCTCAGATCTGCGACAAAAAATATTCCACTCACTTTACAAACACTCACTGCAACATTCTGAAACCTGGATTTCAGATTCCTGAAGAATGGGTTGTCTTAAAGACTCCGAGGAAGAATAATGCATATGTCTTAAACTTGTGTTCTGCATCACCTAAGGAAGAAACATGTCTTTTGTCTAAAGCATCTTTTGATGAGTCACAGCTTTGGCATAGACATTTGGGGCACACTAACTTTAAAAATATGAACAAGTTAGTCAAAGGAAACCATGTCATGGTCTTCCTCAAAAGGAATTCAATTTTATTGATCAATGTTCAGCGTGACTCAAAGGAAAACAACACAAATTGTCTCACAAAACCAAGCTGGTGAACACTAACAATACTCTATTGAAGTTAATTCACATGGATCTTTTTGGACCAACTCATGTAATGAGTATGGGAATGAAACAGTATTGTTTAGTGATCATTGATGACTTTTCTTGATTCACATGGGTGTTTTTCCTACTTCATAAAAACAAGCATCCCAAATCATTCAAGATTTTATTACTAAAATTGAAAATCAACTTGATCTTAAGGTCAAAATAATAAGAAGTGATAATGGTATAGAGTTCAAAAATGAAAATATGAGTTCCTTTTATGCAACCAAAGGCATTGCTCATCAATTCAGTGCAGCTAGAACTCCTCAACAAAATGGGGTAGCTGAAAGGCGAAATAGAACACTGATTGAAGCAGCAAGAACGATGCTAGCCGATGCTAAACTGCCAATCACCTTCTGGGCAGAAGCAGTTAATACATCATGCTTTGTGCAAAATTGAACTCTGATTGTTAAAGAAAGTAACATGACACCTAATGAACTGACCTTTCATAGGAAACCATTTATTGGATTCCTCAAATCATTTGGTTGTCCAGTCTCAATATTAAACACCCGTGATCATTTGGGAAAATTTTCATCTAAGTCTGATAAAGGATTCTTTGTAGGTTATTCGTCTGTGTCAAAGGCTTATAGAGTGTTCAATCCTAGACTAAACATTATTGATGAGTCTACAAATGTTCAATTCAAAGAACATTTGTTTCCTAAATCTACAAATGGTCCTGATTGGTTGTTTGATATTGACACTTTTACTAAATCATTTGACCAATTTCACTTGTCTAATGCATGAAATATACATTCAGGTGCTACTTCATCAACTGTAGAAAGAAGAGATAATTATCCATTGATTCCACCTACATCTGATGAACACATGAATGAAGATGTTCCTCTTCAAGCTCATCCCATCAGACATCTGTCACAAAACCTTAGTGTTTCTTCTGAAGAAGGTCCCAGCCTGGTACCATCTCACTCAGATGACTTGTCAAATGAGATCAGAAATCAAAAACAGACTTCTCATCCAGTAGAAACTCAAGGTACATCAAATGATGCAAGCAACCTCAGTGCTGCTGAAGATGTAGCAGTTACTGAAACAGAAGTTGACAATCTTCATAATTCAACAACAATACAAGATGAATGTGCCTCTGGCCATAATGAACTGAATGTCTCAATCTTGATGTAACTATTAATGGTGACACCATTCCAACCACAAGAATACAGAAGAATTATCCAGTTGAAACCATTATTGGTGATCTTAATGAGAGGGTGACAAGAAGCAAGTCCAGTATTGCAAACATCTATTTGTTCTCCTACTTTCTATGTCAAACAGTACCCAAAAACATCAAAGAGGCACTTCAAGACAGTAGTTGGATTGAAGCAATGCAGGAAGAATTGCTCCAATTCAAGAAGCAAGAAGTATGGCAGCTGGTAGATCTTCCCGAAGGACAATACCCTATCGGTACCAGATGGCTGTATAGGAACAAGACTGATGATAGAGGGATAGTCATCAGAAATAAAGCAAGACTAGTGGCACATGGATACACTCAGGAAGAAGGAATCGACTATGATGAAGTTTTTGCTCCAGTTGCCAGACTAGAAGCAATCAGAATCTTTCTTGCATATTCTGCGTCCATGAAATTCACTGTTTATCAAATGGATGTAAAGTGTGCCTTCCTGTATGGAAAGATTGCTGAAGAAGTCTATGTGAGTCAACCACCTGGCTTTGAAGATCCAGATTTCCCTCACAGAGTTTACAAGTTTGACAAAGCTCTGTATGGTCTTCATCAAGCACCAAGAAAGTGGTATGAGACTCTATCATCCTTTCTTCTTGAACATGGGTATGAAAGAGGAAAGATTGATCAGACTCTCTTCAGAAGAATAAGAGGGAAAGACATGTTGTTAGTCCAGATCTACGTGGATGACATTATATTTGACTCGACAAACAAGCAACTCTGCAAAGAATTTGAAGACCTTATGCATTCAAAGTTCCAAATGAGTGCTATGGGGGAACTCACCTTCTTTCTAGGGGTGCAAGTCCAACAAATAGCAGATGGAATCTTCATCAACCAATCAAAATATGTAGAAACCATGTTAAAGAAATTCCACTTTGCTGACTGTTAGTCTATCAGAACTCCTATGGATACTAAAGTAAAGATTGGTCCTGACCCTGAAGGCAAATCAGCGGATCAGACTCACCATCGATCAATGATAGGTTCATGTTGATACATATGTACCTAGATTGTGATCTGAATGTAATATGTCTTTATTGTCTTACACTTATGTAATCGTTGGGTACTTAAGGAAATACATATGTTTGTTTGTGTTTATAATGTTTAATATTTCATTAATGAGTTGTTTAACGCATATTGATATGATTATATACGTTTGTGATTGTTTGAATTGTTATGCATAATGTTATAATATTGAATACATTCAAACTTGGTGAAGTGAAGTTTTCAAGTGTCCGACTGGACCATGCGCCCCAACAGTGGTCATGCGTCCGAATGGCCATGCGACTGAGTGTCCATGCGCCTAAATAGTCCATACGCCTGAACAACTTCATGCGACAGACTCAGTCGCACGACTGAACACTCAGTCGTGCGAATGGATCAACCGCATGGCTCAATCATACGAATGAACCATGTTAATGGTTCAGTCGCCCGACTAAGCAATCCTAACCTATAAATACCACCTAATTCATGGAAAAACATAAGCATTCAATCGACTTGGACTCCAGACGTAACCTAGCCATCCAGAAGCCTCTAAGTTCGTACTCCAAGTTCATAGAACGCTGTAGATCGATTCCTAATCGATTCTTGATGTTAGATTCATTACGTTATTGTTTCTACGTCCGTTCTCACTAATTGGATCACCAATCAAATAGGATTCTGCAATATTTGGTTTGGTTTAACACGTTAATCATTTGGTGTTTCGTTCAAATACCATATCCTAACAAGTGGTATAAGAGCTTTGGCTCTTGATTACGTGTTGATTCAATAGTTTTGATACAAAAATTCTGTTTTTGCATCAAAAGCGCAATATTTTTGTGTCTAACGGAGTCTTAGACGTTTCCTGAACGAAAAGTTGAGTTTTTCCGTCATACGGCTATTAGGGTTTGATAAAAGTCGAGTTTTCACGGATAAATCAAGTTAAATCTACAAATTATCAAACTTCAGCAAGTTCAGTCACACGTTTAGACCATTCGCATGACTGAGTTCATTCGCACTCTCCAACCGCACGATTGGACTCATTCGTATCTTCAATCGTACGACTGAGAACTTCATTCGGACTTTTCATTCGGGCGACGGACTCATCCGCATTTTCTTAGTCGCAAAATTGAACCATCCGCATTGTTCAATCGCATGAATAAGTTCAATCGCATACCTTCATTCGCATACATTAGCAGCTTGTTAAACAGTAAAGTTAAACCTAATGGAAGACCAGTTTTCAGCATACACAACAAGTAGAGACACACGTATTCAGAATCTACTGCTATTGGAGAACGAAGTGGGGATTCACAATAAACCCCCAAAACTTATTACGTTAGACGACTACCCACAATGGAAGCAATATTTTGAAATCTACCTAAATGGTGTAGATACAAGTTTGTAGGAGGCCATCGAGGCAGGTTATAGCATGCCAGTAGGAGCTGACGGAGTTAATACCCTAAGTGGCATGTCGAATGCTCAGAAGGTAAAGCACAATGCTGACAAGAAAGTCTATGATTTGCTTACTCAATCTATTCCGAAGGATATTTTCCATCAGTATTTGGAGTATACTCAAGCAAAGAAACATTGATATGTGTTGGAAAAGAGGTATGACGGAAATGCCTCTTTGAAGGCCATCAAGGAAAAATCCTTGAAGAAGGAGTTTGAAAACTTATCTTTTATGGGAAAAGAAGGCCTTGATGATGTGATCGATAGATTCTACCACTTGATGAGCGAGATGAACACTCATGGAGTGGTTACATCAATGGAGGATAAGGTATCCAACTTTGCTGATGGATTACCAGAAAAATGGGCTTCGTTTGTCTCAAATCTCAGTCAAAGTGGAATGCTCTCGAAGTTAGATATAAATACCTTCATTCTGAAACTGAGAGAAGGGGAGCTTAGGATGAAGTATCGAGCCCAAAAGGCTAACTACGATCAGAATCCTGCACTCTATAATGCTACTCCTTTGGTCTAGACATCTGGAGCTCCACTTCAAACCGCCTTCATCTCAAGCGCAGCAGTTGCAGCACAACCCTCAACTTCAGCATCCGAAACGTCAGGGTCGTCTAGCACCCAATATATGATACCTGAAGCTAATGCATAAAGCTCAAAACCGATAACCTCAAGAATGTGACTGTGGAGGTGGCCAGAGAACATATGGACCTCTTAGCTGTAGTGGTTCAATACTATGATGGATTAGTTGCTGGAAAGATAGGAAACTGCCACCTGGCAGATGAAGATTATGAGCAGGTGGATGAGATGGAATTGGAACGTATGGACATAATGTGGGCCCTGGCAAGTGTTGTCTGAAGAGCTAAAAAGTTTGTCAAAAAGACTGGACAGAACTTGGTTGCAACAAAAGACACAACCTTTAGGTTGGACAAGTCAATGGTTACATGTTTCAATTGCGGTGAGAAGGGACACTTCAAGAGGGAGTGTGTAAAACCAAAGAAGACGGGTAATGTCAATCCCTTGTCCTCCTTTAACCGTCATGACAAGGCCACATCTAGTAGCTCTAACTCATCCAGTAAGGACCCAAAAGCCTTAACTGCTAATGAGGATGAAGGACAGGACTGGAGCTTTCGGTTCGTGTCACCAGGAGAGTCCAATATAGCTTGTGTGGAGGATATTGATGACGATTCTGCAAGTGAGGGAGATATAGCAGTAGAGCTCACGATGTCAAATTCTGAAGACATTGCAAATGTGGTCAACCACCTGCCTAAAGAAGAAAAATTTACATCATTATCTGAATCACCAGAACCAGAGACACTGAGTCTGCACTCATGGCTGATTCCTCTTCAACATCTCAGGTAAGTACTACTGACCAACTGTTTAATAATCATGCTTGCTTAGAATGTAATAAATTCAGAGAAAGTATAGATTGAAAATTTGCTAGGTTATTAGATCATAATGATAGCTTAGTAAAGGACCTGGAACTATGCACGGAGGCAAATAGAGTTTTAAAACAAAACGAGCACAGTTACAAGGAAAAGATAGACCTATTGAACAAATAGCTTAGGGAAACTGAGGTAGTTGCTTTTAACCAAGAAAATGACATTAGGTACTATCTGAACTCCTTAGAGGACACTAAGAAGCAAAAAGGAGTTTTAGAAGTAGAAGTCAACTCGTTAAAACAAAAAGTGCATAGTTGGGCAAGCTCATCACACATTGCCCAACACTTAGTGAGAGAGAAATAATGGGAGGGACTGGGATACAAAGTGGTTCCACCACCACCTGAGACCTTGATGAACACCAAAAGTAAACCAGTTAACAATAACCCCATCAAAGATCACGTGGTGTCCACTCATCTTGTTAATGATCCAGATTCCATAAGTAAATCAAGTGAATCCAACTATAAACAGAAGGAGGCCACTTCAAAGGCAATAGAAAATATGCCTTGTGTTAACCTGGAAAAAGAATTTGAAAAGGTTAGCTTAAAGTCAGGGTCAAACAAAGTCAAACAAGAACCTAAAAAGACTAAAAAACCTAATCAATCACGTGCATCATGTCACAGTCTAGGTAAATAGGAGATCAAAGATGTAAAATCAGGTAAAGCAATTAAATTTGTAAAACCAATTTATACATCCAAAAAAGAAGTGTCTCAATCCAAACATAATATGGTCAACTGTTTGACATCTGTATCTCCACCAAAAATATAAACCATCAAGTTAAAAGCAGATCCTGCTATAACTGTGGAGAGTATGGTCACATAGCGTCTCATTGTCCTTATTCCTGGACACCGAGGAGGAAGGTTGACCTTTCTGCAACTACAACTAGCTATTCTAAGAGGAACTCAGTGAAGCCTCCAAAAGGGCTAGTGAACCCAAAGTTCAACCCATCAGCCAGTCGTCTGTTTATCACAAACAGGTCTTAAACAAATTTGGATTATGGAAAGAAAAAACCTCCTTAGTGCCTGAAAATGAGAATAAACTAAAATCTGAGCAACCCACAACCTCAAAGGGTCAATGGGTTGAGTTTATGATGTGTGATGCCTTAGGGAACCCAAGCCAGTTAAGTGTTGGGAAACCCAAGCCAGTTAAGGCTTGGGTTCCTAACATGAACTAGTGTTTTCATTGAATGTGTAGGGTGTTCGCTATAGTGCTGAGACTAACACGTGGATTGTAGATAGCGGAGCATCCAGGCACATGATAGGGAACAAAGCTCTCTTATCAAATGTAAGACAAATTAAAGGAGGGCATGATTCATTTGCTGGAAACAAAGGTGGGTACATCACAGCTCAAGGAGAAGTGGAAATGAGAAGATTAAGTTTTATAATGTAAACTATGTCCAACAATTACAAAATAACTTGCTTTCAGTCTCTCAAAACTGTGATAAAGGATTCAAGGTAGTTTTTGACAACAAGAGGTGTTACGTTCTAAAGAAGGACTACGTGATCCCGGAGGACCAGATCCTAATGTCAGCTTCAAGATATAATGATCTTTATGTCTTGGATCTCTCAAAGGCCTCCACAACGGATCGTGAAGTCCAATGCTTCTTGTCCAAAGCTACTGAGAAGGACTCCATCTCCTGGAATAGGAGGATGGGATACATAAATCCTAGAAAAATGAATCACTTGATCTAGAATGATCTTGTAAGAGGAGTAAATGTCAAAAACTTTCAACTCCCGGATTTCTGTGTTGCATGCAAAAAGGGCAAACAGATGATGAAATCTCATAACGAAAAGAAAGTTCATTCTATAGAACTTCCTCTTGAGCTTCTTCACATGGATTTGTTTGGTCCAGTCAGTACAAGAAGCATTGCTGGTGACTTGTATTGCTATGTAGTTACCGATGACTACTCAAGGTTCTCTTGGGTAATGTTTCTCAAATCCAAATCAGAAATATTTGAATCCTTCAATGTTAGGATCAGTGATCTAAGTTTGATCAATTAGAGTAGATTGCAGTGGAAATTCGAACAATGAATTAGACAATTTAGCAAGAACTCAATTGATATTCAATAGAAAAGCACACGGTTATAGAGAAAGAGAGAATTATGCAAAAGGAATATTTCATTGAAATACTTTTGTGGTGGCTGAATGTCACACGTTACAATTAGGTCAACATTCCTTATATAAGGAATGTGACGTCTGCTGATGTCACTTTATAGTGACATCTAACAGAATTTTACAAACAACTGAAACTATGCAAACTACTGAGAATGTTCTCAACAACTGATCATATCTCAGAGAATGCTAAGTATAAAAAACATAAAACTACTGAACTAAAACTACTGAAACTATAAACTACTGAAAAGTAAATTTCAAGTACTAAAAAGAAAAACCATCACAACTACTGAAGTTAATAACTTCAGCTGTTGTGACAACTACTAATCACTCTGGTCTTCAATCTTTGTCTTCAGTCTTTGTTCTTCAGACTTTTACTTTAGACGTTGTCTTCAGCTGATAGCTTTAGACTTTGTCTTCAGTACTTCACTTTCAGAATTTGTCTTGAGTACTTTACTTTCAGACTTTGTCTTCAGTAGAAATCTTCAGATCTTGTCTTCAGACCTTGTAATCAGCTGATGTCTTTAGCTGTTGTGATCTTCTTCAGCAGTTGTAATGTCTGTGGGACTTAGAGGTTTTTCTGATCAGGCTCATTGGTTCTTTTGGTCCAACAAACTCCCCCTGAACCAATGCAGTCAAAACCTTTAAGTTTATTGATGATCCCACTTATTCTTTGGCAGGAACACCCTCTTGATCAGCTTTAGAGGTAATCATGTAAGCACAGGCGGGGAAAAGGTTTCTGATCTTTTGATTGGCTAAGTATCGAAGGGAACTCTTTCTTGGGGAACCTGGACATAGAGTCTTGTCCCAACCATGAAACCTAATTCCCATTAAGGAGTCAGTAAGACTCTCTTGCATAGGCCTCAAGGAGAACAACTTGTTCCTCCTTGGTGAGTTCTTCTGCTTCTCCCTCAAAGAAGAACTCTGGGCCATAATATTCAGACAGATATCTTGCTATCTTCCCATGTTTTAACTTAACAATTGTGATCTCTCTGTATGTGAATTCATCTGGATGAGAGCCTTCTAGCAACAACTGGAGTTCACTCTTTTGAAGATCTTCAAGTCTCTTGTATAACAACCCCTTCTTGATCGTTTTGTTCTCAAGTATAGATTGAGGGGTTGTCTTTGAGTTGTGTGCTCTCTTGAATTCTTCTATAATCTCCCAGGGTGAGAGACTACCATGGCCAACATAATTACATCATTCAAAGTCTTTTCACTAGGCCATGATATCTACTTGGTATGTTCTTCTTGTGAATTCTGGAACTTACCCTAGGGTCCGGCCAAATCCTCACTCTTTCTCTTTGATGTTGGAATGTATGCCTAAGATGTACAACCTCAGAGCTTGTTTCTTTATTTCTTGAATGGATGAGGACTGAGGGAAGTCCTTGTCAACCATTTTGAGAAATTGCTCATCATGCTGCTTCTGCTGTTCTACTTCTTGATCTTCACTTTCACCATTTGCATTTGCAAGTCCGGTGTGATCATTTGTTGACTTCTGGGCTCAAGTGTTTTAAGTTTGAGAAAGCAGAGATTGGTAGACTGTCTTCATTATCATCCTCTTCTTCTTCTTCTACCCTCAACACCCTTCTCCTCCTTCTGGGTGCATCACTGGGTGTGATTTGAGGTGGTTTTTGAGGTAATAGAATTGGTTTTGTGGTTGAGTTGTGAGTGGTTTTGGTTTAGGGATAGGGTTGGCAGGTTTTGGAGTTGGTTGTTTATGAGTTGGAGTTAGGGAAGGCTGATCTAGCATTTTTGTGGTAAGTTTGGCTTTGGAGAGCTTGGCCATATCAGTTCTCTTCCCAACACCTGCCTCATCCAATGGTTCTATAATTACCCCTTATTGAATGCTTCAGAAGAACAAATTCTGGTGGTTATTGCCAGATACTGTCTCTGGTCCATGATTTGATCTCAATCAATGATCTCCCAAGTATTTTGCAATAAATCTGATCATTATCTCCAACCTTTCCCTATCCATCACACTGTAACTAGCCCATAGTTCTGTATTTCCTTAACTTCCAGCCTTCTGATCTCAGTGTGTAAAGTGGCTGTATCAAAGCCCTGTCTAAAGAGTTGGTCTATTATCCTGTCCATAGATCTGCTATGAGTTCATCAGCTTCTTTAACCAGATCTTGTAAGGATTTCTCTCCAACAGGCTCTTGTGTTTTAGCACTTTTCTTTCTTTTATAAGTGATCAGTTGTTTCTCTTTCTCTAGCTCCTTTTCTTTTTCTTGTTGTTCTCATCGACCACTCTCTTTCTCTTTCTTTTTTACTACCTTAGACTTAGTAGTCTTCCCCTTTTTGGATGCATTGGGATGAGGGGCTTGAAAGGCAGAAGAAAGTGATTTGCACAACATCATCAACAAATGATTGGAGATTTGAGGAGATCCTCTCATAATGGCTTTATGTACTATCTCAGTGATGATGGGAGTGATGAGAGGTAAGGAGTTTTGAAAGGTTGCAACCATCTTCTCAGAGGGGTTCTGTCCCTGAGAGGTGGTGCCAAAAGAAGGGCTGGTGGCTTAGTTAAGTGTATTGGCTGTGTGTTTGGTGAACCTTCAAATGAAGGTGCCATCTGTGGGTCAATGGGGATAGATGGACTTTCATCTCAAGATATTTTGGCTAGCAGCTCTTTGAGTGTGCTCACCTCAGTCTCTAGGATTGTATTATGGGCTAAGACATCAAAGAAAAAGCCCAGGTCATCATCAGTCTTTGCTGAATCATCTGACCTCCTGATTAAATCAAGATGTACATGCCCTGAGTGTAGATCAGTATATGCATGTGCCCCTTGTTCTTGGTTCTGGGGACTTCCTGCCTCAGGACTTTGTCCTTTATTGGCAGTTGCCTCTGGTGAGCTCTTATATATGGTACCAACTTCATCCTGTTCATTTGCTGAATCAGTAGAAGTGGCAGCCTGACCAGATGTTCTAACCTCCTCTTCTACACTTGGAGATTGAACATTATAACCCCTGTGTTGTGGGTTATCAGTAGCATTTTGGTCCTCCCCCTCAGTTGTTGAGGTATTCCCAGTGTTAATTGGTTTCTGGGGAGGGGGTGAGGAATGAAGCTGACTCAGCACTTTAGCAACTATAAGGGTTGGGATTTGAGGGGCGGTTGCAGTTGGAGATTGGTCAGAAGTAGATTGCACCCGGGGTGAGAGATGCTCTTCAATGGTAACCTTCTCAACTGAGAAAGGTTCCAGTAATGTGGTATCCCCAAATTTGGTTGCAACAGGATCCTATGGAAAGGATACCTGTGCGGTTTCAGCTGGTTGAGTCTCTGACATAACTGGGGGGTTAGAAACAGTATGTGTTTCCTGTATTGGTGGTACAGGGGCATCCGCAGGGGACTCATCTCCCTGAGTAGCCTTTTGGACTTTTGAGGTTTGGGTTTGGTGGGGACTTTGGATCTGGAGGTAGAGGCTGTGGGTTCCTCTGCTTGGGTTTGAGTAGCCGGGCAGCCCCTTTGAGAGTAGGGTCAGAGTTATGTCTGGAGTATTCCTCAGCTAAAACAGCTAGAGCAGGGACTCCAAGACCAACAAGGCCGTCAGATTTTAATTGATTTAAAATTATGGCCATCAGAAACCTGGGATATAGTAGCCATCTGTTTGTCACAGGTTTCTGAGCCAGATCCTTAGTTCCATAAACACGATCTCAGAAAAATTTAGATTTTGTCGTTCAAAGATAGAGTACAATACCGTTGCCATCTTGACGGACATCTGATCCCATGAACATATCTTTGGAGCAAGACAGACATTTACCATGTGGAAGATAAGTCTTTCAGCATCATGGAAGTGCTTTTTGAGAATGGTTGTAGCACTTAAGTCTCCTTCATACCGTTGTTGATGAAAGACATATCAATGGTGCCTTTCGGGTATTCTATAATACAGGTGGCATCATGCAAATTTAGAGTTTTGCGAATGATGTCAGGGGTGATTACCACTGTTTCTGGTTAACCAACGACTGGAGAGTGATTTGGCTATCATTTTCACCAGTTGTGACAGAGACGTTGGTCCAGAATTGGTGTAAGGAATAGGGGTATATGGTAGGATTCAAAAGAAGGCGGTTCGGTATTGGGAATCCACCATAAGATCGATGGCATTATCAAATTTATTCCAGAAGGCCGATTTTGAGAGGTAGGCAACACAGTTGTGTCTAGGTTTGAGTTTCATGGACGCCATTGTTGAGAGAGAAAAGGATAGAAAACGGCTAATGAAACGTTCGGCTATAAGTGCAGGTATTTATAGGTTAAGAAAAAGCTGAAAAAAAAATGACTGAAAGTGTTGGTGTTGTTAGCAGTTGTATGAAAACAACTGAAGACTTGGTTTTAACTATCAGATATTTGAAAACAACTGAAGACTTGGTTTTAGTCATCAGTAGTTATGAAACTACTGAAAACCTTGGTTTTGTCTTCAGGTGTAGAAAACAACTAAGAACTTGGTGTTAGTCATCAGTAGTTGTGAAACTACTGAAGACATGGTTTTGTCATCAGTTGTTTAAGGTGAAACAACAGTTTGTGGAAACGACTGAATAGAAAATTCTCATCAGTAGTTTTCGTCAATTCATAGCTTTTCAGCTGTTTCATACTGTCCCAACACTTACTCATCAGACTTTTTAGCTGTTTTCAATTGTTTCATAGGACATCAGTACTTATCTGTTTTTGCTGACATCAGTAGTTATAACTACATCAGTAGTTTGTAACTGCATCAGTTTCTTTTAATAGAATCAGTACATATTTGTGACATGTTTACGAATGATCATCAGTACTTGTTTACTGAGATCATCAGTAGTTGTCACTTATTCTACCTGCAGCATACCAAGCCTTAACACAAGGTATTGGAAAGTTGAACTATCCAAAGGCTTAGTGAATATATCTGCAATCTCATTAGCACTTGGCATAAACTTTGGATCAATCAGACCTTTTTCAAAACAATCCCTAATAAAATGGTGTCTGATCTCTATATGTTTGGTCCTAGAATGCCGGACTGGATTCTTGACAATACACAGAGCTAAAGCACTATCCATTAACAATGGAGTCTTAGTCAATGTAATGCCATAATCCAATAATTGGTTGTGAAGCCAGAGTACCTGAGATGTACAACTTGCAGCAGCAATGTACTCTGCTTTAGCAGTGGATGTAGCAACAGATGTTTGTTTCTTACTCTGCCAAGAAATCAAACAGTTGCCTAGGAATTGACATCCACCAGAAGTTGATTTCCTGGTTAACTTACACCCTGCATAGTCACTATCAGAGAAAGCAACTAATTTGCAAGAGTGCCCAGTGGAATACCATAAACCTAGAGATTGTGTACCTTGCAAATATCTAAAGATCCTCTTGACTGCAATCAGATGAGACTCTTTAGGTGCAGCCTGAAATCTAGCACAAACACATGTAGCAAACATAATATCTGGTCTAGAAGCTGTTATGTACATCAAGGACCCAATCATACTTCTGTAAAGTGTTTCATCAACAGCTTTACCTTTCTGATCTACATCCAGTTGTGTGGTGTTGCACATGGGAGTAGAACAGGGCTTACAGTTTTGTAAATCAAACTTATTCAAAAGATTTTTTGTATATTTTGACTGATGAATGAAGGTTCCATCAGCCTTTTGTTTGATTTGCAAGCCTAGAAAGAACTGTAATTCTCCCATTGCACTCATTTCAAACTTTTGTTTCACTAAACTTGTAAAATCATCACACAACTGGGGATCAGAGGATGCAAAAATTATATCATCAACATAATTTGAACAAGTAGCTTATGCTGATCCACTTTCTTAACAAACAAAGTTTTATCTATGGAACCTCTAGCGAAATTATTTTGAAGAAGAAAATTTAAAAGTGTTTCATACCAGGCTCTAGGAGCTTGCTTCAACCCGTAAAGAGCCTTATCAAGTTTATACACCCAATCAGGATGTTTATTATCCTCAAAACCTGGTGGTTGACACACATAAACCTCTTCTTTTATTTTTCCATATAAAAAGGCACTTTTGACATCCATTTGAAAAACTTTAAGATTGTGGAATGCAACATAGGCTAAGAACAATCTAATTGCTTCCAGTCTGGCTATAGGGGCAAAGGTTTCATCATAATCGATACCTTCTTCTTGTGAAAACCCTTGTATAACCAGTCTAGCCTTGTTCTTGACAATAAGCCCATTTTCATCAGTTTTATTCATAAACACCCACTTAGTGCCTATTGCACACTTACCTGGGGGTAGAGGAACCAGTTGCTGCTTTTTGAACTGAAGTAGTTCAAGCTGCATGGCTTCAACCCATCCATTGTCACTTAAAGCAACATGATAGTTCTTTGGCTCTAGCTGACTGATGAAGAGAGCATAGAAGCAGAAGTTGGACAATTGACTCCTGGTTGAGACACCAGCATTGATATCACAAATGATTTGAGACATGGGGTGATTCTTCAGCTCTTGGTACACTATAAGATTAGTGCAAGTGTTTGTAGTAGGTTCCGCAGTAGCAGATGTTGATCCAGACTCTGGAAACAAGTATGAGATGGCAATTCAAATGATGTAGAGGAGTCAAAAATCTCATCAGCATTTGTTGTGGATGGAGCTGCTGAAGCTACAGGAACATCAAGTTTAGTGGACTCAGGCAGTTGATCACTAAACTTGAAAAGGTGAGTACTAATCATCATCATCTTCAGTACCACCAGGTGGAAGACTTGCTACAGAAGATGATTTATTCACACGATCTGCAACAACTGGAGGTTGATAAGGAACATATTGTAGTATATCCAGATCAAACAACTCCACAGGGTTTTATGGAATTTTATCCTTAGGAGATTCATTAAACTTCACATGCAAGGTTTCTTCAACTATCTTTGTTCTGCAGTTGAAGACTCTGTAAGCCTTGCATGTGGATGAATATCCTACAAAGTACCCTGCATCCACCTTACGATCAAATTTGTGGAGTTGATCCTTTGTGTTGATAATGAAACAAGGACACCCACATGCTTGGAAGAATGAAATTAGAGGAGACAAATGATGTAGAACTTCATATGGAGTCTTCATCAACCTTTGATTTACTAGAACTCTATTCTGCACATAGCAAACTGTGTTGACAGCTTCAGCCCAAATGGTCAATGGCAAACCCGAGTCAGCCAACATGGAACTTGCAGCTTCAATTAGGGTCCTGTTCTTTCTCTCCACTACTCCATTTTGTTCTGGAGTCCTCGGGATGCTAAACTGCCTCTTGATTCCCTTTGAGAGATAAAAATCATCAAGTGTATGGTTTCTGAATTTTGTTCCATTATCACTCCTTATACACTTGACTGATAGGGAATACTGCTTCTCAACATACAACACAAAGTTTATAATCATCTGAGCAACCTCATCCTTTGAATGCAAGAAGAAAGTCCATACAAATCTGGAGTAATCATCCACAATTACCAGACAGTTTTCTTCTTTGCCATGCTCATCACTCTCACAGGACCAAATAGATCCATGTGCAGTAACTGCAAGTAGGTAGTGGACTTAGGTTCTTCAATAAGAGGGAATGAGACTTTGTGTTGTTTTCCTTTCAAACAAGCAGTGCAAGTTTCATCACAGTGGAACTCCTTCATTGGTAGACCTCTCACTAAACTATTGTGGATCAGCTGATTCATGTTGTTGAGATTTACATGACCCAGCCTTTTATGCCACAGTTTAGATTCCTGAGGAGAGGCTTTGGAGAACAAGCAAGGATGACCCTTCAAATCAATCTTCTTTGACAAATCCAGGGCATATACTCTTCCAATCCTGTTGGCCTTCAGGAGAGTATGTTCATCCAATGCCTTGCCAATCAGCCTCAGAACTTGGGAAGACAGAATCGTGCAGTTCTGGCTTGTGAAAAGTGCAACATGCCCTTTATCACACATCTGACTGACACTCACTAGATTATACTTGAGATTCTCCACATGGTTAACATCATCAAATCTGAGTTCTCCATTAGACACATATCCTTTCCTGATGATGTAACCCTTAGCATCATTTCCAAATGAAACAAATCCCTTCTTTCCTTGAGAGTAGTCATTAAGAAGAAACTGCTCCCTGTCATATGCATAGATCCTCCACTGTCTACATATCAGATGCTCCTTTGGCATGCTGAAGAACCCCGCAATCGTCACAAGGAACTAGTTAGGTTTTGAGACCCAACCTTTTTGGTTTTGGGTCTTATTCATTAACAGACTTAACCCTAACTTGTTTCTCATGATTAATAGCTGATGAAGGTGGAGATGGTGCTCAAATGGATTCCTTGGATTTGGGCTTGGAATACCTTTTCAGTGGTTTGATCACAGGTGCATCTAGTTGGTTAACTCTCCCCAAAAAATGTTGAACCATCATAACAAGTTGTGTCTGATTTATAGCTAAAGCTTTAAGCTCTTGTGACACATCAGTACTTGTTTTTTATGAGTTCTTGTGGCCCACCATTTCCTCCTTGAAATTCACAGACTTAGTCTAATTTTTATCATGAGGAACACTGTCAGCTGTTTTATGATAAACCCTATCCTTGTTTTTGGATTGGGTGAAGCCTTGGGTTTATCACATTGGGATGACTGTGGTACAAACTTGGTCTCAAACTCATTTTTCATTTTATCCATCTGAATTTTAATGAGCTTATCTCTATTGAGTTTGGAACCCTTTTTGTACCAACATTCATCAGAAAGATGATTGAATTTACCACATATTTCACATGGCTTATTCTTCATCTTGGATTGATCAACCGCTGAAGTGGAAACTACTAAAGGTGTGATCTTCAGTACTTTCCTCCTTTCAGTACTTGTGTTAAGTACAGAAGGATCTGTAACAACTGAAGACTTGTTCTTCAGCTATTCTCTATCCGTCCTGAAAGACCGTATGATAGATTCCTCAGTAGTTGTTAATCCTTTTATTTCAGTTGATTTGAAATGCTTTTCAGATGTTGTGACTTGCCCTTCAGTACTTGAGGTACTTTAAGGGACAACATTTGAAGTACTCAGCTTCATGTGCTTATCAGTAGTTAACCCATCAGGCAATTAATTTGCTGAGGTATCAACATTGATTTCATCTTCTGATCTTGGGTGATCACTTGAGGATGATACACATGATAATGTGGTTTGGAAATTAATTTCACCTTCAGATTTTACTATTGATTTTCGAGTAAAATCTATAGGTAGTGCAATGTGATTGTAACCTATTCCAAACTTCACATTCGAAGTTGTTTGGTTGCTGAGAAGCATTTCAAATCCCTTGCAGGATGATACCCAGCGGTCACACTCAACTTAGGTAGCTGCAAGTGTTTCTTTGAGATCTCTATGGTTCTCAAGAATGACCTCTAGCTTAGCCTTTTCATCATTTAATTGGCATTTAAGCTTATAAATTTCATCATCTTTATCTTTAAGGACAGACTTGTACTCAGCTTTTCTTTTGGAAAGGGTTTGCTCAAGCTCAAGATTTGATTTATTAAAGCTACATTTGCCTCTCTTATAGAGATAAATGCAGCTATGGAAGATTTAGAACATAGCTTGGTTTTAGCCTCAGAGGATACCTGGGTTACCTGTGATGAAGATGCATTGGAGCATGAACCCTTAGTAGACTCCAAGGTCATTAGAGCAAGATTCCAAAAGGATGTTCACCACCATGTTGACCATCACTAGCAAATAATTGCTAATTACCAGAAAGATAATATGGTAGACTGCTCTAGTCAACAGCACCAGGGGTGAAGAAGCTGTGATGAGATTGTGATTGAGATGGTTGAGATGGTTGAGGCTAAGGTAAGGCTTGAGGTTGTTGTGCAATAGGAACTTGAACTTGATTTGGCTGTGGCATTTAATAGCAAGGATATGGATATGGCATTGGACCCTGAGGGACAAAATATGCAGGAGATATAGGTTATGAGTGATGACAAGAACTAGCAGGATGTTGCCCTCTGTTTTGTGAACTATTGCTTGGAAAAATCACAAAGGGTGCAAAGGAGTTAGATCCAGTTTATCTACACTCTCTTGCAAAGTGCCCAAGCCTGTGGCATTTGTGACACCTCAACTTACTCTTGTCAAACCAACTTTGGTTTTGCCAGAGAGTCCTGGAAATTTCCTGCCAGTTCTCTTGTAGAACTTTTGAGATTTGATATTAATCAAAGCCATTTGGCTTAGAATATCCATCTCTTCTAGGTCATCATCAGGAATACCTTTCAAATCATCCATAATGAAGCACAAATTGAGTTGACTATCAACACTAACAAATGCATGATCAGAACTGTTTGAAGAGAAATCTATATGCTCATCATAATTGCTTTCTGATGCAACATATTCTGACTCATGACCAACCAAGGCAGTGTTCCCTGGTACAAAGTCATCAGTGAGCTTTCCTGATGAGGCCAGTTTCCTTTTCTGCTCTATCTCTTTTTCAAATGTAAGCAGTTTCCCATGGAGTTGGGTAAGAGATAGGATATCCAGATTTGCACTGGAGCGTAGGACAATGGTATATGTGTCCCATCTCTCAGGCAGTGATCTGAGGAATCTGTTGTTCATCTAGCTATTAGTGTATTCATGTTTGACCATTTTCAACACAGAGATAAAACAGGAAAAACGCTCAAACTATTGAGTCAGTGTCTCACTCTTCCTATGAGAGAATGTCTCATATTGTTGGGCAAGGATTTCTCTGTTGTTTGCTAAGACCTCATCTGTTCCACCAAATTGTTCTTTCAATGTATTCCAGAGGTCATGAGCAGTTTCATGATGCATAAGCCCAGAATAGATTTCATTCGGTAGTGCCATGGCCAAAATTCCATGTGCTTTAGCATCAATCTCAAACAGTTTTTGATCCTCATCTGAGTATTGTTCCTTCTTCTTCGGAACCATTTGGTTGGTTTCTGGATTGTTCACCATAGGCTTGTGTGGACCATGTACCACAGATGTCCAACAACCTGAACTGTTAACAGACAGGTGATGGAGCATTCTTCATGGCCATATGTTATACTCAGTCCTAATCAGCATCGGAGGTTTGGTTGAGGAACTAGTATTGTGAGGGTCATTAGAAGGAGTAGTCATTCTCAGATTCAATCAAATTCAATTAAGTTTTAACTGATTTACGCAAAACACAACAAACTTAATATGAACCAAGAGAAATCTCAAAGCAAATAACCGAAAGCAGCAGAAATTCAATCTCTATAACCAATTCCTGCAAATATACTAATTCGATCAAACTTAGATATCGAAATAGCAGTTTCAATGATCAATTGTTAGATCGATCAATGATTAAACTGCTCTGATACCATTTCATAGGATCAGTGATCTAAGTTTGATCAATTAGAGTAGATTGCAGTGGAAATTCGAACAATGAATTAGACAATTTAGCAAGAACTCAATTGATATTCAATAGAAAAGCACACGGTTATAGAGAGACAGAGAATTCTGCAAAAGGAATATTTCATTCAAATACTTTCGTGGTGGCTGAATGTCACACGTTACAATTAGGTCAACATTCCTTATGTTGGACCAAAAGAACCAATGAGCCAAGATCAGAAAACCTCTAAGTCCCACATGATATCGCAACAACTGCTGAAGGCTTCATCAGCAGTTCCACAAGTGCTGAAGACTTCAACAGCTGAAGATCAAGTACTGAAGACTTCAACAGCTGAAGACTAAAAGTGCTGAAGCTCAACAGCTGAAGAACACAAGTACTGAAGCTGAAGACCAAAGTACCGAAGTACAACAGCCGAAGAGTCTACAAGTGCTGAAGATCAACAACTGGTGTACAAAGTCTGAAGACAAAGACTGAAGACATCAGCTGATGATATCTACTAAAGTCATCAGCTGATCATTGAAACTGCTAATTGATATCTATGTTTGATTGAATTAGCATATTTGCAAGAACTGGTTATAGATTATTGAATTTCTGACACTTTCGATCATTTATTCTGAGATCTCTCTTGGTTCAATTGGTTGTTGTGTTTTGTTCTAAATCTGTTATAGCTTAATTGAATTTGATTGAATCTGAGATGACTACTCCTTCTAATGATCCTCACAATACCGGTTCCTCAACCAAGCCTCCGATGCTGGTTAGGACTGAGTATAACATATGGCAACGAAGAATGCTTCATCACCTGTCTGTTAACAGTTCAGGTTGTTGGACATGTGGTACATGGACCACATAAGCCTATGGTGAACAATCCGAAAACCAATCAAATGGTTCCGAAGAAGAAGGAACAATACTCTGATGAAGATCGGAAACTGTTTGAGATTGATGCTAAAGCCCATGGAATTCTGGCCATGGCACTGCCTAATGAAATCTATTTAGGGCTTATGCATCATGAAACTGCTCATGATCTCTGGAATGCCCTGAAGGAACAATTCGGTGGCATAGATGAGGTCTTAGCAAACAACAGAGAAATCCTTGCCCAACAATATGAGACATTCTCTCATAGAAAGGGTGAGACATTGACTCAACAGTTTGAGCGTTTTTCCTGCTTGATCTCTGAGCTGAAAATGGTGAAACAGGAATACACCAACAACCAGATGAATAACAGGTTCCTCGGATCACTGCCTGAGAGATGGGACACATACACTATTGTCCTACGCTCCAGTGCAAATCTGGATAGCCTATCTCTCACCCAACTTCATGGGAAACTGCTTACATTCGAAAGAGAGATAGAGCAGAAGAGGAAATTGTCCTCATCAGGAAAGCTCACTGATCACTTTGTACCAGGGAATACTGCCTTGGTTGGTCATGAGTCAGAATACGCTGCATCTGAAAGCAATTATGATGAGCATATTGATTTCTCTTCAAATAGTTCTGATCATGCATTTGTTGGTATTGAGAGTCATTCTGGCAGTAATAGTGACAATCTATGCTTCATCATGGATGATTTGAAAGGAATAGCTGATGATGATCTAGAAGAGATGGATATTCTGAGCCAAATGGCATTGATTAATATCAGATCTCAGAAGTTCTATAAGAGAACTGGCAGGAAATTTCCTGGACTCTCTGGCAAAACCAAAGTTGGTTTTGAAAAGAGTAAGTTGAGGTGTCACAAATGCCAAAGGCTGGGAGACTTTGCAAGAGAGTGTAGATCAACTGTATCTAACTCTTCTGCACCCTTTGTGACTTTTCCTAGTACTAGTCCACAAAACAGAGGGCAACATACTGCTGGTTCTGGTCATCATTCACATCCTAGGTCTCCTGCATACTTTGTTCCCCAGGGTCAAATGTCATATCCTTATTGTTAGGACCTGGTATTTGACTGAAATACCTAGAGATCACGTGTATACCGGATCAAATAGTGCGGAATCCTATTTGATTGGCGATCCAATCAGTGAGAACACACGAAGAATCAATCAAGGATTGAAACTAACGTTAGAAATCGATAAGGAATCGATCTAATGTGTTCTCTGAACTTGGAGAACGATTTGGAAGGTTTCTGGATGGCTAGGGTTCGTATGGAATTGAACTTGAACGAATCTCCTTGTTTTTCACAAATTGAGTTGTATTTATAGGTTGGCACTCTTCAATCGTGCGACTGAACCATTAGTTTGGTTCAGTCGTGCGATTGAACCATGCGGTTGGTTCATTCGTGCGACTGAGTGTTTAGTCGTGCGATTGAGCCATTCTTATGTTACAGTCGTACGACTGATCCAGTCTCCTGGTTCAGTCATGCGACTGAGTCAATCATATGAGTTCTTCATGCTTATGGTTCATTCGCATGAGCCATTCGCATGAGAACTTTATTATGTTAAGTTTGAATGTTTTAGTTAATTAATATAATATTATATGTAATCATTCAAGTAATAATAAACTCATCAATTCATTTACGACTCATTAATGAACTATTAAACATTATAACCAACAGACTATCAATATCAGTTCATTAATCATACCAAACAAGATCTATTACATCACATATCACAATCTAGGGACATACATGTATCAACAAACTCCCCCTTGGACCTAGATCTCTCTAATGTCTTGTTTTCTTCATTACCTTCTCATATTTCTTGTACTTGTCCTCTTGTGTGACTCCCGCGTGAATATCAAACGCAAAGCAAAGTCGTATAACATTTGGAACTGGAGGGCTTGTACAATGTCTTGTGTGTCATAGAACAGTGGCCACTTGTATAATGTATAGACATCATTAGCAGACAAGTTGGTTAGCCACATTGGGTCGAATACCCTGACAGTATCCATTTGATCCCCTTTGTTTAGAACTATGACAACTTCAGCAGTTCTCCAATCATAGTACCACCATTTGAAATGTGGAGTGAAGTCCTGTGGCATTTCCCTGAGAGGGATTCTCGACATAGTGCGAGGAGGACTCCACTTCAACACAATTTTAGGTTTTCTAGTAATGGCATCCATCTCAGACCTTCTAATATACCTTGTAGGTTGTTGAGGTCTGAAGTTAATCCATCTGGTGTGGTACTCTTTCTTGAGGGCAGCCTCAAACCATCCTGACATTTTTCTCGTGTCAGCATACAACAGCTTCAACTTGGCCAGATGGTTGAGCTCAAATCCAGGTAGAGTCTTTAGATCATGTGGAAATCTAAAGTACTTTATGCCCTTTTCCCTCTTAATGGCATAAACGTTAAGATCATCAAAATATGCCCATGCTATAATCCTGCTGACACCGTAAGATGTTTCTTGACGCTGTAGAACTTGGTGTAGGCATCCCTTCGATGCATCACGTTGGGCTCTGACTTCCTTAAAACATTCAGCCCATTCAGCCTTTCGAATGTATACATCTTCGTTTGAGGCTTGGGTTGTTCCTTCGATCTTTCCTGATTCCTGCTCCATCTTGTCCAGTACCTCAAAATATCACTGACTAGGGACTCACTCAGATTGGGGACCACATTACCTGCGTTGTCAGCGTATTGAGGGTACTCTTCAGCAGTAATATCTTCAACCTCAATTCATCAACGTCGTGTAGTTCGTCGTCAGTGGTTGAATCAACTGTTGGAGCATCCTTGACAATATCATCAGGATTGAATCTGAACATTTCTGCCAGTTGCTCGTTAGATAGGTCGTGAATTATTTCACCTTCTTCAGGTGTAAACTCACTGACCTTCTGACTATCCCTTGCAGATCAAGAATCATTGTGAGTTGAGACTTGACCTGTTGAAGGGGAGCAATATCAAACTCATCTCTGTGTACTTTGGATCTGTTTGATTTACACATTTCACATTCAAATCATTATTAGTATATCAAACAAAATGCATTAAGTTAATATAAACATTCAGTACATCGTTTTTCATACAGAATACAAAAGTAATTAAATACATAAACATCCACTATTTACTTTTATCCTGTATGCTAGTCTCTTCGTTTGAAGGTGCAGAAGTAGAAGCTGACTGATCCTGTCGGTTCTTTGTTCTCTGCTCTTGACCGGAGCTGAGACAGAGTCAGCTGCTTCTCCTTCTTCAGTCTCTCATCAGCACACCACTCTTATGTCTTCTCTTCATCAGAATCACTGTCATCATCATCATCATACTCTCTCTTTCTCCATCCTTTATCTTTGAGGTTCCTCCTTTGATCCTTTTAACTTTAAAAAAATGGACCTCTTTGCCTTTTCCAACTCTTCTATCTGCTTACCTGATGTGACGCTTTGTGCTCGGAGTTGGTCCAACTCAGTGTTCTGAGCAGCCAATTTTTGGGCCTGCTCCTTAATAGCTCGATCCTGCTCTGCGATTTTCTGCGATTGTGCAGCAGTCAGGTCGGTGAGCTGGCGGATCTGAGAGGTCTTTTTCCTCATCAGCCGCCAGCAGTCGCCAACACCATTTGTTTAAGGCTGCCAGCTGGTTCCTCTACCCCGATTGGAGGTAGGGGAGATCTAGAGGTGTGTGAGGGGTAGGCTGAGGGCTCGGTTTGGTGGCTAGTGGTTGTGGTGGAGGTGGTGATATCGGGTAAGGTCTGGATGATGGTGGTGGTGAGTGTGGGGTGAATGTAGTAGTGGTAGCAGGGGTCTGGCTTGTGGTGATCGGTATGGTGGTGGTTGTGGTTGCTGTGGGGAGAGGTATGGTGGTGGAAGGTGTGTCTGCAGAAGTGGTAGTGGTGGAAAGTATGGGGGATGTGGTGGTGATGAAGGTTACCTTACGTTTTCTTTTTCTGGCCAGGGTTTGAGCCTCCGCTTTCTCCTCGTTCCCCTCGAGGTGGATGCTCCCCCTTCAATCCCGCCTGAGGACTCTGGAGCATATGATGGATCAGTCTCTGTATCTCCGGATCCTCTCGGTTGTTCACCGACAACCTCAACCCGTGTTCTGTGGGAACCACTTTCCTTCCCACAGTTTGGGTCAATGGCTCCTCATCAGATTCATCTTCATCTTCCTGGTAAGCACAAAATCTTGATGGAATCCTGCTGACTCAGTTACCTCAGCAGGTGAGCCAGACACCGAGGGAACAGAGTCAGACACGGTGCTCGAGATGGAACAGCCTCATCCTCAATTTCATCCTCCTCAGAGTCATCAGTAGGGAGGACAATCGGCTCCACATCAGAGTCATGTCCTCGTGACGCCATTGGCGTCTCCTAGGTGCCACATAGCTTTCATCTGCTAAGTGGCCAATCATTCTCTTTACTTGGGGTTAATCTGCTTTCCCCTGTAAAATCTCATTCTGCCCAGAGTAGTATCATCCATTTCCAGAGCCACTGCGTCATGACTCTCTTTGGGCAACTGTGGCAGCTTCTCGTTGAAGATAAGCTGTAAGAATCTGGGGTACATACAGAACCCCTCTTTTCCTTTACCTCCAAATTCTCCACCAAGTAGGAGAATATCATGCTGGGAAAAACTAAAGGGGTGGTTCAGAACCAGTGCCAGTAGGCATTTTGAATCTGGTCTGAGAGGTTGTCAAACCCACCCCTCCTTGAAGCTACACACTTTAGAATCACGTGAGCTGAGTAATTGTACTGGGGGCTCAGGTGCTCTTGTTGAGCACACCTGAGTTGATATCCCCAGCGTACTTTAGCCTTAGGAAGCATCCTCTTATAGTCAATGGATGTAGTTTTGTAGGATGATCAGCATCCTCCCCGAACTCCAGGACCCTCTGAATATCGGCGGTAGAGATCTCAATACCATGGCCCAGTATGGAGCCTCTTGATACAGTAAGGCTCACGAGAGCGGTCCACCGAGGCATTTTCCCAGAATGCCTGATGGAGTGATCTGTAAGGCGTGCAAGGGTGGAGATCACCTTATAGATCCGGGACCGTCTCAGAAATGCAATTATTTCGGTAAACTCAGCCGTTCCTGGTGGTGTGATCAAGTGGGCACAGATGTTGTGCTTGGATTTATGGTCCACTTTCTGCCATTTATCTGTAACACACAAGACATAGAGCTATTAATACATAAGACATGAAAACTTCTGTTCTAAATGTAAAGTTGAAAGTCATTTTGATTCATTCGCTGCGAATGAATCATGCGACTGAAGTCAGTCGCCTGTGTGAGACATGCGACTGAGTTCAATCGGGTGTTTGAGACATGCGATTGAGTTCAATCGGCTGATTGAGCATGCGATTGAGTTCAATCGGCTGATTGATGCATGCGATTGAGTTCAATCTGCCGACTGGACTCTTCGGGTGGTTCAGTCGGTCGAATGATCCAATCGCAAGGTTCAATCGTGCGATTGGAGTTCATTCGAACGTCCAGTCGCTCGCCCCATGTTCGATCGCCTGTGGTCGAATCTTGACCAATCTAAGTCTTTTAACAGTGTGTACTGGTCCATTAGCCTCGTCTACTTGTCACTAATAACCTAGTCAACGCAATTTTAACATATTGCTCATTTACATAGGCAATTAGGTCAATTCAATGTTCGGTTCTAGATTCAATCCAATGTAGATATGTAGTTCGGTGATGTACTGATTTTGATAGGTTTAAGAGTAGTGTACCTGTAAAACGTCACTGGAATGAAGAATCTTAAGCGCAAAGTATATCAGAATCGGAGGCAATTTTGACAGTGTTAACGGTAATGAGCGCGATTCGGGGTTTTTGGGAGTGATGAGTGATATGAGATCGATTAAGACCTTTAAATACTAACCCTAGGTTCATTCGGCCGCTGGCCTCAGTCGCTCAGTTCAATCGGGCGACTGAGGTTCAGTCGTACGATGGCCTAGTCACTCGCATTCAGTCTGCCGACTGAGTCTCAGTCGGTCGACTGACTCATTCGGTCTCCTTCATTCGCCCTTTAGTTGACCGACTGAGCCTCAGTCGGTCTCCTGTTTCATTCTCCCCCTTCCATTCGGTCGAATGAAACAATTTCATGTCCATTGCCGATTGGTGGCCATTCGCATAGTTGGTCGATAACCATGATCCACTAGTGCGAATGGGTCACACTTTATGAGTTTACAGTCATTTTTTAACATTTACTATTCAGACCCTTTTCACTTTTGATAATAATCTTGTAAGCTCTTAACCAATTCAGTCACTCAGACGTGACATTTAAATTTTAAACCATGTGGCCATCTCAGACATGACCTTTTCAGGTGAGTTAATTCCCTTCTGATTTCCCTGATGTAGTCCGACAGACACACAACTCAAAAAATAAACATAGTAACTTAACCTAACTACACACTAAAGTTTATGTTTGGACTTTTGTGAGAGATAAAACCTAAGATGAGAATCTAAGGTATTTGATAGGAGTAGACAGCTTTAACTTAGATTGATCATATCTGGACCATATCAATTTTGAAATCATACAGGAATATCAAATCATTTTGGGACTTGTTATAAAGCTCTTTGACGCTTAATTCTCGGTATTCATCCAGAGTCGTTAGCAGCAACTTAAGGAAATCATACTGAAACTCTTAGATCTTCACATTGAGTTGAACCTTTGAGAAGGTAGCCACTAAGATTGTCAGTATATTTGTCCACTTGAATCCATACACAGACTTTTGACGCAGACTGGTGACTGATTTAGGTTTAATTATTTCAGCTAACATTTGTGGATCCCACACTTATATGGTAATCAACATTCCTCAGAGGTTTTGAGCGGTCTACGGGTATTATTACAAGAAGAGATTATTCTTAGAGCTTTCAAAGAGAAGCCTGTCTCAGGTCAGTGCCATCGCACAGCAGAGAGCGGCAAAACAACAATGAATTCTAGAATATCTAAGTTATGCTTATCCTCAGGTCAGTGCCATCGCACAGCAGAGAGGCACACAACCTATCCTTGTTAGAGCAGCTTACTTTTATTTTACACAAAATGCACCAACAACATGAGCCATTAGCTTATTGCATTTGTCTTTCATTTTTTCTTGCTTTGCTCTAATTTGGTCATCGCACACTTTTGTGGCGTTTAAATGCTCATTGCCCTTATGGAATAATTTGATTGTGTTAACCAGTGATAAGATGGAAGTCCACAGTCAGTTGAACAGCTTGTTTGATCTTGAGATCACCGATCAGGTCTAATTGTCTATTGTTTGAATCTACCAACATATCATTTGTGGTCTAGCAGCCTCTAAGTCTACTTTCTCTGTTCACCTTAGGAGTTGCCAGTTTTCTATCATTTTCCCGTTTTATATTGCTTAGACTACGCAGACTTATACTTTGAACTTTTGCATCTTTTCAACCCTTAAATTTTAAATCCCTCTCGATTTGTTCCTGTGTACTATCATATTCCAAGGTATTGAATTAGTATCACAGACACAATCTACCTTATTTCAGCTAGTTACCCCGTCTCTCCCTCATTTTTTTTAATGTTAACTTGCTGACTATTCTCCCCCTAAAATACTAAAATCATTTGGATTTAATTAGTTTTGGATTTTAATAAAGAGCAAAGGTAAATGAAGTTAAATGTAACAGACAAGAAAAAAAACAGATACATAAATTAAAAAAAAACATTAATGAAACCTACCCCGGACTACACATTATGCTCATCAGGAATTACCTCACTTCTTTTTACTCCGTTGACCTCTAGCAAGTATTGAAAACGTGGTTTATCAAAAGCTTTTGTATAGAGGTCAGCACGTTGAAAATCGTATTAATTTTAACAACATCTATTAAGTTCTTTTCAAAACGTCTCTTATGAAGTGGTATTTAAACGATGTGTTTGGTCTTAGGATGTGAACGGTTTTGGGTTACGCAATTGCAGCAGAGTTATCAACAAAATAGGAGTAGACGGAGAATGTCAAACCGTAATCTGCATTTGCTGTTGAATCCAAATGATTTGGGAACAACAAATTGCTAGCAACAACATATTCGGCTTCACAGGGTGACAATGCAACCGATGTCTGCTTCTTTACACTGCCATGTAACTAATCTTCTCACAAAGAATTGACACCCTGCTGATGTAGAATTGTAGTTCATTTTGCAGCCTCCATGTCAGAGTCAATATACGCTGTGAGCTCAAAATCGTCATCATGAGGATACACAACCCCAGGGTGGGTGTACCCATTAGATAGCGAAAGGATCCTTTGACCCCGATTAGAGATGACCTTAGGTTCAGCTGATATTGGAACATAAACATTGAAACATGATATCAGGTCTTGAGGCAGTGAGAACATGAGGGATCCATTCATACTCGGTAAATAGTGGCATCTACAGACTCCACTCTCACTCAGGTGATATATATGATTCGTAGCAAGGGAGTCCAGCAGCAGAAGCATTACATGTCAAAGCGATGAGATGTCCCTACATATTGGTCTATGTAGAAACGATCCCATTAGGTGTTGGATCCAACCTGTAACCCGAGAAAGAACTTCAGTATCCACCTATTGCATCATCTCAATCTTTCTTCAAACTGCTTCAAACTCTTGCCATAACTTTGTCTTGACACGAAGACTATGTCATCAACATAGTTGTACAAGCCAGTAGGTCACCATCCCTTTTCTTTATAAACAGTGTAAGTCAATGACTCCCTGCGAAAGCAATGTTTCACCAACATGAGTCGAGGAGTTCCGTACCAAACCCGATCGAGGAGCTTGATGAAGCCCCATATAAAGCTTTGTAGAGATTGCAAACTCATCACGATGATAAGGGGATTCAAATCCCTGGGTTGACTGACATAGATGTTTCCCTTATTCACCATGAAGGAAGGCACTTGTTGGACCAAAAGAACCAATGAGCCAAGATCAGAAAACCTCTAAGTCCCACATGGTATCACAACAACTGCTGAAAGCCTCATCAGTAGTTTGACAAGTGCTGAAGACTTCAACAGCTGAAGATCAAGTGCTGAAGACCTCAACAGCTGAAGAACCAAAGTGTTGAAGTACAACAGCTGAAGAACACAAGTGCTGAAGCTGAAAGACCAAAGTACTGAAGTACAACAGCTGAAGAGTTTACAAGTGCTGAAGATCAACAACTGATGTACAAGGTCTGAAGACAAAGACTGAAGACATCAGCTGATGATATCTACTGAAGTCATCAGCTGATGAAAACCTGAAGGTCAAAGTCTGAAGATCAAGTACTGAAGCCTCAGTAGTTTGTCACAACTGCTGAAGAGTACTTCTTCAGTAGTTGTGATATCAGTAGTTTTATATTTTATGTTTCAGTAGTTTTGTAAAACGACTGAAGAGCTTGTTCTTCAGTCGTTGTAGTTTCAGTAGTTTTATATTTTGTACTTAACATGCTGATATGTTCTCAGTAGTTGTGAACATTTCAGTAGTTTGTTAAGAATTAGTTATTTTTGTATTAGATCTGCCAGTTGTCACTTTCCGTGATAACAGCAGTGATTGTTGCACTCTATATAAGGAGTGACAACTATTGTAAATGATGAATGAGATGAATGAATGGAATGAACGAATGATTTGATTAGAAATATTCTACATCTATAAACATTCCTTGAAATCAGAAATATATATCTCTCCCTATAACCGTATGCGCTCTTAATGCTTACAAGTATCGATTGCTTGCTACAATTTGTCTAATTCTTGTTTGTATTCCGCTGCTTTGTATCCTAATACATCAAACTTGTGATCGCTGATCCTGTCAAATGGTATCAGAGCAGGTTAATCATTGATCGATCTAATAATTGATCATTGAAACTGCTATTCAAGATCTAAGTTTGATTGAATTAGCTTTTGTTTTTGCAAGAAACGGTTATAGAGATTGAATTTTCTGTATTTCTGCTCATTCATCCTGAGATCTTTTCTTGGTTCTCATTGAGTTTGTTGTGGTCTGTCTAAAACTTTTAAAAGCTTGAACTAAATTGTTTTTGAACTGAAAATGACTACTCCTTCCAATGATCCTCACAATACTGGTTCCTCAACCAAGCCACCTATGCTGGTTAGGAATGAGTATAACATATGGCAAAGACGTATGCTCCATCACCTGTCTGTTAACAGCGCAGGGTGTTGGACATCAGTGGTACATGGTCCACACAAGCCTATGGTGAATAACCCGGAAACCAATCAAATGGTTCCGAAGAGGAGGGAGCAATACTCAGATGAGGATAAGAAGTTGCTTGAAATTGATGCAAAAGCCCATGGAATTCTGGCCATGGCACTGCCAAATGAAATCTATTCTGGGCTAATGCATCATGAAACTGCCCATGACCTCTGGATTGCCTTGAAAGAACAATTTGGAGGAACAGATGAGGTCTTGGCAAATAATAGAGAAATTCTTGCCCAACAATATGAGACATTCTCTCATAGAAAGGGTGAGACACTGACTCAACAATATGAGCGGTTCTCTTGTTTGATCTCTGAACTAAAAATGGTCAAACTTGAATACACCAATATTCAGATGAATAACAGATTTCTCAGATCACTGCCTGAGAGATGGGACACATATACTATTGTCCTACGCTCCAGTGCAAGTTTGGACAAACTATCTCTCACCCAACTCCATGGGAACTGCTCACTTTTGAGAGAGAGATAGAACAGAAGAGAAAGCTGTCTCATCTGGAAAGCTCACTGAAGACTTTGTACAAGGCAACACTGCCTTGGTGGGTCATGAGTCAGAATATGCTTCATCTGAATGCCAGTATGATGAGCATATTAATTTCTCTTCAAGCACTTCTGATTCTGCATTTGTGAGTATTGATGGTCAGTTTACTGGGTGTAATAATGACAATCTATGTTTCATTATGGATGATCTCAAGGGGATTGCTGATGATGACTTAGAAGAGATGGATATTTTGAGCCAAATGGCCTTGATAAATATCAGATCTCAGAAGTTCTATAAAAGAACTGGAAGAAAATTCCCAGGACTCTCTGGCAAAACCAAAGTTGGTTTTGACAAGAGCAAGTTGAGGTGTCACAAATGCCAAAGGCTTGGACACTTTGCAAGAGAGTGTAGATCAACTGGATCTAACTCCACTGCACCCTTTGTGACTTTCCTGGCAATAGTCAACAACACAGAGGGCAACATCCTGTCACCTCTAGTCATCATCCTCAACAACAATCTCCGGCATATTTTGTTCCTCAGGGTCAAATGCCATATCCGTACCCTTGTTATTACATGCCACAGTCAAATCAAGTTCAAGTTCCTATGACACCACAACCTCACCACCAAACCTCAGCCTTCCCAATCTCATCAACAACCTCAATCTCAACAACACAGCTTCTTCACCCCAGGAGTTGTTGACTGGAGCAGTTTACCAGATGACTTGTCTGGTCATGACTGTTCTCAGGTGCTGGTCAACATGGTGGTGACAGTCCTTTGGGAATCTAGCTCTTATGGCTTTGGAGTCTGCTGATACTTCATTTTCCAATGCCTCTACACCTCAGGTATCACAGGTATCCTCTGAGGCAAAAGCCAAATTATGTTCTGAACCATGCATAGCAGCATTGCTTCCATTAGAGAAGCAAATGTAGCTCTAATTAATAAGAACATTGAGCTAGAACAAATAATTTCCAAAAACAAAGCTGAGTTTGAGTTTGTGCTCAAAGATAAAAATGATGAGATTTATAAACTGAATTGCCAAATAATTGATGATAAGGCTAGAGAAGAAGTACTTCTAGAGAAGTACAAAGATCTCAAAGAAACCCTTGCAGTTACCCAGGTCGAGTGTGATAGATGGGTACAATCATGCAAAGGTTTTGAAATGCTTCTTAGTAAGCAATCTGCTTCAAATGTGAAGTTTGGAATTGGTTACAATCACACTGCTCCACCTACAGATTTTACCCCAAGAGCAGAGGTAGAATCTGATGGTGAGAGTGATAACCAATCCATCACATCATGTGATCTACCTTCTGATACAGCACAATCAGAAGTAGCAGTCAGCATCAAGCCCTCTTTGAACCTATCAGCTGATGTTGATGGTTCAAATGCTGACATTCACATGATTAATGAGTTGATCAACTCAGGAGTTAATCCTGAAGGTCCTGAAAGGACTAGAGCAGGATTTAACACCTGAAGTTCAAACTTCAACTGCTGTCAGTACTGAAGAGAAGAAAACTGGCAGTAGAAAGAGTTTGAAGACTACTAAAGAGGTAGTCAAGAAAGCAACCAATGCTTCCAAAGCATTGAAGAACAAGTCTTCTGTTGCTTCACCCTCTTAGTTGATGATCAACCTAAGATGAAGAAGAAACCATGTGAAGTATGTGGTTGTTCAATCATCTTACAGATGATTGTTGGTACAAAAGAGGTTCCAAACTCAAACAAAAAGAAGAAATTAATGAGAAAATGGTAAAAATGAAAACTGAGTTTGAGACCACATTTGTATCAGCAACATCAAATCCTGTAACCCTTAAGTCCTTAAAGAAATCCAAAAAGGAAGGGGTTAAACAGGTGACAGCTGAGGGTGCTCAGAAGAAGAAGGTGCAACATAGGAACTTATCAAACTCCACTAGCAATGTGTCTGATGAGCTGAAAGCTTTATCACAAAATCAGACACGCTGGTGATGATGGTACAACATCTGTTGGGTAGAGTTAACCAACTAGATTCTCCTATGTTGAAACCACAGAAAAGGAGGTCCAAGCCAAAGGACTCCTCTTCTACACCATCTTCTTCCTCTCAGGCTGTTGTTTCAAATAAACCTGTTAGTTTACCATCTATTGATGAGACCAGGCCCAAAACCAAAAAGGTTTGGGTCTCTAAAACTAACTGATTGTTTATTATTGCAGGGTTCTTCAACATGCCAAAGTAGCATCTGGTATGTAGACAGTGGGGGATCTATGCACATGACTGGGAACAGCTCTCTTCTTCATGACTACTCTCAAGGAAAGAAGGGATTTGTCTCTTTTGGCAATGATGCTAGGGGTTACATCATCGGTAAGGGCTTTGTCTCCAATGGAGAAATCAAATTTGATGATGTTAATCATGTGGAAAATCTCAAGTACAATCTCTTGAGTGTCAGTCAAATGTGTGATAAAGGCCATGTTGCCCTTTTCACCAGTCAAAACTGTAGGATTCTGTCATCCAAAGTTTTGCACTTGATTGACAAGGTGTTGGATGATCACACTCTCCTGAAAGCCAACAGGACAGGAAGAGTGTATGCCTTAGATCTCTCTAAGAAGATAGATCTCAAAGGCAATCCTTGCCTATTTTCCAAAGCCTCTTCTCAAGAATCTAAACTGTGGCACAGGAGGCTTGGTCATGTTAATCTCAAAAACATGAATCAGCTTAGCCACAATAGTTTAGTCAGAGGCTTACCAATAAAGGAGTTCCACTGTGATGAAACCTGCACTGCTTGTTTAAAAGGAAAACAGCACAAAGTCTCATTCCCTCCTATTGAAGTGTCCAAGTCCACTGCCTGCTTGCAATTACTGCATATGGATCTATTTGGTCCTGTGAGAGTAATGAGCATGGCAAAGAAGAAATACTGTCTGGTAATTGTGGATGATTACTCCAGATTTGTATGGACTTTCTTTCTACATTCAAAGGATGAGGCTGCTCAGAAGATTATTCACTTTGTGCTGTACATTGAGAAGCAGTATTCCCTTCCAGTCAAGTGTATTAGGAGTGATAATGGAACTGAGTTCAGAAATCATACACTTGATGACTTCTATCTTTCAAAGGGAATCAAAAGGCAGTTCAGCATTCCAAGGACTCCAGAACAAAATGGAGTAGTGGAGAGAAAGAACAGGACCCTCATTGAAGCTGCAAGGTCCATGCTGGCTGACTCAGGTTTGCCACTGACCTTTTGGGCTGAAGCTGTCAACACAGCTTGTTATGTGCAAAATAGAGTTTTAGTAAATCAGAGGTTGATGAAGACTCCATATGAAGTTCTCCATCATTTGGCTCCTCTGATTTCATTTTTCAAAGCATTTGGGTGTCCCTGTTTATTCTCAACACAAAGGATCAACTCCATAAATTTGATCCTAAGGTGGATGCAGGGTACTTTGTTGGTTATTCATCTACTTGCAAGGCATACAGAGTCTTCAACTGCAGAACAAAGATGGTTGAAGAAACTCTACATGTTAAGTTTAATGAATCTCCAAAGGACAAGATTCCACAAAGTCCTGTGGAGTTATTTGATTTGGACATACTGCAATATGTTCCTTATCAAACTCCTGCTGTTGCTCCTGTCAACAGTTCACCACCTGGTGGTACTGCTGATGATGATGATGATTGCAGTACTCACCTCTTCAGGTTTAGTGATCAGCTGCCTGACTCAGCTAGACCTGATGTTCCTGTAGCTCCAGTAGCACCATCCACAACAAATGCTGATGAGATTTCTTCGAATTCAACTTCCTTTGAATTACCATCCACTGATTGGTTTCAAGGAAATGATTCACCATCACCATCTGTTTGCTGACCGGCTACAAACACTTGCACAGATCTCATTGTGTATCAAGATCTGAAGAATCACCCTATGTCTCAAATCATTGGTGATATCACTGCTGGAGTATCAACAAGAAGTCAATTGTCAAATTTCTGCTTCTATGCTCTCTTCATCAGTCAGCAAGAGCCAAAGAATTATCACATTGCTTTAAAGGACAATGGATGGGTTGATGCCATGCAGCTTGAGCTTCTTCAGTTCAAGAAACAGCAAGTGTGGGAACTGGTTCCTCTACCTCCAGGTAAGTGTGCAATAGGCACTAAATGGGTGTTTAGGAACAAAACTGATGAAAATGGGCTTATTGTTAAGAACAAGGCCAGACTGGTTGTTCAGGGGTTTGCACAAGAAGAAGGTATTGATTATGATGAAACCTTTGCCCCTGTAGCCAGACTGGAAGCAATTCGATTGTTTTTAGCTTATGCTGCTTATCAAAACCTTAAAGTTTTTCAAATGGATGTCAAAAGTGCATTTTTGTATGGAAAAATTAAAGAAGAGGTTTATGTATGTCAACCTCCAGGCTTTGAGGACAATAAACATCCTAATTGGGTGTATAAGCTTGATAAAGCTCTTTATGGGTTAAAACAAGCTCCCAGAGCCTGGTATGAGACATTATCAAACTTTCTTCTGGAAAACAATTTCACTAGAGGCTCCATAGATAAGACTTTATTCATTAAGAAAGCTGGGCAGCATAATCTACTTGTTCAAATTTATGTAGATGATATCATTTTTGCATCCTCTGATCCAAAGTTGTGTGATGCCTTTACAAAGTTGATGCAACAGAAGTTTGAAATGAGTGCCATGGGAGAATTACAGTTCTTTCTGGGGTTGCAAATCAAACAAAAGGCTGATGGAATTTTTATTCATCAGTCCAAATATACAAAAGATCTTTTGCAAAAGTTTGATTTACAAAACTGTAAGCCTTGTTCTACTCCCATGAGCAGCACCACACAACTGGACACAGATCAGAAAGGTAAAGTGGTTGATGAAACACTTTACAGATGTATGATTGGGTCCTTGATGTATTAACAGCTTCTAGACCAGATATTATGTTTGCTACATGTGTTTGTGCTAGATTTCAGGCTGCACCTAAAGAGTCTCATCTGATTGCAGTCAAGAGGATCTTTAGATATCTGCAAGGCACTCCATCTCTAGGTTTATGGTATTCTACCGGACATTCTGGTAAATTAGTTGCTTTTTCTGACAGTGACTATGCAGGGTGTAAGTTGACCAGGAAATCAACTTCTGGTGGATGTCAATTCCTAGGCAACTGCTTGATTTCTTGCAAGCAGACTTTTGGATTATGGCATCTCAGGTACTCTGGCTTCAAAACCAACTTTTGGATTATGGCATTACAGAGACTAAGACTCCATTGTTAATGGATAGTGCTTCAGCTCTTTGCATTGTCAAAAATCCAGTCCAGCACTCTAGGACCAAACATATAGAGATCAGACATCATTTTATAAGGGATTGTTTTGAAAAAGGTCTGATTGATCCTAAGTTTGTGCCTAGTGCTGATGAGCTTGCAGACATTTTTACTAAGCCTTTGGATAGTTCAACTTTCCAAAACCTGGTGTTAAGGCTTGGTATGCTGCAGCTAGAATAAGTGACAACTACTGATGATCTTAGTAATTCATACTGATGATCATGAGTACCTATGTCACATATAAGTACTGATGAGCTCTTTTAACCTCAGTAGTTTTATAACTACTGAAGGCTAAATGTCTCACAAGTACTGAAGTACTTCATCTGTTCTAAACTACTGATGTAGTTACAACTACTGATGCAGTTACAACTACTGCAATCAGTAAAAACAGATAAGTACTGATGTCCTATGAAACAACTGAAATCAGCCAAAAAGACTGATGAATGTGTTGAGGACAGTTGAAACAGCTGAAAAGCTAAGAATTGACGAAAACAGCTGAAGAGAACTTTCTCTTCAGTCGTTTGTACAACTGCTGTTTCATTTTAAACAACTGAAGCAAAACCACGTCTTCAGTAGTTTTATAACTACTGATGACTAATACCAAGTCTTCAGTTGTTTACAACAGCTGATGACAAAACCACTGTCTTCAGTAGTTTCATAACTACTGATGACAAACACCAAGTCCTCAGTTGTTTCAATCATCTGAAGTCAAAACCACGGTCTTCAGTAGTTTTCTAAACTACTGATGCCTAACACCACGACTTCAGCTGTTTCAACGTCTGAAAGGATAATACCATGTCAACGGTCGTTTAAAACTACTGATGACTAACACCACATCCTTCAGTCGTTCCTTACCCGTACCCTATATATATCCCTAACCTTAGCTCTCATTGCTTCATCTTCTTCAAACCTAACGTTCCTCTCCAAAACTTCCCTCTTCTCAATGGCGTCTATGCAAATTAAACCGCGACACAACTGTGTTGCCTACCTCACTAAATCGCCCATCTGGACTAAGTTCGATACTGCTATCGATCTTATGGTTCAGTCCCAATACAACACGGCATTTCTTCTGAATCCCATTTTACATGCCGAATCCTTGCACCAATTTTGGATGAACGTTACTGTTACCACTGGGGAGAACAACACACCATCCCTCCGGTCGGTCGTCAACAACAAAGAAGTAGTCATCACTCCTGCAATAATCCGCCAAATTCTTCAAGAATGATGCTACTTCTCCTGCTGGATATCCGAAGGGCACCATAGATCTATCCTTTGCTCAACATGGATATCAAGGCGATCTCAGTGCCTCCACTATCATGAAGAAACACTTTAATGACGCTGAGCGCCTAATCTTTCACATGGTGAATGTATGTTTGGCCCCTAAGACGTCGTCTTGGGATCAAATGTCCACCAAATGGCAGCAGGTAATGTATTCTATTCTTGAGCAACAACCACTAACTTTTCTGAAATAATATTTTAGAGCTCAAGGATATGGCTCAAAAACTAACTGCCAACCGTTGGATACTATATCCACGGTTCATAATGGCCATTATTACAGACCAGCTTAATGCTGAGGGACTTGTTGGCTTGGGAGTCCCTGCTACGGCTGTTCTGCCGGAAGTATACTCCCGGCACAACTCTGACCGGACACTCAAAATGGCTGCCAAGCTGCGAAAACCCACGCAGCTGGAACCCACAGCCACCACCTCCAAATCCAAAGTCCCCACCAAACCACCAAAAAGAAACCCAAAACGGCTACTCAGGGAATTGAGTCCCCTGAGGATGCCCCTGCAACACAAACGCAGGATATATCCACTAGTCCAAACCCCTAGTGGATACAATGACTCCTCCAGCCACAGCCGCTCAGGCTTCCTCTCAACAGGAGCCTGCAGCAGCAACCACACAAGGGGCACCTACATATCTGGGATCTTCCTCACTTGAGGAGATTGCCATTGAAGAGCACCAACCTCCCCAGGTGCACACTGCTTCTATCCCTCACCCCAAACAACCGCCCCTCACAGCCCAACTTTAATAGTTGCACAAGTGCTGACTCAATTGCACTCCTCACCCCCTCCCCAGAAACCACTTACTACTGGGAATACCTCTACAATTGAGGGGGAGGAACACAGTGCACTTGAGAACCCACAGCACAGGGGTTTCCACTTCTATCTCCTGGTGTAGACAAGGAGCTTAGAATATCTAGTGAGGCTGCCACCTCCTCTGACTCAGCACATGACCAGAGTGAGGCTGGTAACATTGCTAAGACCTCACTAGAGGCAACAGCTGATGATGGACATTGTCCTGAGGCTGGAAGTCCCCAGTACCAAGCACAAGGGGCACATGCCAACTGGTCTACACCCAGTGCATGTAAATCCTGCTCTAAGCAGGAGGTCAGCTGATTCAGCTTCGGCTGATGATGACCTGGGCTTTTTCTATGATGTTCTTGCCCAGAACACAATCCTTGAAGAGAAAGTCAGTAGGCTGCAAAACCTACTTGACCAACTCTCACAAGGAGAAAGACCATCTGCCTCTATCCACCCACAGATGGCACCTTCACTTGAAGGTTTCCCAAACACCGAGCCACTCCAAAATCAACCACCTGCCTCTGCTTCAGGCCCTACTTCTCAGGAACAGAACCCTCCTGAGCAAATAGGTGCTGTACTCCAAAATTCCCTCCCTCTCATCACACCCATAATCACTGATATAGATCAAAGCCATTGATGAGAGGCTTTCCTCAACATTACAGCCCTTGGTTGATGCTGCTGTCCAAAAGACTCTTTCTGCGGTACAAACCCCTTCCTCCAATGCAACCAAAAAGGGGGAGAGTACTGCAGTGAAAGAAAAGAAGAGGAAAAGATCCGAGGAAAAGAAGGAAGCGAAGCAAGCCCAAAAGGAGGAGAAAGAACAGCAACCAATGCTCACCTACAAGCGAAAGAAAGGTGCTGATGAGCACATTGCTGAAGATAAAGCCTTGGAGCTACTGATAAAAGAGGCTGATGCCGAACACAGCAGATCAATGGACAACATCATTGATCAGCTGTTTAGGCAAGGCCATGACACCAACAACTTGACTCTGAGATTCGACGACTAGAGATTGAAGAAATCCAGAATAGATGGGCAAGTATGAAGTGTTAGAAAGAGAAAGGCTTGAAATCATGATAAGATTTATTGCAAAATATCTTGGAAGATCAATGATTGAAATCAAAGCTTGGTCCAGGGACAGTATCTTGGCAATCACCACCAAGATCTGTTCGTCTGAAGCATACACTAAGGGGCTTGTTATTGAAGCTTTGAATGAAGCGGGTGCTGGGAGCAGGACTGAGCTAGCCAAGCAATCAAAAGCCACACTCACCTCAAGGATGCTAGCACAGCCTGTCAACATTCCCACACCAAAACCACCCAAAACACAACCCACCAAACCAACTCCCTTACCCTCAAAACCCATAGCCGATGATATACCCTTGAAGAAGAAGAGAAGGATATTGAGGCTAGAAGAAGATGAAGAAGATGATGAAGACAGGCTGCCGCTCTCAGCTGTGATTCAGTTGCCTAAGGCCACAAGTCACTCCTCAGCAATTACTCCTGAAGTCCAGAGACAAATGGTTAAAGTGAAGCTAGAAGAAGAAGAGCTTCATAAACAGCATGATGAGGAATTGCTGAAGAGAGTTGACAAAGCTTATGCAGCCACATCTTCTATCATCAATATGAAGGAGCAAGCCCTCAGACTTTACACTCTCAGGCATACCTTTCAATATCAAAAGGAAAGAGTGAGGATTTGGCCTGATCCCAGGGTCTCTCACAGAATTCATAAGAACAATATACCTCAGAGATACATTGGCCAGGTGAAAAAGATCGTAGATGAAGTGATCTCTCTGGTCTTTGTAGTTTCACCCTGGGAAATCCTAGAAGACTTCAAGAAGGCCTACAAAGCTAATCTAACCCCTCAGAAGATGCTGGAAAACAAAATAGTGAAAAAGGGGTTAGTTTACAAGAGGCTTGAGGAAGTCAGGAAAAATGAGCTCCAGTTGTTCCTAGAGGGTAATCACCCGGATGAGTTTGCTTACAGAATAATAACAACTGTGGAGCTAAAGAATGGGAAACAGGCCAAATACCTGTCTGAGTATTATGGGCCGGAATCATTGTTTGAAGGAGGTGCTGAAGAGCTAACCATGGAGGAACAAATCACCTTCCTTGAGGCCTACACAAGAGAGTCGTACAGACTCATTATGGGGAAGTGAATCTCATGAATGGGATAACAACTCTGTGTCCTGTTCCCCAAAACAGAGTTCCCATTCATACTCTGCCAAACAAATATTTGAGGTTCTTCCCAGGCCGGAGCTTACATGGGTCATCTTCTCTACTGATCAAGAAGGAAAAAGACCAACATTTTGCCATCAATAAGTGGGAGAATAAATAAGTTAGAGGTTTTGGCTGCATTGGTTCAGGGGGAGTTTGTTGGACCAAAAGAACCAATGAGCCAAGATCAGAAAACCTCTAAGTCCCACATGGTATCACAACAACTGCTGAAAGCCTCATCAGTAGTTTGACAAGTGCTGAAGACTTCAACAGCTGAAGATCAAGTGCTGAAGACCTCAACAGCTGAAGAACCAAAGTGCTGAAGTACAACAGCTGAAGAACACAAGTGCTGAAGCTGAAAGACCAAAGTACTGAAGTACAACAGCTGAAGAGTTTACAAGTGCTGAAGATCAACAACTGATGTACAAGGTCTGAAGACAAAGACTGAAGACATCAGCTGATGATATCTACTGAAGTCATCAGCTGATGAAACACCTGAAGGTCAAAGTCTGAAGATCAAGTACTGAAGCCTCAGTAGTTTGTCACAACTGCTGAAGAGTACTTCTTCAGTAGTTGTGATATCAGTAGTTTTATATTTTTATGTTTCAGTAGTTTTGTAAAACGACTGAAGAGCTTGTTCTTCAGTCGTTGTAGTTTCAGTAGTTTTATATTTTGTACTTAACATGCTGATATGTTCTCAGTAGTTGTGAACATTTCAGTAGTTTGTTAAGAATTAGTTATTTTTGTATTAGATCTGCCAGTTGTCACTTTCCGTGATAACAGCAGTGATTGTTGCACTCTATATAAGGAGTGACAACTATTGTAACGTGAGGAATGAATGAATGAATGAATGAACGAATGATTTGATTAGAAATATTCTTATCTATAAACATTCCTTGAAATCAGAAATATATATTCTCTCCCTATAACCGTATGCGCTCTAATGCTTACAAGTATCGATTGCTTGCTACAATTTGTCTAATTCTAGTTTGTATTCCGCTGCTTTGTATCCTAATACATCAAACTTGTGATCGCTGATCCTGTCAATTGGTATCAGATGCAGGTCATCATGATCGATCTAATATTGATCATGAAAACTGCTATTCAAGATCTAAGTTTGATTGAATTAGCTTTTGTTTTTGCAAGAAACGGTTTCTCGAGATTGAATTTTCTGGAGTCTGCTCTCATCCTGAGATTTTTCTTGGTTCTACTTGAGTTTGTTGTGGAGTGTCTAAACTTTAAAAGCTGAACTAAATTTTTTTTGAAATGAAAATGAATACTCCCCCCCACCTTCCAATGATCCCACAACTACTGGTTCATCAACCAAGCAACCTATGCTGGTTAGGAATGAGTATAACATATGGCAAGAAGTATGCTCCATCACATGTCGTAAACAGCGCAGGGTGTTGGACATCAGTGGTACATGGTCCACACAAGCATATGTGTGACTAACCCGGAAATCAATCAAATGGTCCGAGCAGAGGAGGGGAGGCACATCTCAGCATGAGGATAAGAAGTTGCTCTGAAATGATGCATGAAAAAGACCATGGAATTCTGGCCATGGCATGCCAAATGAAATTTATTCTTGGCTAATGCATCATGAATGCCCATGACCTTTGGCACGGATTGCCCTGAAAGAACAATTTGGAGGAACAATGAGGGTCTTGGCAAATAAAGAGAAATCTTGCCAACAATAGAGACATTCTCTCATAGAAAGGGTGAGACACTGACTCAACAATATGAGCGGTGCTCTTGTTTGATCTCTGAACTAAAAATGGTCCAAACTGAATACACCAATATTCAGATGAATAACAGATTTCTCAGATCACGCCTGAGAGATGGGACACATATACTATTGTCCTACGCTCCAGTGCAGTTTGGACAAACTATCTCACCCAACTCCATGGGAAACTGTCACTTTGAGAGAGAGATAGAACAGAAGAGAAAGCTGTCTACATCTGAAAGCTCACTGAAGACTTTGTACAAGGCAACACTGCCTTGGTGGGTCATGAGTCAGAATATGCTTCATCTGAATGCCAGTATGATGAGCATATTATTTCTCTTCAAGCACTTCTGATTCTGCATTGTGAGTATGATGGTCAGTTTACGGGTGTATAATGACAATCTATGTTCAATATGGATGATCTCAAGGGGATTGCTGATGATGACTTAGAAGAGATGGATATTTGAGCAAATGGCCTTGATAAATATCAGATCTCAGAAGTTCTACAAAAGAACTGGAAGAAAATTCCCAGGACTCTCTGGCAAAACCAAAGTGGTTTTGACAAGAGCAAGTTGAGGTGTCACAAATGCCAAAGGCTTGGACACTTTGCAAGAGAGTGTAGATCAACTGGATCTAACTCCACTGCACCCTTTGTGACTTTCTAGGCAATAGTCAACAACACAGAGGGCAACATCCTGTCACCTCTAGTCATCATCCTCAACAACAATCTCGGCATATTTTGTTCCTCAGGGTCAAATGCCATATCCGTACCCTTGTTATTACATGCCACAGTGAAAATCAAGTTCAAGTTCCTATGAACCACAACCTCATGCACTACCAGAACCTCAGCCTTCCCAATCTCATCAACAACCTCAATCTCAACAACACAGCTTCTTCACCCCAGGAGTTGTTGACTGGAGCAGTTTACCAGATGACTTGTCTGGTCATGATCAACTGTTCTCAGGTGCTGGTCAACATGGTGGTGACAGTCCCTTTGGAATCTAGCTCTTATGGCTTTGGAGTCTACTGATACTTCATTTTCCAATGCCTCTACTCCTCAGGTATCACAGGTATCCTCTGAGGCAAAAGCTAAATTATGTTCTGAACCATGCATAGCAGTATTTGCTTCCATTAGAGAAGCAAATGTAGCTCTAATTAATAAGAACATTGAGCTAGAACAAATAATTTCCAAAAACAAAGCTGAGTTTGAGTTTGTGCTCAAAGATAAAAATGATGAGATTTATAAACTGAATTGCCAAATAATTGATGATAAGGCTAGAGAAGAAGTACTTCTAGAGAAGTACAAAGATCTCAAAGAAACCCTTGCAGTTACCCAGGTCGAGTGTGATAGATGGGTACAATCATGCAAAGGTTTTGAAATGCTCTTAGTAAGCAGTCTGCTTCAAATGTGAGTTTGGAATTGGTTACAATCACACTGCTCCACCTAGAGATTTTACACCAAGAGCAGAGGTAGAATCTGATGGTGAGAGTGATAACCAATCCATCACATCATGTGATCTACCTTCTGATACAGCACAATCAGAAGTAGCAGTCAGCATCAAGCCCTTTTTGAACCTATCAGCTGATGTTGATGATTCAAATGCTGACATTCACATGATTAATGAGTTGATCAACTCAGGAGTTAATCCTGAAGGTCCTGAAAGGACTAGGAGCAGGATTTAACCCTGAAGTTCAAACTTCAACTGCTGTCAGTACTGAAGAGAAGAAACTGCAGTAGAAAGAGTTTGAAGACTACTAAAGAGTAGTCAAGAAAGCAACCAATGCTTCCAAAGCATTGAATAACAAGTCTTCTGTTTCTTCACCCTCTTTAGTTGATGATCAACCTAAGATGAAGAAGAAACCATGTGAAGTATGTGGTTTTTCAATCATCTTACAGATGATTGTTGGTACAAAAGAGGTTCCAAACTCAACAAAAGAAGAAATTAATGAGAAAATGGTAAAAATGAAAACTGAGTTTGAGACCACATTTGATCAGCAACATCAAATCCTGTAACCCTTAAGTCCTTAAAGAAATCCAAAAAGGAAGGGTTAAACAGGTGACAGCTGAGGGTGCTCAGAAGAAGAAGGTGCAACATAGGAACTTATCAAACTCCACTACCAATGTGTCTGATGAGCTGAAAGCTTTATCACAAAATCGACACAGCTGGTGATGATGGTACAACATCTGTTGGGTAGAGTTAACCAACTAGATTCTCCTATGTTGAAACCACAGAAAAGGAGGTCCAGCCAAAGGACTCCTCTTCTACACCATCTTCTTCCTCTCAGGCTGTTGTTTCAAATAACCTGTTAGTTTACCATCTACTGATGAGACCAGGCCCAAAACTAAAAAGGTTTGGGTCTCTAAAACTAACTGATTGTTTATTATTGCAGGGTTCTTCAACATGCCAAAGTAGCATCTGGTATGTAGACAGTGGGGGATCTATGCACATGACTGGGAACACTCTCTTCTTCATGACTACTCTCAAGGAAAGAGGGATTTGTCTCTTTTGGCAATGATGCTAGGGGTTACATCATCGGTAAGGGCTTTGTCTCCATGGAGAAATCAAATTTGATGATGTTAATCATGTGGAAAACTCAAGTACAATCTCTGATATAGTGATCAAAGCCATTGATGAGAGGCTTTCCTCTACATTACAGCCCTTGGTTGATGCTGCTGTCCAAAAGACTCTTTCTGCGGTACAACCCCTTCCTCCAATGCAACCAAAAAGGGGGAGAGTACTGCAGTGAAAGAAAAGAAAGGAAAAGATCCGAGGAAAAGAAGGAAGCGAAGCAAGCCCAAAGGAGGAGAAAGAACAGCAACCAATGCTCACCTACAAGCGGAAGAAAGGTGCTGATGAGCACATTGCTGAAGATAAAGCCTTGGAGCTACTGATAAAAGAGGCTGATGCCGAACACAGCAGATCAATGGACAACATCATTGATCAGTTGTTTAGGCAAGGCCATGACACCAACAAACTTGACTTTGAGATTCGACGACTAGATTGAAGAAATCCAGAATAGATGGGCAAGTTATGAAGTGTTAAAAGAGAAAGGCTTGAAATCATGATAAGATTTATTGCAACATATCTTGGAAGATCAATGATTGAAATCAAAGCTTGGTCCATGGACAGTATCTTGGCAATCACCACCAAGATCTGTTCGTCTGAAGCATACACTAAGGGGCTTGTTATTGAAGCTTGAATGAAGTGGGTGCTGGGAGCAGACTGAGCTAGCCAAGCAATCAAAAGCCACACTCACCTCAAGGATGCTAGCACAGCCTGTCAACATTCCCACACCAAAACCACCCAAAACACAACCCACCAAACCAACTCCCTTACCCTCAAAACCCATAGCCGATGATATACCCTTGAGAAGAAGAGAAAGATTTGAGGCTAGAAGAAGATGAAGAAGATGATGAAGACAGGCTGCCGCTCTCAGCTGTGATTCAGTTGCCTAAGGCCACAAGTCACTCCTCAGCAATTACTCCCGAAGTCCAGAGACAAATGGTCAAAGTGAAGCTAGAAGAAGAAGAGCTTCATAAACAGCATGATGAGGAATTGCTGAAGAGAGTTGACAAAGCTTATGCAGCCACACTTCTATCATCAATATGAAGGAGCAAGCCCTCAACTTTACACTCTCAGGCATACCTTTCAATATCAAAAGGAAAGAGTGAGGATTTGGCCTGATCCCAGGGTCTCTCACAGAATTCATAAGAACAATATGCTCGGAGATACATTGGCCAGGTGAAAAAGATCGTAGATGAAGTGATCTCTCTGGTCTTTGTAGTTTCACCCTGGGAAATCCTAGAAGACTTCAAGAAGGCCTACAAAGCTAATCTAACCCCTCAGAAGATGCTGGAAAACAAATAGTGAAAAAGGGTTAGTTTACAAGAGGCTTGAGGAAGTCAGGAAAAATGCTCCAGTTGTTCCTAAGGGTAATCACCCGGATGAGGTTTGCTTACAGAATAATAACAACTGTGGAGCTGAAGAATGGGAAAGGTCCAAATACCTGTCTGAGTATTATGGTCGGAATCATTGTTTGAAGGAGGTGCTGAAGAGCTAACCATGGAGGAACAAATCACCTTCCTTGAGGCCTACACAAGAGAGTCGTACAGACTCATTATGGGGAAGTGAACCTCATGAATGGGATAACAACTCTGTGTCCTGTTCCCCAAAACAGAGTTCCCATTCATACTCTGCCAAACAAATATTTGAGGTTCTTCCCAGGCCGGAGCTTACATGGGTCATCTTCTCTACTGATCAAGAAGGAAAAGACCAACATTTTGCCATCAATAAGTGGGAGAATAAATAAGTTAGAGGTTTTGGCTGCATTGGTCAGAGGGAGTTTGTTGGACCAAAAGAACCAATGAGCCAATCAGAAAACCTCTAAGTCCCACATGTATCACAACAACTGCTGAAAGCCTCATCAGTAGTTTGACAAGTCTGAAGACTTCAACAGCTGAAGATCAAGTGCTGAAGACCCAACAGCTGAAGAACCAAAGTGCTGAAGTACAACAGCTGAAGAACACAAGTGCTGAAGCTGAAAGACCAAAGTACTGAAGTACAACAGCTGAAGAGTTTACAAGTGCTGAATCAACAACTGATGTACAAGGTCTGAAGACAAAGACTGAAGGCATCAGCTGATGATATCTACTGAAGTCATCAGCTGATGAACCCCTGAAGGTCAAAGTCTGAAGATCAAGTACTGAGCCTCAGTAGTTTGTCACAACTTCTGAAGAGTACTTCTTCAGTAGTTTATATCAGTAGTTTTTATTTTTTATGTTTCAGTAGTTTTGTAAAACGACTGAAGAGCTTGTTCTTCAGTCGTTGTAGTTTCAGTAGTTTTATATTTTGTACTTAACATGCTGATATGTCTCTCAGTAGTTGTGAACATTCAGTAGTTTGTTAAGAATTAGTTATTTTGTATTAGATCTGCCAGTTGTCACTTCCGTGATACAGCAGTGATTGTTGCACTCTATATAAGGAGTGACAACTCATTGTAACGATGATGAATGAGATGAATGAATTCAATAAACGAATGATTTGATTAGAAAATAGCTTCATCCATAAACATTCCTTGAAATCAGAAATATATATTCTCTCCCTATAACCGTATGCGCTTCTAATGCTTACAAATATCAATTGCTTGCTACAATTTGTCTAATTCTTGTTTGTATTCCGCTGCTTTGTATCCTAATACATCAAACATGAAGGACTGTTTCCCTTATTTCACCATGAAGGAATGCACTCTTCACATCTAATTGGTAGACTTTAATCTTCATGTACGAGGCATAGGCGAGAAGATACGAATAGCTTCCATCCTTGCCACGGGTGCAAACACTTCGTTATAATCATATCTCGACTTGGCGAAAACCTTGAACCACCAGTCGAGCTTTGTTCCTTATGATGACTCCTTGGTCATCCTCTTACATTTTAGTACCCATTTGGTGCCAATGACTTTAGCACCTTTAGGTCTATCTACCAGTGTCCATACACCTAACTTCTTAAACTGCAGAAGTTCTTCTTGCATGGCACTCACCCACACCTCATCATTTAGTGCTTCACTGACATATTTTGGCTCAACCTGTGAGACAAAACAGCGATAAGCACCATCATGTATGTAACCCTTCTCCATAACTGAGGCGTAATCAGCTGAGTATAGCTGATTTCGGGTTTGTACTCCTGATCGGACATCTCCAATACATGGTCAAGGGGATGATAGACGTTTAGTCATGATCCTGGAGTAGTCGGCACAGTCACCTCCGAGCCAAGATTGTGAACATTTTGGTCTGCATCGGAGGAGGTTGGAGTTTGAGGTTCCGAATCGAGGGTGCATCCCTTGTGGATGCTTGTGGACTTTCAGGAACTGGAACCTGGTCCTCCTGACCGTTCTGGTCATCTGCTTCAGTTTCATCTTCAGAGGAGGAGTCACTTTCATTGATGACCCTTCTGACTGAGTAGATGACTCTCCCTGTGTGCTGGATGGAGTGTTTAGTATATCACACATCATCCTAGTAGCTAACTCATCATCCGAGGAGAGAGAGGGATGTTGAAGGATTTGAAGATCCATCATAATCGAAGAAGTATGCAGGTCCTTTGCCTGTAGGTGGTGTGGTATATCTCTGAACATCGAAATTACACCACACTTCCACAAGACCCGTTGAGTTATTGTAAACTCGCTTGTTCGGTATGTTGTATCCTAGAAAAATTCCTTCAACTGTTCCTTCTCGCTGAATTTTCCTTCTGTGTCTTCTTCAGAAGTGTACACGGTGCGCCAAAGGTTCAAGATACTCCAAATTCGGTTTGCGTCTTTGAAGTAGCTCATAACATGTCTTTCCGTGGCGCTTGACTATTAGGACTCTGTTCAGTGTATAGCAAGCATTTGCCACTGTGCCTCGTTCCAGAATTGGATAGGCAGTTTCGAGTCTGCCACATAGTCCGCTGTTTCTATCAAGCTCCTGTTCTTTCTCTCAGCAACTCCATCATCTGAGGTGTGTAGGCAGAGGTGAATTGATGCACAATTCCCTTTCCTTGCAGTATGCCTCCATCCCTTGATTCTTGAATTCTGTCCCGTTGTCTGAGCGTATTTGTCGAACTTTGAGTTTGTAGAGTGATTCCAGTGTGGTTACTAATTCTTTGAATGTCTCCAAAGTTTCTGATTTGGATTTCAGAAACATACCCAAGTGAACCTTGAGTAGTCATCAGTGACCACATAACAGTACGCGTCGCCTGCGATGCTCCTTGTACTAACTGGACCGAACGATCCATGTGAAGAAGCTCAAGAGGAAGTTCTATTGAATGAACTTTCTTTTCCTTATGAGACTTCTTTGTCTGTTTGCCCTTCTTGCAAGCTACACAGAAGTCAGGAAGTTGGAAGTTCTTGACATTCACTCCTCTAACTCAATCCTTCTGAATCAAATGATTCATCTTCCTTTGAGTAATGTGTCCCATTGACAGGATCAGTGATCACAAGTTTGATGTATCAGAATGTAAAGCAGCGGAATACACACACGAATTAGACAAATTGTAGCAAGCAAACAATATATGTAAGCGTTAAGATCGCATACGGTATAGGGAGAGAATATGAATTTCTGATTTCTAGGAATGTTTATAGATGTAGAATATTTCTAATCGAATCAATCAATCATTCCATTCAATTGCTCATATCGCTCTATGATTACAATGGGTTGTCACTCCTTATATAGAGTGCAACAGTCACTGCTGTTATCACGGAAAGTGACAACTGGCAGATCCAATACAGAAATAACTAATCTTAACAAACTACTGAAATGTTCACAACTACTGAGAACATATCAGCAGGTTAAGTACAAAATATAAAACTACTGAAACTACAACGACTAAAGAACAAGCTCTTCAGTCGTTTTTACAGAACTACTGAAACATAAAACATAAAACTACTGATATCACAACTACTGAAGAAGTACTCTTCAGCAGTTGTGACACTACTGAAACAAAGAATATAAACTACTGATATCACAACTACTGAAGAAGTACTCTTCAGCAGTTGTGACAAACTACTGAGGCTTCAGTACTTGATCTTCAGACTTTTGACCTTCAGGCGTTTCATCAGCTGATGACTTCAGTAGATATCATCGGCTGATGTCTTCAGTCTTTGTCTTCAGACTTGTAATCAGTTGTTGATCTTCAGTACTTGTGAACTCTTCAGCTGTTGTTCTTCAGTACTTGGGTCTTTCAGCTTCAGCACTTGTGTTCTTCAGCTGTTGTACTTCAGCACTTTGGTCTTCAGCATTAAGGTCTTCAGCACTTGATCTTCAGCTGTTGAAGTCTTCAGCACTTGTCAAACTACTGATGAGGCTTTCAGCAGTTGTTGTGATACCGTGTGGGACTTAGAGGTTTTCTGATCTTGGCTCATTGGTTTCTTTTGGTCCAACAAACTCCCCCTGAACCAATGCAGCCAAACCTCTAACTTATTTTACTCCCACTTATTGATGGCAAAAATGTTGGTCTTTTTCCTTCTTGATCAGTAGAGAAGATGACCCATGTACGCTCCGGCCTGGGAAGAACCTCAAATATTTGTTTGGCAGAGTATGAATGGGAACTCTGTTTTGGGGAACTGGAACAGAGTTGTTATCCCATTCATGAGATTCACTTCCCCATAATGAGTCTGTACGACTCACGAACATAGGCCTCAAGGAGAACATTTGTTCCTCTTGAGAGAGTTCTTCAGCTCCCCTTCGAAGAAGAACTCTGGACCATAGTACTCTGATAAGTACTTCATGGTCCTGCATTTTTCAGCTCCACCGTAGTTACCTCCCTGTATACAAATTCATCAGGATGGTTGCCTTCAAGGAGTAACTGGAGCTCATTCTTTTGGATGTCTTCAAGCTTTTTGTATAACAACCCCTTCTTAATCATCTTGTTTTCTAGTAAGGCTTGAGGTGTCTTCTTGCTTGGTGAGCTTTCTTGAATTCATCAATGATTTCCCAGGTGAGACTACAACAGCCAACATGATGGTAGATTCTATGGTTTTTCGTACTTGGCCGTTGTATCTGTGGGGATAGTTCTTTTATGGATTCTAGAACTCACCCTGGGGTCTGGCCATACTCTCACTCTCTCCTTCTGATACTGAAAGGTGTGTCTGAGAGTGTACAGCCTTTGAGCATGCCCTTTCATGGCTTGAATAGATGATGACTGAGGAAATTCCTTGTCAACCATCTTCAACAGTTGCTCATCGTGCTGTTTCTGCTGTTCTTCTTCTTCTATCTTGACCTCGACCATTTCCCTTTGAGAGTCAGGTGTGATCATGAATTGACTCTGGGTTTTGGTAGCTTTAGAACAGCAGAGAGTGGCAGACTATCATCTTCATCCTCTTCTTCTGCTTCTTCTTCCATCCTCAGCACCCTTCCTTCTACGGGGTACATCACTGGATGATGGTTTGGTTTGGTGAAGGGATTGGTTTTGAAGAGAGAGGATGTTTGGATTTTGGCTTAGAGGTTGGTTGGGAGATTTGAGGGATAGGATCTGTTTGAGTGGGTGGAAGGGAAGGTTGATCTAGCATCCTTGTAGTTAATTTTTGCTTTTGTAAGTTTAGCCATCTCTAACCTTTTGCCAGCCCCAGCCTCATCAAGGGCTTCCAAATGATCCCTTTGTTGATTGCTCAGACAGACAGATTCTGGTGGCTATAGCCAGAATGCTGTCCCTGGACCATGCGGATCTCCATTAATGATCTTCCCAGTATTTTGCAATAAATCGGATCATTATTTCCAACCTCTCTTTCTCAAGAGCATCGTACCCTGCCCATCGGGTTTGTATCTCTTGTACCTCTAAACCTTCTGATCTCACTGTCCAGTGTGGCTGTGTCAAACCCCTGCCTGAATAGTTGGTCAATTATTTTATCCATGGAGCGGCTGTGTGTGGTGTCAGCTTCTTTGACCAGCTCCTCCAAGGATTTTTCTTCAGCATTATGATCATCAGCACTTCTCTTTCGCTTGTACGTGAGCAGAGGTTGCTTTTCTTGTTTCTCCTCTTCCTCAGATCTCTTCCTCTTTCTATCTGTCACTGCAGTACTCTCCCCCTTTTTGGTTGCATTGGAGGAAGGGTTGGTACCCGCAGAAAGAGTCTTGTGGACAGCAGCATCAACCAGGGCTGTAATGTTGAGGAAAGCCTCTCATCAGGGCTTTGATCACTATATCAGTGATTATGGGGTTGATGAGAGGGGGGAGTTTCGGAGGATAGCACCTATTTGCTCAGGAGGGTTGTTCCTGAGAAGTAGGGCCTGAAGCAGAGGCGTGGTAGATTTTGGGGTGGCTCTGTGTTTGGGAAACCTTCAAGGAAGGTGCCATCTGTGGGTGTATGAGGGTGGCAGATGACTTTGCATCCTCAGACATCTTGGCCAGCAGCTCTTGAGTCTGCTAACCTCATCCTCTAGAATGGTGTTTTGAGCAACTACATCGAAGAAGAAGCTCAGGTCATCATCAGTGATACTGAATCACCTGACCTCCTGCTTAGAGCAGGATGAACATGCACTGGGTGAGACCAGTTGGTGCATGTGCCCCTTGTGCTTGGTACTGGGGACTTCCAGCCTCAGGACAATGTCCATCATCAGCTGTTGCCTCTAGGGAGGTCTTAGCAATGTTACCAAGCCTCACTCTGGTCATGTGCTGAGTCAGAGGAGGTGGCAGCCTCACTAGATATTCTAAGCTCCTTCTCTACACCAGGAGATAGAATTGGGAAACCCCTGTGCTGTGGGTTCTCAGATGCACTGTGTTCCTCCCCCTCAATTGTAGAGGTATTCCAGTTGGAAGTGGTTTCTGGGGAGGGGTGAGGAGTGCAATTGAGTCAGCACTTGAGCAACTATTAAAGTTGGGCTGTGAGGGGCGGTTGTTTTGGGGGTATGGGGGTAGAAGCAGTGTGCACCTGGGGTGGATGGTGCTCTTCAATGGCAATCTCCTCAAGTGAGGAAGATCCCAGATAAGTAGGTGCCCCTTGGGTTGCTGCAGGCTCCTGTTGAGAGGAAGCCTGAGCGGCTGTGGCTGGAGGAGTCTTGTACCACTAGGGGGTTTGGACTAGTGGATATATCCTGCGTTTGTGGTGCAGGAGCATCCTCAGGGGACTCAATTCCCTGAGTAGCCATTTTGGGTTTCTTTGTGGTGGGTTTGGTGGGGACATGGGATTTGGAGGTGGTGGCTGTGGGTTCCTCTGCGTGGGTTTTTCGCAGCTTGGCAGCCAGTTTGAGTGTCCGGTCAGAGTTGTGCCGGAGTATACTTCTGGCAAAACGCCGTAGCAGGGACTCCAAGCCAACAAGTCCCTCAGCATTAAGCTGGTCTATAATAATGGCCATTATGAACCGTGGATAGAGTATCCAACGGTTGGCAGTTAGTTTTAGAGCCATATCTTTGAGCTCTGAAAATATTAATTCTGAAAATTTAGTGGTTGTTGCTCAAGGATAGAATACAATACCTGCTGCCATTGGTGGACATTTGATCCCAAGACGATGTCTTAGGGCCAAACTACATTGACCATATGAAAGATCAGGCGCTCAGCGTCATTAAAATGTTTCTTCATGATGGTGGTGGCACTGAGATCACCTTGATATCCATGCCGAGCAAATGATAGATCTAGAGTGCCCTTCGGATATCCAGCAGGAGAGGTAGCATCACTCAAGTGAAGAATTTTACGGATTGTTGCAGGAGTAATCACTACTTCTTGTTGTTGACGACGGACCGGAGGATTGTGTGTGGCTCCCTCAGTTGTAACAGTAATGTTCATCCAAAATTGGTTCAAGGATTCGGCATGTAAAACGGGGTTCAGAAGAATGCCTGTGTATGGGGACTGAACCATAAGATCGATAGCAGTATCGAACTTAGTCCAGATCGGCGATTTTGTGAGGTAGGCAACACAGTTGTGTCGCGGTTTATTTGCATAGACGCCATGGAAGTGTTTTTGGAGAGGAACGTTAGGTTTGAAGAAGAGGATGCATGGAGAGCTCAGGTTAAGGTATTTATAGGGTACGGGTGAGGAACGACTGAAGGATGTGGTGTTAGTCATCAGTAGTTTTAAACGACCGTTGACATGGTATTATCCTTTCAGACGTTGAAACAGCTGAAGTCGCGGTGTTTAGGCATCAGTAGTTTAGAAAACTACTGAAGACCGTGGTTTTGACTTCAGGTGATTGAAACAACTGAGGACATGGTGTTTGTCATCAGTAGTTATGAAACTACTGAAGACAGTGTTTTGTATCAGCTGTTTAAACAACTGAAGACTTGGTATTGGTCATCAGTAGTTATAAAACTGCTGAAGACGGGTTTTGCTTCAGTTTGTTTAAAATGAAACAGCAGTGGTACAAACGACTGAAGGGAAAGTTCTCTTCAGCTGTTTTCGTCATTCTTAGCTTTTCAGCTGTTTCAAACTATCCTCAACACATTCATCAGTCTTTATTGCTGATTTCAGTTGTTTCATAGGACATCAGTACTTATCTGTTTTACTGATTTCAGTAGTTATGACTACATCAGTAGTTGTAACTACTTCAGTAGTTTAAGCAGATGAAGTACTTCAGTACTTGTGAGAACTTTTAGCCTTCCGTAGTTATAAAAGTACTGAGGTTAAAAGATCTCATCAGTACTTATATTGACAGGCACTCATGATCATCATATGAATTACTGAGATCATCAGTAGTTGTCACCTATTCTAGCTGCAGCATACCAAGCCTTAACACCAGGTTTGGAAAGTGAACTATCCAAGGCTTAGTAAAATGTCTGCAAGCTCATCAGCACTGGGCACAAACTTAGGATCAATCAGACCTTTTTCAAACAGTCTCTTATAAAATGATGTCTGATCTCTATATGTTTGGTCAGAGTGCTGGACTGGATTTTTGACAATGCAAAGAGCTGAAGCACTATCCATTAACAATGGAGTCTTAGTCTCTGTAATGCCATAATCCAAAAGTTGGTTTTGAAGCCAGAGTACCTGAGATGTACAGCTTGCAGCAGCAATGTACTCTGCTTCCGCAGTGGAGTAGCAACTGAGGTCTGTTTCTTGCTCTGCCAGAAATCAAGCAGTTGCCTAGGAATTGACATCCACCAGACGTTGATTTCCTGGTCAACTTACACCCTGCATAGTCACTGTCAGAAAAAGCAACTAATTTACCAGAATGTCTGGTAGGATACCATAAACCTAGAGATGGAGTGCCTTGCAGATATCTAAAGATCCTCTTGACTGCAATCAGATGAGACTCTTTAGGTGCAGCCTGAAATCTAGCACAAACACATGTAGCAACATAATATCTGGTCTAGAAGCTGTTAATACATCAAGGACCCAATCATACATCTGTAAAGTGTTTCATCAACCACTTTACCTTTCTGATCTGAGTCCAGTTGTGTGGTGCTGCTCATGGGAGTAGAACAGGGCTTACAGTGTTGTAAATCAAACTTTTGCAAAGATCTTTTGTATATTTGGATTGATGAATAAAAATTCCATCAGCCTTTTGTTTGATTTGCAACCCCAGAAAGAACTGTAATTCTCCCATGCACTCATTTCAAACTTCTGTTGCATCAACTTTGTAAAGCATCACACAACTTGGATCAGAGGATGCAAAATAATATCATCTACATAAATTTGAACAAGTAGATTATGCTGCCCAGCTTTCTTAATAAAAAGTCTTGTCTATGGAGCCTCTATGAAATTGTTTTCCAGAAGAAAGTTTGATAAAGTCTCATACCAGGCTCTGGGAGCTGTTTTAAACCCTAAAGAGCTTTATCAAGCTTATAACCCCATTAGGATTTGTTTGTCCTCAAAGCCTGGAGGTTGACATACATAAACCTCTTCTTTAACTTTTCCATACAAAAATGCACTTTTGACATCCATTTGAAAGACTTTAAGTTTTTGATAAGCAGCATAAGCTAAAAACAATCGAATGCTTCCAGTCTGGCTACAGGGGCAAAGGTTTCATCATAATCAATACCTTCTTCTTGTGCAAACCCCTGAACAACCAGTCTGGCCTTGTTCTTAACAATAAGCCCATTTTCATCAGTTTTGTTCCTAAACACCCCATTTAGTGCCTATTGCACACTTACCTGGAGGTAGAGGAACCAGTTCCCACACTTGCTGTTTCTTGAACTGAAGAAGCTCAAGCTGCATGGCATCAACCCATCCATTGTCCTTTAAAGCAATGTGATAATTCTTTGGCTCTTGCTGACTGATGAAGAGAGCATAGAAGCAGAAATTTGACAATTGACTTCTTGTTGATACACACCAGCAGTGTATCACCAATGATTTGAGACATGGGGTGATTCTTCAGATCTTGATACACAATGAGATCTGTGCAAGTGTTTGTAGCCGGTTCAGCAGCAACAGATGGTGATGGTGAATCATTTCCTTGAAACCAATCAGTGGATGGTAATTCAAAGGATGTTGAATTCGAAGAAATCTCATCAGCATTGTTGTGGATGGTGCTACTGGCGCTACAGGAACATCAGTTCTAGTTGAATCAGGCAGCTGATCACTAAACCTGAAGAGGTGAGTACTGCAATCATCATCATCATCAGCAGTACCACCAGGTGGTGAACTGTTGACAGGAGCAACAGCAGAGTTTGATAAGGAACATTGCAGTATGTCCAGATCAAATAACTCCACAGGACTTTGTGGAATCTTGTCCTTTGGAGATTCATTAAACTTAACATGTAGAGTTTCTTCAACCATCTTTGTTCTGCAGTTGAAGACTCTGTATGCTTTGCAAGTAGATGAATAACCAACAAAGTATCCTGCATCCACCTTAGGATCAAATTTGTGGAGTTGATCCTTTGTGTTGAGAATAAAACAGGGACACCCAAATGCTTTGAAAATGAAATCAGTGGAGCCAAATGATGGAGAACTTCATATGAGTCTTCATCAACCTCTGATTTACTAAAACTCTATTTTGCACATAACAAGCTGTGTTGACAGCTTCGGCCCAAAGGTCAATGGCAAACCTGAGTCAGCCAGCATGGACCTTGCAGCTTCAATGAGGGTCCTGTTCTTTCTTCTCCCACTCCTCCATTTTGTTCCGGAGTCCTTGGCATGCTGAACTGCCTTTTGATTCCCTTTGAGAGATAGAAGTCATCAAGTGTATGATTTCTGAACTCAGTTCCATTATCACTCCTAATACACTTGACTGGAAGGGAACTGCTTCTCAATGTACAGCACAAAGTGGATAATCTTCTGAGCAGCCTCATCCTTGAGTGTAGAAAGAAAGTCCATACAAATCTGGAGTAATCATCCACAATTACCAGACAGTATTCTTCTTTGCCATGCTCATTACTCTCACAGGACCAAATAGATCCATATGCAGTAATTGCAAGCAGGCAGTGGACTGGGACACTTCAATAGGAGGAAATGAGACCTTGTGCTGTTTTCCTTTTAAACAAGCAGTGCAAGTTTCATCACAGTGGAACTCCTTTATTGGTAAGCCTCTGACTAACTATTGTGGCTAAGCTGATTCATGTTTTTGAGATTAACATGACCAAGCCTCCTGTGCCATAGTTTAGATTCTTGAAAAGAGGCTTTGGAAAATAGGCAAGGATTACCTTTGAGATCTATCTTCTTAGAGAGATCTAAGGCATACACTCTTCCTGTCCTGTTGGCTTTCAGGAGAGTGTGATCATCCAACACCTTGTCAATCAAGGGCAAAACTTTGGATGACAGAATCCTACAGTTTTGACTTGTGAAAAGGCAACATGGCCTTTATCACACATTTGACTGACACTCAAGAGGTTGTACTTGAGATTTTCACATGATTACATCATCAAATTTGATTTCTCCATTGGAGACAAAGCCCTTACCGATGATGTAACCCCTAGCATCATTGCCAAAAGAGACAAATCCCTTCTTTCCTTGAGAGTAGTCATGAAGAAGAGAGATGTTCCCAGTCATGTGCATGGATCCCCCACTGTCTACATACCAGATGCTATTTTGGCATGTTGAAGAACCCTGCAATAATAAACAATCAGTTAGTTTTAGAGACCCAAACCTTTTTGGTTTTGGGCCTGGTTCTCATCAATAGATGGTAAACTAGCATGTTTATTGTAACAACAGCCTGAGAGGAAGAAGATGGTACAGAAGAGGAGTCCTTTGGCTTAGACCTCCTTTTCTGTGATTTCACATAGGAGAATCTAGTTGTTTACTCTACCCACAGATGTTGTACCATCATCACCAGCTGTGTCTGATTTTGTGATAAAGCTTTCAGCTCATCAGACACATTGCTATGGAGTTAGATAAGGTCCTATGTTGCACCCTTCTTCTTTTGAGCACCCTCAGCTGTCACCTGTTGAACCTCCTTCCTTTTTAGATTGCTTTAAGACTTAAGGGTTACAGGATTTGATGTTGCTGATACAAATGTGGTCTCAACTCAGTTTTCATTTTTACCAATTTCTCATATTAATTTCTTCCTTTTGTTTGAGTTTGGAACCTCTTTTGTACCAACAATCATCTGTAAGATGATTGAACAAACCACATACTTCACATGGTTTCTTCTTCATCTTAGGTTGATCATCAACTAAAGATGGTGAAGCAACAGAAGACTTGTTCTTCAATGCTTTTGGAAGCATTGGTTGCTTTCTTGACAGATCTTTAGTAGTCTTCAACTCTTTCTACTCTTTCTACTGCCATTTTCTTCTCTTCAGTACTGACAGCAGTTGAAGTTGAACTTCAGGAGTTGAATCCTGCTCTCCAGTCCTTTCAGGACCTTCAGGATTGACTCCTGAGTTGATCAACTTATTGATCATGTGAATGTCAGCATTTGGACCATCAACATCTCTGATAGGTTCAAAGAGGACTTGATACTGACTGCTACTTCTGATTGTGCTGTATCAGAAGGTAGATCACATGACTTGATGGATTGGTTATCACTCTCACCATCAGATTCTACCTCTGCTCTTGGTAAAATCTGTAGGTGGAGCAGTGTGATTGTAACCAATTCCAAACTTCACATTTGAAGCAGATTGCTTACTAAGAGCATTTCAAAACCTTTGCATGATTGTACCCATCTATCACACTCGACCTGGGTAACTGCAAGGGTTTCTTTGAGATCTTTGTACTTTTCTAGAAGTACATCTTCTCTAGCCTTATCATCATTATTTTGCAATTCAGTTTATAAACCTCATCATTTTTATCTTTGAGCACAACTCAAACTCAGCTTTGTTTTTGGAAATTACTTGTTCTAGCTCAATGTTCTTATTAATTAAAGCTACATTTGCTTCTCTAATGGAAGCAAATGCTGCTATGGCATTGTTCAGAACATAATTTGGCTTTTGCCTCAGAGGATACCTGTGATACCTGAGGTGTAGAGGCATTGGAAGATGAAGTATCAGCAGACTCCAAAGCCATAAGAGCTAGATTCCCAAAGGGACTGTCACCACCATGTTGACCAGCACCTGAGAACAGTTGATCATGACCAGACAAGTCATCTGGTAAACTGCTCCAGTCAACAACTCCTGGGGTGAAGAGCTGTGTTGTTGAGATGAAGGTTGTTGATGAGATAGAGAAGGCTGAGGTTCTGGTAATGCATGAGGTTGTGGTGTCATAGGAACTTGAACTTGACTTGACTGTGGCATGTAATAAAAGGGTACTGATAAGGCATTTGACCCTGAGAACAATATGCCGGAGATTGTTTGTTGAGATGATTACTAGATGTGACAGGATGTTCCCTCTGTTTTGTTGACTGTTGCCAGGAAAAGTCACAAAGGTGCATTAGAGTTTGATCCAGTTGATCTACACTCTCTTGCAAAGGTCCAGCCGTTGGCATTGTGACACCCTCAACTTGCTCTTGTCAAAACCAACTTTGGTTTTGCCAGAGAGTCCTGGGAATTTTTCTTCCAGTTCTTTTGTAGAACTTCTGAGATCTGATTTATCAAGGCCATTTGGCTCAAAATATCCATCTCTTCTAAGTCATCATCAGCAATCCCCTTGAGATCATCCATAATGAAACATAAATTGTCATTATTACCTCCAGTAAACTGACCATCAACACTTACAAATGCAGAATTAGCAGTGCCCGAAGAGAAATTAATATGCTCATCATACTGGCATTCAGATGCAGCATATTCTGACTCATGACCCACCAAGGCAGTGTTGCCTTGAATAAAGTCTTCAGTGAGCTTTCCAGATGAAGACAGCTTTCTCTTCTGTTCTATCTCTCTCTCAAAGTGAGCATTTCCCATGGAGTTGGGTGAGAGATAGTTTGTCCAAACTTGCACTGGAGCGTAGGACAATAGTATATGTTCCCATCTCTCAGGCAGTGATCTGAGAAATCTGTTATTCATCTGAATATTGGTGTATTCAAGTTTGACCATTTTTAGTTCAGAGATCAAACAAGAAAACCGCTCATATTGTTGAGTCAGTGTCTCACCCTTTCTATGAGAGAATGTCTCATATTGTTGGGCAAGAATTTCTCTATTATTGCCAAGACCTCACAGTTCCTCCAAATTGTTCTTTCAAAGCAATCCAGAGGTCATGGGCAGTTTCATGATGCATTAGCCCAGAATAGATTTCATTGGGCAAAGCCATGGCCAGAATTCCATGGGCTTTTGCATCAATCTCAAGCAACTTTTTAATCCTCGTCTGAGTATTGCTCCCTCTCTTCGGAACCATTTGATTGGTTTCCGGGTTATTCCCATAGGCTTGTGTGGACCATGTACCACAGATGTCCAACACCCTGCGCTGTTACCAGACAGGTGATGGAGCATACGTCTTTGCCATATGATATACTCATTCCTAACCAGCATAGGAGGCTTGGTTGAGGAACCAGTATTGTGAGGATCATTGGAGGGAGTGGTCATTTTCAGTTCAAAAAACAGTTTAGTTCAAGTTTTAAAAAGTTTTAGACAAACCACAACAAACTCAATGAGAACCAAGAATAATCTCAGGATGATGAGCAGAAATACAGAAAATTCAATCTCTATAACCGTTTCTTGCAAAACAAAAGCTAATTCAATCAAACTGGATCTAGAATAGCAGTTTCAATGATCAATTATTAGATCGATCAATGATTAACCTGCTCTGATACCATTTGACAGGATCAGTGATCACAAGTTTGATGTATCAGAATGTAAAGCAGCGGAATACACACACGAATTAGACAAATTGTAGCAAGCAAACAATATATGTAAGCGTTAAGATCGCATACGGTTATAGGGAGAGAATATGAATTTCTAATTTCTAGGAATGTTTATAGATGTAGAATATTTCTAATCGATCAATCAATCATTCCATTCAATTGCTCATATCGCTCTATGATTACAATGGTTGTCACTCCTTATATAGAGTGCAACAGTCACTGTTGTTATCACGGAAAGTGACAACTGGCAGATCAATACAGAAATAACTAAATCTTAACAAACTACTGAAATGTTCACAACTACTGAGAACATATCAGCAGGTTAAGTACAAAATATAAAACTACCGAACTACAACGACTGAAGAACAAGCTCTTCAGTCGTTTTACATAACTACTGAAACATAAAACATAAAACTACTGATATCACAACTACTGAAGAAGTACTCTTCAGCATTGTGACAAACTACTGAAACAAAGAATATAAACTAACTGATATCACAACTACTGAAGAAGTACTCTTCAGCAGTTGTGACAAACTACTGAGGCTTCAGTACTTGATCTTCAGACTTTGACCTTCAGGCGTTTCATCAGCTGATGACTTCAGTAGATATCATCGGCTGATGTCTTCAGTCTTTGTCTTCAGACTTTGTACATCAGTTGTTGATCTTCAGTACTTGTGAACTCTTCAGCTGTTGTTCTTCAGTACTTTGGTCTTTCAGCTTCAGCACTTGTGTTCTTCACTGTTGTACTTCAGCACTTTGGTTCTTCAGCAGTTAAGGTCTTCAGCACTTGATCTTCAGCTGGTGAAGTCTTCAGCACTTGTCAAACTACTGATGAGGCTTTCAGCAGTTGTTGGATACCGTGTGGACTTAGAGGTTTTCTGATCTTGGCTCATGGTTCTTTTGGTCCAACACCCTTCTCCGATGCCAGGAGATGGAATCTTCTCAGTAGCTTTAGATAAGAAACACTGAACCTCATGATCCGTTGTGGCAGCTGTTGACAGATCAAAGACATAAAGGTCTTTATATCTTGAAGCAGTCATCAGAACTTGGTCGTCTGGGATCATATATTCTTTCTTCAGCACGTAACACTTTTGATTATCGAAGACGACTTTAAATCCTTTATCACAGATTTGGGACACAGAAAGTAAGTGTCCTGAAGTTGGAACGTAGTTCACTTTATCAAACGTAAACTTTCTGATTTCCCACTTCTCCCTGAGCTGTGATATATCCTCCTTTGTTTCCTGCAAAGGAAACATGCCCTCCTTTTATTTGTTTGACGTTGGATAAAAGGGCGCTATTTCTATCATGTGCCTGGATGCTCCGCTGTCTATAATCCACGTGTTAGTCTCAGCGCTATATCGAGCACCCTGCGCATACAAAGTGAAAGGATCAGTTTAGGTTTGGAACCCCAGCTTTGATTGTCTTGGGTTCCCTGAGGCATCACACATCATAACTCCACCCATTTACCCTTAGAAGGTGAGGGTAGCTCATGTTCTTTCTTGTTATCAGTATCAGACACAAGGGTGGATTTTTCTTTCCCTAAGCCAGATTTGTGCAGTGCCTGTTATGATAAACAGTCGTCTGGCTTACAGGTTGAACTTTAGGGTCACTAGCTCTTCTGGGTGGAGTTAGAGAACTCCGCTTAGAAGACCTAGGTCTAGAGTCCAGAATATCAATCTTCTTCCTAGTGTCTGATAGAAATGACAGTCAGAAGCAATGTGTCCACATTCTCCACAGTTGTAGCATGACCTGCTATCAACTTTATGAGTAGACTTTCTGTGGAGAAGTGCGTGACACTCTAGTAACATCAATCAGTTTAGTTTTTGACTCTTGGATGTTTGATGTTTTCTCTGGTATAACAAATTTTACTGATTTAACCTGTTTTCCTTTTTGGTTAGCTGGTTTTTGACTAGAAGCTTGTGAAAAACTAACATTTGAAGTCCTTTTAGGTTCTGATTTGACTCTATTTGACCCTGACTGTAAATTAACTTTTTCAAATTCATTTTCCAGGTTACACATGGCATTTTACCCTTTGCCTTTGAAGTGGCCTCCTTTTGTTTCTTACCAAATTCAGTAGATGAACATGAGGTGTCTGGATCAGTAACAAGAGGAGTGGTCACCACATGATCCTTGATGGGTTTATTTACTGGTCTAGACTTGGTGTTCATCAAGGTCTCAGTGGTGGTGGAACCACTTTGTAGCCTAATCCCTCCCCGTTATTCCTTTCTCTTACTAAGTGTTGAACTATGTGTGAAGAACTAGTCCAACTATGCAGTTTCGTTTTAATGAATTAACTTCGACTTCTAACACTGCTCTTTGTTTCTTAGTGTCTTCCAGGAGTTAAGATAGTACCTAATGTCGTTTGCTTGGTTAAAGCCACTACTTCAGTTTCCCTAAGTTTTTTGGTCAATAGGTCTATCTTTTCTTTATAACACTGCTCATTTTGTTTTAGCACTCTATTTGCCTCAGTACACAGACGTAAATCTTTTACTAAGTTATCATTATGGCTAATAACCTAGCAAATTTGTCATCTATGCTCTTCTAAATGTGTCACAATCAGAACAAGCATGGTTATTAAAAGTCGGTCAGTGGTACTTACCTGAGTTGGTCCAGAAGTATTAGCCATCAGTGCTGCATCAGATGATTCTGGTTCTGTCTACTCTGGCTTTTCAGTCTCTGAGGTGGAGACTTCCTCATTGGCTTGTAGCTGACCTCGGCTGCAGTTGTTTCTTCACTATGTGACATTGCAATTTCAACTGCTATATCGCCTCACTTGCAGAATCATCGTCAATATCCTCGACACTGGCAATGTTAGATTCTCCTGGTGAGACAAACCTGAAACTCCAATCCTGTCCTTCATCATCATGAGCAGTTAGTGCTTTAGGGTCCTTGTTTGATGAAGTAGAATTAGAGGGTTGCTTTTCCTGGCGAGTAAATGATGAAACGGGTTCCCATTCCCCGTCTTCTTTGGCTTGACACATTCTCGTTTGAAGTGCCCCTTCTCACCACAGTTAAAGCAGGTCACTTTACTCTTATCGAAGCCAAAGGTGTGTCCTTAGTAGCAACCAGTTTTGTGTCCAGTCTTTCACAAACTTTTTCGCCCTTCGAACAACACTTGCTAAGGCCCACATTATATCCATTCTTTCGAGCTCCATCTCATCCACCTGCTCGTAGTCCTCATCTGCCAGATGGCAGTTTCCATCTTTCCAGCAATGAGTCCATCATATGAATGAACCACTGCTGCTAGGAGATCCATATGCTCTCGTGCTACTTCCACGGTCACATTTCTGAAGTTCTTGGTCTTCAGTTTAGTAGCGTTAGCTTCTTATCCAATATGATGGGTACATGATGACCCAGACGTGTCTGATCCAGAAGTGAGGCATGTGAAGGACCTGACGAGCTAGACACAAAAGCAGTCTGGAGAGGTGCTCCAGATGCCTTTGCTTGGGGTGTGGCATTGTATAAAGCTGGATTTTGTGTACGAAGACTTCTGAGCTCTATACTTCATCATTAGTGCTTCTTCACGCAACTTTAGAATGAAGTCATTATATCCAGCTTTACAAGGATACCATTCTGTCTCAGGTTAGACACGAATGTAGCCACTTATTATCCGGCAACCCGTCTGCGAAGTTGCTTACTTTTTCTTCCATGGTAGTAACCACTCCATGGGTATGCAATTCGCTCATCAAGTGGTAGAATCTATCTATGACGTCGTCCAAGCTTTCTTTACCAATTGAAGAGAAGTTATCGAATTCCTTCTTTAACTCCTTTGCTTTGATTGCCTTCAATGATGCATTACCATCATATCTCTTCTCTAGCGCATCCCACAGTTTCTTGGATTGCTTGTTCTCGGAATACTGGTGGAATATGTCTTTGGGGATCGACTGAGTGATCAATGCATATACTCTTTTCTCTGCATTGTACTTTACTTTCTTCGCGTCGGTCATCCCGCTTAATGTTAGTTAAACCCATCAGCTCCCACCGTTGTACTATAACCTGTCTCAATGGCTTCCCACAGATTAGGATCTACTCCATTAAGGTAGATCTCAAAACGTGTTTCCAGTGGGAAACTCATCTAAAGTCAAGAGCTTTGGTGGTTTTTGTGATTCCCCACCTCACTCTCAAGCAGCAACAGATTCTGTATCCTTGAGTCTTTCCCAGCAGTAAAGGCTGACATCTGATCTTCCATGATGAATAAACTTATAATCTATCAAACAAACTTTTACTGATGCGACTGAAGGAGGCGACTGAGCTAATCGTGCGTATAAGCTCTGCGATTGGTTCAATCGTGCGAATGAAATGGGCGATTGGTTCAGTCGGGCGAATGAATCTGGTACGTATGAGCTATGCGAACGAATGGTCCAATCGGCCGAATGAAGGTGCGACTAGGTCCAATCGTGCGTATGAGTAGTACGAATGGAGTCCAGTCGTACGAATGAGTCATTCGTGCGATTGAAGCCGCTGGTTTGTGAAAATTTCTAGGTTTGACGATTTTCAGCCGTAAAAACTCGAAATTTTACAAGTTCTGATTGCCTGAGTCCGTAGAAACCACACGTCGATGAGCAGGGAACTTCCAAGATCACTTTTGATGCCAAAGATTGCATTTTTAGTGTAAAAACACAAACTTTATGCAATCTTGACTTAATCAACACGTAATCACGAGCCAAAAGCTCTGATACCACTTGTTAGGACATGGTATTCGACTGAAATACCTAGAGATCACGTGGTATACGGATCAAATAGTGCGGAATTCTATTTGATTGGCGATCCAATCAGTGAGAACACACGAAGAATCAATCAAGGATTGAAACTAACGTTAGAAATCGATAAGGAATCGATCTAATGTGTTCTATGAACTTGGAGAACGATTTGGAAGGTTCTGGACGGCTAGGGTTCGTATGGAATTGAACTTGAACGAATCTCCTTGTTTTTCACGAATTGAGTTGTATTATAGGTTGGCACTCTTTAATCGTGCGACTGAACCATTAGTTTGGTTCAGTCGTGCGATTGAACCTGCGGTTGGTTCATTCGTGCGACTGAGTGTTCAGTCGTGCGATTGAGCCATTCTTATGTTACAGTCGTTACGACTGATCCAGTCTCCTGGTTCAGTCGTGTGACTGAGTCAATCGTATGAGGTTCTTCATGCTTATGGTTCATTCGCATGAGCACTCGCATGAGAACTTCATTAAGTTAAGTTTGAATGTTTTAGTAATTAATATAATATTATATGTAATCATTCAAGTAATCATAAACTCAATCAATTCATTTACGACTCATTAATGAACTATTAAACATTATAACCAACAGACTATCAATATCAGTTCATTAATCATACCAAACAAGATCGATTACATCACATATCACAATATAGGGACATACATGTATCAAAACTTATCCCTGCTATTATATGCCTCAACCAAATCCGTTCAAGCTCCAATGCACAACAACCACAAGCATTGCCTGAACCACAACCTTCCCAATCTCATCAACAACTTAAACTCAGCAACACAGCTTCTTCACCCCAGGAGTTGTTGACTGGAGCAGTTTACCAGATGACTTGTCTGGTCATGAACAACTGTTCTCAGGTGCTGGTCAACATGGTGGTGAAAGTCCCTTTGGAAATCTAGCCTTATGGCTTTGGATTCTGCTGATACTTCATCCACTAATTCCTCTACACCAAAGTATCACAGGTATCCTCTGAGGCAAAAGCCAAATTATGTTCTGAAACATGCATAGCAGCATTTGCATCTATTAGAGAAGCCAAATGTAGCTTTAATCAACAAGAACATTGAGCTAGAAAAAATAATTCCAAAAGCAAAGCTGAATTTGAGTCTGTGCTTAATGATAAGAATGATGAGATTTACAAACTTAAATGCCAAATAACTAATGATAAGGCTAGGGAAGAGATACTTCTAGAGAAGTATAAAGATCTCAAAGAACCCTTGCAGTCACCCAGGTAGAGTGTGATCAATGGGTACAATCATGCAAAGGTTTTGAAATGCTTCTTAGTAAGCAATCTGCTTCCAATGTGAAGTTTGGCATTGGTTACAATCACACTGCTCACCTACAGATTTTAATCCCAGAGCAGAGGTAGAATCTGATGGTGAGAGTAATAACCAATCCATTTCATCATGTGATCTACTTTCTGATTCAGCATTATCAGAAGTAGAAGTCAGCAACAAGCCCTCTCAGAACACCTATAGCTGATGTTGATGGTTCCACTGCTGACACTCACATGCTCAATGAGTTGATCAACTCAGGAGTTAATTCTAAAAGTCCTGAAAGGACCAGAGAGCAAGATTTAACACCGAATTTCAAACTCCAACTACTGTTAGTACTGAAAAGAAGAAAACTGTCAGTAGAAAGAGTTTGAAGACTACTAAAGAGGAAGTCAAGAAAGCAAACAATGCTTCCAAAGCACTGAAGAGCAAGTCTTCAGTTGCTTCATCCTCTTTAGTTGATGATCAACATAAGATGAAGAAGAAACCATGTGAAGTATGTGGTTTGTTCAATCATCTTACAGATGATGCTGGTACAAAAGAGGATCCAAACTCAAACATAAAGAGGAAATTAAAGAGAAAATGGTTAAAAATGAAAACTGAGTTTGAGACCACATTTGTATCGGCAACATAAAATCCTGTAACCCTTAAGTCCACAAAGAAATCCAAAAAGGAAGGGGTTAAACAGGTAACAGCTGAGATTGCTCAGAAGAAGAAGGTGCAACACAGGAACTTATCAAACTCTACTGGCAATGTGTCTGATGAGCTGAAAGCTTTATCACAAAATCAGACAAGATGGTTATGATGGTTCAACATCTATTGGGAAGAGTTAACCCATTAGATGCTCCTATGTTGAAACCACAGAAAAGGAGATCCAAGCCAAGGATTCCTCTTCTTCACCATCTTCTTCCTCTCAGGCTGTTGTTTCCAATAAACCTGTTAGTTTACCATCTGTTGATGAGACCAGACACAAAACCAAAAAGGTTTGGGTCTCCAAAACTAACTTATTGTTTATTATTGCAGGGTTCTTCAACATGCCAAAGTAGCATCTGGTATGTAGACAGTGGGGGATCTATGCACATGACTCGGAACAGCTCTCTTCTTCATGACTACTCTCAAGGAAAGAAAGGGGTTGTTTCTTTTGGCAATGATGCTAGGGGTTACATCAATGGCAACGGCTTTGTCTCCAATGGAGAAATAAAGTTTGATGATGTTAATCATGTGGAAAATCTCAAGTACAATCTCTTGAGTGTCAGTCAAATGTGTGATAAAGGCCATGTTGCTCTTTTACCAGTCAGAATTGTAGGATTCTGTCATCCAAAGTTCTGCATTTGATGATAAGGTGTTGGATGATCACACTCTCCTGAGCGCCAACAAGACAGGAAGAGTGTATGCCTTAGATCTTTCCAAGAAAATAGATCTCAGAGGCAATCCTTGCCTATTTCCAAGCCTCTTCTCAAGAATCTAAACTTTGGCATAGAAGGCTGGGTCATGTTAATTTCAAAAACATGAATCAGCTAATCCACAATAGTTTAGTTAGAGGCTTACCAATAAAGGAGTTCCACTGTAATGAAACCTGCACTGTTTGTTTAAAAGGAAAACAACACATAGTCTCATTCCCTCCTATTGAAGAGCCTAAGTCCACTGCCTGCTTGCAATTACTGCATAGGATCTATTTGGTCCTGTGAGAGTAATGAGCATGGCAAAGAGAAATACTGTCTGGTAATTGTGGATGATTACTCCAGATTTGTATGGACTTTCTTTCTACATTCAAAGGATGACGTTGTTCAGAAGATTATTCACTTTGTGTTGTATGTTAATGACAAGATCAGTGATCACAAGTTTGATGTATCAGAATGTAAAGCGCGGAATACTAACACGAATTAGACAAATTGTAGCAAGCAATCGATACTTGTAAGCGTTAAGATCGCATACGGTTATAGGGAGAGAATATGAATTCTGATTTCTAGGAATGTGTATAGATGTAGAATTTCTAATCGAATCAATCAATCATTCATTCAATTGCTCATTTCACACAATGATTACAATGGGTTGTCACTCCTTATATAGAGTGCAACAGTCACTGCTGTTATCACGGAAAGTGACAACTGGCAGATCCAATACAGAAATAACTAAATCTTAACAAACTACTGAAATGTTCACAACTACTGAGAACATATCAGCAAGTTAAGTACAAAATATAAAACTACTGAAACTACAACGATGAAGAACAAGCTCTTCAGTCGTTTTACAAAACTACTGAAACAAAGAAAATAAAACTACTGATATCACAACTACTGAAGAAGTACTCTTCAGCAGTTGTGACAAACTACTGAGGCTTCAGTACTTGATCTTCAGACTTTGACCTTCAGGGTTTCATCAGCTGATGACTTCAGTAGATATCATCAGCTGATGTCTTCAGTCTTGGTCTTCAGACTTTGTACATCAGTTGTTGATCTTCAGCACTTGTGATCTCTTCAGCTGGTTCTTCAGTACCTTGGTCTTTCAGCTTCAGCACTTGTGTTCTTAGCTGTGTGTTGTTTGTACTTCTTCAGCAATTTGTTGCTTCAGCTATTAAGGTCTTCAGCACTTGATCTTCAGCTGTTGAGTCTTCAGCACTTGTCAAACTACTGATGAGGGTTTCAGCAGTTGTTGTGATACCGTGTGGGACTTAGAGATTTTCTGATCTTGGCTCATGGTTCTTTTGGTCCACAAACTCCCCTGAACCAATGCAGCCAAAACCTCTAACTTATTTATACTCCCACTTATTGATGGCCAAAAGGTTGGTCTTTTTCCTTCTTGATCAGTAGAGAAGATGACCCATGTAAGCTCGGCCTGGGAAGAACCTCAAATATTTGTTTGGCAGAGTATGAATGGGAACTCTGTTTTGGGGAACAGGACACAGAGTTGTTATCCCATTCATGAGATTCACTTCCCCATAATGAGTCTGTATGACTCACGAACATAGGCCTCAAGGAGAACAATTTGTTCCTCTTGAGAGAGTTCTTCAGCTCCTCCTTCGAAGAAGAACTCTGGACCATAGTACTCTGATAAGTACTTCATGTCCTGCCATTTTCAGCTCAACGTAGTTACCTCCCTGTATACAAATTCATCAGGATGGTTGCCTTCAAGGAGTAACTGAAGCTCATTCTTTTGGATGTCTTCAAGCTTCTTGTATAACAAACCCTTCTTATCATCTTGTTTTCTAGTAAGGCTTGAGGTGTCTTCTTTGCTTGGTGAGCTTTCTTGAATTTATCAATGAGTCCCAAGGTGAGACTACAACGGCCAACATGATGGTAGATTCTATTGTTTTTCGTACTTGGCGTTGTATCTATGTGGGATAGTTCTTTTATGGATTCTAGAACTCACCCGGGGTCTGGCCATACTCTCACTCTCTCCTTCTGATACTGAAAGGTGTGCCTGAGAGTGTACAGCCTTTGAGCATGCCCTTTCATGGCTTGAATAGATGATGACTGAGGAAATTCCTTGTCAACCATCTTCAACAGTTGCTCATCGTGCTGTTTCTGCTGTTCTTCTTCTTCTATCTTGATTCTGACCATTTCCCTTGAGAGTCAGGTGTGATCATGGATTGACTGGGGTTTTGGTAGCTTCAGAACAGCAGAGAGTGGCAGACTATCATCTTCATCCTCTTCTTCTTCTTCTTCTTCTATCCTCAGCACCCTTCTCCTCCTTCTGGGTACATCACTGGATGATGGTTGGGTTGGTGAAGGGATTGTTTTGAAGAGAGAGGATGTTTGGATTTTGGCTTAGAGGTTGGTTGGGAGATTTGAGGGATAGGATCTGTTTGAGTGGGTGGAAGGGAAGGTTGATCTAGCATCCTTGTAGTTAATTTTGCTTTTGTGAGTTTAGCCATCTCTAACCTTTTGCCAGCCCCAGCCTCATCAAGGGCTTCCACAATGATCCCTTTGTTGAATTGCTCAGACAGACAGATTCTGGTGGCTATAGCCAGAATGCTGTCCCTGGACCATGCGCGGATCTCCATTAATGATCTTCCCAAGTATTTGCAATAAAGCGGATCATTATTTCCAACCTCTCTTTCTCAAGAGCATCATACCCTGCCCATCGGGTTTGTATCTCTTGTACCTCTAACCTTCTGATCTCACTATCCAGTGGGCTGTGTCAAACCCCTGCCTGAATAGTTGTTCAATTATTTTATCCATGGAGCGGCTGTGTGTGGTGTCAGCTTCTTTGACCAGCTCCTCCAAGGATTTCTCTTCAGCAGTGTGATCATCAGCACTTCTCTTTCGCTTGTACGTGAGCAGAGGTTGCTTTTCTTTTTCCTCCTCTCCTCAGATCTTTTCCTCTTTCTTTCTTTCACTGCAGTACTCTCCCCCTTTTGGTTGCATTGGAGGAGGGGTTGGTACCGCAGAAAGAGTCTTGTGGACAGCAGCATCAACAGGGGCTGTAATGTTGAGGAAAGCCTCTCATCAAGGGCTTTGATCACTATATCAGTGATTATGGGGGTGATGAGAGGAGGGAATTTGGAGTATAGCACCTATATGCTCAGGAGGGTTCTGTTCCTGAGAAGTAGGGCCTGAAGCAGAGGCGGGTGGTTGATTTTGGGGTGGCTCTGTGTTTGGGAAACCTTCAAGGGAAGGTGCCATCTGTGGGTGTATGATGGTGGCAGATGGACTTGCATCCTGAGACATCTGGCCAGCAGCTCTTTGAGTCTGCTAACCTCATCCTCTAGAATGGTGTTTTGAGCAACTACATCATAGAAGAAGCTCAGGTCATCATCAGTGGATACTGAATCACCTGACCTCCTGCTTAGAGCAGGATTTACATGCACGGGGTGTAGACCAGTGGGTGCATGTGCCCCTTGTGCGTGGTACTGGGGACTTCCAGCCTCAGGACAATGTCCATCATCAGCTGTTGCCTCTAGGGAGGTCTTAGCAATGTTACCAGCCTCACTCTGGTCATGTGCTGAGTCAGAGGATGGGTGGCAGCCTCACTAGATCTTCTAAGCTCCTTTTCTACACCAGGAGATAGAATGGGAAACCCCTGTGCTGTGGGTTCTCAGGTGCACTGTGTCCTCCCCCTCAATTGTAGAGGAATTCCCAGTAGTAAGTGGTTTCTGGGGAGGGGGTGAGGAGTGCAATTGAGTCAGCACTTGTGCAACTATTAAAGTTGGGCTGTGAGGGGCGGTTGTTTGGGGTAAGGAGGTAGAAGCAGTGTGCACTGGGGTGGATGGTGCTCTTCAATGGCAATCTCCTCAAGTGAGGAAGATCCCAGATAGTAGGTGCCCTTGGGTTGCTGCAGGATCCTGTTGAGAGGAAACCTGAGCGGCTGTGGCTGGAGGAGTCATTGTATCCACTAGGGGGTTTGGACTAGTGGATATATCCTGCGTTTGTGGTGCAGGAGCATCCTCAGGGGACTCAATTCCCTGAGTAGCCATTTTGGGTGTCTTTTTGGTGGGTTTGGTGGGGACATGGGATTTGGAGGTGGTGGCTGTGGGTTCCAGCTGCGTGGGTTTTCGCAGCTTGGCAGCCAGTTGAGTGTCCGGTCAGAGTTGTGCGGGAGTATACTTCTGGCAGAACAGCCGTAGCAGGGACTCCCAAGCCAACAAGTCCCTCAGCATTAAGCTGGTCTATAATAATGGCCATTATGAACCGTGGATAGAGTATCCAACGGGTGGCAGTTAGTTTTTGAGCCATATCTTTGAGCTCTGAAAATATTAATTCTGAAAAATTCAGTGGTTGTTGCTCAAGGATAGAATACAATACCTGCTGCCATTTGGTGGACATTTGATCCCAAGACGATGTCTTAGGGGCCAAACATACATTGACCATATGAAAAATCAGGCGCTCAGCGTCATTAAAGTGTTCTTCATGATGGGGTGGGCACTGAGATCACCTTGATATCCATGCCGAGCAAATGATAGATCTATGGTGCCCTTCGGATATCCAGCAGGAGAGGGTAGCATCACTCAGTTGAAGAATTTTACGGATTGTTGCAGGAGTAATCACTACTTCTTTGTTGTTGACGACTGACCGGAGGAGGATGTGTGTTGCTCTCCTCAGTTGTAACAGTAACGTTCATCCAAAATTGGTTCAAGGATTCGGCATGTAAAACGGGGTTCAGAAGGAATGCCTTGTTGTATGGGGACTGAACCATAAGATCGATAGCAGCATCGAACTTAGTCCAGATCGGCGATTTTGTGAGGTAGGCAACACAGTTGTGTCGCGGTTTAATTTGCATAGACGCCATGGAAGTTTTGGAGACGAACGTTAGGTTTGAAGAAGATGATGCATGGAGAGCTCAGGGTAAGGGTATTATAGGGTACGGGTGAGGAGACGACTGAAGGATGTGGTGTTAGTCATCAGTTGTTTTAACCGACCGTTGACATGGTATTATCCTTTCAGACGTTGAAACAGCTGAAGTCATGGTGTTAGGCATCAGTAGTTTAGAAAACTACTGAAGACCGTGGTTTTGACTTCAGATGATTGAAACAACTGAGGACATGGTGTTTGTCATCAGTAGTTATGAAACTACTGAAGACAGTGGTTTTGTCATCAGCTGTTGTAAACAGCTGAAGACTTGGTATTAGTCATCAGTAGTTATAAAAACTACTGAAGACGTGGTTTGCTTCAGTTGTGTTTAAAATGAAACAGCAGTTGTACAACGATGAAGAGAAAGTTCTCTTCAGCTGTTTTCGTCAATTCTTAGCTTTTCAGCTGTTTCAAACTATCCTCAACACATTCATCAGTCTTTATGGCTGATTTCAGATGTTTCATAGGACATCAGTACTTATCTGTTTTTACTGATTGCAGTAGTTATGACTGCATCAGTAGTTGTAACTACTTCAGTAGTTCATAGCAGATGAAGTACTTCAGTACTTGTGAGACATTTAGCCTTCAGTAGTTATAAAAACTACTGAGGTTAAAAGAACTCATCAGTACTTATATGGGACAGGTACTTATGATCATCAGTATGAATTACTGAGATCATCAGTAGTTGTCACCTATTCTAGCTGCAGCATACCAAGCCTTAACACCAGGTTTTGGAAAGTTGAACTATCCAAAGGCTTAGTAAAAATGTCTGCAAGCTCATCAGCACTAGGCACAAACTTAGGATCAATCAGACCTTTTTCAAAACAATCCCTTATAAAATGATGTCTGATCTCGATATGTTTGGTCCTAGAGTGCTGGACTGGATTTTTGACAATGCAAAGAGCTGAAGCACTATCCATTACAATGGAGTCTTAGTCTCTGTAATGCATAATCCAAAAGTTGGTTTTGAAGCCAGAGTACCTGAGATGTACAGCTTGCAGCAGCAATGTACTCTGCTTCCGCAGGGATGTAGCAACTGAGGTCTGTTTCTTGCTCTGCCAAGAAATCAAGCAGTTGCCTAGGAATTGACATCCACCAGAAGTGATTTCCTGGTCAACTTACATCCTGCATAGTCACTGTCAGAAAAAAGCAACTAATTTACCAGAATGTCTGGTAGAATACCATAAACCTAGAGATGGAGTGCCTTGCAGATATCTAAAGATCCTCTTGACTGCAATCAGATGAGACTCTTTAGGTGCAGCCTGAAATCTAGCACAAACACATGTAGCAAACATATATCTGGTCTAGAAGCTGTTAAGTACATCAAGGACCAATCATACATCTGTAAAGTGTTTCATCAACCACTTTACCTTTCTGATCTGAATCAGTTGTGTGGTGCTGCTCATGGGAGTAGAACAGGGCTTACAGTTTTGTAAATCAAACTTTGCAAAAGATTTTTGTATATTTGGATTGATGAATAAAAATTCCATCATCCTTTTGTTTGATTTGCAACCCCAGAAAGAACTTATTTCTCCCATGGCACTCATTTCAAACTTCTGTTGCATCAACTTTGTAAAGGCATCACACAACTTTGGATCAGAGGATGCAAAAATGATGTCATCTACATAAATTTGAACAAGTAGATTATGCTGCCCAGCTTTCTTAATAAATAAAGTCTTATCTATGGAGCCTCTAGTGAAATTGTTTTCCAGAAGAAAGTTTGATAATGTCTCATACCAGGCTCTGGGAGTTGTTTTAACCCATAAAGAGCTTTATCAAGCTTATACACCCAATTAGGATGTTTATTGTCCTCAAAGCCTGGAGGTTGACATACATAAACCTCTTCTTTAACTTTTCATACAAAAATGCACTTTTGACATCCATTTGAAAGACTTTAAGTTTTTGATAAGCAGCATAAGCTAAAAAACAATCGAATTGCTTCCAGTCTGGCTACAGGGGCAAAGGTTTCATCATAATCAATACTTCTTCTTGTGCAAACCCCTGAACAACCAGTCTGGCCTTGTTCTTAACAATAAGCCCATTTTCATCAGTTTTGTTCCTAAACACCCATTTAGTGCCTATTGCACACTTACCTGGAGGGAGAGGAACAGTTCCCACACTTGCTGTTTCTTGAACTGAAGAAGCTCAAGCTGCATGGCATCAACCCATCCATTGTCCTTTAAAGCAAGTGATAATTCTTGGCTCTTGCTGACTGATGAAGAGAGCATAGAAGCAGAAATTTGACAATTGACTTCTTGTTGATACACCAGCAGTGATATCACCAATGATTTGAGACATAGGGTGATTCTTCAGATCTTGATACACAATGAGATCTGTGCAAGTGTTGTAGCCGGTTCAGCAGCAACAGATGGTGATGGTGAATCATTTCCTTGAAACCAATCAGTGGATGGTAATTCAAAGGAAGTTGAATTCGAAGAAATCTCATCAGCATTTGTTGTGGATGGTGCTACTGGCGCTACAGGAACATCAGGTCTAGTTGAGTCAGGCAGCTGTCACTAAACCTGAAGAGGTGAGTACTGCAATCATCTCATCATCGGCAGTACACCAGGTGGTGAACTGTTGACAGGAGCAACAGCAGGAGTTTGATAAGGAACATATTGCAGTATGTCCAGATCAAATAACTCCACAGGACTTTGTGGAATCTTGTCCTTTGGAGATTCATAAACTTAACATGTAGAGTTTCTTCAACCATCTTTGTTCTGCAGTTGAAGACTCTGTATGCCTTGCAAGTAGATGAATAACCAACAAGTATCCTGCATCCACCTTAGGATCAAATTTGTGGAGTTGATCCTTTGTGTTGAGAATAAAACAGGGACACCAAATGCTTTGAAAATGAAATCAAAGGAGCCAAATGATGGAGAACTTCATAGAGGTCTTCATCAACCTCTGATTTACTAAAACTCTATTTGCACATAACAAGCTGTGTTGACAGCTTCGGCCCAAAAGGTCAATGGCAAACCTGAGTCAGCCAGCATGGACCTTGCAGCTTCAATGAGAGTCCTGTTCTTTCTCTCCACTACTCCATTTTGTTCTGGAGTCCTTGGAATGCAAACTGCTTTTGATTCCCTTTGAGAGATAGAAGTCATCAAGTGTATGATTTCTGAACTCAGTTCCATTATCACTCCTATACACATGACTGAAAGGGAATACTGCTTCTCAATGTACAGCACAAAGTGGATAATCTTCTGAGCAGCCTCATCCTTTGAATGTAGGAAGAAAGTCCATACAAATCTGTAGTAATCATCCACAGTTACCAGACAGTATTTCTTCTTTGCCATGCTCATTACTCTCACAGGACCAAATAGATCCATATGCAGTAATTGCAAGCAGGCAGTGGACTTGGACACTTCAATAGGAGGAAATGAGACCTGTGCTGTTTTCCTTTTAAACAAGCAGTGCAAGTTCATCACAGTGGAACTCCTTTATTGGTAAGCCTCTGACTAAACTCTTGTGGCTAAGCTGATTCAAGTTTTTAAGATTAACATGACCAAGCCTCCTGTGCCACAGTTTAGATTCCTGAGAAGAGGCTTTGGAAAATAGGCAAGGATTACCTTTGAGATCTATCTTTTTAGAGAGATCTAAGGCATACACTCTTCCTGTCCTGTTGGCTTTCAGGAGAGTGTGATAATCCAACACCTTGTCAATCAAGGGCAAAACTTTGGATGACAGAATCCTACAGTTTTGACTTGTGAAAAGGGCAACATGGCCTTTATCACACATTTGACTGACACTCAAGAGGTTGTACTTGAGATTTTCCACATGATTAACATCATCAAATTGATTTCTCCATTGGAGACAAAGCCCTTACCGATGATGTAACCCCTAGCATCATTGCCAAAAGAGACAAATCCTTCTTTCCTTGAGAGTAGTCATGAAGAAGAGAGATGTTCCCAGTCATGTGCATAGATCCCCACTGTCTACATACCAGATGCTACTTTGGCATGTTGAAGAACCCTGCAATAATAAACAATCAGTTAGTTTTAGAGACCCAAACCTTTTTGGGTTTGGGCCTGGTCTCATCAATAGATGGTAAACTAGCATGTTTATTGTAACAACACAGCCTGAGAAGAAGAAGATGGTGCAGAAGAGGAGTCCTTTGGCTTAGACCTCCTTTTTTGTGGTTTCAACATAGGAGAATCTAGTTGGTTAACTCTACCCAACAGATGTTGTACCATCATCACCAGCTGTGTCTGATTTTGTGATAAAGCTTTCAGCTCATCAGACACATTGCTAGTGGAGTTAGATAAGGTCCTATGTTGCACCTTCTTCTTTGAGCACCTCAGCTGTCATCTGTTTAACTCCTCCTTTTTGAATGCTTTAAGGACTTCAGGATTACAGGATTTGATGTTGCTCATACAAATGTGGTCTCAAATCATTTTTCATTTTTACCATTTTCTTATTAATTTCTTCTTTTGTTTGAGTTTGGAACCTTTTGTACCAACAATCATCTGTAAGATGATTGAACAAACCACATACTCACATGGTTTCTTCTTCATCTTAGGTTGATCATCAACTAAAGATGGTGAAGCAACAGAAGAATGTTCTTCAATGCTTTAGAAGCATTGGTTGCTTTCTTGACATCCTGTTTAGTAGCCTTCAAACTCCTTCTACTGCCAGTTTTCTTCTCTTCAGTGCTGACAGCAATTGAAGTTTGAACTTCAGGTGTTAAATCCTGCTCTCCAGTCCTTTCAGGACCTTCAGGATTAACTCCTGAGTTGATCAACTTATTGATCATGTGAATGTCAGCATTTGGACCATCAACATCAGCTGATAGGTTCAAAGAGGACTTGATACTGACTGCTACTTCTGATTGTGCTGTATCAGAAGGTAGATCACATGATTTGATGGATTGGTTATCACTCTCACCATCAGATTCTACCTCTGCTCTTGGGGTAAAATCTGTAGGTGGAGCAGTGTGATTGTAACCAATTCCAAACTTCACATTTGAAGCAGATTGCTTACTAAGAAGCATTTCAAAACCTTTGCATGATTGTACCCATCTATCACACTCAACCTGGGTAACTGCAAGGGTTTCTTTGAGATCTTTGTACTTTTCTAGAAGTACATCTTCTCTAGCCTTATCATCAATTATTTTGCAATTCAGCTTATAAACCTCATCATTTTTATCTTTGAGCACAAACTCAAACTCAGCTTTGTTTTTGGAAATTATTTGTTCTAGCTCAATGTTCTTATTAATTAAAGCTACATTTGCTTCTCTAATGGAAGCAAATGCTGCTATGCATTGTTCAGAACATAATTTGGCTTTTGCCTCAGAGGATACCTGTGATACCTGAGGTGTAGAGGCATTGGAAGATGAAGTATCAGCAGACTCCAAAGCCATAAGAGCTAGATTCCCAAAGGGACTGTCACCACCATGTTGACCAGCACATGAGAACAGTTGATCATGACCAGACAAGTCATCTGGTAAACTGCTCCAGTCAACAACTCCTGGGGTGAAGAAGCTGTGTTGTTGAGTTGAAGGTTGTTGATGAGATAGGGAAGGCTGAGGTTCTGGTAATGCATGAGGTTGTGGTGTCATAGGAACTTGAACTTGATGTGACTGAGGAATGTAATAACCAGGGTACTGATATGGCGTTTGGCCCTGAGGAACAAAATATGCTGGAGATTGTTGTTGAGGATGATGACTAGATGTGACAGGATGTTGCCCTCTGTTTGTTGACTATTGCCAGGAAAGTCACAAAGGGTGCAGTAGAGTTTGATCCAGTTGATCTACATTCTCTTGCAAAGTGTCCAAGCCGTTGGCATTTGTGACACCTCAACTTGCTCTTGTCAAAACCAACTTTGGTTTTGCCAGAGAGTCCTGGGAATTTTCTTCCAGTTCTTTTGTAGAACTTCTGATCTGATATTTATCAAGGCCATTTGGCTCAAAATATCCATCTCTTCTAAGTCATCATCTGCATTCCCCTTGAGATCATCCATAATGAAACATAAATTGTCATTATTACATCCAGTGAACTGACCATCAACACTTACAAATGCAGAGTTAGAAGTGCTCGAAGAGAATTAATATGCTCATCATACTGGCATTCAGATGAAGCATATTCTGACTCATGACCCACCAAGGCAGTGTTGCCTTGAATAAAGTCTTCAGTGAGCTTTCCAGATGAAGACAGCTTTCTCTTCTGTTCTATCTCTCTCTCAAAAGTGAGCAATTTCCCATGGAGTTGGGTGAGAGATAGTTTGTCCAAACTTGCACTGGAGCGTAGGACAATAGTATATGTGTCCCATCTCTCAGGCAGTGATCTGAGAAATCTGTTATTCATCTGAATATTGGTGTATTCAAGTTTGACCATTTTTAGTTCAGAGATCAAACAAGAAAACCGCTCATATTGTTGAGTCAATGTCTCACCCTTTCTATGAGAGAATGTCTCATATTGTTGGGCAAGAATTCTCTATTATTTGCCAAGACCTCATCTGTTCCTCCAAATTGTTCTTTCAAAGCAATCTAGAGGTCATGGGCAGTTTCATGATGCATTAGCCCAGAATAGATTTCATTGGGCAAAGCCATGGCCAGAATTCCATGGGCTTTTGCATCAATCTCAAGCAACTTTTTATCCTCATCTGAATATTGCCCCTCTTTGGAACCATTTGATTGGTTTCCGGTTATTCACCATAGGCTTGTGTGGACCATGTACCACTGATGTCCAACACCCTGCGCGCTGTTAACAGACAGGTGATGGAGCTACGTCTTTGCCATATGTTATACTCATTCCTAACCAGCATAGGAGGCTTGGTTGAGGAACCAGTATTGTGAGGATCATTGGAGGGAGTGGTCATTTTCAGTTCAAAAACAGTTTAGTTCAAGTTTTAAAAAGTTTTAGACAAACCACAACAAACTCAATGAGAACCAAGAAAAAGATCTCAGGATGAATGAGCAGAAATACAGAAAATTCAATCTCTATAACCGTTTCTTGCAAAAACAAAGGCTAATTCAATCAAACTTGGATCTTGAATAGCAGTTTCAATGATCAATTATTAGATCGATCAATGATTAACCTGCTCTGATACCATTTGACAAGATCAGTGATCACAAGTTTGATGTATCAGAATATGTAAAGCAGCGGAATACTAACACGAATTAGACAAATTGTAGCAAGCAATCGATACTTGTAAGCGTTAAGATCGCATACGGTTATAGGGAGAGAATATGAATTTCTGATTTCTAGGAATGTGTATAGATGTAGAATATTTCTAATCGAATCAATCAATCATTCCATTCAATTGCTCATTTCACACAATGATTACAATGGGTTGTCACTCCTTATATAGAGTGCAACAGTCACTGCTGTTATCACGGAAAGTGACAACTGGCAGATCCAATACAGAAATAACTAAATCTTAACAAACTACTGAAATGTTCACAACTACTGAGAACATATCAGCAAGTTAAGTACAAAATATAAAACTACTGAAACTACAACGACTGAAGAACAAGCTCTTCAGTCGTTTTACAAAACTACTGAAACAAAGAAAATAAAACTACTGATATCACAACTACTGAAGAAGTACTCTTCAGCAGTTGTGACAAACTACTGAGGCTTCAGTACTTGATCTTCAGACTTTGACCTTCAGGTGTTTCATCAGCTGATGACTTCAGTAGATATCATCAGCTGATGTCTTCAGTCTTTGTCTTCAGACTTTGTACATCAGTTGTTGATCTTCAGCACTTGTGATCTCTTCAGCTGTTGTTCTCAGTACCTTGGTCTTTCAGCTTCAGCACTTGTGTTCTTCAGCTGTTGTACTTCAGCACTTTTGTTCTTCAGCTATAAGGTCTTCAGCACTTGATCTTCAGCTGTTGAAGTCTTAGCACTTGTCAAACTACTGATGAGGGTTCAGCAGTTGTTGTGATACCGTGTGGGACTTAGAGATTTTCTGATCTTGGCTCATTGGTTCTTTTGGCCAACAGTAAGAAGCAGTATTCTCTCCAGTCAAGTGTATTGAAGTGACAATGCAACTGAATTCAGAACCATACACTTGATGACTTCTATCTTTCAAAGGAATCAAAAGGAGTTAGCATACAAGGACTCCAGAACAAAATGGAGTAGTGGAGAGAAAGAACAGGACCCTAATGAAGCTGCAAGGTCCATGCTGGCTGACTCTGGTTTGCCACTGACCTTTTGGGCTGAGGCTGTCAACACAGCTTGCTATGTGCAGAATAGAGTCTTAGTAAATCAGAGGTTGCTGAAGACTCCATATGAAGTTCTTCATCACTGGCTCTCTAATTTCATTTTTCAAAGCATTTGGGTGTCCTTGTTTTATTCTCAACACAAAGGATCAACTCCAAAAATTTGATCCTAAGGTGGATGCAGGGTACTTTGTTGGTTATTCATCTACTTGCAAGGCATACAGAGTCTTCAATTGCAGAACAAAGATAGTTGAAGAAACTTTGCATGTGAAGTTTAATGAATCTCCTATGGACAAGATTCCACAAAACCCTGTGGAGTTGTTTGATTTGGACATACTGCAATATGTTCCTTATCAACCTCCAGCTGTTGCAGATCATGTGGATAAATCATCTTCTGCAGCATGTTTTCCACCTGGTGGTATTGATGATGATGATGATAATATCAATACTCACCTATTCAAGTTTAGTGACCAACTGCCTGTGTCTGCTAAATTTAATGTTCCTGTTGCTTCAGCAGTTTCATCCACAACAAATGCTGATGAGATCTCTGATTCCTCTACATCTTTTGAGTTACCATCTAATTCCTGGTTTCAAGAGTCTGCATCAACATCTGCTGCTGCTGAAGGTCCTACAAACACTTGCACAGATCTCATTGTTTATCAAGAACTGAAGAATCACCCAATGTCTCAGATTATTGGTGATATCAATGCTGGTGTTTCAACAAGAAGTCAATTGTCTAACTTCTGCTTCTATGCTCTCTTCATCAGTCAGCTAGAGCCAAAGAACTACCATGTTGCTTTGAGAGACAATGGATGGGTTGAAGCCATGCAGCTTGAGTTACTTCAGTTCAAGAAACAGCGAGTGTGGGAACTGGTTCCTCTTCCCCCAGGTAAGTGTGCAATAGGCACTAAATGGGTGTTTAGGAATAAAACTGATGAAAATGGGCTTATTGTTAAGAATAAGGCTAGACTGGTTGTACAGGGGTTTTCACAAGAAGAAGGTATTGACTATGATGAAACCTTTGCCCCTGTAGCCAGACTAGAGGCAATTAGATTGTTTTTAGCCTATGCTGCATTCCACAATCTTAAAGTTTTTCAAATGGATGTCAAAAGTGCATTTCTATATGGTAAAATAAAGGAAGAAGTTTATGTTTGTCAACCACCAGTTTTGAGGATAATAAACATCCTGAATGGGTGTATAAACTTGATAAGGCTCTTATGGGTTGAAACAAGCTCTTAGAGCCTGGTATGAGACACTTTCCACTTTTCTTCTTAAGAATAATTTCACTAGAGGCTCAATTGATAAAACTTTGGTTATTAAGAAGGTGGATCAGCATAAGCTACTTGTTCAGATTTATGTTGATGATATCATTTTTGCATCCTCTGATCCCCAGTTGTGTGATGATTTTACAACTTTAATGAAAAAGAGGTTTGAAATGAGTGCAATGGGAGAATTACAGTTCTTTCTAGGCTTGCAAATTAAACAAAAGGCTGATGGAACCTTTATTCATCAGTCAAAATATACAAAAGATCTTTTGAATAAGTTTGATTTACAAAACTGTAAGCTCTGTTCTACTCCCATGTGCAACACCACACAACTGGATGCTGATCAGAAAGGTAAAGCTGTTGATGAAACACTTTACAGATGTATGATTGGGTCCTTGATGTATTTAACAGCTTCTAGACCAGATATTATTTGCTACATGTGTTTGTGCTAGATTTCAGGCTGCTCCTAAAGAGTCTCATTTGATTGCAGTCAAGAGAATCTTTAGATATTTGCAAGGTACACAATCTCTGGGTTTATGGTATTCCACTGGACACTCTTGCAAATTAGTTGCTTTTTCAGATAGTGACTATGCAGGGTGCAAGTTAACTAGAAAGTCAACTTCTGGTGGTTGTTAATTCCTAGGCAACTGTTTGATCTCTTGGCAGGGTAAGAAACAAACATCTGTTGCTACATCAACTGCTGAAGTCGAGTACATTGCTGCTGCAAGTTGCACTTCTCAGGTACTCTGGCTTCAGAACCAACTTCTGGATTATGGCATTACAGAGACAAAGACTCCATTATTAATGGATAGTGCTTCAGCTCTATGTATAGTTAAAAATCCAGTCCAGCACTCTAGGACCAAACATATAGAGATCAGACATCACTTTATTCGGGATTGTTTTGAAAAAGGTCTGATTGATCCTAAGTTTGTGCCTAGTGCTGATGAGCTTGCAGATATTTTTACTAAGCCTTTGGATAGTTCTACTTTCCAAAACCTTGTGTTAAGGCTTGGTATGCTGCAGCTAGAATAAGTGACAACTACTGATGATTTCAGTAAAAAGTACTGGTGATCATTGGTAATCATGTCACATATAAGTACTGATGAGTCTTCACCTTCAGTAGTTTTATAACTACTAACGGCTAAATGCCTCACAAGTACTGAAGTACTTTATCTGTTCTAAATTACTGATGTAGTTACAACTACTAAAATCAGTACAAACAGATAAGTACTGACGTCCTATGAACACCAAAAAGCAGATGCAAAGTCTGATGAGTAAGTGTTGAGGACAGTATGAAACAGCTGACAGGCTATGAATTGACGAAAACTACTGAGAGTACTTTCTCTTCAGTTGTTTCTACAACTGCTGTTTCATTCTAAACAACTGAAGCAAAACATGTCTTCAGTAGTTTTATAACTACTGATGACTAACACCAAGTCTTCAGCTGTTTACAAAAACTGATGACAAAACCACTGTCTTCAGTAGTTTCACAACTACTGATGACAAACACCATGTCCTCAGTTGTTTCATCATCTGAAGTCAAAACCATGGTCTTCAGTAGTTTTCTAACTGCTAATGCCTAAAACCACGACTTCAGCTGTTTCAACGTCTGAAAGGGTAATACCATGTCAACGGTCGGTTTAAAACTACTGATGACTAACACCAAACCCTTCAGTCATTTTCTCACCCCTACCCTATAAATACCTGTCTCTTCTCTAATGTTTCATTAGCCGTTATTTTCTGAACTTCTCTCTCTCAAACATGGCGACCATGAGTCTGAAACCATGACATAACTGCGTTGCTTACCTTACAAAGTCGGCTTTGGAAAAAAATATGATAATGCCATTGACTTAATGGTGGATTCCCCATATCACACAGCCTTTCTCTTGAATCCAACCATCTACCCTGAATCCCTCAGTCAATTCTGGTCAAATGCTCTTGTTCATACTGATGAGTCTACCGGCCAGATCTCTGTTCGGTCTCTTGTCAACCAGAAACCAGTGGTCGTTACAGCCGACATCATTCGTCAGGCATTACACTTACACGACTCCACTGCTGTGACTGCATACCAAAAGGGCATAACCGATATGTCATTTATCAATCATGGGTATGAAGGTGATCTTTGGGCTACAACCGTTCTGAAGAAACATTTCCATGACGCTGAGAAAGTCATTTTTCACATGGTAAATGTCTGCTTAGCCTCCAAGACATCTTCTTGGGATCAAATGTCATCCCAATGGCAACAGGTATTGTATTCTTTTCTAGAACATCAACCGCTAAATTTTTCGGAAATCGTGTTTCTAGAAATAAAGAACTTGGCTCAGAAACCTGTGGCAAACCGATGGCCATTATATCCCAGGTTTCTGATGGCCATTATTTTAGATGAATTAAAATCTGATGGCCTTGTTGGCCTTGGAGTCCCTGCACCAGCTGTGTTGGCTGAGGTATACTCCAGGCACAACTCAGACCTTACACTCAAAGAAGCTGCCCGAATGCTAAAGCCCAAGCACAAGGAACCCACAGCTTCCTCCACCAGAACCAAAGTCCCCACTAAACCAAAACCAAAACAGCTATTCAGGGAGATGAGTCCCCTGAATATGCTCCTGAATATGCTTAAACCCCCCAGCAGTATCAAAGACTCTACCAGCCATAGCCGCTTAGGATTCCTCTCAAAAGGAGCCTGCAGCCACCATAGAAGGGGTACCCACACATCTGGGATCTTCCTCACTTGAGGAGATAGCCATTGAAGAGCACCATCCTCCCTAGGTGCACACTGCTTCTACCCCATCTCCCCATGCAACCGCCCCCCAAAATCCAACCATAATCATTGCAAACGTGCTGACTCAGTTGCATGCCTCTCCTCCTCCCCAACAACACCAACAAAGGGGAGAACCACAGACATTGAGGAAAAGGATCATCATGCTTCTGACAACCCACAGCACCGGGGTTTACAAGTTCTATCTCCTAGTGTGGATAGGGAGATTAGAACATCTAGTGAGGCTGCCACCTCTTCAGCATCAGCACATGATCAGAATGAGGTTGGTAACATAGCTAAGACCTCACTAGAGGCAACAGCTGATGAAGGACATAGTCCTGAGGCTGGAAGTCCCCAGTTCCAAGAAAAAGGGGCACATGCTACAACTGGTCTACACCCAGTGCATGTACATCCTGCTATAAGCAGGAGGTCAGGTGATTCAGCTTCTGCTGATGATGACCTGGGCTTTTTCTATGAAGTTCTAGCCCACAACACCATCCTGGAGGCTGAGGTAAGCAGACTACAAGAACTGCTTGCCAAGAAGTCTCAGGATGAAAGTCCATCTGCCCCCACCAACCCACAGATGGCACCTTCATTTGAAGGTTCCCCAAACACTTTACCCTCTCACTTCACTGAGCCTCCAGCTTCTGCTTTTGGCACTATCTCTCCGGGATAGAACCCCCCAGAGCAGATGGTTGCTGTATTCCAACAATCCCTACCTCTCATCACTCCCATCATCAATGACATTGTTTATAAAGCCATTGATGAGAGGATCTCCTCAAGTCTTCAACCACTCATTGATGATGCTGTGGAAAAGAAACTTTCTGCGGTACAAACCCCTGCCACCAATGCATCCAAAAAGGGGGAGAGTACTGCAGTGAAAGAAAAGAAAAGAAAAAGAACTGAGGATGAGAAGGCACAAGAGAAAACCCAGGAGTTGGAAAAAGAAAAGGAGCAACAACTGATCACTTACGAAAGAAAGAAAAGTGCTGGTGATCAATCGAATGCTCAAGAAAAATCCTTGGAAGAGCTGGTAAAAGATGCAGATGACACACACAGCTGATCCATGGACAAAATCATTGAGCAACTCTTCAAGCAAGGCTTTGATACATCCACATTAGACAGTGAGATCAGGAGGTTGGAAGTAGAGGAAATTCAAAACAGATGGGCTGGATATGATGTGCTGGAGAAAGAGAGATTGGAGATCATGATTCGATTCATTGCCAAATACTTAGGAAGATCACTGATGGAGATTCGTTCATGGACCAGAGACAACATTCTGGCTATAGCCACCAGAATCTGTTTGTCTAAGCAATTTCATAAGGGGATTATCATTGAAGCACTTGATGAGGCTGGGGCTGGAAAAAGGTTTGAAATAGCAAGACTTACAAAGGCCAAACTCACAACCAAAATGCTTGAACAACCTTCCCTATCACCCACTCAAAAACAGCCTACCCCTCAAATCTCCAAACAATCTCTAAGCCCAAATCCAAACATCCTCAATCTTCAAAACCAATTCCTTTACCAACCCAACCATCATCCAGTGATGCACCTAGAAGGAGGAGAAGGGTGCTGAGGATAGAAGAAGATGAAGAAGAAGAGGATGAAGATGATAGTCTGCCACTCTCTGCTGTTCTAAGGCTACCAGAACCCAGGAGTCAACCCATGATAACACCTGACTCTCAAAGGGAAACGGTTAGAGTCAAAATAGAAGATGAAGAACAGTAGAAGCAGCACGATGAGCAACTACTGAAGATGGTCGACAAGGAATTTCCTCAGTCATCATCTATACAAGCCATGAAAGGGCATGCTCAGAGGCTGTACACTCTCAGACACACATTTCAGTATCAGAAGGAGAGAGTGAGAGTATGGCCAGACCCAAAGGTGAGTTCTAGAATCCACAAAAGATCCATTCCACACAGATACAATGGCCACGTTAGAAAAACAATAGACTCTACAATCATGTTGGCCATTGTAGTCTCACCATGGTAAATAATCGATGAATTCAAGAAGGCTCATCAATAAAAAAATGACCCCTCAAGCCTTACTAGAAAACAAGATGATCAAAAAGGGGTTATTATATAAGAAGCTTGAAGACATTAAGAAGAATGAGCTCCAGTTACTCCTTGAGGGCACTCATCCGGATGAATTTGTCTATAGGGAGGTAACTACTGTGGAGTTGAAGAATGGCAGGACTGTGAAGTACTTATTTGAGTACTATGGTCCAGAGTTCTTCTTTGAAGGAGGAGTAGAAGAACTCTCCAAGGAGGAACAGGTTGTTCTCCTTGAGGCCTATGTTCGAGAGTCGTACAGACTCATAATGGGGAAGTAGATCTCATGAATGGGATAACAACTCTGTGTCCAGTTCCCCAAACAACAGATTCCCATTCATACCTTGCCAAACAAATCTCTGAGATCTCTTCCCAGGCCAGTGCTTATATGGGTCATCTTCTCAACTGATCAAGAAGGAAGAAGACCAATCATTTTGCCAACAATAAGTGGGAAAATAAATCAATTAGAGGTTTGGCTGCATTGGTTCAGGGGGAGTTTGTTGGACCAAAAGAACCAATGAGCCAAGATCAGAAAACCTCTAAGTCCCACATGATATCGCAACAACTGCTGAAGGCTTCATCAGCAGTTCGACAAGTGCTGAAGACTTCAACAGCTGAAGATCAAGTACTGAAGACTTCAACAGCTAAAGACTAAAAGTGCTGAAGCTCAACAGCTGAAGAACACAGGTACTGAAGCTGAAGACCAAGTACTGAAGTACAACAGCCGAAGAGTCTATAAGTGCTGAAGATCAAAAACTGGTGTACAAAGTTTGAAGACAAAGACTGAAGACATCAGCTGATGATATCTACTGAAGTCATCAGCTGATAAAACGTCTGAAGTTCAAGTCTGAAGACCAAGTACTGAAGTTTCTGTAGTTTGTAACAACAGCTGAAGAGTACTTCTTCAGTAGTTGTGATATCAGTAGTTTTATGTTTTTAATTTGAGTAGTTTTGTAAAACGACTGAAGAGCTTGTTCTTCAGTCGTATAGTATCAGTAGTTTTATGTTTTTCAGTAGTTGTAGTAACTGATAACACTTAGTATTTTTGTAGAAGATGTCAGCTGTTTTGACATCTTCAGTAGTTGTGTTTCAGTTGGAATAATTCTGTTAGATGTCACTATCAAGTGACATCAGCAGACGTCACATCTCTTATATAAGAGGTGTCGACCTAATTGTAAGTGTGACATTCCGTTACCACGAAAGCAAATATTGAATGAAATATATTTGCAGAATTCTCTCTATCTATAACCGTTTTTGTTCTTCATTGAATATCTTTTCGTTCTTGTGAATTGGCTAATTCATTGTTAGAATTCCGTTGCTATACTCTCTAATCAATCGAACGTAGATCACTGATCCTAACACCTGTATAAGGAATCTAACGTCTGCTGATGTCACTTGATAGTGACATCTAACAGAATTATACAAACAACTGAAACTATGCAAACTACTGAGAATGTTCTCAACAACTGATCATATATCAGAGAATGCTAAGTATAAAAAACTTAAAACTACTGAAACTATAAACTACTGAAAAGTAAATTTCAAGTACTAAAAAGAAAAACCATCACAACTACTGAAGTTAATAACTTCAGCTGTTGTGACAACTACTGATCACTCTGGTCTTCAGTCTTTGTCTTCGGTCTTTGTTCTTCAGACTTTTACTTCAGACGTTGTCTTCAGCTGATAGCTTCAGACTTTGTCTTCAGTACTTCACTTTCAGACTTTGTCTTCAGTACTTTACTTTCAGACTTTGTCTTCAGTATAAATCTTCAGATCTTATCTTCATACTTTGTCTTCAGACCTTGTAATCAGCTGATGCCTTCAACTGTTGTGATCTTCTTCAGCAGTTGTAATGTCTGTTGGACTTAGAGGTTTTTCTGATCAGGCTCATTGGTTCTTTTGGTCCAACATTCAAAGAATTGGTAACTACACTAGAGTCCCTATACAAGCTAAAGGTACGACAGGTGTGCTCAGACAATAGAACCGAGTTTAAGAATCAGAGGATGGAGGCCTATTGCAAGAAAAAAGGAATTGTGCATCAATTTACCTCGACTTATACCCCTCAGATGAACGGCGTTGCTGAACAGAAGAACCACAGCTTGATAGAGACGGCACAGACTATGCTGGCAGACTGGAAACTGCCTATCCAATTTCGGAATGAAGCAGTGGCAAATGCATGTTATACCCTAATCATGTTTTGGTAGTAAATCGGCATGGAAAAACGTGCTATGAGTTATTACAACGACGTAAACCTAACTTGGAATATCTCGAGCCGTTTGGCGCTCCGTGCACCCTGCTGAACAAGACTCAGAAGGGAAAATTCAATGAGAAGATTGATGAAGGTATCTTTCTCGGATACAACATACTGAACAAGAGAGTTTACAACAATTCAACAGGCCAAGTAGAGGTGCGGTGTAATGTTGATGTTCAGAGATATATCACACCGCCTGCTGAAAAAGGGCCTGCCTACATCTTCGACTATGATGGATTCTTCAAGTCCTTCAACATACCTTTTTCCTCCTCAGAAGATGAGTTGGCAAACAAGATGATGTATGATGTCTTGAACAAAATATGTCAAGATTCAACAAGTCATGACACTACCAACTCAGGGGGAGCACTTGATGTGAGTGATTCTTCCTCTGATGAAGAAAATGATGAAAATGATCAGATCAACTAGGATGTACAGGTTCCAACTACCACAAATTCACAAGCATCGGCTAGTGATGCTTCTGAACCATCGAAACCTCAGACTCTAACTACCTCAGATACAGAACCAAATGTTCATAATCTTGACTCTGAGGTGGTTGTTCTAACAACTCCTGGCTCACGTCTAAACGTCTATCATCCATTGGATAATATTATTGGAGATGTGAGATCAGGGGTTCACACTAGAAATCAGCTATACTCAGCTGATTATGCCTCCGTGATGGAAAAAGGATACCTTCACGACGGTGCATATCGTTGCTTTGTGCCTCATTTTGAACCAAAGTATGTAAGTGAAGCACTAAATGATGAGGCTTGGGTTAGTGCCATGCAGGAAGAACTCCTTAGTTTAAGAAGTTAGGTGTATGGACACTAGTTGATAGACCTAAAGGTGCTAAAGTCATTGGCACCAAATGGGTCCTCAAATGCAAGAAACAGTTTAAGAAGTTAGGTGTATGGACACTAGTTGAAACTAGTTGATAGACCTAAAGGATGCAACTTCAACAGAAAATCCACTTCTGGCGGTTGTCAATTTTTTGGTCCCAGACTAGTATCCGGGCAATGCAAGAAGCAGACTAATATGTTTGTGTCCACAGCAGAAGCTGAGTATATTGCTGCATCAGCATGTTGCTCTCAAGTTCTCTAGATTCAAAACCAGATGCTTGATTATGGTTTTAACTTCTTGTACACACCAATTTCTATTGACAACATAGCTGTTGTCTTTATAACTAATAATCTAGTTCAGCATTCAAAAACAAAACATAATGAGATTAGATATCATTTTTTAAGAGACTGTGCTAAAAAGGGTTTAATCAAATTGATTTAAGTACCAACTAAAAATCAATTAGCTAATTTGTTTACCAAGGCATTTGAACCTGGTAGGTTGAATTTCGGGTTCAGTCAATTGGCATGATTGACCTTCAGTAAAAACCATGGAAAACATCAAAAACAATTTAAAACATCAGAAAAACCACAAAAAGAAATCAAGTGTTATGAAGAAAAGGATTCCATGGGAAATGATATAATTACAGTCGTTATATCATTCATTGTGCTTAATTTCAAAATGTAAAAGACTAAAATGACTTACCAGATATGTTGGTAAGCTCAACTTGGAAGAAAAGATACATGCAGTGATGAATTAAAGACATATTTAATTGTGAAACACTCATCACAAAGTACAGGTATGTATTGGCTTATCTGAATGCATGTGTGTGTAGTAACCTAAACACACCAGGTAATGATACTTTATGAATCTCCTTCACCACATCATGTTTTTCATCTTTATTTTGCTTAGCAAAGACCTGATGAAACTTGCACATAGCGCAGATGTCATGATCCAAAAGATTCCCAATGTGGAACACATCCAAAATTGGATGAATCAACAAAGTAATACATTCCAAGTGAATGAACAAAGGAATCCTATCATGGATCACCTTCCAAAGTGAAGTGAAAATAATCCCAATATGGATCAACATGAAAAAGGATCAAATTAAAAGAATCCCAATGAGGATTAGTGAAAATGAGATTTCATGACTTATGTAACCTGGTAAGAAAAGTTGAGAAAAAGTTCTATCATGCATTGTATAAGGAGGGTTGATCATTTCATGCTTATGTGTGTGAGGTTCACATTGAATAATAAATCAACCAAAACATGATAAAAGTCATTTGCATCAAAATATCAACCGGGTATGGGTTTAAGAGGACAAACATACCTTCAATCTTCAAGTTCATAATCATGTCTATTTAATCATAAGGATGCACATGTGTAATGTAAGATTGATATGATCCCAACAAAAAGATCTTTCTCTTCATTATTAATATAACCAAAATAATATTAAAAAGTTTTAAATCTTTAAAGTTTCTATCCAAATATAGACATAAACTTTAGGGGTAGTAATTAAATTTTTTTAGTAAGTCCAAATTTTTGTTTATTAACTTAATTTGAATAACAAAACAAAAAGGATGTTGGTTGGTGTTGCTGCAATAAGTTATACCATTATATCTCAGTTATGCACATCTTAGAAGCATGATAAGCCCAAGATCTGTCAAAATTGGGAAACTTGTATTAATTGTGACATACAAGTCAATCCAAGCAGGAATTGACAACTTCAACAGCCAACTTCATATGAAAAATCAATCAAGGACACCTCTTCATAAGACGTATAATCAATTCAATCACATTAACTTTTGATTAAGTTCAAAAGCAAATGCAGGTAAGTGTATTAGTTAATGCGGGTGAATGTAACCCATGCATGTAACTAATGTGGGTAACAATATGCTTTTGTCAAGTGCAACTAATGCGAAGAAGGATTTTACTCTACTGCATTATTGTGTGAAGTAAATGTCAAATTTACTCTACCGTATTTGATACAGTTAACAAATGCGTATGAACAGGTCTTTATCGCATTTGCTACAGTGCTGTGTTGACATGTCAACCGCATTTGATATAGTTGCACAAATTATGATTTTGTTGTATCGCATTTGCTACTGTGTACAAATGCGGATAGAATAAAACAAGCAACTCAACCGCATTTGTTAGTGCTGAAGTGCAATGTTATTCTTCCGCATTTACTCAACCTCAAATGCGGACAACCAAAACTGCAATGTTATTCTTCCATATTTACTACATGCAAACAACCAAAATTTCAAGTTTAACTTCCGCATTTGCAACAGTACACAAATGCGGATAGAATACAAAATTTCCGCATTTGCAACAGTAATGGAATGCGGAAAGTTAGTAAAAATTAACATCCGCATTTTCTACAGTCCACAAATGCGGATGACCAAAAGTAGCCAAATGCGGACTGTCAATGTCATAAATTAATCTTCCGCATTTGCTACAGTAAACAATGCAGATGACCAAAAGTCAAACAAATTAACCTTCAACATTTGCTACAGTTGTGACTGTATCTGCTTGTAAACTTATAACTTTTTTCAAATTGTATTATTTAACTTTTTAAAGCAATTCAAACGGGTCATTTAATACTTTTCAAATTTGAGAGACTTTATAGTGAGACGAGCGCAAACCTACAGTACACCACTTTCAATCATCATCATCATAAACATTCAAAGATTTTGTTGTGTTTCTTCTCAAAAAATTCTTGTCATCCATTCAGAACTACAGTTATTTTGAAGATAAGGTATAATTTCAACAAAATTTTGAAACCAAGACCTGAGTTTAGGACTGTTAACCTAAATCAAACAATGAACCTGATAATAATGAAGAACACCAAAATCTAACTTATTAATGTGATGTAATACACATTTTCGACCTCAATAAACATTCGAATTGATAGGAATTCAACTGATATTGAAAACCTTGATAATCATGTTTACTGCAAAAACAGAGCAAAATGAAAAAGGAAATTGTCTAAAAAATCAAAGTCACACCATCTATTGAATGGTTCAAACATTGAAATTGTGATTTTTAAAAAACAAATTCATCATTTGCCAATACAGAAATTCAACAGAAATAACAAGATGTCCTCCTTGTCAATTAAAGTCAAAACTAATAACTAACACACATGTCTCTTATGCAGATTACATGGAAAATCTTACATGGAGCAAGCTCCATAACATCAGCGGTTATTTAAACCCTGATGTGCCTGAAGCCGTAGGACTAAGAGATATGATAAGATTCTTATCTACCACAAGGGTAGCATATGCCATGACAGTGAGACCAACAATATATGAGAATCCCATCAAGTCCTTCTGGGAATCAGCTGAGGTAGTTGAAGATGATGGAGTGAGAACTCTAACTGGGAGAATCAATAATGAGCTTACTCTGAGGATCACAAAAGAGTCTGTTAGAAGATGTCTACAATTCAGTGATAATGCCAATGATCCTCTTGAATTAGATGATGAAGAAATAACCACATTTTTCTTTGAAATTGGTTATGAACGGAGTTATGAAGCAAAACAGATAGTCAAAGGATTAGTGGATCTACCTTGGAGGTTCCTAATTCATATGTTCCAACACTGTCTGTCAAAAAGAAAAACAGGATGGAATGACATTCCAGTCCTCACATCTTTGGCAATATGTGCTCTCTACACCAACAGACGGTTAATATGTCTGCCTATGTGTTCAATGGCCTAATCTCCAACATTCAAGAAGGGTTAAGATACAAGTTTTTGATGTATCCCAGATTCATTCAATGTCTAATCAATGAATCATTTCATGATATTACTAATGAAGGATCTGTGCTTAACATCCCTCACTATGATGCAAGATCCTATAAGTACATCAAGAAGAAAGACCCAAGGAACTTTTACAGTGGTGCTTACTCACCCCTCCTTCCTTGGATGCTTTAACAATTGCATCAAGCAGGTCAAGCTCAACCACCTCCACAACCAATAGCTCAACCAACTCCACAACCTTCACCACAACCATCTCCAATACCACAAACTACACCTCAACCATCACCAATACCATCACCAATAGCTCAACCAATACCACAAACTACACCTCAACCATCACCAATACCATCACCTCAACCATTACCAATAGCACAACCAACTCCACAACTACACCACAACCATCTCCACAAACATTACCACAACCAACACCACAAACCACCACTCAACCAACACCTATATCACCTCATCATCAATCTCCAACATCACCACATCAATCACCTATTTCTCCTTACCAACCTTTACCATCATCCCGTGATCACCCTGATGAATTAGAAGGATCAACAAGTGCATCTAAATCATCCAAATGATCTTGGATGAGGAGGATAATCATGATCAAATCCCAGTTATGAAAGAACCTTCTGAGGCTGCTCCTCCAGAGAGCTATGCTGAATCAAACATCAACAGGCCTGATGAAAAGAATGAATTAATCTCTGAGCTTTTACTTAAAGTGGAAAGGATGGAAAGAACCTTAAACAGGAGAGCTAGAATCATCAATGACAGAATCTTGGAACTGGATGAGAAAGAAAGTGAATTGAACAAACTTAAAGAGAAATATGCAGCTGAAAGAAAAGAACAAGACAAGGAGATTGAGAATTTAAAAGCTGGACTAAAACATTCTAGAGATGAAGTCAGTGGACATATTGACACACTTGAAATACAAACAATTGCAATGGAGGAACAAGAAAATATCATAGAAGAAGAAGCTGATATCATCTCAAAACTTGAAAAGGAAATTGATAGCAAGAACAAAAGAATATCCGAGCTTGAAATGATGATTAAGATCCAAAGAAATAAAGTGAATAATGATGATGAGAAAGAAGAACAAGAAAAGGTTGATGTTGATGACAACTAATCAGTAGATGAAAATGAAGAACAAGGAGGTAATGAAAGTCAAACTGAGATTAAAGATCAAAGTCTGGATATGGTAGTGTATTCTGGAAGCACAGATTACTCTAACTATGAAAAATCTGAATTTGAAGAACTCTTCAGTGCATTAGATAGTTTTTCATCAGAAAAATTCAGCATTAATGATGACTTTTGGGAATTCATAAACAACCAAAGAACTGAGTCAAGGCCTATTGTTTTTATCCCCAAATCACCAGTGCCTTTGGAAAAAGAATTAACTTTGCAAATTGTCCTTCTATCTCATTATCTGAAGAACAAAAAGAAGAACTCAAAGAAAAGTATGAAAAGAAAGGAAAGAAGAAACTGAAACAGAACAGAAATAGAAGGAGTAAAGTAAAATGAAGGATCAAGAGCCAAGCACACCTGAAAAGGTACCTGAACCAGAAGAACAAGCTGAAACATCTAGCCCTCAACTTCAAACTTACTCACGAAAGGGAAAGTACTTAGCTGAAAAAGCCAAAGGTAAGAGACCAACAGTTGAAGAAGAACCAGCAAAGAAACAAAAAAATGACCCAAGAAGTCTAGCAGCAATTGCTGAATATTTGGAAGAACATGAGCAGGCAGAAGCTCAGTTGAAGAAATTGGCTGGTGCAATTGATTTAGAAGAAGGTGAAATTGATGGTGGATATGAAGTTGAAAAGAATGTTCACATGGATAGTCCTATCAAAGCAGAACAAGCAGTGGAAGACATGGTATCCAAAGCACAAACTGATGACTTGATGATTAAAGCCATGTTTCTGATCAATCAAGGTTATGATCCTGACGAAGTGTTTGGAATGACATATGAAGGCATGAAGGAGGAGGAAGAGAAAGTAAAAAGGCTGCTTGATCCAACAATTGAAATTAAGTATGAAAAGGCAACCTTCAAAAATACTACTGTGCATAAAGGTTCTTCTGTGAGAAATCATCTGGGTATGATAGACCATTGCCAAGACGGAGTCCTCCATCCAAGCTATCATCAATGAAAAGGTCATCTCCAATTCATTAGCCACTATTTCCTGATCCTTATAGTATGACTGATAAGGAAATGAAGGATTACCTCACAAATCAAGGCTACACCAAAAAAAAGTTGGCAAACATGAAGACAAATTCTTTAAGAGCTGCTACTCTCATGATGATAAATGAGAAGAAAGAAAAATTAAAGCAGTTGGAAGAAGAGGTGCTTAACAAGAAGCCAAGAGGAAGAGTGTCTGCACATGACATGAGTCTTACTCACAAAGATCAAGATTATCTTGCACCTATCATTCATAAATATCCAGAATGGTTTGCTGAACCCTCTCAACTGAAGCTTCAAGAAGGGTTGACCACTACTGAGATGATCAGAGGAATATCTACTCCAAAAGGCAAAACAGATCAAAAAATTATTGCCTGGAAGTATGATAGTTCATGGAACATGTTTGTGGTCAAAAGGATCTCTGTCTTAGTGCAGTTCTTTACTGAGTACACTGCTTTGGTAAATGCACTTGAGATTCATGACTTGAAAGAACTAGCCAAGACAAGCTACACCTCTTTTGTCATGACTTTGTCAACATGATCAAAGCAATTTTGGATCCAAGACAAGCTACACCTCTTGTATCATCAAAAGACCAGCTAAATCATAACAACATCAATCACCTCCTAAACATTGAGGAAAACTAGGCTGTATAATCCTTAGGGGGAGTATTTTTGCACCCTGAAAGGATCATACATGCTAACTTAATGGGTGAATTGATGATTGTTCAGCTGAAATCCCACAAGTCCAAAAAAAGAAATGCGGAAGAAGATCTGCAAGGAAAATAACAAGTGTTATCTTCCGCATTAGTTAATGCAAAAGACATAACTCTGATGCGGACAAGTGTTTACTCTTCCGCATTGACTAATGCGAAAGACATAATACTAATGCTAAAGAACAAGTTACTCTTCTGCATTGACTAATGCGGAAGAACAAAAGAAGATGTGGACAAGACTTTGCTCATCCGCATTTACAAATACGGATGACCAACCAAATGCGCATGAGTATATGTTCATCCGCATTAACCAATGTGGATGACCAACCTACTAATGCGGATGATCAAGTGGAAATGCTAATCAATATTATCTTATCCGCATTTGTCAATGCAGATGAACAAGCAGAGATACGGATCAAGACTTAGACTAGTTTCTGATTTAATAGGTCAGGGGTAGTTTAGCCATTTTGTAAAGGCATCTTGTCTGCCTATAAATAGAATAGTTAACCTCGTACTGAGGTGACGGCTGATAGATAGAGAATTTTTGTTGTAATTATTCTCTGTAACATATCAACATTCATATATCAATACAAACAACATTTATGAGTAATTTTTTTGCCTTGAATGTTCTTTGATTGTTTGCTTCTGCCAGTCAATCATTGACTTGATTATCATATTCGATTCTTAGTAAGAATATCACTTTTACTCAACCACAGTCAAAGAGGACAAACCCATGAAACAAATATTTGTCTCTGTTGCACCTTGAAAGGATCATACATGCCAACTCAATGGGTGAATTGATAATTGTTCAGCTGGAATCCCACAAGTCCAAGATGATATGCGGATGAAGATCTGCCATGAAAAATAACAAGTGTTATCTTCCGCATTAGTTAATGCGGAAGACAAAACCCTGATGTGGACAAGTGTTTACTCTTCCGCATTGACTAATGCGGAAGACATAATACTAATACTGAACAAGTTACTCTTCCGCATTTACTAATGAGGACGAACAAAAGAAGATGCGGACAAGATTTTGATCATCCGCATTGGCAAATGCGGATGACCAACCAAATGCGCACAAGTATTTGTTCATCCGCATTAACCAATGCGGATGACCAACTTACTAATGCTGATGATCAAGTAGAAATGCTGATCAAGATTAACTCATCCGCATTTGTCAATGCGGATGAACAAGCAAAGATGCGGATCAAGACTTAGACTAGTTTCTAATGTAATAGGTCAGGGGTAGTTTAGTCATTTTTTAAAGGCATCTTGTCTGCCTATAAATAGAATACTAAACCTCGTACTGAGGTGACGGCTGATAGATAGAGAATTTTTATTGTAATTATTCTCTGTAACTTATCAACTTTTATATATCAATACAAACAGCATTTATGAGTAATTTTCTTGCTTGAATGTTCTTTAATTGTTTGCTTCTGCCACTCAATCATTGACTTGATTATCATATTCGATTCTCAGTAAGAATATCACTCTTACTCAAACCCAATCAATTGGTATTAGAGCTTTGGCTCTTGATTCTCTTTCAGATCTACGCATAGACTGAATAGAACTCGATTGATCTGATAATCAAGTTGCTAGTAGTGGATATTATCATCTCTACTTAGCAAACAACAAAAATACTCATGTCAAACAGCAAGAACACTCATTCTGAACCTCAATAGAACTGCTTGAACAAGTTAGACTCATCAAACATAATCAATCTTAAAATCAACTAAATCTATCCTTACAGAAATCAACATGGATTCTAACAGTTACTCTGAATTAGGTCATACACCTAAACATCCCATGCTTAAACACAAATCTAGTTTAAACAATGGAGAATATGGTTTGGAAATTATATCACAGGTGTAGATCCTGACTTTTGGATCTCAATATGTAAGGGTCCACATATTCCTATTACTCTATCAACAGCTCAAGCTGCACTGTACAAGACTGCTAGAATACCAATTGAAGACTTAACTCTGGATGAAGATGACTATAAGATAATCAAAATTGATCTTAAAGCATACTCTATTTTGAATCAAGCACTTAAAATGGATGTGCTAAAAATATTGGAAAAATATGGAACTGCTAAAGCTATTTGGGATGCTCTCAAAATTATGTGTAAAGGTAGCAGTGAAGTTGCTGAAATTAACAAAGACAAGCTAGTCAATCGGTTTGAAACCTTCCATCATACCAAAGGAGAATCCATATCAAAACAACTGCACAGATTTGTACAGTTGGTCAATGACTTGGAAACTATGGGTGTTTCATACAGCATTAAAGAACTCAACAAGAAAATGATTCACAGTACCTGAAAGCTGGAAGCAAAATGTCAAAATGCTGAAAAATACTCTTGATCTTGAGAGTACCACTCTAGACATTATGATAGCCAAGATTGAAGCTTTGGAACTTGATTAACGAAGTAGAAATCTGAGTGGGCCAAGAGTGATTGAAGCCTACAAATTCCCTTTAGAATCACATTCTGTTGAAAATCCTTTCATCAAAGAGGAAGATGACTTCATCTCATCAAGAGATCAAATGAACAATACTGGGTTCATTGCATCTCCACCATTCAATCACCATTCAACTTCAGCTCAAGCACTAAAAGTCTCCACTGCACCTCCAATCTCTCCAGAAGACTTAAAATCAGAAGAGCAAAAGGCAACTTACAATGCTGTTGTTTTGAAGTTTTGAAGCATACCTGGGTGAAGACTCACTTCTGCCCATCTAATACAGGAAGATTTAGAAGAATTAGATACTGATGATGTTGAGGAGATGGATCTACGGTGGCAAATGGCAATGATCGCCATGAGAGCAAAGAAATTCTTCAGAAAATGAAGAAAGTTGAGCTGAATGAGAACCAAAACTTGGATATGACAAATCCAAGGTAAAATGCTTCAACTGTGGCATGACTGGCCATTTCTCAAGAGTGTGCAATGCTCCTAAAAGAAACAACCATTCAAGGAACTCTCCTGGTCAATCATCATCACAGCCCAAATCAAGCTATCACTCAAAAAATCAACAACAGCAGTACCATCATTCTCATCATCAACAAACATACTAATCAACCACAGCTGACAAATCAAGCCCATGCAAGCAGTCAGCCTTCTGCCAGTGCCCTTGTGATCAAACAAAATGGGATATGTGACTGGAGTGTGTATGCTGAGGAAGTCAAGCCTCAATTCTAGAATCATGCTCTTATGGCTCATATCAATGATGGACCATCTTCAATGCCTACTAAGGTAAAAACTAACCTTGTAGTGAGAAATGCATAAATGAATTACAAGAGTACAGAGAACACAATCAAAACTGGCAGATAAAATTAAAGAAGAAAAGGTGAAGTCATAAAGATGAGAGAGAACTAAAAAGTTTTGAAATCAAAATCAAATCTCTCATTTCTGACATAGAAAAATTGCATGGTGAGAAATAGAATCTTGCAGCTGAAAATGAGCTACTACTGAAAAGTTAGCACAAGCTAAAGCTCAACAATCTATGACAGAAGTGAAACTTAAAAAGTTTCAAATGTTTTCAGTCAAGCTGCAAGAAATGCTGGATTCACAAAAGGATCCAAAGGACATGTTAGGGATTGGGTACAATTCATGTCCTCCACCATACAATGACAATTACAGTGTCATGCTTGACTCTGTATCACTCTCTGAATCAAACGAACCTAAAACTACGGAACCTAAATCAGTAGTGAAACAAGTGACAAATCCTCAAAACAAACCTGATGTTTATTTTGAAACCAATGAGGATAAAATCAAGTTAGGATAAAATCAAAATCAAAAGTGCTCAGACAAGACAGTGAATGTCATGAAACATTAAGCCCTGTAAAAGCAATTGTACCTTTTATAAAATTCATACCATCTGTGCTAGCAGCAAGACGTTTGGGGCACAATAACTTTAAAATATGAACAAGTTAGTCAAGGAAACCATGTAATTGGTCTTCCTCAAAAAGAATTCAATTTCATTGATCAATGCTCAGCGTGCCTCAATGGAAACAACACAAATCATCTTACAAAACCAAGCTGGTGAACACTAACAATACTTCACATGGATCTGTTTGGACCAACTCACGTAATGAGTATGGGAAAGAAACAATATTGTTTAGTGATCATTGATGACTTTTCTCGATTCACATGGGTGTTCTTCCTACTTCATAAAAATGAAGCATCCCAAATCATTCAAGAATTTATCACTAAAATTGAAAATCAACTTGATCTCAAAGTCAAAATAATAAGAAGTGATAATGGTATAGAGTTAAAAAATGAAAATATGAGTTCATTTTGTGCAACCAAAGGCATTGCTCATCAATTCAGTGCAGCTAGAACTCCTCAACAAAATGGGGTAGCTGAAAGGTGAAACAGAACACTGATTGAAGCAGCAAGAACGATGCTAGCCGATGCTAAATTGCCAATCACCATCCGGGCAGAAGCAGTTAACACATCGTGCTTTGTGCAAAATCAAACTCTGATTGTTAAAGAAAGTAACATGACACCTTATGAACTGATATTTCATAGGAAACCATTTCTTGGATTCCTCAAATCATTTGGTTGTCCAGTCTCAATATTAAACACCCATGATCATTTGGGAAAATTTTCATCTAAGTCTGATGAAGGATTTTTTGTATGTTATTCTTCCATCTCAAAGGCTTATAGAGTGTTCAATCCTAAACTGAACATTATCGATGAATCCACAAATGTTCAATTCAAAGAATATTCGTTTCCCAAATCTACAAATGGACCTGATTGGTTGTTTGATATTGACACTTTTACTAAATCATTTGACCAATTTCACTTGTCTCATGCAGGAAATATACATTCAGGTGATACTTCATCAACTGTAGAAAGAGGAGATAATTATCCATTGATTCCACCTACATCTGATGAAAATATGAATGAAGATGTTCCTCTTCAAGCTGATCCCATCATACACTTGTCACAAAACCTTAGTGTTTCTTCTGAACAAGGTCCCTGCCTGGTACCATCTCCCTCATTGATTTGTCACATGAGACCAGAAATGAAAAACAGGCTTCTCATCCAGAAGAAACTGAAGGTATTTCAAATGATGCAAGCAACCTCAGTGTTGCTGAAGATGTAGCAGTTACTGAAACAGAAGTTGACAATCTTCATAATTCAACAACAATAAAAGATGATTGTGCCTCTGAGCATAATGAACTGAGTGTCTCCAATCTTGATGTAACTATTGTTGGTGACACCATTCCAACGACAAGAATACACAAGAATCATCCAGGTGAAACCATTATTGGTGATCTTAATGAGAGGGTGACAAGAAGCAAGTCCGTATTGCAAACATATATTTGTTCTCATGCTTTCTATGTCAAACATTACCTAATAACATCAAGAGGCGCTTCAAGACAATAGTTGGATTGAAGTAATGCAGGAAGAATTGCTTCAATTCAAGAAACAAGAAGTATGGCTGTTGGTAGATCTTCCCGAAGGACAATACCCTATCGGTACCAGATTGCTGTACAGGAACAAGACTGATGATAGAGGGATAGTCATCAGAAATAAAGCAAGACTAGTGGCACAGGGATACACTCAGGAAGAAGGAATTGACTACGATGAAGTGTTTGCACCTGTTGCCAGACTAGAAGCAATCAGAATCTTTCTTGCATATTCTGCGTCCATGAAATTTACAGTTTATCAAATGGATGTAAAGTGTGCCTCCTTGTATGGAAAGATTGCTAAAGAAGTCTATGTAAGTCAACCACCTGGCTTTGAAGATCCAGATTTCCCTCATAGAGTGTACAAGCTCGACAAAGCTCTGTATGGTCTTCACCAAGCTCCAAGAAAGTGGTATGAGACTCTATCATCCTTTCTTCTTGAACATGGGTATGAAAGAGGAAAGATTGATCAGACTCTCTTCAGAAGAATAAAAGGAAAAGACATGTTGTTAGTCCAGATCTACGTGGATGACATTATATTTGGCTCAACAAACAAACAACTCTGCAAAGAATTTGAAGATCTTATTCATTCAAAGTTCCAAATGAGTGCTATGGGGGGACTCACATTCTTTGTAGGGGTGGAAGTCCAGCAAATATCAGATGGAATCTTCATCAATCAATCAAAATATGTAGAAACCATACTAAAGAAATTCCACTTTGCTGACTGTCAGTCTAATAGAACTCATGTAGATACTAAAGTGAAGATTGGACCTGACCCTGAAGGCAAATCAGTGGATCAAACTCACTATCGATCAATGATAGGTTCACTTATGTATCTAATAGCTAGTAGGCCTGACATTATATTTGGTGTTTGTGTGTGTGGTAGATATCAAGTTGATCCAAAAGAATCACATGTGAACATGGTCAAGAGGATATTCAGATATCTGAAGGGCAAACTAGCTCTCGGATTATGGTATCCAAAGGAAGGAGAATTTAATCTCTATGCCTACATGGACAGTGATTATGGAGGATTCAACTTCAACAGAAAATCCACTTCTGGCTGTTGTCAATTTCTCGGTCCCAAACTAGTATCCTGGCAATGCAAGAAGCAGACAAATGTGTTTGTGTCCACAACAGAAGCAGAGTATATTGCTGCTTCAGCATGTTGCTCTCAAGCTCTGTAGATTCAAAACAAGATGCTTGATTAAGGTTTTAACTTTTTGCATACACCAATTTCTATTGACAACACAGCTGCTGTCTTTATAACTAATAATCCAGTTCAACACTCAAAAACAAAACATATTGAAATTAGATATCATTTTTTGAGAGACTGTGCTGAAAAAGGTTTAATCAAATTGATTCAAGTACCAACAGAAAATCAATTAGTTGATTTGTTTACCAAGGCATTTGAACCTAGTAGGTTTGAATTTCTAGTTTAGTCAATTGGCATGATTAACCTGAGTAAAAACAATGAAAAACATCAAAAAAACAATTTAAAACATCAGAAAAACACAAAGAGAAATCAAGTTTTATGAAGAAAAGAATTCTGGGAAATGATATAATTACAGTCGTTATATCATTCAATGTGCTTAATTTCAAAATGTAAAATACTAAAATGACTTACCAGATATGTTGGTAGGCTCAACTTGGAAGAAAAGATACATGCAGTGATGAATTAAAACATATTCAATTGTGAAACACTCATCACAAAGTACAGGTATGTATTCGCTTATCTGAATGTATGTGTGTGTAGTAGCCTAAACACACAGGTAATGATACTTTATGAATCTCTTTCACCACATCATGTTTCATCTTTGTTTTGCTGAGCAAAGACCTGATGAAACTTGCACATAGTGCAGATGTCATGATCTAAAAGATTCCTAATGTGGAACACATCCAAAATTGGATGAATCAACAAAGTAATACATTCCAAGTGAATGAACAAAAGAATCCTATCTTGGATCACCTTCCAAAGTGAAGTGAAAAGAATCCTAATGGGATCAACATGAAAAGAGATCAAATTAAAAGATTCCCAATGAGGATCAGTGAAAATGAGATTTCATGACTTAAATAACCTGGTAAGAAAAGTTGTGAAAAAGTTCTACCATGCATTGTATAAGGAGGGTTGATCATTTCATGCTTGTGTGTGTGAGGTACACATTGAATAACAAATCAACCAAAGCATGATAAAAGTCATTTGCATCAAAATATCAACCGGTATGAGTTTAAGAGGACAAACATACCTTCAATCTTCAAGTTCATAATCATGTCCATTTAATCATAAAGGATGCACATGTGTAATGTAAGATTGATATGATCCCATCAAAGAGATTTGTCTCTTCATTATTAATATCAATCAAAATTATATTCAAAACTTTTAAATCTTTAATGTTTCTCTCCAAATGTGGACATAAACTTTAGGAGGAGTAATTTAAAAGGTTGAGTAAGTATAAATTTTTGTTTATTAACTTCATTTTGAAAACCAAAACAAAAAAAAGTTTTAGTTGGTGTTTTTGCAATAAGTTTTACCATTATATCTCAGCTTATGCAGATTCTTAGAAGCATGATAAGCCCAAGATCTGTCAAAATTGGGAAACTTGTATTAGTTGTAACATACAAGTCAATCCAAGCAAAAATTAACAACTTCAACAGCCAACTTCATAAGAAAAATCAATCAAGGACACCTCTTCATAAGATGAATAATCAATTCAATCACAGTAACTTTTGATTAAGTTCAAAAGATAACGCAGGTAAGTGCATTAGTTAATGCGGGTGAAGGTAACCCATGCATGTAACTAATGCTGGTAATAATAATTTTTGAAGTGCAACTAATGCGGACAATGATTTTACTCTACCGCATTAGTGTGTGAAGTGAATGTGAAATTTACTCTACCGCATTTGATACAGTCAACAAATGCGTATGAAGAGGTCTATCGCATTTGCTACAGTGCTGTGTTGACTTGTCAACCGCATTTGTAGTTGCACAAATGGACTTGTTCTATCGCATTTGCTACTGTACAAATACAGATATGATAAAACAAGCAACTCAACCGCATTTGTTACAATGTTCTTCCGCATTTACTACAAATCAAATGCGGCGGCCAAAATTTTAAATTTAGCTTCCACATTTGCAACAGTACACAAATGCGGATAGAATAAATGTTAAGAAACAAAACTTCCGCATCTGCAACAGCTCACAAATGCGGATGGAATAAAAGTTAAGAAACAAAACTTCCGCATTTGCAACAGTACACAAATGCGGATAGAATAAAATTAAGAAACAAAACTTCCCCATTAGTAACTGTAGAGTAATGCGGACAGTCAGTCAAAAATTAAACCTTCCGCATTAGCTACAGTCACAAATGCAGATGACCAAAAGAAGTCAAATACGGACTGTCCATGTCAAAAGTTTGTCTTCTGCATTTGCTACAGTCAACAAATGCGGATGATCAAAATTAAACAAATTAACCTTCAGCATTTGCTACAGTGTTGACTGTATTTGCTTGTAAACTTATAAAATTTCTCAAATTGTATTATTTGACTATTTAAAGGAATTCAACGGGTCATTTAATACTTTTCAAATTTGAGAGAACTTATAGTGAGACGAGCACAAACATACAGTACACCAACATCAATCATTATCATCATCACAAACATTCAAGATTTTGTTGTGTTTCATCTTTAAACATTCTTGTCATTGATTCAGAACCACAGTCGTTTCAAAGATAAGGTATAACTTCAACAGATTTTGAAACCAAAACCTAAGTCTCGGACTGTTACCCTAAATCGAACAATGAACCAGAAAATTATTGAAGAATAGCAAAATCAAACAAATTAATGTGATGTAATACACATTTTCAATCTCAATAAAGATATAAATTGATAAGAATTCAACTGTTATTGAAAACCTTGATAATCATGTTTACTGCAAAAAACAGAGCAAAGTGAAAAAGAAAATTGTGTAACAAATCAAAGTCATATTAACAAATCAAAGCAAAGTTAAAGTCAAAATTGTTAACTAACACACATGTCTCTTGTGCAGATTACATGGCAAACCTTACATGGAGCAAGCTCCATAACGTCAGCGGTATCTAAACCTTGATGTGCTGAAGCCGAAGGTCTCAGAGATATGATAAAATTCTTATCTACCACAAGGGTAGCATATGCCATGACAGTAAGACCAACAATCTACGAGAATCCCATCAGGTCATTCTGGGAATCAGCTGAAGTGGTTGAAGATGATGGAGTGAAAATTCTAATCAGGAGAATCAACAATGAACTCTCTTTGAGGATCACAGAAGAATCAGTTAGAAGATGTCTGTAATTCAATGATAATGCAGATGATCCTCTTGAATTGGATGATAAGGAAATAACCCCATTTTTCTTTGAAATTGGTTATGAAGGGAGTTATGAAGCAAAACAGATAGTCAAAGGATTAGTGGATCTGCCTTGGAGATTCCTAATTCATATGTTCCAACATTGTCTGTCTAAAAGGAAAACAGGATGGAATGACATTCCAGTACTCACATCTTCTGCAATCTGTGCTCTCTGCACCAACAGAAGGTTTAACATGTCTCCATATGTATTCAATGGCCTAATCTCCAACAATCAAGAAGGGTTGAGATATAAGTTTCTAATGTACCCCAGATTCATTCAATGTCTAATCAATGAATCATTACATGACATTGTTAACGAAGGACCTGTACTTGACATTCCTCATTATGATGCAAGATCCTATAAGTACATTTTACAGTGGTGCCCCTTCACCCCTTCTTCCTTGGATGCTTCAACAAATACATCAAGCAGGTCAAGCACAACCACCTCCACAACCAATAGCTCAACCAACTCCACAACCATCCCCAATACCATCACCACAACCATCCCCAATACCATCACCACAACCATCCCCAATACCATCACCAATACCATCCCCATACCATCACCAATGCCATCACCACAACAAATACCACAACTTTCTACACAACCATCACTTCAAACATTACCTCAACCATCGTCACTTCCATCACCACAACCAACACCACCAATGACCACTCAACCTACAACAATATCACCACATCATCAATCTCCAATATCACCACACCAATCACCTATTTCTCCTTACCAACCTTTACCATCATCACTTGATCACCCTACTGAAACAGAAGGATCAGCAAGTGCATCCAAATCATCTTCTGATGAGGAGGATCATCATGATCAAACCAAAGTTATGAAACAACCTTCTGAGGCTGCTCCTTTAGAGACCTATGCTGAATCCAACATTAACAGGCATGATGAAAAAGATGAATTAATATCTGAGTTGTTACTAAAAGTGGAAAGGATGGAAAGAACTTTAAATAGGAGAGCAGGAATCATAAATAATAGAATCCTGGAACTGGATAAGAAAGATTGTGAATTGAAAGATCTTAAAGAGAAATATGCAGTTGAATGAAAAGAACAAGACAAAGAGATTGAGAATTTAAAAGCTGCACTGAAACACTCAACTAAAGAAGTGAGTGGACATATAGATACTCTTGAAATACAAACTATTGTAATGGAGGAACAAGAAAACATCATAGAAGAACAAACTGATATCATCTCAAAACATGAAAAAGAAATTGAGAGCAAGAACAAAAGAATATCCGAGCTTGAAATGATGATCAAAAGAACTGAAGTGAAGGATGATGATGAGATAGAAAAACAAGAAAAGGTTAATGATGATGACAACCAAGTAATAGATGAGAATGAAGAACAAGTAGATGATGAAGGTCAAACTGAGATCAAAGACCAAAGCCTAGACATGGTAGTGTATACTAGAAACACTGGATATTCAGAATCTGAAAAGGGTGAATTTGAAGAACTCTTCAGTGCTTTGGATAGTTTGGCATCTGAACAATTCAGCATTGATGATGATTTCTGGGAATTCATAAACAGTCCAAGAACTGAGGCAGAGCCTATTGTCTTTATTCCCAATCAACAATGCCTTTGGAAAAGGAATTAACTCTGTAAATTGTCTCTGCTATATCATTAACTGAAGAACAAAAAGAAGAACTCAAAGAAAGATATGAACAAGAAAGGAAAGAAGAAACTGAGACTGAACAGAAAGAAAATGAGAAAAGTAAAATGAAGGATCAAGAGCCAAGTATACCTGAACAGGTCCCTGAGCCAAAAGAACAAACTGAAACCTCTAGCCCTCAACTTCGAACTTACTCACGAAAGAGGAAGTAGCTGGCTGAAAAAGCTAAAGGCAAGAGACCAATAACTGAAGAAGAACCAGCAAAGAAACAAAAAGATGACCCAAGAAGTTTAGCAGCAATTGCTGAATTTTTGGAAGAACATGAGCAGGCAGAAGCTCAGTTGAAAAAGTTGGCTAGAGCAATTGATTTAGAAGAAGGAGAAATTATTGATGAATATGAAGTAAAAAGGATGTTCTCATGGACAGTCCTATTAAAAAAGAACAGTCAGTGGAAGACATGGTAACCAAAGCTCAACTGATGACTTGATGATTAAAGCCATGTTTTTAATCAATCAAGGCTATGATCCTGATGAAGTATTTGGAATGACTTATGAGAGAATGAAAGAGGAGGAAGAGAAAGTGAAATTGTTGCTTGATCCAACAAGAGACACTGAATATGAGAAGATAATGACAAAGGATACTCCAAAACATAAAGACTCATCCTTGAAGAAATCTACAAGGTATGAAATTCCACTGCCATGAAGGGGTCCCCTACAAAAGCTATCTTAAATGAAAAAATCAACCTCATCCCATGAATTATTATTTCCTGATCCTTATAACATGTCTGATAAGGAAATGAAGGAATATCCCTCAACTCAGGGATTCACAAAAAGAAGGATTGCCAACATGAAGACAAATTCTTTAAGGGCTGCAACTCTTCAATTGATCAATGAAAAGAAAGATAAACTCAAGAAACTAGAAGAAGAATTGACAAGGACCAAACCCAGAAGAAGAGTGTCAGCTGAAGACATGCTGTTAAACCTAAAAGATTAAGAACTACTTGCCCCAGTGCTCCACAAATACCCTGAATGGTTTGCAGAACCATCTAAGTTGAAGCTGCAAGAAGGACTAACTACTACAGAACTGATGAGAGGGGTGTCTACTCCCAAAGGGAAGGTAGATCAGAAGATAATAGCATGGAAGTATGATAGCACATGGAACATGTTCATGGTGAAGAGAATCTCAGGGCTAGTACAATTCTTTACAGAGTACTCAGCTCTTGTAAATGCCCTTGAGATTCATGATTTGAAGGAGCTAGCTCAACTTGAACTGATCAATCATGCAGCTATGTTTAGGGGATATGAATTTGAGAACATACTTAAGATGTTCAGAAGGACAAACAACTTCAATTCATTAAAGACAATTTGCTTAAGAAAAGACAAAACTTTTTTCAATCCCCTGGATAAGAAGAAAAAAATGGAAGCAGAAGAATTGTATTCCCTGAGTTAAAGGTAAAGCCAACTGAGTCATTGAAGAGAAAAGTAGTATCTGGTACTCATTCCTCCACTCCCATCTCAAATGTGTACTATGATGAGAGAACCTATGAGATGGTGATAGAAAGGAAGTGGGGAGGAAAAGAAGGAGCTGACATAAGACTATTCAGTGGATATGAAGTAAGATTACTTGATGAATCATACATCCACTACATTTATACCAGGCACTTTAGGGAATTAAACAACAAATTGGGTGAACAAGACATGCATGTCTTTCTGAAATGCATCAAGTTGTTGAAACTGGCCTATCATAGAATAAATATTAAAAGAGACAAAAGAAAGAAGAGAAAACACCACTGCAACTTGGAAATATTGTTAAGCTTGAAGTGGATATGGGAAGGAGTTTATTGATTCATAAGATGGTCTTTCCACAATCTCCATATCGGAACCTATTTCTCTGAAAAAGTTACCAATGGAAGTCATCTACAACATGAGCATAATGAAAATACATGTGCTAAGTAGAGACAGGATGTCAGAAGGAACTGATTTTCTAAACATGATCAAGGCTATCCTGGATCCCACTAAAGCTGCATTCATACTACCTCCTGAAGACCCAGCTGAATCTTCACAATATCAATCACCTCCTAAACATTGAGGAAAACCAGGCTGTATTATCCTTAGGGGGAGTAGTGTTGCACTCTAAAAGATCATACATGCCAACTCAATGGGTGAATTGATGATTGTTCAGCTGGAATCCCACAAGTCCAAGATAAAATGCAGATGAAGATCTGCCAAGAAAAATAACAAGTGTTATCTTCCGCATTAGCTAATGCGGAAGACAAAACCCTGATGTGGACAAGTGTTTACTCTTCCGCATTGACTAATGCGGAAGACATAATACTAATACTGAACAATTTACTCTTCCGCATTGACTAATGGGGAAGAACAAAAAGAAGATGCGAACAAGATTTTGACCATCCGCATTGACAAATGCGGATGACCAACCAAATGCGCATAAGTATTTGTTCATCTGCATTGACCAATGCGGATGACCAACTTACTAATGTTGATGATCAAGTAGAAATGCGGATCAAGATTAACTCATCCGCATTTTTCAATGCGGATGAACAAGCAAAGATGCGGATCAAGACTTAGACTAGTTTCTGATGTAATAGGTTAGGGGTAGTTTAGTTATTTTGTAAAGGCATCTTGTCTGCCTATAAATAGAATAGTAAACCTCATACTGAGGTGACGGCTGATAGATAGAGAATTTTTGTTGTAATTATTATTGTAACTTATCAACTTTCATATATCAATACAACAACATTTATGAGTAATTTTCTTGCTTGAATGTTCTTTGATTGTTTGTTTCCACCACTCAATCATTGACTTGATTATTATATTCGATTCTCAGTAAGAATATCACCCTTACTCAAACCCAGTCAGTCTCCACTCTTGTTTTTCTCCCAGATAGAGCCAAAGAAAGTTAATGAGGCTCTGAAGGATGGATGTTGGGTTGAAGCTATGCAAGAGGAGCTGCTTCAATTCAAAAGACAGAATGTTTGTAACCTTTATCCTCTTCCTCATGGGAAGACTACCATTGGTACCAAATGGATGTTTACGAATAAGAAGGATGATAGAGGCATTATCATCAAGAACAAAGCTAGACTACAAGAAGAAGGAGTTGACTATACAGATGTCCTTGCTCCTGTAGCAAGACTAGAAGCTGTTAGGCTATTCTTGGCATTTGCTGCATCCAAGAACTTCAAGGTCTTTTAACTTGATGTGAAGTATGCTTTTCTTTATAGGGTGATTGATGAGCAGGTATATGTCAAATAGCCACCTGGTTTTGTAGATCCTGGTCATCCTAATTATGTCTGCAAGCTTGACAAAGCTCTTTATGGGCTTCATCAGGCACCCAAGAAGTGGTATGAGACACTATCTGAGTATCTTTGCAAACATGGATACAGGAGAGGTACTATAGATGGAACTCTCTTCATCAAAGGACAAGGAATTGACATATTGCTAATTCAAGTATATGTGGATGACATCATCTTTGGTTCAACTAATCCAAAGCTCTGCAAAGACTTTGAGAAGCTGATGAAGGACAGATTTCAAATGAGTGCCATAGGGGAACTCAATTTCTTTCTACAATTTCAAGGGAAGCAAGTTGAAGATGGCATCTTCATTAGTCAGACAAACTATGTTCTGGAAATACTCAAGAGGTCAACATGACTAATTGTAAGATTGCTAAGACACCCATAGCTAGAAACCACTCTCTTGGACCTGATCTTAAGGGCGAGTGTGTAGATGAACACTTATACAAGGCTATGATTGGGTCTCTTATGTATCTTAGTGCTAGCAGGCCTGATATTATGTTTGCCACTTGCATCTATGCAAGATATCAAGCCAACCCTAAGATGAATCATCTTATTACTGTCAAAAGGATTCCAAGATACCTTAAGGGTGTTTCAAAACTTGGTTTATGGTATCCTAAGAATCCTGACTTTAATATGTATGCTTACACAGATAGTGATTATGGTGGTTACAACATGACTGCAAAGTCTACATCTGGGGGATGTCAGTTTTTGGGTGGAAGGGTTGTCTCATGGAAATGCAAGAAACAATCCTGTGTCTCTGCATCAACTGTTGAAGCTGAATACATTGCTGCTGCAAGCTACTGTCCTCAAGTGCTTTGGATTCAAAATCAGATGCTAGACTATGGGTTCAACTTTAAGGAGACTCCCATTCACATAGACAACAATAGTGCTATCTTAATCATAAAAAATCCTATGCAGCACTCAAGGACCAAACTCATCAACATAAGGTATCACTTAATAAAAGATAATTATGAAAATGGATTAATTAAACTAGTCAAAGTTCACACAGATGAACAATATGCTGATCTGTTTACAAAGATTTTTGATGAACAGAGATTTAAATATCTTGTATCAGCTACTGGGATGATCAACTTTGAGTAGGTTTTTTCTTAAAACTAATTTTTATTATTCCTTAAAACGTGTGTGTCCTAAGTTAAAACTAAGTTGTCTAGTTTATCACTTTCATAAGCTCTTGTTTTTCTTTGGATGAAAATATTTTGAAGACTTTCCTTAGATTTATGAAAACTTTGATCCTTTGGAAGTTATGTTTTTAACTTCGAAAGAAATTTATGCTTTTAAAACAAATAATTTCCTAAGTATTTTACCTTCGGAAGAAATTTCTAAAATATCTTCTGAAGCTTAAAATTTTCTTTGGCATTTATATGTTTTCAAAGACCTTTTTATTCCGAAGAAAATTAACTCTCGGAAGTTTTTTTCTTGAACAAAATTTTCAAGTTTTGTTTTTCTTCCAAAGTCAAAATCTTCACAACTCTTAGGAAATTCTTCCGAAGTCATTTTTGCTTCGGAAGCTTTTTCATTAAAACTTCTGAAGATAACTTACCTTCGGAAGCTTTTTGACTTCTAAGAAAACTACTTTTTGAGAAAAAGTAAACTACGTTTTCAGAGGTGGGACCGACATCCAAATTTCAAAGTTTATCCTCTATCATTAAACTTTATCTGAAATCCTTTTTACATATATACCCAACGGTTTCCCCCTCTTTCTATCATCTGCTTCTTCCTTCGGACCTAAAACCCCAAAATCTCTCTCTGAAATTACTTTCTCTCATCTTTCTTCATCCTTAAGATACCTCACAATAGCCAACCTGTTCACAGAAATGACCTGAACTTTTCCATGCAGTTACACAGGCAACAAAACCAGGTTGCTCTGTTAAGCTCTGAGAAAGATCCTAATTTCTCAGAGGTTTGCCGTTTCTTAGCTTTGTCCAACTACTTCACCTCCCTAATCACTTATCCTCCACTCTATGAGGATCATCTGCTCGAATTCTGGAAGACCTGCCAAGAGGTTGTAATGGATGGGGATAAGGCACTGTCTGCCACGGTGCAAGGGAGAACAGTCTTCATCACTTCAGCCATTATCAACTTGCATCTTCAGCTGGATGATGAAGAAGGTGAGCTATTCTTCCCAAAAGAAATTGTCAATCATTCTTTTAAGCAGATGGGGTATGAGGGAGATTACGCTATCAAGACCTTCAGGGAAGGGAAGGTCTTATCCCAGTGGAGATTCCTGCTCCATGTGGTTATCCACAACTTATCAAACAAGCATGGTGGATGGAATGATTCCTAAGGATCTCTCCTTCATTATCCATGGAATGATTCACGGGGTCAAGTTCAGGTATTCTCAATTTGTTTATACTAATTTACTTGCTTAGACTCCTTAGAATATTACATGTTTCCTAGATATGTCCAGTACATTCTTAACTGTGAATTGGGCTCACAGTTAAGGGGAACAGGTAACATTCTTAAACTGGGATAGATGAAGCCCGACATCTTTAAAATACTAAGAAAGCCCACTGTTGGTTTTTTTGGGGTAACAACAGCCCTCGTCCCAAAAATGTTAGAGCTCATTACTCAAGGTGACAATCTAGCAGCACCAGGTAGTGTTGAACCCACACCTGCTACATCCCAACCACTTACACAGCCACAAATCACCCTCATCGATCAAAGAAAATCCAAACGAACCCCTGCTTACTGACATCTCAACTGAGATTGCCAGTGAGCAGAGGAAATCCAGTAGCCAAGCACCTAAAGCTGGTGGTGACAGTAAGGACTTTGGTCCAATCATCTCATCCCCCAATGATTCTTCTGATTATGATGAGGGGAATTTAAGACTGAAGGTGAAAGAAACTATCTCAAACATGCACCTATTTAGTCTCCAAGGTTAGTCACTTTGAATCTCAAGTGACTACCTTGCAGAACAGGGTCAATGATCAGCAATTTTAGATTTCATATCTTAAGGAACAACTAGCTGGGAGACCTTTAAGACGAGCTCAACCAGGAACACAAGAACCTGTGGATGTGATTGACCTAACTCCTGGCTCACCTATGCAAGTGGGTAATGCTACCAAAAAGGTGGAGAAAGTCATTACAGCTACAGAACCTGGGAGTTCTTAAGAGAGAAGGAACATTGAGGACTCACCATCCTCACTTTCAATTGTGCATTCTCAAGAATCTCCTCAAATTCATATTCATATGGACTACATAGACTCCTTCATACGAAGTCTGGATTTAGTCAACATGCCACTTGTCAATCCAAGCCAATCAAGACAAGGTGACAAGTTGGCCCAAAGAATCCAAGACAGGATCACTGCAGAGTTCAGCCTAAGAAGAAGACTGTGGGAATCAGGCAATCTCATCGGTCAACTGGATGTTGAGACAGACCTTAAGATTAGCTTCATAGGAAAAACCTTGACGGAAGGCCTAGTGACAGAACCTGAGAGCCCAGTCTTATCACCAACAACTGTTGTAGAGATCAATGCCCTTTTGAGACACCTGCTCGTGAAGGTGATTCTCAACATCTCTCTAGCCAGAGCTTAGAAGCTGCATCAAGCAATAAAGGCCAAAGCTCTCTCCACCTTGAGTAACAAAGGTATGTGAGTGAAAAGGGGAAAAGAAAAATGACATCCGTAGAGATTGAGGAGGAGAAGAGGGAGAGGAAAAGGAAGCTCAGGGAAGAAATTTCTTTTTCTAGGTCTGCAAGACTCATGGAGAATGCAATGTTTCCCCCAGATTAGATACTCAAAATGATGAGTTAAGGGCAGTCAGGATAAACTATCTGTAGACAAGGAACTATGACATAGACAATGTCATCTCTCTTCTCTTGGAGGAGTTAAATGAACTAGTTGACTTGGAAATGTCAACGGAAAAGGAGGCAAAAGTTGCAGAGCTTCTAGTACAAATCATAGAAGACAATAGGAAGAAAAGATTGTACAAGCATGTCCCTACCTTCTCCCCAGTTCAAGAAAGCCCTGCATATGAGGATGTGGTTCAACAAGAACCTTAGATAGATAAAGAAGAAGAAAGGATCAAGATGGCCTCTATCAGGCAGAAGCACTTCTTCCCTTGTCTTATGACTATGTTGAGTTCAAGTATCTCAAACAACTTGAACTTGAGATAGTCAAAGAAAGAAGGACAGCTAATAGAAAGTTGAAGGAAGAAGCTGCTAAGTCAAGAGCCATCATCCACAAAAGCATGAAGAAATTTGTTGGCAGGCAAAGGATGATGAGTTTCTTGAAGCTGTATGGATTCTTTGGAATGAGACTCGGCCCCATGTCTCTATCCACTATGGATGAGCATATCAGGGTGATCAAGCAGAAGATCAAGAGTGGAAAGCTCGTTGACTTACATTCTCCTTCAAGTCAAGCCCCACCTAAAGTGGAGGTTAAGGTTGAACAACCAGAGACATCACAACCTGGACCTCCTGCTGAATCTCAGCAGGCTTCATCTTCTAATCCATAGCAGGGTCAAACTCACTATCAATCTAAACCTATAATAGTAGAAGACATAACTGAGAAAGACAATGAAGATCAATCTGGTACTACATGCCAGTCTTCTCAGTTAAAATTTGTAAAGAGAAAGAAAAGGATGGCATCTAAACCAAAGCCAAAGAAGAAGAAGAAGACTGCATCCTTTTCTAAACCTTAGGATGAGTCAGAACATCCTGAGGATATTCAGCCAGAGGATGCTCCATCATCTCCCATTCCAATAGCTCCTCTTGCATCAGAAAGACCATCCTGTCCTAGATTTACACTACAAATCCAGAAATATGAGATGTCATCAGAGATCATGGCATTGAGAATGTCTACACTTGGCAAGACATGTTACAGTTGCCTCTACATGATCTATTTGACATGAGAAGATACTTTGATAGTCTGAAGGATCCTGATCATCTTATGAAGAAAGGGCTGGTTATCATCCTGATGAGGACTATTGATATCTGAAGTCTTCAAGAGTTTTGGTAACATCATCCTAGGGGGAGTTTGTAGAGAATATATACAGAGGCTAAAGCAACCAAAGTCTTTCTGCATGCATGCTGCATAAGTACTGAAGAAGAATGCTTCGGAAGTTTCACACATGCAACAGAAATATTCTAAGTGTGAAATCTCCAAAGCCACGACCAATATCTTCCGAGGCCAAAGATGACGTCTCCCAAAGTGTAACACCCGGCTATTTCTTAAAAAGAAAAGAAAGAATAATAGATGAAGAGTAAAAGAAAAAAAATAATAACACCCAAGTAGAGGGATTAAAAGTGTAAAAAGGACAAAACGTTGAAAAGTTGGTGTAAAGGTAGGCATGGCCGCCCACCCTCTTTTCACATCACTCTCATTCGGACTTTAGAGAGAGAAAGAGAATAGGAGAGCAGAAACTCTCGGTTTGAAGAAGGAGAAAAAGGAATCGAATTCAAGGTAAGAATCGTGGTTTTTAAGTGTTTATAAGCCTGGTTATATGCATATGTGCTTAAGTTTATGTGCTTATGTGCTCGGGTGTGTGTGTTGGTGTTGTTTTTAGGTGTTTGAACTCATTGCAAGTGGGTTGGAAAGTATTAACACCCAAGTTGCACCAGGTGAGTTCTAGACCCCGGTTTTTTACTTGTTTTAAACTATCTTTGGGGCTGAAAATTTATTAAAATGATTTTCAAAGTTCATGTATGTTTACCCTGTTGGATCTTATATGCCCAAGACACATACAATTAATGTGGTTAGTACGTTATGATACAAGTCGGTTATACCCAATAACAAGTTAAACAAACACCAATTGATATTTAATTGTTGATGAGATCAAACAATTAAATATTGACACCAATTTAGGAAATGGGTTTTCTAAAACATTGCATTTGGAATAAAACAAACTATATGGATAATTTGTTAATGAGAAATCATTTGTCATATTATTTAAGTTAGTTGCATAGTAACAAATGATAGTGTATTAGTATTATAAAATTAAAAGGGGTTTTGATTTTATAAAAAAACTAATGACTAAGAGAGTGAAAAGATTAAAAATAAATTAGGGGGAAACCATTTTAAAGGGGGACCTTCGGCCGCCCCTTGTGTGGTCTTTGATGCATTTTGTCTTGGTAAACTAACAAGACTTAAGTGACTTGAACACTCCATTTTGGCTGAGAAAACTTTCTCTCTTACATTCACATGCAAAACTCTCTCTACTTGGCTGGAAAAATTTGAAATGTTGAAGCAACTAGAGGCTGAAATTTCGGTTTTGAAGAGCAAGAAGAAGAGGTTTCTTTTTGGTGTTTCTCTCCTCAAAAGCTTGGTGTTTTGGAAGACTTGTGGGCATACAAGCTTGAGAGGACCTCCTTTGGTGCCTTGTCATTCTTCTTGATCAAATCATCCCTACATCGATATATTTGCTGCTGAAAGGTAGAATATGGCAGCTTGTTTATGATTGTCCATTTTGTTGTTTTTTTGTGTTCATAGCTTGCTTATTCACATATTAAGATCCTTTGATTTTGGGTTTGCTTTATACTTTTATATGGTCACCTAAAGAACATATTTTTCAGCTTACAAGTAAGTTTATAAAGTTTTTATTCCGCTGCATTTTCAGAAAGTTTAACGGGTTAAACTATGTTTTGTGTTCTTGCAAACCATCATACCCATATGTATGCGCATGATTGGTTGTTGATTCTTGAATGCTTATAGATTGTTCATGTTTAGAATAGCCATATTAAGCTTAGAGCAGATGGGTTTGATGATTGGGTTTGAAAACATACTAGATACATGTTACACAGAAGGTCCATGCGCCTAGATAACGCTCATGCACCTGAAAATACCTTAGAAAGATTTACGTGTAATCCATGTGCCTAAACAGTAGCCCGTGCGCCTACGATTGCCTTAGAAATGTTTAAGTATAGCCCATGCGCTTGAGAAGTGGTCAATGCGCCTAGAAATGTTAGTCGGATGACTAAGTATAGGGCCATGTGCCCCAATAGTGTCCATGCGCCTAAGTGCCCATGTGTCCGCATAACCCATGTGCCTAAGTGTTCATACGCACCAATTGTGCCCATCGCCTGAATAGTTCATGCGCCTAAAGTGATAAATGATTAAGTGTTGGTTGATGCGCCTATATAGTGATGAAATGCCAGAACAGGGCCCATGCGCCCAGATAGTTCCCATGCGCCAAGATAGTTCCCATGCGCCTAAGCACTTAGAAATTTTTACAGAATTTTCTAGGAGTCTGTGCTTTAGGGTTTTGACCAAGGTTGACTAAGGGCTTATTAATGATGATGTTTCATGCATGATATGGTTACTTATGATTGTTCATTATTATTATTATTGCTATTATTATTATTACTTATAGTATGTGATTTTACGTGGTACGTTATTATCGTAACGTAAAGTATACCATAATAATAAAGTGAAAGAGCAATAAAGAAAGAAGAGGAACATTAATAAAATGTTAACAGTCTTGCAAGCTTATATGAGGGACGTGACCGTGTTGTCGTTAGCTCAAATGTGCTGCGGGTTAGCTACCCTATTATGCACACAGGGCCAATCAATTAAGATTGGCAGGACCCTTGTAGCGTATCCTGGGTGATTGGGTTTGGTCTTGGTCAACAGTACATACAGACAGTGAAAGATAAAAATAAAAGTTTACAGAAAATACTAGGCATACAGTAAGAGAACGAATAGTATACGTTCATATAGTTAATGCGTGCTCGCATATATAGTACAGAGTTCTTTTTTTCAGAAAAGAGTATTTTCATATACACATATAGAAAGTATTTTATTACTTATAAACTAGAGCTCACTCAGCAACGCTAACTTTTATACATTTTCAGTTGGCAGGTAATTATTGCTAAGGATGGTACGAGGTGAAGCTACTCGACAAGGAAGGACTGACATCCATTCGTATTTTATGTTGTTGTCTTGTAATGTAGTAAAAGAATTCTTTTGTAAACTGTTAACGATGATGTGTTGCTTAACAACAATGCTTTATATGAAATGAATGGTTTTTGATAAATTATTTCCGCTGCTTAAGTTTGTATCATTATAATGTGTAATGTTTAACTGTTGTGATTAACCAACTGTGAGGTCTCTGGAATCGGGGCCTTATAAGTTGGTATCAGAGCCAAAGTTTAAGAGAATTGGGTTCAGTAAAAATTTTAAAACCTAAACTTAAACTGAAAATGGGACAAATGGAAGGATGTTAGCCCGAGTAGCTACATTCCATCGGGTATGTCTTTTCTTAATGATAACTAGTATTATGTTGCATGCTATTTGATTATGTGCTCTTAGTAGATTTAGATACTGATTAAGTCAGATAGGAAATGTTTGGGGTATGAAGAGTAAGTAAGTGGCTAATCACAACTGGCCACTGTAATTAGAGACTTACTATACTTGACATAAACTAAGGTATTACCTTGAATGACCGCGTTAGTGTTTGAATCTTATAGTGTGTTAGAAGGTGGCTGGCGGTAGATCTTCGAAGCCTCTGGTGGTGGAGGTCACGGTGCTGCTCCGCTACCTAAGAGAGGGAGACCTAGAGTCGAGAAAGTTTTCATGAAGAACTAGAGACCCTCAACTAGAGGGAGGTGACGAGAGCACCAATTCGAGAGCCTCAGTAAAGGAGGCTGTGGTGGAAGAGGTTCACCGGGTCATCCAGACTATACTACCGTCTGTGGTGACAAAAGTGATCAAGGCTGTAAGGGATGGGAAATAAAGAGGAACAGGTCCTCGGGAGGACGAGAACAACCAGAGCCGAAACGGTTCCCTCTGATGATGAGGAGGAGGAAGAAGAGGAGCTTGCGGCGGAGGCGATCCGAGGCTGTAACTAGGGGCGTTTATGAGATGCAAGCCCACTACTTTCGACGGAAATGGCACAATTGCAGCTGCTCACCAGTGGGTGAGGGAAACGGAGGTTGTCCTCGATATCATGAGTGTCGTGAAGACCAGAAGGTGAAATTTGCTACCCACTATTTAGTGGACTCGGCTTTGTGATAGTGGGACACGTTGTCCAACCGGAGGGTAGTAGGGCCATGGGAAAATGAGACGGCCTGAACTGAAGAAGCTAGTGATTGAAGAATTTTTCCCCCACAAGAGATGGATAAGGTATAAAGAGAGTTCCTATAGCTGGAGGCGGGAACGATGACACACCAGCAGTACACTACAAAATTCAATGAGATGCGCGGCTGGTGCCCGATCAAGTGACACCATTATCACGAAGATTAAGAGATACATCCAAAGGAACTTTAAATGATATGTTCTATTTTAAGCTATTCCCATTAATGGTATTTATGAATTGGTTCATGAAAATACTTTAAATAGTTCATTGTACCAAACTAGCACCAAGAAACTCAAATTGGATTTGAGTGATACCTATCTTTGGCATTGTCGCCTTGGTCATATAAACAAGAAACATATACAAACACTTCAAAAGAATGGTCTTTTAAAAAAATGAATATGATTCATTTGATGTATGTGAATCTTGTTTACAAGGAAAATGACTAAGGCACCCTTTAGTGGAACTAACGAAAGGGCAAAAGATTTACTAGGAATCATACATTCGGATGTATGTGGTCCTTTAACCAATGACTGGAATGGTGAAAGATACTTCATTACCTTTACCGACGATTATAGTCGCTATGGGTATGTGTACTTATTAGGCACAAAGATGAAGCTTTTCAAACGTTCAAGATCTTCAAGAATGAAGTAGAAAATCAACTCAACAAGTCGATTAAAGTTCTCCGCACCGATAGAGGAGGTGAATACCTAAGTGATGCTTTTCAAGATCATCTTAGGAGTTCTGGGATTGTCTCACAACTCACTCCACCTGAACACCACAACATAATGGTGTGTCTGGAGGAGGAATCGAACCTTATTGGATATGGTTCGATCTATGATAGCTAGAAGCACATTACCTCTATCATTTTGGTTTTCGCTTTTCTCTCCGCGCCCGTATTCTAATATGGCCCCAACCAAAAAGGTGGAAAGGACACCTTTTGAGATATGGCATGGAAGTTTCCATCCCTATCATACTTAAGGGTCTAGGGTGTGAGGCTTACGTTAAGACTCCCACCCCAAACAAATTAGAAGTCCGATCCACCAAGTGTATCTTTATTGGATCCTAGAGATTCTATGGGATATTATTTCTATGATCCACTAGAACAAAAGGTGTTTGTTGCCAGAAAGGGTGAGTTCTTAGAAGCAAAGTTCCTTATGGAAGGAACTAACAGTAGAACAGTGGATCTTAAGGAGGATCAAGACCCAACCCGATGCACGTCTGGTTGAAACTAGCACTCAACATGAGGATGTTGAGGATGATCAAGCGGTTGATCAATACACACAAAAACGTTCGTAGAAGTGGTTGAAACTAGTAATCCACCTGAACATATGGATTTTTCATGGATGGATGCTTGTGGTAGATTCAGATGAACCAACCACATACCAGGATGCAGTGTCCAATTTGGATTGTGACAATGGCTTGAGGCCATAAACGTTAAGATGCAATCCATGTATGACAATCATGTTTGGGAACTTGTTGTACCACCTCTTAATTCCAAAGTAGTTCGAAGCAAGTGGGTTTTCAAGAAGAAAACCGATATGCATGGAAACTTGATACTTATAAAGCTAGACTTGTAGCAAAGGGTTTCACTCAAACTCAAGGGGTTGACTATGATGAAACTTCTCACCTGTTGTGATACTAAAGTCTATAAGGACATCGTTTGCCATAGCTGCTCATTATGACTATCAGATTTGGCAAATGGATGTCAAAACCGCTTTCATAAATGGATATCTTGAGGAAGATGTCATATGGTTTTGGCCTGAAGGTTTTGTCGATCAAAAAAATCCTAATAAAGTATGAAAGTTAAATAAATCAATCTATGGATTGAAACAAGCATCGAGAAGCTGGAATCATCGTTTTGATGAGGAGGTAAAGAAATTTGGCTTCATAAAAAATGCTGATGAGACTTGGTGTATAAGAAGGCTAGTGGGAGCACATAACTTTCCTAGTATTGTATGTTGATGACATACTACTATTTGGAAATGACATTCCAACCTTGGAAGGTGTAAAACCTGGCTTGGAATTGTTTTTCCGTCAAGGATCTTGGTGAAGCCGCCTATATTCTGGGAATAAAGATCTATAGGGATAGATCAAGGCGGTTGATTGGTTTAATCAAAGTGCATACTTTGATAGATCTTGAAAAGGTTCAAGATGGAGAACTCTAAGAAAGGTACCGTACCTATTCAAAGAGGAACGATATTGAGTACGACTCAATGTCCTAGCTCAATGGATGAGCAAGATAAAATCAAGGCAGTCCCATACGCATCTGCTATTGGATCCATCATGTATGCAATGATATGCACTCGACCGGACCTGTCATGCGCCTTAACCATGACAAGTCGTTACCAGCAAAATCCTGGAAACAGTCATTGGATGGCTGTTAGAACATACTTAAGTACCTAAGGAGGACAAGTGATATGTTCCTAATCTATGGATCTGGTGATGAGGAACTCGTTGTGAAAGGTTACACGGATGCGAGTTTCCAAACCGATTGTGATGATCCTCGGTCAACTCGAGATATATTTTCATTCTGAATGGAGGAGCAGTCTCATGGAAGAGCTCCAAACAGGATGTGGTGGCTCTTCAACTACAGAATCAGAATATGTCGCCGCCTCATTGGCAGCTCAAGAAGCTGCATGGTTGAAGAAATTCATTGCCGATCTAGGGGTTGTCCCTTCCATTCAAGAACCCCTAGAGATCTTTGTGATACGAGGGTGCGATTGCTCAAATCAAGGAACCTCGTGCTCATCAAAAGGAATAGGCACAGTGAGCGGAGATTCAACTACATACGAAGATGAAGTGAAAAGGGCAAGATATTGTATTCGCAAAGTTCACACGGATCAAAACATTGCGGATCCGCCTTCCGAAGCTCCTTGGAAAAGGCAAAGCAGAAGTCAACTTGGCCATGGGACTTGGATATTCTAGTGATTGGGATTTGATATTTAAATTTTGTATTTGGATATGTGGGAATCTTTCTTATTTGTAATAAAATTATTTGGTTATAATGTTTCAATTAATGTTCAATTTAGCATGTTGAATCATGAGTAAATTGTTACTCTAAATGTCGTAGTCGTTCATACTTGTGGGAAACAAGTGTGAGGGTAAGATTATTATTGAACTTGGATGGGTGATATTCATAAGAAGGATATAGACAATGAGGTTGCTACAAGGTTCATAGATATTGGTGGGATACACTAATATTGACTAACCCGCATCTAAATTTTACTACTGGAATCTTATGATTGGTAATAGGTTAAATTTGGAGTAAACCCGCGAATAACATTGGTAATCCTCCGAACCTGAGATACTATTGGGTTTTGATATTCACCAAGTTATTATACCTTGAGCTAATTCTTCAATGTCCTGAAATAGTGGACAGCACATAAGGGTATGTTCAGGTAGGACACGAGGGTTTTGTGAGAAACGTATGTGACAGGATCAGTGATCACAAGTTTGATGTATCAGAATATAAAGCAGCGGAATACAAACACGAATTAGACAAATTGTAGCAAGCAATCGATACTTGTAAGCATTAAGATCGCATACGGTTATAGGGAGAGAATATGAATTTCTGATTTCTAGGAATGTTTATAGATGTAGAATATTTCTAATCGAATCAATCAATCATTCCATTCAATTGCTCATATCGCTCAATGATTACAATAGGTTGTCACTCCTTATATAGAGTGCAACAGTCACTGCTGTTATCACGGAAAGTGACAACTGGCAGATCCAATACAGAATAACTAATTCTTAACAAACTACTGAAATGTTCACAACTACTGAGAACATATCAGCAAGTTAAGTACAAAATATAAAACTACTGAAACTACAACGACTGAAGAACAAGCTCTTCAGTCGTTTTACAAAACTACTGAAACAAAGAAAATAAAACTACTGATATCACAACTACTGAAGAAGTACTCTTCAGCAGTTGTGACAAACTACTGAGGCTTCAGTACTTGATCTTCAGACTTTGACCTTCAGGTGTTTCATCAGCTGATGACTTCAGTAGATATCATCAGCTGATGTCTTCAGTCTTTGTCTTCAGACTTTGTACATCAGTTGTTGATCTTCAGCACTTGTGAACTCTTCAGCTGTTGTACTTCAGTACTTTGGTCTTTCAGCTTCAGCACTTGTGTTCTTCAGCTGTTGTACTTCAGCACTTTGGTTCTTCAGCTGTTAAGGTCTTCAGCACTTGATCTTCAGCTGTTGAAGTCTTCAGCACTTGTCAAACTACTGATGAGGCTTTCAGCAGTTGTTGTGATACCGTGTGGGACTTAGAGGTTTTCTGATCTTGGCTCATTGGTTCTTTTGGTCCAACAAACTCCCCTGAACCAATGCAGCCAAAACCTCTAACTTATTTTATACCCACTTATTGATGGCAAAATGTTGGTCTTTTTCCTTCTTGATCAGTAGAGAAGATGACCCATGTACGCTCCGGCCTGGGAAGAACCTCAAATATTGTTTGGCAGAGTATGAATGGGAACTCTGTTTTGGGGAACTGGACACAGAGTTGTTATCCCATTCATGAGATTCACTTCCCCATAATGAGTCTGTACGACTCTCTTGGGCCTCAAGGAAGGTGATTTGTTCCTCCATGGAGAGCTCTTCAGCACCTCCTTCAAACAAGATTCGGCCCATAATACTCAGACAGGTATTTGGCCTGTTTCCCATTTTTAGCTCCACCGTGTTATTACCTGTAAGCAAACTCATCCGGGTGATTACCTCAGGAACAACTGGAGCTCATTTTCTGACTCCTCAAGCTCTTGTAAACAACCCCTTTTCACTATTTGTTTTCAGCATCTTCTGAGGGGTTAGATTTGCTTTGTGAGCCTTCTTGAAGTCTTCTAGGATTTCCCAGGGTGAAACTACAAAGACCAGAGAGATCACTTCATCTACGATCTTTTTCACCTGGCCAATGTATCTGTGTGGTATATTGTTCTTATGAATTCTGTGAGAGACCCTGGGATCAGGCCCAATCCTCACTCTTCCTTTGATATTGAAAGGTATGCCTGAGAGTGTAAAGTCTGAGGGCATGCTCCTTCATATTGATGATAGAAGATGGCTGCATAAGCTTTGTCAACCATCTTCAGCAATTCTCATCATGCTTTATGAAGCTCTTCTTCTTCTAGCTTCACTTTAACCATTTGCTCTGAGACTTCAGGAGTAAGATGATGGAGTGACTTGTGGCCTTAGGCAACTGAACACAGCTGAGAGCGGCAGCCTGTCTTCATCATCTTCTTCATCTTCTTCTAGCCTCAATATCCTTCTCTCTTCTTCAAGGGTATATCATCGGCTATGGGTTTTGAGGGTAAGGGAGTTGGTTTGGTGGGTTGTGTTTTGGGTGGTTTTGGTGTGGGAATGTTGACAGGTGTGTGCTAGCATCCTTGAGGTGAGGTGGCTTGTGATTGCTTTGCTAGCTCAGTCCTGCTCCCAGCACCCATTCATCAAGAGCTTCAATAACAAGCCCCTTAGTGTATGCTCAGACGAACAGATCTGGTGGTGATTGCCAAATACTGTCCCTGGACCAAGCTTTGATCTCATCATTGATCTTCCAAGATTTTGCAATAAATCTTATCATGATTTCACCTTTCTTTCTAACACTCATAACTTGCCCATCTATTCTGGATTTCTTCAATCTCTAGTCGTCGAATCTCGAGTCAGTTTGTTGGTGTCATGACCTTGCCTGAACAGTGATCAATGATGTTGTCCATGATCTACTGTGTTCGGCATCAGCTCTTTTATCAGTAGCTCCAAGGCTTTATCTTCAGCAATGTGATCATCAGCACCTTTCTTTCGCTTGTAGTGAGCATTGGGTTGCTTTCTTTCCTTTTGGGCTTGCTTGCTTCCTTCTTTTCTCGGATCTTTTCCTCTTCTTTCTTTCACTGCAGTACTCTCCCCCTTTTGGTTGCATTGGAGGAAGGGGTTGGTACCGCAGAAAGAGTCTTGGACAGCAGCATCAACCAAGGGCTGTAATGTTGAGGAAAGCCTCTCATCAAGGGCTTTGATCACTATATCAGTGATTATGGGGGTGATGAGAGGGAGGGAATTTTGGAGGATAGCACCTATTTGCTCAGGAGGGTTCTGTTCCTGAGAAGTAGGGCCTGAAGCAGAGGCAGGTGGTTGATTTTGGGGTGGCTCTGTGTTTGGGAAACCTTCAAGGGAAGGTGCCATCTGTGGGTGTATGATGGTGGCAGATGGACTTGCATCCTGAGACATCTTGGCCAGCAGCTCTTTGAGTCTGCTAACTCATCCTCTAGAATGGTGTTTGAGCAAAAATCATAGAAGAAGCTCAGGTCATCATCAGTTGATACTGAATCACCTGACCTCCTGCTTAGAGCAGGATTTACATGCACTGGGTGTAGACCAGTTGGTGCATGTGCCCCTTGTGCTTGGTACTGGGGACTTCCAGCCTCAGGACAATGTCCATCATCAGCTGTTGCCTCTAGGGAGGTCTTAGCAATGTTACCAGCCTCACTCTGGTCATGTGCTGAGTCAGAGGAGGTGGCAGCCTCACTAGATATTCTAAGCTCCTTGTCTACACCAGGAGATAGAATGGGAAACCCCTGTGCTGTGGGTTCTCAGGTGCACTGTGTTCCTCCCCTCAATTGTAGAGGTATTCCCAGTAATAAGTGGTTTCTGGGGAGGGGGTGAGGAGTGCAATTGAGTCAGCACTTGTGCAACTATTAAAGTTGGGCTGTGAGGGGCGGTTGTTTGGGGGTAAGGGGGTAGAAGCAGTGTGCACCTGGGGTGGATGGTGCTCTTCAATGGCAATCTCCTCAAGTGAGGAAGATCCCAGATAAGTAGGTGCCCTTGGGTTGCTGCAGGCTCCTGTTGAGAGGAAGCCTGAGCGGCTGTGGCTGGAGGAGTCATTGTATCCACTAGGGGTTTGGACTAGTGGATATATCCTGCGTTTGTTGTGCAGGAGCATCCTCAGGGGACTCAATTCCCTGAGTAGCCATTTTGGGTTTCTTTTTGGTGGGTTTGGTGGGGACATTGGATTTGGAGGTGGTGGCTGTGGGTTCCAGCTGCGTGGGTTTTCGCAGCTTGGCAGCCAGTTTGAGTGTCCGGTCAGAGTTGTGCGGGAGTATACTTCTGGCAAAACAGCCGTAGCAGGGACTCCCAAGCCAACAAGTCCCTCAGCATTAAGCTGGTCTAATAATGGCCATTATGAACCGTGGATAGAGTATCCAACGGTTGGCAGTTAGTTTTTGAGCCATATCTTTGAGCTCTGAAAATATTAATTCTGAAAAATTCAGTGGTTGTTGCTCAAGGATAGAATACATTACCTGCTGCCATTTGGTGGACATTTGATCCCAAGACGATGTCTTAGGGGCCAAACATACATTGACCATGTGAAAGATCAGGCGCTCAGCGTCATTAAAGTGTTTCTTCATGATGGTGGTGGCACTGAGATCACCTTGATATCCATGCTGAGCAAATGATAGATCTATGGTGCCCTTCGGATATCCAGCAGGAGAGGTAGCATCACTCAGTTGAAGAATTTTACGGATTGTTGCAGGAGTAATCACTACTTCTTTGTTGTTGACGACTGACCGGAGGGATTGTGTGTTGCTCTCCTCAGTTGTAACAGTTGTTCATCCAAAATTGGTTCAAGGATTCGGCATGTAAAACGGGGTTCAGAAGGAATGCCTTGTTGTATGGGGACTGAACCATAAGATCGATAGCAGTATCGAACTTAGTCCAGATCGGCGATTTGTGAGGTAGGCAACACAGTTGTGTCGCGGTTTAATTTGCATAGACGCCATGGAAGTGTTTGGAGAGGAACGTTAGGTTTGAAGAAGATGAAGCATGGAGAGCTCAGGTTAAGGGTATTTAGGGTACGGGTGATGGAGGAAACGACTGAAGGATGTGGTGTTAGTCATCAGTAGTTTTAAACGACCGTTGACATGGTATTATCCTTTCAGACGTTGAAACAGCTGAAGTCGCGGTGTTAGGCATCAGTAGTTTAGAAAACTACTGAAGACCGTGGTTTTGACTTCAGATGATTGAAACAACTGAGGACATGGTGTTTGTCATCAGTAGTTATGAAACTACTGAAGACAGTGGTTTTGTCATCAGCTGTTGTAAACAACTGAAGACTTGGTATTGGTCATCAGTAGTTATAAAACTGCTGAAGACGTGGTTTGTTTTCAGTCAGTTTAAAATGAAACAGCAGTGGTACAAACGACTGAAGAGAAAGTTCTCTTCAGCTGTTTTCGTCAATTCTTAGCTTTTCAGCTGTTTCAAACTGTCCTCAACACATTCATCAGTCTTTATGGCTGATTTCAGTTGTTTCATAGGACATCAGTACTTATCTGTTTTTACTTATTTACTGTGCAGTAGTTATGACTGCATCAGTAGTTGTAACTACTTCAGTAGTTTAGAGCAGATGAAGTACTTCAGTACTTGTGAGAACTTTTAGCCTTCAGTAGTTATAAAAACTACTGAGGTTAAAAGAGCTCATCAGTACTTATATGTGACAGGCACTCATGATCATCAATATGAATATGAGAGCATCAGTAGTTGTCACCTATTCTAGCTGCAGCATACCAAGCCTTAACACCAGGTTTTGGAAAGTTGAACTATCCAAAGGCTTAGTAAAAATGTCTGCAAGCTCATCAGCACTAGGCACAAACTTAGGATCAATCAGACCTTTTTCAAAACAATCTCTTATAAAATGATGTCTGATCTCTATATGTTTGGTCCTAGAGTGCTGGACTGGATTTTTGACAATGCAAAGAGCTGAAGCACTATCCATTAACAATGGAGTCTTAGTCTCTGTAATGCCATAATCCAAAAGTTGGTTTTGAAGCCAGAGTACCTGAGATGTACAGCTTGCAGCAGCAATGTACTCTGCTTCCGCAGGGATGTAGCAACTGAGGTCTGTTTCTTGCTCTGCCAAGAAATCAAGCAGTTGCCTAGGAATTGACATCCACCAGAAGTTGATTTCCTGGTCAACTTACACCCTGCATAGTCACTGTCAGAAAAAGCAACTAATTTACCAGAATGTCTGGTAGAATACCATAAACCTAGAGATGGAGTGCCTTGCAGATATCTAAAGATCCTCTTGACTGCAATCAGATGAGACTCTTTAGGTGCAGCCTGAAATCTAGCACAAACACATGTAGCAAACATAATATCTGGTCTAGAAGCTGTTAAATACATCAAGGACCCAATCATACATCTGTAAAGTGTTTCATCAACCACTTTACCTTTCTGATCTGAGTCCAGTTGTGTGGTGCTGCTCATGGGAGTAGAACAGGGCTTACAGTTTTGTAAATCAAACTTTTGCAAAAGCAAAAGATCTTTTGTATATTTGGATTGATGAATAAAAATTCCATCAGCCTTTTGTTTGATTTGCAACCCCAGAAAGAACTGTAATTCTCCCATGGCACTCATTTCAAACTTCTGTTGCATCAACTTTGTAAAGGCATCACACAACTTTGGATCAGAGGATGCAAAAATGATATCATCTACATAAATTTGAACAAGTAGATTATGCTGCCCAGCTTTCTTAATAAATAAAGTCTTGTCTATGGAGCCTCTAGTGAAATTGTTTTCCAGAAGAAAGTTTGATAATGTCTCATACCAGGCTCTGGGAGCTTGTTTTAACCCATAAAGAGCTTTATCAAGCTTATACACCCAATTAGGATGTTTATTGTCCTCAAAGCCTGGAGGTTGACATACATAAACCTCTTCTTTAACTTTTCCATACAAAAATGCACTTTTGACATCCATTTGAAAGACTTTAAGTTTTTGATAAGCAGCATAAGCTAAAAACAATCGAATTGCTTCCAGTCTGGCTACAGGGGCAAAGGTTTCATCATAATCAATACCTTCTTCTTGTGCAAACCCTGAACAACCAGTCTGGCCTTGTTCTTAACAATAAGCCCATTTTCATCAGTTTTGTTCCTAAACACCCATTTAGTGCCTATTGCACACTTACCTGGAGGTAGAGGAACCAGTTCCCACACTTGCTGTTTCTTGAACTGAAGAAGCTCAAGCTGCATGGCATCAACCCATCCATTGTCCTTTAAAGCAATGTGATAATTCTTTGGCTCTTGCTGACTGATGAAGAGAGCATAGAAGCAGAAATTTGACAATTGACTTTTGTGATACTCCAGCAGTGATATCACCAATGATTTGAGACATGGGTGATTCTTCAGATCTTGATACACAATGAGATCTGTGCAAGTGTTTGTAGCCGGTTCAGCAGCAACAGATGGTGATGGTGAATCATTTCCTTGAAACCAATCAGTGGATGGTAATTCAAAGGAAGTTGAATTCGAAGAAATCTCATCAGCATTTGTTGTGGATGGTGCTACTGGCGCTACAGGAACATCAGGTCTAGTTGAATCAGGCAGCTGATCACTAAACCTGAAGAGGTGAGTACTGCAATCATCATCATCATCAGCAGTACCACCAGGTGGTGAACTGTTGACAGGAGCAACAGCAGGAGTTTGATAAGGAACATATTGCAGTATGTCCAAATCAAATAACTCCACAGGACTTTGTGGAATCTTGTCCTTTGGAGATTCATTAAACTTAACATGTAGAGTTTCTTCAACCATCTTTGTTCTGCAGTTGAAGACTCTGTATGCCTTGCAAGTAGATGAATAACCAACAAAGTATCCTGCATCCACCTTAGGATCAAATTTGTGGAGTTGATCCTTTGTGTTGAGAATAAAACAGGGACACCCAAATGCTTTGAAAAATGAAATCAGAGGAGCCAAATGATGGAGAACTTCATATGGAGTCTTCATCAACCTCTGATTTACTAAAACTCTATTTTGCACATAACAAGCTGTGTTGACAGCTTCGGCCCAAAAGGTCAATGGCAAACCTGAGTCAGCCAGCATGGACCTTGCAGCTTCAATGAGGGTCCTGTTCTTTCTCTCCACTACTCCATTTTGTTCGGAGTCCTTGGAATGCTGAACTGCCTTTTGATTCCCTTTGAGAGATAGAAGTCATCAAGTGTATGATTTCTGAACTCAGTTCCATTATCACTCCTAATACACTTGACTGGAAGGGAATACTGCTTCTCAATGTACAGCACAAAGTGGATAATCTTCTGAGCAGCCTCATCCTTTGAATGTAGAAAGAAAGTCCATACAAATCTGGAGTAATCATCCACAATTACCAGACAGTATTTCTTCTTTGCCATGCTCATTACTCTCACAGGACCAAATAGATCCATATGCAGTAATTGCAAGCAGGCAGTGGACTTGGACACTTCAATAGGAGGAAATGAGACTTGTGCTGTTTTCCTTTTAAACAAGCAGTGCAAGTTTCATCACAGTGGAACTCCTTTATTGGTAAGCCTCTGACTAAACTATTGTGGCTAAGCTGATTCATGTTTTTGAGATTAACATGACCAAGCCTCCTGTGCCATAGTTTAGATTCTTGAAAAGAGGCTTTGGAAAATAGGCAAGGATTGCCTTTGAGATCTATCTTCTTAGAGAGATCTAAGGCATACACTCTTCCTGTCCTGTTGGCTTTCAGGAGAGTGTGATCATCCAACACCTTGTCAATCAAGGGCAAAACTTTGGATGACAGAATCCTACAGTTTTGACTTGTGAAAAGGGCAACATGGCCTTTATCACACATTTGACTGACACTCAAGAGGTTGTACTTGAGTTTCCACATGATTAACATCATCAAATTTGATTTCTCCATTGGAGACAAAGCCCTTACCGATGATGTAACCCCTAGCATCATTGCCAAAAGAGACAAATCCCTTCTTTCCTTGAGAGTAGTCATGAAGAAGAGAGATGTTCCCAGTCATGTGCAGATCCCCCACTGTCTACATACCAGATGCTATTTTGGCATGTTGAAGAAACCTGCAATAATAAACAATCAGTTAGTTTTAGAGACCCAACCTTTTTGGTTTTGGGCCTGGTCTCATCAATAGATGGTAAACTAGCATGTTTATTTGTAACAACAGCCTGAGAGGAAGAAGATGGTGCAGAAGAGGAGTCCTTGGCTTAGACCTCCTTTTCTGTGGTTTCAACATAGGAGAATCTAGTTGGTTAACTCTACCCAACAGATGTTGTACCATCATCACCAGCTGTGTCTGATTTTGTGATAAAGCTTTCAGCTCATCAGACACATTGCTAGTGGAGTTAGATAAGGTCCTATGTTGCACCTTCTTCTTTTGAGCACCCTCAGCTGTCACTGTTTAACTCCTTCCTTTTTGATTGCTTTAAGGACTTAAGGGTTACAGGATTTGATGTTGCTGATACAAATGTGGTCTCAAACTCAGTTTTCATTTTACCATTTTCTCATTAATTTCTTCCTTTTGTTTGAGTTTGGAACCTCTTTTGTACCAACAATCATCTGTAAGATGATTGAACAAACCACATACTTCACATGGTTTCTTCTTCATCTTAGGTTGATCAGAATGAAGACTTGTTCTTCAATGCTTTGGAAGCATTGGTTGCTTTTTGACAGCATCTTTAGTAGTCTTCAAACTCTTTCTACTGCCAGTTTCTTCTCTTCAGTACTGACAGCAGTTGAAGTTTGAACTTCAGGAGTTGAATCCTGCTCTCCAGTCCTTTCAGGACCTTCAGGATTGACTCCTGAGTTGATCAACTTATTGATCATGTGAATGTCAGCATTTGGACCATCAACATCAGCTGATAGGTTCAAAGAGGACTTGATACTGACTGCTACTTCTGATTGTGCTGTATCAGAAGGTAGATCACATGACTTGATGGATTGGTTATCACTCTCACCATCAGATTCTACTCTGCTCTTGGGGTAAAATCTGTAGGTGGAGCAGTGTGATTGTAACCAATTCCAAACTTCACATTTGAAGCAGATTGCTTACTAAGAAGCATTTCAAAACCTTTGCATGATTGTACCCATCTATCACACTCGACCTGGGTAACTGCAAGGGTTTCTTTGAGATCTTTGTACTTCTCTAGAAGTACATCTTCTCTAGCCTTATCATCAAATTTTGCAATTCAGTTTATAAACTCATCATTTTTATCTTTGAGCACAAACTCAAACTCAGCTTTGTTTTTGGAAATTATTGTTCTAGCTCAATGTTCTTATTAATTAAGCTACATTTGCTTCTCTAATGGAAGCAAATGCTGCTATGCATTGTTCAGAACATAATTGGCTTTTGCCTCAGAGGATACCTGTGATACCTGAGGTGTAGAGGCATTGGAAGATGAAGTATCAGCAGACTCCAAAGCCATAAGAGCTAGATTCCCAAAGGGACTGTCACCACCATGTTGACCAGCACCTGAGAACAGTTGATCATGACCAGACAAGTCATCTGGTAAACTGCTCCAGTCAACAACTCCTGGGGTGAAGAAGCTGTGTTGTTGAGATGAAGGTTGTTGATGAGATAGGGAAGGCTGAGGTTCTGGTAATGCATGAGGTTGTGGTGTCATAGGAACTTGAACTTGACTTGACTGTGGCATGTAATAACAAGGGTACTGATAAGGCATTTGACCCTGAGGAACAAAATATGCCGGAGATTGTTGTTGAGGATGATGACTAGATGTGACAGGATGTTGCCCTCTGTTTTGTTGACTGTTGCCAGGAAAAGTCACAAAGGGTGCAGTAGAGTTTGATCCAGTTGATCTACACTCTCTTGCAAAGTGTCCAAGCCGTTGGCATTTGTGACACCTCAACTTGCTCTTGTCAAAACCAACTTTGGTTTTGCCAGAGAGTCCTGGGAATTTTCTTCCAGTTCTTTTGTAGAACTTCTGAGATCTGATATTTATCAAGGCCATTTGGCTCAAAATATCCATCTCTTCTAAGTCATCATCAGCAATCCCTTGAGATCATCCATAATGAAACATAAATTGTCATTATTACCTCCAGTAAACTGACCATCAACACTTACAAATGCAGAATTAGAAGTGCTCGAAGAGAAATTAATATGCTCATCATACTGGCATTCAGATGCAGCATATTCTGACTCATGACCCACCAAGGCAGTGTTGCCTTGTATAAAGTCTTCAGTGAGCTTTCCAGATGAAGACAGCTTTCTCTTCTGTTCTATCTCTCTCTCAAAGTGAGCAATTTCCATGGAGTTGGGTGAGAGATAGTTTGTCCAAACTTGCACTGGAGCGTAGGACAATAGTATATGTGTCCCATCTCTCAGGCAGTGATCTGAGAAATCTGTTATTCATCTGAATATTGGTGTATTCAAGTTTGACCATTTTTAGTTCAGAGATCAAACAAGAAAACCGCTCATATTGTTGAGTCAGTGTCTCACCCTTTCTATGAGAGAATGTCTCATATGTTGGGCAAGAATTTCTCTATTATTTGCCAAGACCTCATCTGTTCCTCCAAATTGTTCTTTCAAAGCAATCCAGAGGTCATGGGCAGTTTCATGATGCATTAGCCCAGAATAGATTTCATTGGGCAAAGCCATGGCCAGAATTCCATGGGCTTTTGCATCAATCTCAAGCAACCTTTTATCCTCATCTGAGTATTGCTCCCTCCTCTTCGGAACCATTTGATTGGTTTCCGGGTTATTCACCATAGGCTTGTGTGGACCATGTACCACTGATGTCCAACACCCTGCGCTGTTAACAGACAGGTGATGGAGCATACGTCTTTGCCATATGTTATACTCATTCCTAACCAGCATAGGAGGCTTGGTTGAGGAACCAGTATTGTGAGGATCATTGGAGGGAGTGGTCATTTTCAGTTCAAAAAACAGTTTAGTTCAAGTTTAAAAAAAGTTTTAGACAAACCACAACAAACTCAATGAGAACCAAGAAAAGATCTCAGGATGAATGAGCAGAAATACAGAAAAATTCAATCTCTATAACCGTTTCTTCAAAAAAAAAAAAAACAAAAGCTAATTCAATCAAACTTGGATCTTGAATAGCAGTTTCAATGATCAATTATTAGATCGATCAATGATTAACCTGCTCTGATACCATTTGACAGGATCAGTGATCACAAGTTTGATGTATCAGAATATAAAGCAGCGGAATACAAACACGAATTAGACAAATTGTAGCAAGCAATCGATATTGTAAGCGTTAAGATCGCATACGGTTATAGGGAGAGAATATGATTTCTGATTTCTAGGAATGTTTATAGATGTAGAATATTTCTAATCGAATCAATCAATCATTCCATTCAATTGCTCATATCGCCATGATTACAATAGGTTGTCACTCCTTATATAGAGTGCAACAGTCACTGCTGTTATCACGGAAAGTGACAACTGGCAGATCCAATACAGAAATAACTAATTCTTAACAAACTACTGAAATGTTCACAACTACTGAGAACATATCAGCAAGTTAAGTACAAAATATAAAACTACTGAAACTACAACGACTGAAGAACAAGCTCTTCAGTCGTTTTACAAAACTACTGAAACAAAGAAAATAAAACTACTGATATCACAACTACTGAAGAAGTACTCTTCAGCAGTTGTGACAAACTACTGAGGCTTCAGTACTTGATCTTCAGACTTTGACCTTCAGGCGTTTCATCAGCTGATGACTTCAGTAGATATCATCAGCTGATGTCTTCAGTCTTGTCTTCAGACTTTGTACATCAGTTGTTGATCTTCAGCACTTGTGAACTCTTCAGTTTGTTTCAGTACTTTGGTCTTTCAGCTTCAGCACTTGTGTTCTTCAGTGTTGTACTTCAGCACTTTGGTTCTTCAGCAGTTAAGGTCTTCAGCACTTGATCTTCAGCTGTTGAAGTCTTCAGCACTTGTCAAACTACTGATGAGGCTTTCAGCAGTTGTTGTGATACCGTGTGGGACTTAGAGGTTTTCTGATCTTGGCTCATTGGTTCTTTTGGTCCAACAGTATGTAGTCAAGATGGAAGTTGTTCCTCTTATTCGCTGAAGGTAAGATTGTCTAAGGCCTGATAAAGTTAAATCAACAAGGAAGGATCACTCTGTGATCTGGATTTAACATGACTGCGTACTAAGGAAGTAAAAACGGTTTAGGCGGTATTTTACTGCTTGCATCAAATTCTTCTATGAATCTTGGGCAAATGGAGATTGTTGGATCTTATATGCCCAAGACCAAATACAAGATTATGTAGGTAGTACATTATATCCAAGTCGGGTTAGACCAATAACAAGTTAACAAACAGCAATTGATATTTAATTGTGATGAGATTAAAACAAGTTTAAATATTGACACCAATTTAGGAAATGGGTTTTCTTAAAACATTGCATTTGGAATAAAAACAAAAATATGGATAATTTGTTACTGGAGAAATCATTGTCAGATTTTTCTGTTAGTTGAATAATAAACAAATTGATAGGCTATTAGTATCTAATCACATTAAAAGGGGTTTTGATTGTATAAAAAAAAACTAATGGGACTAAGAGAGTGGGAAAAGATAAAAATTTAAATTGGGGGAAACCAATTTTAAAGGGGGACTTTCGGCCGCCCCTTGTGTGGTCTTTGATGCATTTTGTCTTGGTAAACTAACAGGACTTTAGTGACTTGAACACTCCAGTTGGCTGAGCAAACTTTCTATTTACATTTCACTGCAAAAAACTCTCTCTACTTGGCTGGCAAAAATTCGAAATCTTGAAGCAATAGAGGCTGAAATTTCGTTTTTGAAAGAGCAAGAAGAAGGGTTTCTTTGGTGTTGCTCTCCTCAAAAGCTGGGTGTTTTGGAAGGACTTGTGGGCATACAAGTTGAGAGGACCTCCTTGGTGCCTGGTCTTCTTCTGATCAAATCATCCTCTACATCGATATATTTGCTGCTGAAGGTTAGAATATGGCAGCTTGTTTATGATTTCAATTTGCTTGGTTTTGTGTTCATAGCTGCTTCTATTCACATATTAAGATCCTTTGATTTTGGGTTTCTTTAACTTTTATATGGTCACCTAAGAACATATTTTTCAGCTTACAAGTAAGTTTATAAAGTTTTTATTCGCTGCATTTTCAGAAAGTTTAACGGGTTAAACTATGTTTTGTGTTCTTGCAAACCATCATACCCATATGTATGCGCATCATGTGGTTGTGATTCTTGAATGCTTATAGATTGTCATGTTTAGAATAGCCATATTAAGCTTAGAGCAGATGGGTTGATGATTGGGTTTGAAAACATACTGGATACATGTTACACAGAAGGTCCATGCGCCTAGATAACGCTCATGCACCTGAAAATACCTTAGAAGATTTACATGTAATCCATGTGCCTAATCAGTAGCCCATGCGCCTACGATTGCCTTAGAAATGTTTAAGTATAGCCCATGCGCTTGAGAAGTGGTCAATGCGCCTAGAAATGTTAGTCGGATGACTAAGTATAGGGCATGTGCCCCAATAGTGTCCATGCGCCTAAGTGCCCATGTGTCCGCATAAACCATGTGCCTAAGTGTTCATACGCACCAATTGTGCCCATGCGCCTGAATAGTTCATGCGCCTAAAGTGATAATGATTAAGTGTTGGTTGATGCGCCTATATAGTGATGAAATGCCAGAACAGGGCCCATGCGCCCAGATAGTTCCCATGCGCCCAGATAGTTCCCATGCGCCCTAAGCACTTAGAAATTTTTACAGAATTTCTAGAGAGTCTGTGCTTTAGGGTTTTGACCAAGGTTGACAAGGGCTTATTAATGATGATGTTTCATGCATGATATGGTTACTTATGATTGTTCATTATTATTATTATTGCTATTATTATTATTACTTATAGTATGTGATTTTACGTGGTACGTTATTATCGTAACGTAAGTATACCATAATAATAAAGTGAAAGAGCAATAAAAGAAAAGAAGAGGAACATTAATAAAATGTTAACAAGTCTTGCAAGCTTATAGGAGGGACGGACCGTGTTGTCGTTAGCTCAAATGTGCTGCGGGTTAGCTACCCTATTATGCACACAGGGCCAATCAATTAAGATTGGCAGGACCCTTGTAGCGTATCCTGGGTGATTGGGTTGGTCTTGTACACAGTACATACAGACAGTGAAAGATAAAAATAAAAGTTTACAGAAAATACTAGGCATACAGTAAGAGAACGAATAGTATACGTTCATATAGTTAATGCGTGCTCGCATATATAGTACAGAGTTCTTTTTTTCAGAAAAGAGTATTTTATATACAACATATAGAAAGTATATTATTATTATAAAACTAGAGCTCACTCAGCAACGCTAACTTTTATACATTTTCAGTTGGCAGGTAATTATTGCTAAGGATGGTACGAGGGTGAAGCTACTCGACAAGGAAGGACTGACATCCATTCGTATTTATGTTGTTGTTGTTTTGTAATGCAGTAAAAGAATTTTTTGTAAACTGTTAACGATGATTGTTGCTTAACAACAATGCTTTATATGAAACGAATGTTTTTGATAAATTATTTCCGCTGCTTAAGTTTGTATAATTATAATGTGTAATGTTTTACTGTTGTGATTAACAACTGTGAGGTCTCTGGAATAGGGCCTTATAAGTGGTATCAGAGCCAAAGTTAAGAGAATTGGGTTAAGTAAAAATTTTAAAACCTAAACTTAAACTGAAATGGGACAAATGGAAGGATGTTAGCCGGAGTAGCTACATTCCATTGGGTATGTCTTTTCTTAATGATAACCAGTATATGTGCGCATGCTATTTGATTATGTGCTCTTAGTAGATTTAGATACTGATTAAGTCAGGATAGGAAATGGTTGGGGTATGAAGAGTAAAGTAAGTGGCTAATCACAACTGGCCACTGTAATTAGAGACTTACTATACTTGACATAAACTAAGGTATTACCTTGAATGACCGCGTTAGTGTTTGAATCTTATAGTGTGTTAGAAGATGGCTGGCGGTAGATCTTCGAAAGCCTTTGGTGGTGGAGGTCACGGTGCTGCTCCGCGACTAAGAGAGGGAGACCTAGAGTCGAGAAAGTGGTTCATGAAGAACTAGAGACCCCTCATCTAGAGGGAGGTAACGAGAGTGCCAATTCAAGAGCCTCAGTAAAGGAGGCTGTGGTGTGAAGAGATTCACCGGGTCATCAAGACTATACTACCGTCTGTGGTGACGAAAGTGATCAAGGCTGTAATGGATGGGGAAATAAAGAAGAGGAACAGGTCCTCGGGAGGACGAGAACACCAGAGCCGAAAACGGTTCCCTCTGATCATGAGGAGGAGGAAGAAGAGGAGCCTGCGCCGGAGGCGATCGAGGCTGTAACTATGGGGCGTTTATGAGATGCAAGCCCCCTACTTTCGACGGAAATGGCACAACTGTAGTGCTCACCAGTGGGTGAGGGAAATGGAGGTTGTCCTCGATATCAGTGAGTATCGTGAAGACCAGAAGGTGAAATTTGTACCCACTATTTAGTGGACTCGGCTTTGTGTTAGTGGGACAACGTTGTCCAAGCCGAGGGTAGTAGGGCCATGGGGAAAATGAGATGGCCTGAACTGAAGAAGCTAGTGATTGAAGAATTTTGCCCCACAGAGAGATGGATAAGGTATAAAGAGAGTTCCTGTAGCTGGAGGCAGGAACGATGACACACAAGCAGTACACTACAAAATTCAATGAGATGGCGCGGCTGGTGCCCGATCAAGTGACACCACTATCACGAAAGATTAGAGATACATCCAAGGGCGCCAGCAGATATCCGTAGGCATATGATCGTTGCCGGCCGAGCACTATTAGGTCGGCGGTTGATTTGGTGTAGATAGATTATCTGTGAGCGCGAGGTCGTGGTGGCTGAGGTGAAGAAAAAACAGTGGGATGGAGGAACTGGAATGGGAAAAGGTTTGGACGTGGTGGAGCCGCTCGAAATAATAAGGTGGTGAAGGTGGGTGACCGACGTGTGGTCACAGCTGGTGCAGGGAGGAAGAAATGTGGCAAATGTGGAAGGGAGCATACTGGGGAATGTAGGATGGGGATGAACATATGCTTCATGTGTGGTCAGCCTGGCCATATCGCCGGAGACTGTAAGAAGCCGGGGGCGGAGAGTTCGGAAGAGGGGAATATGAAGCGGAGGAAGGAGGGCAGATGGCAAGTGTTAGAGCGTACACTACGACCCGGAGGAAGCCAGAGCTGATCCTGATGTTGTGTCAGGTATGTTTCCAATAAACCAAATTTACGCCTCTGTATTATTTGATTCTGGTGCTAGTAGGAGTTTTATTTCCACTGCGTTCTGTGCTAAGTTTCCTGTTAATAGTAGAAAGTCGGGTGCACCCATTCGATGTAGAAACTGCTATTGGTAAGTCCACTAGAATTACTAATGTAATAGAGGACTGTGCCATAGAACTAGAAGGTCATAGGTTTGCTGCTAGGTACACGTGATACCCTAGGTGGATTTGATGTAGTACTAGGGATGGACTGATTAGCAACTATGAAGCAAACATCGTGTGCCGCAAGAAGATGATTGATTGACAATGCCTAACGGGCATAAAGTGACGGATTATGGTGATCGCGTCATGATGATCCCGAAGGTGATTTCGATGGCGGGTGGCGGGAAAGTGCATGAGGCGTGGATGTAGTGCCTACTTGGCCTACGTAAAGGATGTGGGACACGCCAACTCCACAACTATCTGATTTACCAGTTGTGTGTGACTTTCCGGATGTGTTTCCAGAAGATTTGCCCGGCGTTCCACCAGATTGCGAGATTGAGTTCCAATTCGATTTGATGCCCGGTGCTCAACCCGTTGCCAAAGCACCGTATCGGCTAGCTCCCACGGAAATGAAAGAAGTAATGGAGCAGTTGCAAGAGCTGCTTGATAAGGGGTTCATTAAACTGAGTATCTCTCCTTGGGGTGCTCCGGTCCTGTTTGTGAAGAAGAAAAGATGGTAGTATGAGGATGTGCATTGACTACCGAGAGCTGAACAAGTTGACGGTGAAGAACCGATACCCCCTACCAAGAATAGATGATCTGTTTGACTAGCTCCAAGGTGCCAGTTGGTTTCAAGGAAGAGATTCCATCTGCTTACCATCAGCTGAAGGTGAAGGAGCAGGATATCCCTAAAACAGCTTTTCGCATGCGCTACGGTCACTATGAGTTCCTCACTATGTCGTTTGGTTTGACCAATGCGCCAGCTGCTTTTATGGATTTGATGAACTGAGTGTGTCGGCCAATATTGGATACATCAGTGATTGTGTTAATTGATGATATCCTGATCTACTCGAAGAGCGAAGAAAAGCATGCCGGTCACATTCGGGAGGGTAGAGACCTTAAGAAGGGAGAAGTTGTATGCCAAATTCTCCAAGTGCGTGTTCTGGTTACACAAAGTTCAATTCTTAGGTCACGTGATAAATCCCGAGGGGATTATGGTAGAGTCGGCTAAGGTGGAGGCTGTGATGCAATGGAAGTCTCCAACGACGCCATCCGAGATTCGTAGTTTCTTAGGGTTGGCGAGATATTACGAAGGTTTATTCAGGACTTCTCTAAGATAGCCTCCCCATTGACTAAGTTGACTCGTATGGATGTAAAGTTTATATGCGGTCAAGCCCAAGAACAGGCATTCGAGGAGTTAAAGGTGAGGTTGACTCAAGCTCCTGTCTTGTCATTACCCGAAGGAAGCGAGGATCTGGTGGTATATTCAGATGCTTCTTACTCAGGGTTGGGGTGTGTATTAATGCAGAGAGGGAAGGTTATAGCCTATGCATCCCGACAGTTGAAGGTTCATGAGGTCAATTATCTCGCTCATGACTTGGAGCTAGCAGCAATGGTCTTTGCACTAATGATTTGGAGGCACTATCTGTACGGGACGAAGTGCACCATTTTCACTAACCATAAGAGCTTGAAGTACTTCTTCGAGCAAAAAGATCTGAACATAAGGCAGAGAAGATGGTTGGAGCTCATAAAAGATTATGATTGTGAGATCCATTACCATCCGGCATAGCCAATGCGGTGGCTGATGCTCTTAGCCGGAAGGAGGTGCCCGAGTTGATTCGGGTGAAAGCATACCAACTTATCATGACCTGTGATGTAATGAAGCAAGTCAAGGAGTTTCAAGATGAGGCATTAAAAGAAGAACACCTAAACTCTGAAAGAATGAAAGGTCTGGTTGGGGAATTGGGTGAAAACACACTTGGTGTTAAAACTCGATTTGGACGGGTGTGGATTCCTCGTTTCGAGGATCTACGTGTGAGGATTTTGGATGAAGCTCACAACACTTGATACTCCATTCATCCTGGTGCCACAAAGATGTATCAAGATATGAAGAAAGATTATTGGTGGCCGGGTATGAAGCGTGACGTGGTGGAGTATGTGAGTAAGTGCCTTACTTGTTTGCAAGTGAATGCGGAACACCAGAAGCCGTATGGGAAGATCTAACCTTTGGATATACCAGAATGGAAGTGGGAGCACATCACCATGGATTTCATTACGAAGCTGCCACGTACTCCGAAAGGGTACGATACCATATGGGTGATTGTTTACCATTTTACGAAGAGTGCCCACTTCCTACCGATCCGCAAGACATATTCATCTGAGAGGTTGGTTGACCTATTCATCAAGGAGATTGTAACTCGTCATGGTGTGCCGGTGTCCATTGTGTCTGATTGTGACACCCGTTTACATCTAAATTCTGGAAGAAATTCCATGACGCTATGGGACGAGGTTACATATTAGCACGGCTTATCATCCCCAAACTGATGGTCAGTCACAAAGGACCATTCAGACACTGGAAGACATGCTTCGGGCATGTGTGATTGATTTTGGGGGAAGTTGGGATGACCACTTACCGTTAGCTGAATTCTCGTACAACAATAGCTATCATGCCAACATTGGTATGCTACCATACGAGATGCTATAAGGTAGGAGATGCAGAAGACCTGTTTCTTGGGGTGACATTGGTCAGAAATAGTTGGGAAGCGTCGAGGTAATCGAGGCTATGACTGAGAAGCTTGAGAGGATCAAAGCCTTCATGAAGGCAGCCAAAGATAGACAGAATTCGTATGCCGATAGACGACGTAGACCAATTGAGTTCCAGGTGGGTGAATGGGTTATGTTGAAGGTCTCACCTTGGAAGGGTATTATCTGATTTAGGAAGCGGGGCAAGTTGAGCCCAAGATATATAGGCCCTTTCCGAATCATTGCTCGAGTAGGAGAGGTGGCCTATAGGTTGGAATTACAGGATGAGTTAAGTGGGATTCACCCAACATTCCATGTGTCTCATCTGAGAAAGTGTATAGCCGATGAAGACATGATTGTTCCACTAGAGGATATCGAACTAGACCAAAGGCTCAATTATGTGGAGCAACCTGTGGCATTCATCGACCATAAAGAGAAGAGGCTGAGAAATAAAGTGGTTTCTCTTGTGCATGTACAGTGGAAGCACAAGAAGGGATCTGAATCTACATGGGAGATGGAGGAGGAAATGAGACAACATTACCCTCGTCTGTTTGAGGAATAGCAAGTTTCGGGACGAAACCAATATATGGGGGTGGACTTGTAACACCGGATATTTCTTAATAAGAAAAGAAAGAAAAATATATGAATAGTAAAAGAAAGAAAAAAGCAATAACACCCAAGCAGATGGATTAAAAAGTGTAAAAAGGACAAAACTTTGAAAAAGTTGGTGTAAAGGTGGGCATGGCCACCCACCCTTTTTCACATCACTCTGATTCGGACTTTAGAGAGAGAAAGACAAAAGGAGAGTAGAAACTCTTGGTTTGAAGAAGAAGACGAATAAGAAGAAGGAATCGAATTCAAGGTAAGAATTCGTGGTTTTTAAGTGTTTATGACGGGTTTTATCCCGGTTATATGCATATGTGTTGGACCAAAAGAACCAATGAGCCTGATCAGAGAAACCTCTAAGTCCCACAGGACATCACAACAGCTGAAGAAGACCTGATCAGCTGTTCTACAAAGTCTGAAGAATACAACTGCTGAAGTACTTCTGAAGTACTCAAGACAAAGACTGAGACAACAGCTGAAGATCTAAAGTCTGAAGACTTCAACAAGTACTGAAGACAAAGACTGAAGATCAACAGCTGAAAGACAAAGTCTGATGTTCAAGTACTGAAGACATCAGCTGATGCTAACAACTGATGACAACAGCTGAAGAGGGCTCTTCAGTTGTTGTGATGGTTTTTCTTCATCAGTAGTTTTCTTTTCCTTTCAGTAGTTTGTTAACTTTTCCGTAGTTTTGTTTCCTTTTCAGTACTTGTAAACAACTGAAGAGGTTGTTCTTCAGTTGTTGTAGTATCAGTAGTTTTATGTTTTTCAGTAGTTGTAATAAGATGTTTAACACTTAGGAACATTTGTAAGAAGATGTCAGTTGTTGACATCTTCAGTAGTTGTTAAACATCAGTAGTTATAAAACGGTTACATGTCACTTTCAAGTGACATCAGCCTACGTCATTCTTTCCTTTATAAGGAAGGAAGACTCACCTGTAATCGTGCCATTGAGGCCGAAAATCTTAATGCAATATTCCTTTTGTCAGATATTTCTCTCTCTATAACAAAATTCTTTTATCGTTTTATATCGAATGTTCTTGATTGAATTTGTCTAATTCTGAGCTATTCCACTGCTATATCTGTTCAATGATTAAACCAAGAGGTGAGATCCTAACAAATGGTATCAGAGCAGGTTAATCATTGATCGATCTAACAATTGATCATTGAAACTGTTCAATCGCTCTAAGTTTAATCGAATTAGCAAATTCGCAAGGATCTGTTATAGAGATTGAGAGTGTATCGCTTATGGCCGTTTTATTTGATTTTCTGTGTGGTTCTGAGCTAAATTTATTGTGATTTTACTTGAATCTGTCTGATTTTCCACAATGACTACTTCTTCGAATGATCCTTTCAATACTGGATCCTCTACCAAGCCTCCGATCTTGGTGAGGAATGAGTATACATTTGGCAAAGAAGATTGCTCCATCACCTGTCTGTCAATAGCTCAGGTTGTTGGACATCTGTGGTATATGACCACATAAGCCAATGGTGAATGATCCGGAAACAAACCAGTTGGTTCCAAAGAAGAAGGAGCAATACTCCGATGAGGACAAAAGTTGTTTGAAATCGATGCAAAAGCCCATGGAATTTTGGCTATGGCTATTCCTAATGAGATTTACTCTGGGCTTCTGCATTGTGAGTCTGCTCATGACCTCTGGAAAGCCATCAAAGAACAATTTGGTGTACTGATGAGGTTTTAGCAACAACAGGGAATCCTCGCCCAACAATATGAGACCTTCTCTCATAGAAAGGGGAGACTCTGACTCAACAATTTTGAGCGGTTTTCATGTTTAATCTCTGAATGAAAATGGTTAAACATGAATATACCAGAGTCAGATGAACCATAGATTCCTAAGATCACTGCCTGAGAGATGGAACACATATACCATTGTTCTACTACGCTCAATGCTGATGTTGATCGCCTATCTCTCACCCAACTTCATGGGAAACTGCTTACATTCGAGAGAGATAGAGCAGAAAAGGAAATTAGCTTCATCTGGCAAGCTTACTGAGGATTTTGTCCAAGGGAAACTGCCCTGATTGGACATCAAGAGTCAGAATATGCGTCATCTGAAAGCCAGTATGATGAGCATATTGATTTCTCTACAAACACTTCTGAGCCTGCCTTTGTGAGTGTTGATAGTTATTCTGCTGGTAGTAATAGTGACAATCTATGTTTCATCATGGATGATCTCAAGGGGATTGCTGATGATGACTTAGAAGAGATGGATATTTTGAGCCAATGGCTTTGATAAATATCAGATCTCAGAAGTTCTACAAAAGAACTGGAAGGAAATTCCCAGGACTCTCTGGCAAAACCAAAGTTGGTTTTGACAAGAGTAAGTTGAAGTGCCATAAATGCCACAGGCTTGGACACTTTGCAAAAGAATGTGATCATCTGGATCTAACTCTCTTGCACCTTTTGTGACTTTCCCTGGCATAGTCAACAAAACAGAGGGCAACAACCTGTCATTCTGGTTATCATCATCAACCACAATCTCCTGCATATTTTGTTCCACAGGGGCCAATGCCATATCCATACCCCTGCTATTACATGCCACAACCAGGCCAGGTTCAAGCACCCACTGCTCAGCAACCACATGCACTCCCTGAGTCTCAACCATCCCAATCTCATCAACCTATCACTTCAACAACACAGCTTCTTCACACCAGGAGTTGTTGACTGGAGCAGCTTACCAGATGATGTTCGGTAATGAACAACTGTTCTCAGGTGCTGGTCAACATGGTGGCATCCTTTTGGAAATCTAGCTCTCATGACTTTGGAATCCTCTGATGGATCATCCTCAAGTACCTCTTCAACACAGATATCACAGGTCCTCTGAGGCTAAGGCCAATTATTTCTGAAACTGCATAGCAGCATTTGCCTCTATTAGAGAAGCAAATTTGGCTTTAATCATAAAAATGTAGAGCTAGAACAAATAATTTCCAAAAATAAGCTGAGTTGAGTCTGTGCTGAAAGAGAAAACTGATGAGATTTATAAATTAAAATGCCAAATCTCTGATGATAAGGCTAGGGAGGAGTACTCTAAGAAATACAAAGACCTCAAAGATACTTTTGCTGTCACCCAGGTAAGTGTGATCGTGGTACATCTTGCAAGGGCTTTGAAAATGCTTCTTAGTAAGCAAACAGCTCCAATGTAAGTTTGGAATTGTTTATATCAACTGCTTGTTGGACCAAAAGAACCAATGAGCCAAGATCAGAAAACCTCTAAGTCCCACACGGTATCACAACAACTGCTGAAAGCCTCATCAGTAGTTTGACAATGCTGAAGACTTCAACAGCTGAAGATCAAGTGCTGAAGACCTTAACTGCTGAAGAACCAAGTGCTGAAGTACAACAGCTGAAGAACACAAGTGCTGAAGCTGAAAGACCAAAGTACTGAAGAACAACAGCTGAAGAGTTCACAAGTGCTGAAGATCAACAACTGATGTACAAAGTCTGAAGACAAAGACTGAAGACATCAGCTGATGATATCTACTGAAGTCATCAGCTGATGAAACGCCTGAAGGTCAAAGTCTGAAGATCAAGTACTGAAGCCTCAGTAGTTTGTCACAACTGCTGAAGAGTACTTCTTCAGTAGTTGTGATATCAGTAGTTTTATTTTCTTTTTCTCAGTAGTTTTGTAAAACGACTGAAGAGCTTGTTCTTCAGTCGTTGTAGTTTCAGTAGTTTTATATTTGTACTTAACTTGCTGATATGTTCTCAGTAGTTGTGAACATTTCAGTAGTTTGTTAAGAATTAGTTATTTCTGTATTGGATCTGCCAGTTGTCACTTTCCGTGATAACAGCAGTGACTGTTGCACTCTATATAAGGAGTGACAACCTATTGTATCAGTGAGCGATATGAGCAATTGAATGGAATGATTGATTGATTCGAAATATTCTACATCTATAAACATTCCTAGAAATCAGAAATTCATATTCTCTCCCTATAACCGTATGCGATCTTAACGCTTACATATATTGTTTGCTTGCTACAATTTGTCTAATTCGTGTGTGTATTCCGCTGCTTTATATTCTGATACGTCAAACTTGTGATCACTGATCCTGTCAAATGGTATCAGAGCAGGTTAATCATTGATCGATCTAATAATTGATCATTGAAACTGCTATTCAAGATCCAAGTTTGATTGAATTAGCTTTTGTTTTTGCAAGAAACGGTTATAGAGATTGAATTTTTTCTGTATTTCTGCTCATTCATCCTGAGATCTTTTCTTGGTTCTCATTGAGTTTGTTGTGGTTTGTCTAAAACTTCTTTTTAAACTTGAACTCAACTATTTTTGAACTGAAAATGACCACTCCCTCCAATGATCCTCACAATACTGGTTCCTCAACCAAGCCTCCTATGCTGGTTAGGAATGAGTATAACATATGGCAAAGACGTATGCTCCATCACCTGTCTGTTAACAGCGCAGGGTGTTGGACATCTGTGGTACATGGTCCACACAAGCCTATGGTGAATAACCCGGAAACCAATCAAATGGTTCCGAAGAGGAGGGAGCAATACTCAGATGAGGAAAAAGTTGCTTGAGATTGATGCAAAAGCCCATGGAATTCTGGCCATGGCTTTGCCCAATGAAATCTATTCTGGGCTAATGCATCATGAAACTGCCCATGACCTCTGGATTGCTTTGAAAGAACAATTTGGAGGAACAGATGAGGTCTTGGCAAATAATAGAGAAATTCTTGCCCAACAATATGAGACATTCTCTCATAGAAAGGGTGAGACACTGACTCAACATATGAGCGGTTTTCTTGTTTGATCTCTGAACTAAAAATGGTCAAACTTGAATACACAATATTCAGATGAATAACAGATTTCTCAGATCACTGCCTGAGAGATGGGACACATATACTATTGTCCTACGCTCCAGTGCAAGTTTGGACAAACTATCTCTCACCCAACTCCATGGGAAATTGCTCACTTTTGAGAGAGAGATAGAACAGAAGAGAAAGCTGTCTTCATCTGGAAAGCTCACTGAAGACTTTATACAAGGCAACACTGCCTTGGTGGGTCATGAGTCAGAATATGCTGCATCTGAATGCCAGTATGATGAGCATATTAATTTCTCTTCGAGCACTTCTAATTCTGCATTTGTAAGTGTTGATGGTCAGTTTACTGGGGTAATAATGACAATTTATGTTTCATTATGGATGATCTCAAGGGGATTGCTGATGATGACTTAGAAGAGATGGATATTTTGAGCCAAATGGCCTTGATAAAATCAGATCTCAGAAGTTCTACAAAAGAACTGGAAGAAAATTCCCAGGACTCTCTGGCAAAACCAAAGTTGGTTTTGACAAGAGCAAGTTGAGGTGTCACAAATGCCAACGGCTTGGACACTTTGCAAGAGAGTGTAGATCAACTGGATCAAACTCTACCTCTACTGCACCCTTTGTGACTTTTCCTGGCAACAGTCAACAAACAGAGGGCAACATCCTGTCACATCTAGTCATCATCCTCAACAACAATCTCCGGCATATTTTGTTCCTCAGGGTCAAATGCCTTATCAGTACCCTTGTTATTACATGCCACAGTCAAGTCAAGTTCAAGTTCCTATGACACCACAACCTCATGCATTACCAGAACCTCAGCCTTCCCTATCTCATCAACAACCTTCATCTCAACAACACAGCTTCTTCACCCCAGGAGTTGTTGACTGGAGCAGTTTACCAGATGACTTGTCTGGTCATGATCAACTGTTCTCAGGTGCTGGTCAACATGGTGGTGACAGTCCCTTTGGGAATCTAGCTCTTATGGCTTTGGAGTCTGCTGATACTTCTTCTCTTCCATGCCTCTACACCACAGGTATCACAGGTATCCTCTGAGGCAAAAGCCAAATTATGTTCTGAACAATGCATAGCAGCATTTGCTTCCATTAGAGAAGCAAATGTAGCTTTAATTAATAAGAACATTGAGCTAGAACAAGTAATTTCCAAAAACAAAGCTGAGTTTGAGTTTGTGCTCAAAGATAAAAATGATGAGGTTTATAAACTGAATTGCAAAATAATTGATGATAAGGCTAGAGAAGATGTACTTTTAGAGAAGTACAAAGATCTCAAAGAAACCCTTGCAGTTACCCAGGTCGAGTGTGATAGATGGGTACAATCATGCAAAGGTTTTGAAATGCTTCTTAGTAAGCAATCTGCTTCAAATGTGAAGTTTGGAATTGGTTACAATCACACTGCTCCACCTACAGATTTTACCCCAAGAGCAGAGGTAGAATCTGATGGTGAGAGTGATAACCAATCCATCAAGTCATGTGATCTACCTTCTGATACAGCACAATCAGAAGTAGCAGTCAGTATCAAGTCCTCTTTGAACCTATCAGCTGATGTTGATGGTCCAAATGCTGACATTCACATGATCAATAAGTTGATCAACTCAGGAGTCAATCCTGAAGGTCCTGAAAGGACTGGAGAGCAGGATTCAACTCCTGAAGTTCAAACTTCAACTGCTGTCAGTACTGAAGAGAGAAAACTGGCAGTAGAAAGAGTTGAAGACTACTAAAGATGCTGTCAAGAAAGCAACCAATGCTTCCAAAGCATTGAAGAACAAGTCTTCTGTTGCTTCACCATCTTTAGTTGATGATCAACCTAAGATGAAGAAGAAACCATGTGAAGTATGTGGTTTGTTCAATCATCTTACAGATGATTGTTGGTACAAAAGAGGTTCCAAACTCAAACAAAAGGAAGAAATTAATGAGAAAATGGTAAAAATGAAAACTGAGTTTGAGACCACATTTGTATCAGCAACATCAAATCCTGTAACCCTTAGTCCTTAAAGCAATCCAAAAAGGAAGGAGTTAAACAGGTGACAGCTGAGGGTGCTCAAAAGAAGAAGGTGCAACATAGGACCTTATCTAACTCCACTAGCAATGTGTCTGATGAGCTGAAAGCTTTATCACAAAATCAGACACAGCTGGTGATGATGGTACAACATCTGTTGGGTAGAGTTAACCAACTAGATTCTCCTATGTTGAAACCACAGAAAAGGAGGTCTAAGCCAAAGGACTCCTCTTCTGCACCATCTCTTCCTCTCAGGCTGTTGTTACAAATAAACATGCTAGTTTACCATCTATTGATGAGACCAGGCCCAAAACCAAAAGGTTTGGGTCTCTAAAACTAACTGATTGTTTATTATTGCAGGGTTCTTCAACATGCCAAAGTAGCATCTGGTATGTAGACAGTGGGGGATCTATGCACATGACTGGGAACATCTCTCTTCTTCATGACTACTCTCAAGGAAAGAAGGGATTTGTCTCTTTTGGCAATGATGCTAGGGGTTACATCATCGGTAAGGGCTTTGTCTCCAATGGAGAAATCAAATTTGATGATGTTAATCATGTGGAAAATCTCAAGTACAACCTCTTGAGTGTCAGTCAAATGTGTGATAAAGGCCATGTTGCCCTTTTCACAAGTCAAAACTGTAGGATTCTGTCATCCAAAGTTTTGCCCTTGATTGACAAGGTGTTGGATGATCACACTCTCCTGAAAGCCAACAGGACAGGAAGAGTGTATGCCTTAGATCTCTCTAAGAAGATAGATCTCAAAGGTAATCCTTGCCTATTTTCCAAAGCTCTTTTCAAGAATCTAAACTATGGCACAGGAGGCTTGGTCATGTTAATCTCAAAAACATGAATCAGCTTAGCCACAATAGTTTAGTCAGAGGCTTACCAATAAAGGAGTTCCACTGTGATGAAACTTGCACTGCTTGTTTAAAAGGAAAACAGCACAAGGTCTCTTTTCCTCCTATTGAAGTGTCCAAGTCCACTGCCTGCTTGCAATTACTGCATATGGATCTATTTGGTCCTGTGAGAGTAATGAGCATGGCAAAGAAGAAATACTGTCTGGTAATTGTGGATGATTACTCCAGATTTGTATGGACTTTCTTTCTACATTCAAAGGATGAGGCTGCTCAGAAGATTATCCACTTTGTGCTGTACATTGAGAAGCAGTATTCCCTTCCAGTCAAGTGTATTAGGAGTGATAATGGAACTGAGTTCAGAAATCATACACTTGATGACTTCTATCTCTCAAAGGGAATCAAAAGGCAGTTCAGCATTCCAAGGACTCCGGAACAAAATGGAGTAGTGGAGAGAAAGAACAGGACCCTCATTGAAGCTGCAAGGTCCATGCTGGCTGACTCAGGTTTGCCATTGACCTTTTGGCCGAAGCTGTCAACACAGCTTGTTATGTGCAAAATAGAGTTTTAGTAAATCAGAGGTTGATGAAGACTCCATATGAAGTTCTCCATCATTTGGCTCCACTGATTTCATTTTTCAAAGCATTTGGGTGTCCCTGTTTTATTCTCAACACAAAGGATCAACTCCACAAATTTGATCCTAAGGTGGATGCAGGATACTTTGTTGGTTATTCATCTACTTGCAAAGCATACAGAGTCTTCAACTGCAGAACAAAGATGGTTGAAGAAACTCTACATGTTAAGTTTAATGAATCTCCAAAGGACAAGATTCCACAAAGTCCTGTGAGTTATTTGATCTGGACATACTGCAATATGTTCCTTATCAAACTCCTGCTGTTGCTCCTGTCAACAGTTCACCACCTGGTGGTACTGCTGATGATGATGATGATTGCAGTACTCACCTCTTCAGGTTTAGTGATCAGCTGCCTGATTCAACTAGACCTGATGTTCCTGTAGCGCCAGTAGCACCATCCACAACAAATGCTGATGAGATTTCTTCGAATTCAACTTCCTTTGAATTACCATCCACTGATTGGTTTCAAGGAAATGATTCACCATCACCATCTGTTGCTGCTGAACCGGCTACAAACACTTGCACAGATCTCATTGTGTATCAAGATCTGAAGAATCACCCCATGTCTCAAATCATTGGTGATATCACTGCTGGTGTATCAACAAGAAGTCAATTGTCAAACTTCTGCTTCTATGCTCTCTTCATCAGTCAGCAAGAGCCAAAGAATTATCACATTGCTTTAAAGGACAATGGATGGGTTGATGCCATGCAGCTTGAGCTTCTTCAGTTCAAGAAACAGCAAGTGTGGGAACTGGTTCCTCTACCTCCAGGTAAGTGTGCAATAGGCACTAAATGGGTGTTTAGGAACAAAACTGATGAAAATGGGCTTATTGTTAAGAACAAGGCCAGACTGGTTGTTCAGGGGTTTGCACAAGAAGAAGGTATTGATTATGATGAAACCTTTGCCCCTGTAGCCAGACTGGAAGCAATTCGATTGTTTTTAGCTTATGCTGCTTATCAAAAACTTAAAGTCTTTCAAATGGATGTCAAAAGTGCATTTTGTATGGAAAAGTTAAAGAAGAGGTTTATGTATGTCAACCTCCAGGCTTTGAGGACAACAAACATCCTAATTGGGTGTATAAGCTTGATAAAGCTCTTTATGGGTTAAAACAAGCTCCCAGAGCCTGGTATGAGACATTATCAAACTTTCTTCTGGAAAACAATTTCACTAGAGGCTCCATAGACAAGACTTTATTTATTAAGAAAGCTGGGCAGCATAATCTACTTGTTCAAATTTATGTAGATGATATTATTTTTGCATCCTCTGATCCAAAGTTGTGTGATGCCTTTACAAAGTTGATGCAACAGAAGTTTGAAATGAGTGCCATGGGAGAATTACAGTTCTTTCTGGGGTTGCAAATCAAACAAAAGGCTGATGGAATTTTTATTCATCAATCCAAATATACAAAAGATCTTTTGCAAAAGTTTGATTTACAACATTGTAAGCCCTGTTCTACTCCCATGAGCAGCACCACACAACTGGACTCAGATCAGAAAGGTAAAGTGGTTGATGAAACACTTTACAGATGTATGATTGGGTCCTTGATGTATTTAACAGCTTCTAGACCAGATATTATGTTTGCTACATGTGTTTGTGCTAGATTTCAGGCTGCACCTAAAGAGTCTCATCTGATTGCAGTCAAGAGGATCTTTAGATATCTGCAAGGCACTCCATCTCTAGGTTTATGGTACTCTACCAGACATTCTGGTAAATTAGTTGCTTTTTCTGACAGTGACTATGCAGGGTGTAAGTTGACCAGGAAATCAACTTCTGGTGGATGTCAATTCCTAGGCAACTGCTTAATTTCTTGGCAGAGCAAGAAACAGACCTCAGTTGCTACATCCACTGCGGAAGCAGAGTACATTGCTGCTGCAAGCTGTACATCTCAGGTACTCTGGCTTCAAAACCAACTTTTGGATTATGGCATTACAGAGACTAAGACTCCATTGTTAATGGATAGTGCTTCAGCTCTTTGCATTGTCAAAAATCCAGTCCAGCACTCTAGGACCAAACATATAGAGATCAGACATCCATTTTATAAGAGACTGTTTTGAAAAAGGTCTGATTGATCCTAAGTTTGTGCCCAGTGCTGATGAGCTTGCAGACATTTTTACTAAGCCTTTGGATAGTTCAACTTTCCAAAACCTGGTGTTAAGGCTTGGTATGCTGCAGCTAGAATAGGTGACAACTACTGATGATCTCAGTAATTCATATTGATGATCATGAGTGCCTGTCACATATAAGTACTGATGAGCTCTTTTAACCTCAGTACTTTTTATAACTACTGAAGGCTAAAGTTCTCACAAGTACTGAAGTACTTCATCTGCTCTAAACTACTGAAGTAGTTACAACTACTGATGTAGTCATAACTACTGAAATCAGTAAAAACAGATAAGTACTGATGTCCTATGAAACAACTGAAATCAGCCATAAAGACTGATGAATGTGTTGAGGATAGTTTGAAACTGAAAGCTAAGAATTGACGAAAACAGCTGAAGAGAACTTTCCCTTCAGTCGTTTGTACCACTGCTGTTTCATTTTAAACAACTGAAGCAAACCACGTCTTCAGCAGTTTTATAACTACTGATGACCAATACCAAGTCTTCAGTTGTTTACAACAGCTGATGACAAAACCACTGTCTTCAGTAGTTTCATAACTACTGATGACAAACACCATGTCCTCAGTTGTTTCAATCACCTGAAGTCAAAACCACGGTCTTCAGTAGTTTTCTAAACTACTGATGCCTAACACCGCGACTTCAGCTGTTTCAACGTCTGAAAGGATAATACCATGTCAACGGTCGTTTAAAACTACTGATGACTAACACCACATCCTTCAGTCGTTTCCTCACCCGTACCCTATAAATACCCTTAACCTGAGCTCTCCATGCTTTATCTTCTTCAAACCTAACGTTCCTCTCCAAAACACTTCCATGGCGTCTATGCAAATTAAACCGCGACACAACTGTGTTGCCTACCTCACAAAATCGCCGATCTGGACTAAGTTCGATACTGCTATCGATCTTATGGTTCAGTCCCCATACAACAAGGCATTCCTTCTGAACCCCGTTTTACATGCCGAATCCTTGAACCAATTTTGGATGAACATTACTGTTACAACTGAGGAGAGCCACACACAATCGATCCCTCCGTCATCGTCAACACAAAGAAGTAGTGATTACTCCTGCAACAATCCGTAAAATTCTTCAACTGAGTGATGCTACCTCTCCTGCTGGATATCCGAAGGGCACCATAGATCTATCATTTGCTCGGCATGGATATCAAGGTGATCTCAGTGCCACCACCATCATGAAGAAACACTTTAATGACGCTGAGCGCCTGATCTTTCACATGGTCAATGTATGTTTGGCCCCTAAGACATCGTCTTGGGATCAAATGTCCACCAAATGGCAGCAGGTAATGTATTCTATCCTTGAGCAACAACCACTGAATTTTTCAGAATTAATATTTTCAGAGCTCAAAGATATGGCTCAAAAACTAACTGCCAACCGTTGGATACTCTATCCACGGTTCATAATGGCCATTATAATAGACCAGCTTAATGCTGAGGGACTTGTTGGCTTGGGAGTCCCTGCTACGGCTGTTTTGCCAGAAGTATACTCCGGCACAACTCCGACCGGACACTCAAACTGGCTGCCAAGCTGCGAAAACCCACGCAGCTGGAACCCACAGCCACCACCTCCAAATCCAATGTCCCCACCAAACCCACCAAAAAGAAACCCAAAAAGGCTACTCAGGGAATTGAGTCCCCTGAGGATGCTCCTGCACAACAAACGCAGGATATATCCACTAGTCCAAACCCCCTAGTGGATACCATGACTCCTCCAGCCACAGCCGCTCAGGCTTCCTCTCAACAGGAGCCTGCAGCAACCCAAGGGGCACCTACTTATCTGGGATCTTCCTCACTTGAGGAGATTGCCATTGAAGAGCACCATCCACCCCAGGTGCACACTGCTTCTACCCCTGTACCCCAAACAACCGCCCCTCACAGCCCAACTTTAATAGTTGCACAAGTGCTGACTCAATTGCACTCCTCACCCCCTCCCCAGAAACCACTTACAACTGGGAATACCTCTACAATTGAGGGGGAGGAACACAGTGCACTGAGAACCCACAGCACAGGGGTTTCCCAATTCTATCTCCTGGGTAGAGAAGGAGCTTAGAATATCTAGTGAGGCTGCCACCTCCTCTGACTCAGCACATGACCAGAGTGAGGCTGGTAACATTGCTAAGACCTCCCTAGAGGCAACAGCTGATGATGGACATTGTCCTGAGGCTGGAAGTCCCCAGTACCAAGCACAAGGGGCACATGCACCAACTGGTCTACACCCAGTGCATGTTCATCGCTCTAAGCAGGAGGTCAGGTGATTCAGTATCAACTGATGATGACCTGAGCTTCTTCTTCGATGTAGTTGCTCAAACACCATTCTAGAGGATGAGGTTAGCAGACTCAAAGAGCTGCTGGCCAAGATGTCTCAGGATGCAAGTCCATCTGCCACCATCATACACCCACAGATGGCACCTTCCCTTGAAGGTTTCCCAAATACAGAGCCACCCCAAAATCAACCACCTGCCTCCGCTTCAGGCCCTACTTCTCAGGAACAGAACCCTCCTGAGCAAATAGGTGCTGCACTCAAAAACATTCCCTCCCTCTCATCACCCCTCTAATTACTGATATAGTGATCAAAGCCCTTGATGAGAGGCTTTCCTCAACATTACAGCCCTTGGTTGATGCTGCTGTCCACAAGACTCTTTCTGCGGTCTCAACCCTTCCTCCAATGCAACCAAAAAGGGGGAGGGTACTGCAGTGAAAGATAGAAAGAGGAAGAGATCTGAGGAAGAAGGAACAAGAAAAGCAACCTCTGCTCACGTACAAGCGAAAGAGAAGTGCTGATGATCATACTGCTGAAGAAAATCCTTGGAGGAGCTGGTCAAAGAAGCTGACACCACACACAGCCGCTCCATGGATAAAATAATTGAAAACTATTCAGGCAGGGTTTGACACAACAGCCCACTGGACAGTGAGATCAGAAGGTTAGAGGTACAAGAGATCCAAACCCGATGGGCAGGGTACGATGCTCTTGAGAAAGAGAGGTTGGAAATAATGATCCGCTTTATTGCAAAATACTTGGGAAGATCATTAATGGAGATCCGCGCATGGTCCAGGGACAGCATTCTGGCTATACCACCAGAATCTGTCTGTCTGAGCATTCAACAAGGGATCATTGTGGAAGCCCTTGATGAGCTGGGGCTGGCAAAGGTTAGAGATGGCTAAACTTACAAAAGCAAATTAACTACAAGGATGCTAGATCAACCTTCCCTTCCACCCACTCAAACAGATCCTATCCCTCAAATCTCCCAACCACCTCTAAGCCAATCCAAACATCTCTCTCTTCAAACCCATCCCTTCACCAACCCAACCATCATCCAGTGATGTACCCCGTAGAAGGAGAAGGGTGCTGAGGATGGAAGAAGAAGCAGAAGAAGAGGATGAAGATGATAGTCTGCCACTCTCTGCTGTTCTAAAGCTACCAAAACCCCAAGTCAATCCATGATCACACCTGACTCTCAAAGGGAAATGGTCAAGTCAAGATAGAAGAAGAAGAACAGCAGAAACAGCACGATGAGCAACTGTTGAAGAGGTTGACAAGGAATTTCCTCAGTCATCATCTATTCAAGCCATGAAGGGCATGCTCAAAGCTGTACACTCTCAGACACCCTTTCAGTATCAGAAGGAGAGAGTGAGAGTATGGCCAGACCCCAGGGTGAGTCTCTAGAATCCATAAAAGATATCCCACACAGATACACGGCCAGTACGAAAAACAATATCTACCATCATGTTGGCCGTTGTAGTCTCACCTTGGAAATCATTGATGAATTCAAGAAAGCTCACCAAGCAAAGAAGACACCCCAAGCCTTACTAGAAAACAAGATGATTAAGAAGGGTTGTTATACAAAAAGCTTGAAGGCATCCAAAGAATGAGCTCCAGTTACTCCTTGAGGCAACCATCCTGATGAATTTGTATACGGGAGGTAACTACGTGGAGCTGAAAAATGGCAGGACCATGAAGTACTTATCAGAGTACTATGGTCCAGAGTTCTTCTTCGAAGGAGGAGCTGAAGAACTCTCTCAAGAGGAACAAATTGTTCTCCTTGAGGCCTATGTTCGTGAGTCGTACAGACTCATTATGGGGAAGTGAATCTCATGAATGGGATAACAACTCTGTGTCCAGTTCCCCAAAACAGAGTTCCCATTCATACTCTGCCAAACAAATATTTGAGGTTCTTCCCAGGCCGGAGCGTACATGGGTCATCTTCTCTACTGATCAAGAAGGAAAAAGACCAACATTTTTGCCATCAATAAGTGGGAGTATAAATAAGTTAGAGGTTTTGGCTGCATTGGTTCAGGGGGAGTTTGTTGGACCAAAAGAACCAATGAGCCAAGATCAGAAAACCTCTAAGTCCCACACGGTATCACAACAACTGCTGAAAGCCTCATCAGTAGTTTGACAAGTGCTGAAGACTTCAACAGCTGAAGATCAAGTGCTGAAGACCTTAACTGCTGAAGAACCAAAGTGCTGAAGTACAACAGCTGAAGAACACAAGTGCTGAAGCTGAAAGACCAAAGTACTGAAGAACAACAGCTGAAGAGTTCACAAGTGCTGAAGATCAACAACTGATGTACAAAGTCTGAAGACAAAGACTGAAGACATCAGCTGATGATATCTACTGAAGTCATCAGCTGATGAACGCCTGAAGGTCAAAGTCTGAAGATCAAGTACTGAAGCCTCAGTAGTTTGTCACAACTGCTGAAGAGTACTTCTTCAGTAGTTGTGATATCAGTAGTTTTATTTTCTTTTTCTCAGTAGTTTTGTAAAACGACTGAAGAGCTTGTTCTTCAGTCGTTGTAGTTTCAGTAGTTTTATATTTTGTACTTAACTTGCTGATATGTTCTCAGTAGTTGTGAACATTTCAGTAGTTTGTTAAGAATTAGTTATTTCTGTATTGGATCTGCCAGTTGTCACTTTCCGTGATAACAGCAGTGACTGTTGCACTCTATATAAGGAGTGACAACCTATTGTAATCAGTGAGCGATATGAGCAATTGAATGGAATGATTGATTGATTCGAAATATTCTACATCTATAAACATTCCTAGAAATCAGAAATTCATATTCTCTCCCTATAACCGTATGCGATCTTAACGCTTACTAATTTTTTTGCTTGCTACAATTTGTCTATTCGTGTGTGTATTCCGCTGCTTTACTTCTGATACATCAAACTTGTGATCACTGATCCTGTCAAATGGTATCAGAGCAGGTAATCTTGATCGATCTAATAATTGATCATTGAAACTGCTTTCAGACCAATTTTGATTGAATTAGCTTTTGTTTTTGCAAAAACGGTTATAGAGATTGAATTTTTCTGTATTTCTGCTCATTCATCCTGAGATCTTTTCTTGGTTCTCATTTGTTGTTGTGGTTTGTCTAAAACTTCTTTTAAACTTGAACCAACTATTTTTGACTGAAAATGACCACTCCTCCAATGATTCCTCACAATACTGGTTCCTCAACCGCCTCCTATGCTGGTTAGGAATGAGTATAACATTGGCAAGACGTATGCTCCATACCTGTCTGTTAAACACAGGGTGTTGGACATCTGTGGTACATGGTCCACACAAGCCTATTGTGAAAACCGGAAAACCAATCAAATGTTCCGAAGAGGAGGGAGCATACTCAGATAGGATAAAAGTTGCTTGAGATTGAGCAAAAGCCCAGGGAATTCTGGCCATGGCTTTGCCAATGAAATCTATTCTGGGTAATGCATCATGAAACTGCCCATGACCTCTGGATTGCTTTGAAAGAACAATTTGGAGGAACAATTTGAGGCTTTGAAATGCTTCTTAGTAAGCAAACAGCTTCCAATGTGAAGTTTGGAATTGGTATAAATCACACTGCTCCTCCTACAGATTTTGCTTCAAGAGCAGGAGTAGAATCTGATGGAGAAAGTAATGACCAATCCACCTCATCATGTGATTCACTACTTGTAAGCACCATCAGTAGTTGAAGTCAGTAGTAATCCTCTGTGAACCTATCAGCTGATATTGATGGTTCAACTGCTGACACTCACATGATCAATGAGTTGATCACCCAAGTGTTATCCCTAGAAGTACTGAGGGTACTGGAGAGCATGGGATAACATCTGGAGTTCAAATCCCAATGACTGACAGCACTGAAGAGAAGAAAACTGTCAGTAGGAAGGATTAAAGCCTACTAAGGAAGTTGACAAGAGGCAAAAAGTGCTTCTAAACTGCTGAAGAGCAAATCTTCAGTAGTTTCATCTTCTTCAGTTGATGATCAACAGAAGATGAAGAAGAAACCATGTGAAATATGTGGTCTATTCAATCATCTCACAGATGATTGTTGGTACAGAAAGGGATCCAAACTCAAACAAAAGGAGAAAATTAAGAAAACTTGGCTAAAATGAAAACTGAGTTTGAGTCCAAGTTTGTACCAGCAGCATCAAATCCTGTTACTCCTATGTCCAAAAAAAATAAAAGGGAAGGAGTGCAACAGGCAACAGCTGAGGTTGCTCAAAAGAAGATGGTGCAACACAAGAACTCATCATCAAACACCAATACCAATGTGTCTGAAGAGCTGAAAGCTCTTTCCCAGAATCAGACACAGCTGGTAATGATGGTTCAACATCTGTTTGGAAGAGTTAACCAACTTGATGGCCCTGTGTTGAAACCCCAAAAAGGAGATCCAAGCCAAAGGATTCCTCTTCTACACCATCTCCTTCACCTCAGCTATTGTGCCTAATAAACCTGTTAGTTTACCATCTATTGATGAGACCAGGCCCAAAACAAAAAGGTTTGGGTCTCCAAAACTAACTGATTGTTTATTAATGCAGGTTTCTTCAACATGCCAAAGTAGCATCTGGTATGTAGACATTGGGGGATCTTTGCATATGACTGGAACAACTCACTTCTTAATGACTACTCTCCAGGAAGGAAGGGTTTGTTTCCTTTGGCAATGATGCAAGAGGTTACATCATCGGGAAGGGCTTTGTTTCCAATGGGGAAATAAGGTTTGATGATGTCAACCATGTGGAAAATCTCAAGTATAACCTCTTGAGTGTCAGTCAATTGTGTGACAAAGGCCATGTTGCCCTTTTCACAAGCCAGAACTGCAGGATTCTGTCATCCAAAGTTCTGAGTTTGATTGACAAGTATTGGATGCTCACACTCTCCTGAAGGCCAACAGGACAGGAAGAGTGTATGCCTTAGATCTTTCCAAGAAAATAGATCTCAAAGGCCATCCTTGCCTATTTTCCAAGGCCTCTCCTCAAGAATCTAATCTATGGCATAGAAGGCTGGGACATGTTAACTTCAAGAACATGAATCAGCTGATACACCATAGTTTAGTAAGGGGAATGCCTATGAAGGAGTTCAAGTGTGAAACAACTGCACTGCTTGTTTGAAAGGAAACACACAAGGTTTCATTCCCACCTATTGAAGAACCAAAGTCCACTGCCTGCTTACAACTTCTTCACATGGATCTCTTTGGTCCTGTGAGAGTGATGAGCATGGCACAGAAGAAATACTGTCTGTAATTGTGGATGATTACTCCAGATTTGTATGGACTTTCTTTCTACATTCAAAGGATGAAGCTGCACAGAAGATCATAAACTTTGTGTTGTATGCTGAGAAGCAGTATTCCCTCTCAGTCAAGTGTATTAGAAGTGACAATGGAACAGAATTCAGGAACAATACACTTGATGATTCTACCTTCCAAGGGAATAAGAGGCAGTTTAGTATTCCAAGAACTCCTGAACAGAATGGAGTTGTGGAGAGAAAGAACAGGACCCTCATTGAAGCTGCAAGGTCTATGTTGGCTGATTCTGGACTGCCATTGACCTTTGGGCTGAAGCTGTCAACACAGCATGCTATGTGCAGAATAGAGTGCTAATAAATCAGAGGTTGATGAAGACTCCATATGAAGTTCTACATCATTTGGCCCCTCTCATTTCATTCTTTAGAGCATTTGGGTGTCCCTGTTTCATTCTCAACACAAAGGATCAGCTCCAGAAATTTGATCCTAAGGTGGATGCAGGGTACTTTGTTGGTTATTCATCAACTTGCAAGGCATACAGAGTCTTCAACTGCAGAACAAAGATGGTTGAAGAGACTCTACATTCCAAGTTCAATGAATCTCCAAAGGACAAGATTCCACAAAGCCCTGTGGAGCTCTTTGATTTGGACATACTGCAATATGTTCCTTATCAATCTCCTGCTGTTGCTCCTGTCAACAGTTCACCACCTGGTGTTACTGCTGAAGATGATGATGATAGTAGTAATCACCTCTTTAGGTTTAGTGACCACCACTGGTGAGTCCTCTAAACCTGATGCTCCTGTGTCCAGCACAGCACCATCCACAACAAATGCTGATGAGATTTCTGCATCCTCACTTCATTTGAGTTGCCACCATCTTCATGGTTTCAAGAATCTACATCAACATCTGCTCTGCTGAAGGTCCTACAAACACTTGCACAGATTTGATTGTTTACCAAGAGCTGAAAAATCACCCAATGACTCAAATCCTTGGTGATATCAATGCTGGTGTTTCAACCAGAAGCCAGTTGTCCAATTTCTGCTTCTATGCTCTCTTCATCAGTCAGCTAGAGCCCAAGACTATCATGTAGCTTTGAGAGACAATGGATGGGTTGAAGCCATGCAGCTTGAGCTTCTTCAGTTCAAAAAACAGCAAGTGTGGGAGCTTGTTCCTCTACCCCCAGGTAAGTGTGCAATAGGCACTAAATGGGTGTTTAGGAATAAAACTGATGAAAATGGGCTAATTGTTAAGAACAAGGCCAGACTGGTTGTGCAGGGGTTTGCACAAGAAGAAGGTATTGATATGATGAAACCTTTGCCCCTGTAGCCAGACTGAGGCAATTAGATTGTTTTTAGCCTATGCTGCACTCCACAATCTTAAAGTTTTTCAAATGGATGTCAAAGTGCTTTTCTATATGGTAACAAAAAGAAGAAGTTTATGTGTGTCAACCACCAGGCTTTGAGGATAATAAGCACCCAGAATGGGTATATAAGCTTGATAAGCTCTTTATGGGTTGAAACAAGCACCTAGAGCCTGGTATGAGACCTTTCAAACTTTCTTCTACAGAATAATTTCACTAGAGGCTCCATAGATAAACTTTATTATTAAGAAGGTGGATCAGCATAAGCTACTTGTTCAAATTTATGTTGATGATATTATATTTGCATCCTCTGATCCCCAATTGTGTGAGGATTTCCAAACCTTAATGCAACAGAAGTTTGAAATGAGTGCAATGGGAGAATTACAGTTCTTTCTAGGTTTGCAAATCAAACAAAAGCTGATGGATTTTCATTCATCAGTCTAAATACACAAAAGATCTTTTGAATAAGTTTGATTTACAAAACTGTAAACCCTGTTCTACTCCCCTGTGCAACACCACACAATTGGATGTTGATCAGAAAGGTAAAGATGTTGATGAAACTCTTTACAGATGTATGATTGGTTCCTTGATGTATTTAACAGCTTCTAGACCAGATATTATGTTTGCTACATGTGTTTGTGCTAGATTTCAGGCTGCACCTAAGGAGTCTCATCTGATTGCAGTCAAGAATCTTTAGATATCTGCAAGGTACACAATCTCTAGGCTTATGGTATTCCCTGGACATTCTTGCAAATTAGTTGCTTTCTCTGATAGTGACTATGCAGGTGTAAGTTGACCAGGAAATCAACTTCTGGTGGATGTCAATTCCTAGGCAACTGTTTGATTTCTTGGCAGAGTAAGAAACAAACATCTGTTGCTACATCCACGCTGAAGCCGAGTACATTGCTGCTGCAAGTTGTACATCCCAAGTACTCTGGCTTCAGAATCAACTTTTGGATTATGGCATTACAGAGACTAAGACTCCATTATTAATGAGTGCTTCAGCTCTTTGCATTGTCAAAAATCCAGTCCAGCACTCTAGGACCAAACACATAGAAATTAGACATCATTTTATAGAGATTGTTTTGAAAAGGGTCTAATTAATCCTATGTTTGTGCCTAGTGCTGATGAGCTTGCAGACATTTTTACTAAGCCTTTGGATAGTTCAACTTTCCACAACCTGGTGTTAAGGCTTGGTATGCTGCAGCTAGAATAAGTGACAACTACTGATGATCTCAGTACTTACTGATGATCATGGTAACCATGTCACATATAAGTACTGATGAGTTTTTTACCCTCAGTAGTTTTTATAACTACTGAAGGCTAAATGCTTTAAGTACTGTACTTTATCTCTTCTAAACTACTGATGTAGTTACTACTACTGAAATCAGTAGAAACAGATAAGTACTGATGTCCTATGAAACAACTGAAAACAGCAAAAAGGCTGATGAGTAAGTGTTGAGGACAGTATGAAACAGCTGAAAGGCTATGAATTGACGACAACTACTGATGAGTACTCTCTCTTCAGTAGTTCACAAACTGCTGTTTCTTTATAACAACTGAAGCAATACCATGTCTTCAGTAGTTTCACAACTACTGATGACTAACACCAAGTCTTCAGTTGTTTACAACAACTGATGGCACAACCAGGGTCTTCAGTAGTTTCACAACTACTGATGACTAATACCAAGTCCTCAGTTGTTTCAACATCTGAAGTCCAACTTGTCTTCAGTAGTTTTTAAAACTACTGATGCCTAAATCAGAGACTTCAGTTGTTTCAACGTCTGATTGTAAACACCATGTCTTCAGTTGTTTTATAACTGCTGACCACACCAATACCATCAGTCGTTTCAAACTCTGAAAGTTAATACCACGTCATCAGTTGTTTCAAATACTGATGACTAACACCAAAACCTTCAGTCGTTTCATAACCCGTACCCTATATATACTGATCCCTCTTTCAGAGTTTTTCATTCTTTCACGACCTAAATTTTCAAAAGCTCTGAAAATCTTTCACCTTCATTAATGGCGATCATGCAACTCAAGCCTCGACACACTGTGTCGCGTACCTCACTAAATCGCCCTTCTGGACAAATTCGATAATGCTATAGATCTTATGGTCCAATCACCACTGAAAACGGCTTTCCTCCTAGATCCAATCATTTATGCCGATTCGCTACATCAGTTTGGACGAATGCAACTGTTAATGGAGATCTATCCATTCGATCAACTCTCATACTCTCATAAGGTGTCATCTCTACTGCTACCATCCGCAGATATTACTATTAGGATGCTGCCTACCCTGTTGGATATCCTAAGCGCAAATTGATCTTTCATTTGGACAACATGGATATCAAGGCGATCTTAGTGCTTCGACCATCCTGAAGAAACATTTTCTAGATGCTGAACGCTTGATATTTCATATGGTAATGTTTGCCTGGCCCGAAGACTTCTTCTGGGATCAACTGTCTTCCAGATGGCAACAGGTACTGTTCTCTATCCTTGAACAAAACCACTAAACTTTTCTGAAATAATTTTTTTCTTGAAATCAAGGATATGGCCACAAAACCACTTTCTAACCGTTGGATACTATATCCTCGGTTTATAATGGCCATAATAGAGAATCAGCTTTCTGCTGAGGGACTAGTTGGTCTGGGAGTCCCTGCTTTGGCTGTATTGCCGGTATACTCCCGACCACAACACTGACCAAACTCTTAAACAGGCTGCCAAGCTACACAAACCCACGCAGCTGGAACCCACAGCCTCCACTTCCACATCCAAAGTCCCCTCCAAACCCCAAAGAAGAAGCCTAAGAAGGCTACTCAGGGAGTTGAGTCCCCTGAGGATGCTCCTGCTGCACCAAAGCAGGTTATCTCTACTGGAAATAACCCCCCGTAGAGACTATGACTCCACCACCCGAAGCCGCTCAGGTTTCCTCTCAAAAGGAACCTGATGCAACCACTCAAAGGGAAGCCACACTGCTGGGATCCTCCTCACTTGAGGGATTACCATTGAAGAGCACCACTCGTCCCGGTGCACACTGCTTCCACACCCTCTCCTGATGTAACCGCCCCTCAAAGCCCTACAATAATTGTTGCAAAAGTGCTGACGCAGTTGCATTCCTCCCCCCCACCCAGACACCAATCACTACTGGGATAACCTCAACACCTGAGGGGAGGATCACAATGCTTCTGTCAACCCACAGCACAGGGTTATCATATTCCATCTCCTGTGTAGACAAAGAGGTGCGACCTTCTGGTGAGGCTGCCACTGTGCTTCTGACTCAGCAAATGACCAGGATGCAGTTGGTAACATCTCTAAGACCTCACCAGCGGCAACAGCTGATGAAGGACATAGTCCTGAGGCTGGAAGTCCCCAGAACCAAGAACAGGGGCACATGCTATAATTGATCTACACTCAAGGCATGTTAATCCTGACTCTGTCAGGAGGTCAGGTGATTCAGTATCAACTGATGATGACCTGACCTTCTTCTATGATGTAGTTGCTCAAACACCATCCTAGAGGATGAGGTTAGCAAACTCAAGAGCTGCTGGCCAGATGTCTCAGGATGAAAGTCCATCTGCCACCACAATACACCCACAGATGGCACCTTCTTCTGAAGGTCCCCTAAACACTGAGCCATACATACTTCCAGCCACCAGCCTCTGCTTTTGGCACTGATTCTCAGAACAGAACCATCCTGATCAATCAGTTGCTAACCTTCAAAATCCCTACCTCTCATCACTCCCATGATCACAGATATAGTGATCAAAGCCATTGATGAAGGCTTCCTACAATAATACAACCCCTGGTGGAGGAGTTGGTGACCAATCACTTCTACTGCTCAAACCCTTGCACCCAATGCAACCAAAAGGGGGAGAGTCAGTCAGTTAAAGGAAAAAGGAAGAGGACAGATGGGGAAGGAGAAAGATCAGAGAAGGAAATGAGAAGGAGTTGGCTGTTATAAGTGTGGAGGAGACTGAGTTTGATCATGAGAAGAGAAGGAGAGTGAGAAGAGAGCTGATGAATGAAAGTCAAAAGACTTTCATGTCACATATCAAAAGAGAAAGGAGAGTCTGAGAAGGAGAAGGAGCTGAATGATATGGTGAAAGAAGCTGATGCCAACCATAACCGTTCAATGGATAAAATCATTGATCAGTATATAGGCAGGGTTTTGACATCCAACAACTAGACTCCGAGATCAGAAGGTGGAGACAGAGGAGATCAACTCAAGATGGGCTAGTTATGATGCCTTAGAAAGAGAAAGGCTGTAGATAATGATTAGATTTATAGCCAAATACTTGGGAAGATCTCTGATAGAAATAAGAGCCTGGACCAGGGACAACATCTTGGCAATAACCACCAAGATTTGTTCGTCTGAAGCATACTCCAAGGTTTAGTGATTGAGGTATTAAATGAAGCTGGGGTTGGGAACTGAAAAGAACTGACAAAATTTACTAAAGCCTCCCTTACAGCCAAAATGCTAAACAGTCTGAAAAGCCTCTATCCTCAAAATCACTACCTCCACAACCCACTAAAACAACCCCTTTACCCTCTAAACCAACCATCCACCCACAAAACCAAATCCTTTACCCCCAAAACCCACTGCCAGTGATGTACCTAGACAAAAGAAAAGAGGTACTGAGGCTGATGAAGAAGAAGAGGAGGATGAAGACAGACTGCCACTCTCTGCAGTTATCACTTTGCCTAAGGCTAATCCAATGTCCATCACTCCTGCTTCTCAAATGCATGATGTGATGATAAATTTGAAGAGGAACAGATGCAAAGACATGATGAGGAAATGCTGAAAAGCATTGACAAAGCATATGCCACATCCTCTTCAATGATTAGCATGAAGAAAGAAGTCTTAAGATTGTACACCCTTGCTAATACCTTTCAATACCAAAGGAAAAGTAAGATATGGCCTGATCCTAGGGTGGCACACCGAATTGTCAGAAAGAAATTCCTTCAAAATACAAGGGCCAGTGAAGAGGGTGTCGATGAAGACATCACTGTGGTTCTTGTAGTGTCCCCTTGGGAATTGTAGAAGAGTTCAAGAAAGCTTATGAAGCCAACAACCACCCCAAAAGATGTTGAGAATAAAATCATAAAGAAGGGATTGGTTACAAAAGACTTGAAAACTTCAAACAGATGAGCTCAACCTGCTCTTAGAAGGGACTCATCCAGATGAGTTTGCTTACAGACAAATAACCACGGTTGAGCTCAAGAATGGAAACAGGCCAAGTACATCTCTGAAGTGTATGGCCGAGAAGGATTGTTTGATGGTGTGCCCGAGGTGCTGACAATGGATGAGCAGATCATGTTTCTAAGGGCTTACACCAGGGAATCCTATAGGCTGATACACGGAAGTAGATCTCATGGTTGGGTAACAGCTCAGTGTCCAAGTCCCCAATACAGAGCTCCCAACCATATCATGCAAACAGATCATTAGAGACTTCTTCCCAGGCCGGTGCTGAAAAGGGTCACTTCTCATCTGATCAAGAGGATAAAAGACCAATCTATCTGCCAAAATAAGTGGGACTCGTCAATAACTTAGAGGTTTTGGCTGCATTGGTTCAGGGGAGTTTGTTGGACCAAAGAACAATGAGCCTGATCAGAGAAACCTCTAAGTCCCACAGGACATCACAACAGCTGAAGAGACCTGATCAGCTGTTCTAAAAGTCTGAAGAATACAACTGCTGAAGTACTTCTGAAGTACTGAAGACAAAGACTGAGACAACAGCTGAAGATCTAAAGTCTGAAGACTTCAACAAGTACTGAAGACAAAGACTGAAGATCAACAGCTGAAAGACAAAGTCTGATGTTCAAGTACTGAAGACATCAGCTGATGCTAACAGCTGATGACAACAGCTGAAGAGGGCTTCTTCAGTTGTTGTGATGGTTTTTCTTCATCAGTAGTTTTCTTTTCCTTTCAGTAGTTTGTTAACTTTTCCGTAGTTTTTTTCCTTTTCAGTACTTGTAAACAACTGAAGAGGTTGTTCTTCAGTTGTTGTAGTATCAGTAGTTTTATGTTTTTCAGTAGTTGTAAATAAGATGTTTAACACTTAGGAACATTTGTAAGAAGATGTCAGTTGTTGACATCTTCAGTAGTTGTTAAACATCAGTAGTTATAAAACGGTTACAGTCACTTTCAAGTGACATCAGCCTACGTCATTCTTCCTTTATAAGGAAGGATGACTCACCTGTATCGTGCCATTGAGGCCGACAATCTAATGCAATATTCCTTTTGTCTGATATTTCTCTCTCTATAACAAAATTCTTTTATCGTTTTATATCGAATGTTCTTGCTTGAATTTGTCTAATTCTGAGCTATTCCGCTGCTATATCTGTTCAATCGATTAAACCAAGAGGCTGAGATCCTAACAATATGTCCTTAAGTTTATGTGCTTTGTGCTCGGTGTGTGGTGGTGTTGGTGGTTTTAGGTGTTTGAACTCATTGCAGTGGTTGGAAAGGATGAACACCCAAGTTGCACCAGGTGAGTTCTAGACCCTGGTTTTAACTTGTTTTGAACTATCTTTGGGCTAAAATTTATTAAAATGATTTTCAAAGTTCTGTTTTTACCCATATGTATGTGTTGGACCAAAAGACCAATGAGCCGATCAGAAAACCTTAGTTCCACAGCCGTCACAACAACTGCTAATCCACACCGCTGAAGACAATGCTGAAACAATCTGAAGACAATGCTGAAGACAAAGTCTGAAGACAAGTGTTTTGAAGACAAAGTCTGAAGACACAAGTGCTTAAGACAAAGTCTAAGACACAAGTGCTGAAACAAGTCTGAGACAAGTGCTAAGACAAAGTCTGAAGACCCAAGTGCTGAAGACAAAGTCTGAAGACACAAGTGCTGAGACAAAGTCTAAAGACACAAGTACTGAAGACAAAGTCTGAAGACACAAGTGCTGAAGACCAAGTATCAGACGTTTCACAACAGCTGAAGAGGTCTTCTTCAGTAGTTGTGACGGTTTTTCTTTCAGTAGTTTTATGTTTTTCCTTTCAGTAGTTTTGTAAAACGACTGAAGAGCTTGTTCTTCAGTCGTTGTAGTTTCAGTAGTTTCGTATCATAGTTTTATGTTTTGTACTTAGCACTCTGATATGTTCTCAGTAGTTTTTGAACATTTCAGTAGTTTGTTAGTTAGTTATTTTTGTAATAAATCTGCCAGATGTCACTATCTCGTGATATCAGCAGTGATTGCACTCTATATAAGGAGTGTCACCTAATTGTAATCGGTGAATGATTGAGTAGAAACATTTGATATTTTGAAACATTCCTTTTCATAGAATATATTCTCTCGTTACAACCGTATTTGTTCTTAATGCATACGAATATCAATTCTTGCTAATTTGTCTAATTCTTGTTCTTATTCCGCTGCGTTACACTCTAATCCATCAAACTTGAGATCACTGATCCTGTCAAATGGTATCAGAGCTGGTTCATCATTGATCGATCTAATAATTGATCATTGAAACTGCTATCCAAGATCCAAGTTTGATTGAATTAGCATTTTTGCAAGAAACGGTTTATAGAGATTGAATTTTCTGTGTTTTTTGGTCATTCATCCCGAGATTTATTCTTGGTTTTCATTGAGTCTGTTGTGGTTTGTCTAAAATCTTTTAAAAGCTTGAATTAAATGTATTTGACCTAAAATGACTACTCCTTCCAATGATCCTCACATACTAGTTCCTCAACAAGCCTCCAATGCTGGTTAGGAGTGAGTATACCCTATGGCAACGACAAATGCTCCATCACCTGTCTGTTAACAGCTCAGGTTGTTGGACATCAGTGGTACATGGTCCACACAAGCCTATGGTGAATAACCCGGAAACCAATCAAATGGTTCCAAAGAGGAGGGAGCAATACTCAGATGAGGATAAGAAATGTTTGAGATTGATGCAAAAGCCCATGGAATTCTGGCCATAGCACTGCCCAATGAAATCTCTTCTGGGCTAATGCATTATGAAACTGCCCATGACCTCTGGAATGCCTTGAAAGAACAATTTGGAGGAACAGATGAGGTCTTGGCAAGTAATAGAGAAATCCTTGCCCAACAAGATGAGACATTCTCTCATAGGAAGGGTGAGACACTGACTCAACAGTTTGAGCGGTTCTCTTGTTTGATCTCTGAATTAAAAATGGTCAAACATGATACACAAATAGCTAGATGAATAACAGATTTCTCAGATCACTGCCTGAGAGATGGGACACATATACTATTGTCCTACGCTCCAGTGCAAATTTGGACAAACTATCTCTCACCCAACTCCATGGGAAATTGCTCACATTTGAGAGAGAGATAGAACTGAAATGAAAACTGTCATCATCTGGAAAGCTCACTGATGATTTTGTACCAGGAACACTGCCTTGGTAAGTCATGAGTCAGAGTATGCAGGATCAGAATGCCACTATGATGAGCATATTGATATTTCACCTCAACAATTCTAATCATGCCTTTGTGAGTGTTAATTGTCATTCTGGTAATAATAGTGACAATCTATGCTTTATCATGGATGATTTGGAGGGCATTGCTGATGATGATTAGAAGAGATGGATATTTTGAGCGAAATGGCCTCGATCAATATCAGATCTCAGAAATTCTACAAGAGAACTGGAAGGAAATTTCCTGGACTCTCTGACAAAACCAAAGTCGGTTTTGACAAGAGCAAGTTGAAGTGTCACAAATGCCATAGGCTTGGACACTTTGCAAGAGAGTGTAGATCAACTGGATCTAACACTTCTGCACCCTTTTTGACTTTTCCAAATAACAATTCACAATCCAAAGGGAACATTCTGTTGGTTCTAGTCATTCATCACACCCTCAATATCCTGCATATTTTGTTCCTCAGGGTCAAATGCCATATCCTTATCCCTGCTATTATGCCCAGTCAAATCAAGTTCAAGCTCCTATAGTACCACAATCTCTTGCACTACCAGAACCTCAACCATCTCCATCTCAATCACAACCTCATCACAGCTTCTTCACACCTGGAGTCGTTGACTGGAGTAGCTTACTGATAACTTGTCTGGTCACACTGAGCAATATTATGCTGGTGCTAGTCAACATGGTGGTGAACACCCTTTTGGAAATCTTGCATAGCTGCCTTTTCTCTATTAGAGAGGCAAATGTAGCATTGATAAATCAAAAACTTGAGTTTGAGAAAACCATTTTCAAAAGAAAGTGAGTATGAGTCTGCTCTTAACAGTAAAGTGATGAGATTTATAAGCTTAAATGCCAATTAAATGATGAAAAGGCCAAGCTAGAGGTTATTCTGGAAGACCACAGGAGTCTCAAAGAATAACTTGCAGTGACCCAAGTTGAGTGTGAACGCTGGGTCTCATCATGCAAGGGATTTGAAATGTTCTTAGCAAGCAAACTGCTTCAAATGTGAAGTTTGGCATTGGTTACAACCATACTGCTCCACCAACAGACTTTACTTCTAACTCCATACTAAGTCTGAAAGTGAAAGCAATCTCCAAACCACATTATCGTGTGAGTCATTCTCCAATGATAATCTAAGATCAGAGAATGAAACAGTGTTAAGATCTCAACAAATAATTGACTGATGGTCTAACTACTGAGACTCATATGAAGCTGAGTACTTCAGATGTTGTTCCTCAATTACCCAAGTACTGAAAGAGACCCAACATCTGAAAAGCATTTCAAATCAGTTGAAATACAAGGACTAACAACTGCTGAGGAATCCATCAAACAGTCTATTAGGACGGATGGAAAACAGTTGAATTACCAGTCTTCAGCTGTTACAAATCCTTTAGTACCTAGTACTGATAGGAGGAAAGTACTGAAGATCACACCTCAGTAGTTTCCACTTCAGCAGTAAAGATGTCCAAGATGAAGAATAAACCATGTGAAATTGTGGTAAATTCAATCATCTATCTGATTAATGTTGGTACAAAAGGGTTTAAAGCTCCAAAGGGATGAGCTCATTAAACTAGAAATAAATAAAATGAAAACTGAGTTTAAGACCAAGTTTGTACCACAATCATCTCAACCTGATAAACCCAGGCCTTACCCAAATCCACTAAGAAGGATACGGTTTATCAGAAGACAGCTAATATTGTTCCTCATGATAAACATAAGACTAAGTCTGTGAAATCTAAGAAGGAGGAAATGGGGGTCACAGGAACTCATCAAAAACAAGCTCTGGAGTGTCAAATGAACTGAAAGCTCGAGCTTCAAATCAGACACAGCTTGTTATGATGGTTCAGCATCTGTTGGGGAGAGTTAACCAACTTGAAGCCACTGTGACCAAACCACTGGAGAGGAATTCTAGGTCCAAATCTATTTCAGCACCATCTCCATCTTCATCAGCTATTAATCATGAGAAACCAGCTATGGTTAAATCTGTTGAAAGTCAGTCCCAAAACCAAAAAGGTTTGGGTCTCCAAAGCTAACTAGTTTCTTATGATTGTGCAGGGTTCTTTAGCATGCCAAATAAGCATCCGGTATGTGGACAGTGGAGGATCCATGCACATGATTGGAGCAGCTCTCTTCTTCATGATTACTCTCAGGGAAAGAAGGGATTTGTCATTTGGAAATGATGCTAAAGGTTACATCATTGGAAAAGGATTGTTTCTAATGGAGATATTAGATTTGATGATGTCAACCATGTGGAGAATCTCAAATACAATCTGTTGAGTGTCAGTCAGATGTGTGACAAAGGACATGTTGCTCTTTTCACAAGCCATAACTGTAGGATTCTGTCTTCCAAGGTTCTAAGCCTGATTGACAAAGTACTGGATGATAATACTCTCCTGAAGGCCAACGGGATAGGAAGAGTATATGCCTTGGATCTGTAAAAGAAAATTGAGTTAAGAGGCCATCCATGCATGTTCTCCACGGCCTCTCTCCAAGAATCTAAACTATGGCATAGAAGGCTGGGTCATGTTAATCTCAAAAACATGAATCAGTTGATCTACAAGAGTTTAGTGAGAGGTCTTCCAATAAAGGAGTTCAATTGTGATGAAATCTGCACTGCATGCTTAAAAGGGAAACAACATAAAGTTTCATTCCCAACCATAGAAGAATCCAAGTCTAATGCCTGCTTACAACTACTGCAATGGATCTTTTGGTCCTGTGAAGGTAATGAGTATGGCAAAGAAGAATACTGTCTGGTAATTGTGGATGATTACTCTAGATATGTATGGACCTTCTTCTTGCATTCAAAGGATGAGGCTGCTCAGTCCATTATGAACTTTTTGTTACACGTTGAGAAGCAGTATTCCCTACCAGTTAAGTGTGTGAGGAGTGACAATGGTACTGAATTCAGAAACCACACTCTTGATGAGTTTTACTTGTCAAAGGGAATCAAGAGGCAGTATAGCATCCCAAGGACTCAGAGCAAAATGGAATAGTGGAGAGAAAGAACAGGACCCTCATTGAAGCTGCAAGGTCCATGTGGCTGATTCTGGTCTGCCACTGACCTTTTGGGCTGAAGCTGTCAATACAGCCTGTTATGTACAGAATAGAGCCTTAGTAAATCAAGGTTGATAAAAACTCCTTATGAAGTTTTACATCATTTAGCCCCTTTGCTTTCATTCTTTAGAGCATTTGGGTGTCCCTGTTACATTCTCAACACAAAAGATCAACTCCAAAAGTTGATTCTAAGGTGGATGCAGGGTATTTTTTTGGGTATTCATCCACTTGCAAGGCTTATAGAGTATTCAACTGTCGGACAAAGATAGTGAAGAAACCTTGCATGTGAAGTTCAATGAATCCCCTAAGGATACAATTCCACAAAACCCTGTGGAGTGTTTGATGATCTGGACATTCTGCAATATGTTCCTTATCAACCACCTGCTGTTGCAGATCATATGAATCCATCATCTTCTGTAGCTAGTCATCCATCTGGTGTTACTGATGATGATGATATCAGTAATCACCTTTTCAAGTTTAGTGATCAACTGCCTAATCAGCTAGACCTGATGTTCCTGTAGCTTCAGTAGCACAATCCACAACAAATGCTGATGAGATTTCTACAACTTCAACTTCCTTTGAATTACCATTACTGATTGGTTTCAAGGAATGCTTCACCATCACCATCTGTTGCTGCTGAGCCTGCTACAAACACTTGCACAGATCTTATTGTGTACCAAGATCTGAAGAATCACCGTATGTCAAATCATTGGTGATATCAATGCTGGCGTTTCAACAAGAAGTCAATTGTCAAATTTTGCTTCTATGCTCTCTTCATTAGTCAGCAAGAGCCAAAGAACTATCACATTGCTTTAAGGGACAATGGATGGGTTGAAGCCATGCAGCTTGAGCTTCTTCAGTTCAAGAAATAGCAAGTGTGGGAACTGGTTCCTCTACCTCCAGGTAAGTGTGCAATAGGCACTAAATGGGTGTTTAGGAACAAAACTGATGAAAATAAGCTTATTGTTAGAACAAGGCCAGACTGGTTGTACAGGGGTTTTCACAAGAGGAAGGTATTGATTATAATGAAACCTTTGCCCCTGTAGCCAGACTGGAAGCAATTCGATTGTTTTTAGCTTATGTTGCTTATCACAACCTTAAAGTTTTTCAAATGGATGTCAAAAGTGCATTTTTATGGGAAAATAAAGAAGAGGTTTATGTGTGTCAACCACCAGGTTTTGAGGACAATAAACATCCTAATTGGGTGTATAAGCTTGATAAGGCTCTCTATGGGTTGAAACAAGCTCCTAGAGCCTGGTATGAGACATTATCAAACTTTCTTCTGGAAAATAATTTCATTAGAGGCTCCATAGATAAGACTTTATTCATTAAGAAAGCTGGGCAGCATAATCTACTTGTTCAAATTTATGTAGATGATATTATTTTGCATCCTCTGATCCACAGTTGTGTGATGCCTTTAAAAAGTTGATGCAACAGAAGTTTGAAATGAGTGCCATGGGAGAATTACAGTTCTTTCTGGGTTGGCAAATCAAACAAAAGGCTGATGGAATTTTCATTCATCAGTCAAAATACACAAAAGATCTTTTGGAAAAGTTTGATTTACAAAAGTGTAAGCCATGTTCTACTCCCATGTGCAACACCACACAACTAGATACAGATCAGAAAGATAAAGTGGTTGATGAAACACTTTACAGATGTATGATTGGGTCCTTGATGTACTTAACAACTTCTAGACCAGATTATGTTTGCTACATGTGTTTGTGCTAGATTTCAGGCTGCACCTAAGGAGTCTCATTTGATTGCAGTCAAGAGGATCTTTAGATATCTGCAAGGCACTCCATCTCTAGGTTTATGGTATTCAACTAGACATTCTGGTAAATTAGTTGCTTTTCTAACAGTTACTATGCAGGGTGTAAGTTGACAAGAAAGTCCACTTCTGGAGGATGCCAATTCTTAGGCAACTGCTTGATTTCTTGGCAGAGTAAGAAGCAGACCTCAGTTGCTACATCAACTGCTGAAGCAGAGTACATTGCTGCTGCAAGCTTGTACATCTCAGGTACTCTGGCTTCAAAACCAAATTAGATTATGGAATAACAGAGACTAAGACCCCATTATTAATGGACAGCTCTTCAGCTCTTTGTATTATCAAGAATCCTGTCCAGCACTCTAGGACTAAACATATTGAAATCAGACACCATTTTATTAGAGATTGTTTTGAAAAAGGTCTGATTGATCCAAATTTGTTCCTAGTGCTGATGAGCTTGCAGACATTTTCACTAAGCCCTTGGATAGCATAACTTTCCAAAACCTAGTGTTAAGGCTTGGTATGCTGCAGCTAGAATAAGTGACAACTACTGATGATCTCAGCTCACAAGTACTGATGATCATTAGTTTATTATTGTCATATATATAAGTACTGAAGTTCTTTTCCCTCGGAAGTTTTCTTTAAACTATTAGAGCTTAACTTCTCAGTACTCAAGTACTTTATTTGATAAAACAATTGATGTAGTTACAACAGCTGATGTAGCTACAACTACTGTTGTCAGAACTACAAATACGTACTGATGTCCTATGAAACATCTGAAAACAGATGAAAATGTCTGATGAGTACGTGTTGAGGACAGTATGAAACAGCTGAAAAGCAATGAATTGACGTCAACTACTGATGAGCCTTTTTCTCTTCAGTAGTTTCCCAACTGCTGTTTCTTTCTAAACAACTGAAGCAAAACCATGTCTTCAGTAGTTTCACAACTACTGAGACTAACACCAAGTCTTCAGTTGTTTACAACAACTGATGGTAAAACCAAAGACTTCAGTAGTTTCCCAACTACTGATGACTAATACCAAGTCTCAGTTCTTTCATCACCTGAAGTCAAAACTGTCTTGAGTAGTTTTATAACTACTGATGACTAAATCTGAGACTTCAGCTGTTTCAACGTCTGACGGTTAAAACCAAGTCTTCATTTGTTTTATAACAACTGCTAATCACACCAATACGGTCAGTCATTCCAAACCTCTGAAAGTTAATACCACGTCATCATTAGTTTCAACAACTGATGACTAACACCAAAACCTTCAGTCGTTTTCTAACCCTACCCTTTAAATACCTTATTCCACCTTCAGAGTTTTTCCTTTCTTCTCTTCTCAAACCTAACGTTCAAAAACTCTGTAACCTCTCTTCATCAATGGCAACCATGCAACTAAAACCACGACACAACTATGTCGCACATCTCACAAAATCGCCATACTGGACCAAGTTTCACAACGCCATTGATTTAATGGTTCAGTCACCTTACAAAACGGCTTTTCTGTTAAATCCCACCATATATGCCAAATCTCTTAACCAATTCTGGACAAACGTCACTCTTGTCTCTGAGGAGAATGACACAGAGTCTCTTAATCGTTTGTCCATCATCAAAAAGTGGTCATTACTCCAGACATTCTTCACCAAACCCTCAATCTGGATGATTCCACTTTCCCAACTGGTTATCCAAAGGGCACAATAGATCAATCATTTGCCCACCATGGATACCAGGGTAACCTGAGTGCATCTACCATATGAAGAAACATTTCCAGGATGCCGAACGTCTCATCTTTCACATGGTAAATGTCTGCCTTGCCCCCAAGACTTCATCATGGGATCAAATGTCCACAAGGTGGCAATAGGTAATGTACTCCATCCTTGAGCAACAACCTTTAAATTTTTCTGAAATACTATTTTTAGAGCTCAAGGATATGCCCCAAAAACAACTTGCTAATCGTTGGATATTATATCCTCGGTTCATAATGGCCATAATTGAAAACCAGCTTCAAGCTGAGGGACTTGTTGGCCTGGGAGTCCCTGCTATGGCTGTATTGCCTGAAGTATACTCCCGGCACAACTCTGACCAATCACTAAAAATGGCTGCCAAGCTGCGCAAACCCACACAGCTGGAACCCACAGCCACCACCTCCAAATCCAAAGTCCCCACCAAACCCACTAAAAAGAAGTCAAAAAAAGCTACTCAAGGAAATGAGTCCCCTGAGGATGCCCCTGCAACACAAACGCAGGCTATATCCAATGGTTATAACCCCCTAGTGGATACAAGGACTTCACCAGCCACAGCCGCTCAGGATTCCTCTCAAAAGGAGCCTGCAGCAACCAAAGAAGGGATACCCACTAATCTGGGATCTTCCTCATTTGAGGAGATTGCCATTGAAGAGCACCATTCTCCCCAGGTGCATACTGCTTTTACCCCATCTCCCACTGCAACCGCCCCACAAAGTCCCACTCTCATTGTTGCAAACGTGCTGACTCAGCTGCATGCCTCTCCTCCTCCCCAACAAACACCAACAAAGGGGAAAACCACAGCAATTGAGGAAGAGGATCAACATGCTTCTGACAGCCCACAGCACCAGGGTTTAACTGTTCTATCTCCTGGTGTGGATATGCAGATATGAACATCTGGTGAGGCTGTCACCTCTTCTGAATCAGCACATGATCAGACTGAGGCTGGTAACATAGCTAAGACCTCACCAGAGGCAACAGCTGATGAAGGACATCGTCCTGAGGCTAGAAGTCCCCGGTTCCAAGAACAAGGGGCACATGCTAAAACTGGTCTACACCCAGTGCATGTACATCCTGCTACAAGTAGGAGTTCAGGTGATTCAGCATCTGCTGATGATGACCTGGGCTTCTTTTATGATGTTCTGGCCCAGAACACAATTCTTGAGGAAGAAGTCAGTAGACTACAAAGACTACTTGACCAATTCTCTCAAAAAGCAAGTCCATCTACCACCAACATAAACCCACAGATGGCACCTTCACCTGAAGGTCTTCCAACACACTCAGCCACTCAAAACTTCCGAGCCACCAGCTTCTATTTCTGGCACTGCTTCTCAGGGACAGAACCCCTCTGAGCAAACAGGTACTATCTTTCAGCAATCCCTACCTCTCATCACCCAATGATCACAGACATTGTGATCAAAACCATGGATGAGAGGCTTCCCTCAATCATACAACCCCTGGTGGAGGAGATTGTGAGCACAAGGCTTTCTGCTACTCAAACCCTTGCAACCAATGCAACCAAAAAGGGGAGAGTCATTCAGTGAAAGCAAAGAGGAAGAGCATAGAGGGGAAGAAAGAAAAGGAGACTGAGAAGGAAGAGGAGTTTGTGAAGGGAGCTGACATTGATCAAGTGGGTGAAAGTCACAAAGACTTTCATGTCACATATAAGAAGAGGAAGGTTGAAGGAAAAGAAAAAGAACTCGAACTCGATGAGATGATCAAAATGGGGATGCTACACACAGTAAATCAATGGACTCCATTATTGATCAACTGTATAGACAGGGGTTCGATACTGCACAGCTTGACTCAGAGATTAGGAGACTTGAAGTTGAAGAAATAACTCAAGATGGGCAAGTTATGATGCATTAGAAAGAGAAAGACTAGAGATCATGATCAGATTCATTGCAAAGTACCTTGGGAGATCATTGATCGAGATTAAGTCATGGACCAGGGACAGTATCTTGGCAATAACCACCAAGATCTGTTCGTCTGAAGCATACACTAAGGGATTGGTGATTGAAGCACTAAATAAGGCAGGTGCTGGGAACAGAAAGGAACTAGCAAAACACTCAAAAGCCTCACTCACTACAAGAATGCTAGAACAACCTGCAAAACCTCCCACTTCAAAATCACCACTACCACAACCCAAACCAATTCCTTTACCCTCAAAACCAACAGCCGATGATGCACCAAGAGAAGAAGAGAAGGGTGTTGAGGCTAGAAGAAGAAGAAGAAGAAGAAGAAGAGGATGATGAGGAAGAAGATAGGCTGCCTCTTTCCGCAGTCCTAACTTTGCCTAAAGCCAAACCTATGCCCATCACTCCCACCTCACAGATGGAAGCTGTGAGAGTAAAGATAGAAAAAGAACAGCAGCAAAAGCTTCATGATGATGAGATGCTGAAAAGCATAGACAAAACTTATGTTGCTTCTTCATCAATAATCAGTATGAAGAAAGAAGCTCTGAGATTGTACACCCTTGCTAACACATTTCAATATCAAAAGGAAAAGGTGAGAATATGGCCTGATCCTAGGGTGGCTCACAGAATTGTGAAGAAAGACATGCCTTCGAGATACAAGGGCCAAGTAAAAAGGATTGTAGATGAAGAGATCACAGTGGTCCTTGTAGTATCACCCTGGGAAATTGTAGAAGATTTCAAGAAGGCCTATGAAACTAAACAGCCACCCCAAAAGATGTTAGAGAACAGAGTAATTAAAAAGGGGTTAGTCTACAAGAGGCTTGAGAACTTCAAACAAAATGAGCTCAGTCTCTTACTTGAAGGTACTCACCCAGATGAGTTTGCATACAGACAGATTACAACAATTGAGCTCAAAAATGGCAAACAGGCTAAGTACATTTCAGAGTTGTATGGGCGTGAAGGGCTGTTTGATGGTGGAGCTGAAAATCTTACCATGGAAGAACAAATTATGTTTCTCAGAGCATACACCAGAGAATCCTACAGGCTTATACATGGGAAGTAGATTTCATGGATAGGACCACAGCCCTGTGTCCAGTTCCCCAAAGTCAGGGCTCTTATCCATACTATGCCAACCAAATTTCAGAAATCTATTCCCAAGGCAGTGCTTAATTGGGTCATCTTCTTAGCTGATCAAGAAGGAAAAGACCAATCTTATCGCCAACAATAAGTGGGACCTCAATAAAGTTAAGGTTTTGGCTGCATTGGTTCAGGGGAGTTTGTTGGACCAAAAGAACCAATGAGCCGGATCAGAAAAACCTTAAGTCCCACAGACGTCACAACAACTGCTGAAGTCCACAACAGCTGAAGACAAGTGCTGAAGACAAAGTCTGAAGACAAGTGTTGAAGACAAAGTCTGAAGACAAGTGCTGAAGACAAAGTCTGAAGACACAAGTGTTGAAGACAAAGTCTGAAGACACAAGTGCTGAAGACAAAGTCTGAAGACAAGTGCTGAAGACAAAGTCTGAAGACACAAGTGCTGAAGACAAAGTCTGAAGACACAAGTGCTGAAGACAAAGACTGAAGACACAAGTGCTGAAGACAAAGTCTGAAGACACAAGTGCTGAAGACCAAGTATCAGACGTTGTCACAACAGCTGAAAAGGTCTTCTTCAGTAGTTATGACGGTTTTCTTTCAGTAGTTATGTTTTTCTTTTCAGTAGTTTTGTAAAACGACTGAAGAGCTTGTTCTTCAGTCGTTGTAGTTTCAGTAGTTTCGTATCAGTAGTTTTATGTTTTGTACTTAGCACTCTGATATGTTCTCAGTAGTTGTGAACATTTCAGTAGTTTGTTAGTTTTAGTTATTTTGTAAATAAATCTGCCAGATGTCACTATCCCGTGATATCAGCAGTGATTGCACTCTATATAAGGAGTGTCAACCTAATTGTAATCGGTGAATGATTGAGCAGAAACATTTGATATTATTGAAACATTACTTTTCACAGAAATATATTCTCTCGTTACAACCGTATTTGTTCTTAATGCATATGAATATCAAATTCTTGTTATAATTTGTCTAATTGTTGTTCTTATTCCGCTGTCTTACACTCTAATCCATCAAACTTGAGATCACTGATCCTGTCAGTATGTGCATGATTGGTTGTTGATTCTTGAATGCTTATAGATTGTTCATGTTTAGAATAGCCATATTAAGCTTAGAGCAGATGGGTTTGATGATTGGGTTTGGAAACATACTGGATACATGTTACACAAAAGGTCCATGTGCCTAGATAAGGCTCATGCACCTAAAAATACCTTAGAAAGATTTAAGTGTAATCCATGTTCCTGAACAGTAGCCCATGCGCCTAAGATTGCCTTAGAAATGTTTAAGTATAGCCCATGCGCCTGAGAAGTGGTCAATGCGCCGAGACATGTTAGTCAGACGCTAAGTATAGGGCCATGTGTCCCAATAGTGTCCATGCGCCAAGTGGCCCATGCACCTAAATGCCCATGTGTCCGCATAACCCATGCACTAAGAGTTCATACGCACCTATAGTGCCCATGCGCCTGAATAGTTCATGCGCCTAAAGTGATAAATGATTACGTGTTGCCTGATGCGCCTATATATAGATGAAACGCCCAAACAGGGCTCATGCGCCCAAATAGTTCCCATGCGCCTAAGCACTTAGAAATTTTTACAGAATTTTCTAGGAGTCTGTGCTTTAGGGTTTTGACCAAGGTTGACTAAGGCTTATTAATTGATGTTTCATGCATGATATGATTACTTATGATTGTTCCTTATATATTATTGCTATTATCATTATACTTATAGTATGTGACTTTACGTGGTATGTTATTATTGTAACATAAAGTATACCATAATAATCAAGTGAAAGAGCATTAAAGAAAAGAAGGGGAACATTAATAAAATGTTAACAAGTCTTACAAGCTTATAGGAGGGACACGATCGTGTTGTCGTTAGCTCAAATATGCTGCGGTTAGCTACCCTATTATGCACACAGGGCCAATCAATTGAGATTGGCAGGACCCTTGTAGCGTATCCTGGGTGATTGGGTTGGCCTTGTACACAGTACATAACACCTTTTCGAGGGATACAGTTGACCTTTCGAGGGATATAGTTGACCCTTTCGAGGGATACATGGCCCATCACCCGTTTTTCCATCGCGCATATAGTTAGGGTATTGCTCATTGGTCCATACAGACAGTGAAAGAAAAAAACAAAGTTTACAGAACATACAAGGCATACAGTAAAGAGAACGAACAGTATCTGTTCATATAGTTAATGCGTGCTATCATATATAGTACAGAGTTCTATTTTTCAGAAAAGAGTATTTTCATATACAACATATAGAAAGTATTTTATTACATATAAAACTAGAGCTCATTCAGCAACTCTAACTTTTATACATTTTCAGTTGGCAGGTAATTATTGCTGAGGATGGCACGAGGGTGAAGCTACTCGGCAGGAAAGGACTGACATCCATTCGTATTTTATGTCGCTGCTGTTTTGTAATGAAGCAAAACAATTCTTTTGTAAACTATTAACGATGATGTATTGCTTAACAACAGTGCTTTAAATGAAATGAATGGTTTTTGATAAATTATTTCCGCTACTTAAGTTTGTATAATTATAATGTGTAATGTTTTAACCAACTGTGAGGTCTCTGGAATCGGGGCCTTACACAAAGCTTCAAAGAAAAAGTCTTCCGAAGCTCTACTCCTAAAAATAGATTTCTCCCGAAGACTTTTAGTAACATTCTTTATCTGATGTACTTTTCTATAAAGCTGGACCCGTTTCCACTGTATCTCTGTAAAGTCACCAACTTACATGAGTTGGGGAAAAGGTCCATGCTTTTGGTAATTGTACATTGAGGTCTTGTGTTTGTAACTTTCTACTTCATGTACTTTATCCTTTTTGTAATAGATAAGGATGTGAGCTATGGCATGTCATAGTCACAAAGTCAAAAAGGCAATTTGCTTTTTTTATTCTACAATTGATTTTGTTTTGAGTCTAGTCAATTGTATCCAGCTGGCTTTTATAGTATGGCCGGCTGTAGGATGTAGTATGAGTATCTCATGTTCCTGTAACTTTATTTATGTGCTTTGTAACATTTGTAATAGAACATAGAGAAAACAATATACTACATTCTTGAAAACCATATACTTGTGCTCTTGTGTTCTGTCTCTTACATTACCTGTTTCTTAGTGTCTTGCTTATGGTTAATCCAGTTCACTATTTGATTATGTTTTGGTTAATCTCTTCTTTGTGTTGTTATGTTTTAAGTGACCCCTTTCACCAGTCCTGCAATACATATGTATGTATATAGGTTTGTAATGCTAGAAATTTAAAGATTGAGAGTGTACTTGTCAATATATTCATAACTCTTTTAAGGTACAACCAATCTCTATCCGAACCCATTTTACTTGTCAGGGTATATCTTCTCAATAACTTTTTTACTCTTTCTCTCTTTTCTAAACATCACTTCAATGTATAAATAATGTAATTTATATATGCTCACCTGAAGATAAGACACACTAACAATCTGGTTGTTATTTTAAATGATCTACCCGAACCCCTTATTTTCTTTTAAGTTCAAAAATAAAAATTAGAGAATTGATAACTTATCATTTGAACTATATCTTTTTTATCATTTGTTCAAGACTTTTGTTCACCAATTTCACATTTCATTACTTATTTTCACTTTCTTAACTTTTCTATACTTCCCTGGAATTTTTTATAATAACATACACAATTTTTCTATATTTTTTATCATTTTCATCAATAGTTTTCCATAAGAAATAATACATTAAAAGTTTTGGATGTCGTAAATCAACCATTCACTATTTTTATCACTTTATTTATTCTTCACACTCAGTATTTAATTATTTACTTTCAACAACAATCTAATCAAGTAAGAAATGTAAATAAATACTAACTCAACGGTGTTGGTATGACACAAAGAGGGTTGGCTTTCTGTAAGGTGATACCAAACCTCTCGGACATATCAAGTGCCTTAGGTTGAAGATTAACATCAAGGTTCCAATCAAAATTATTGAGTAGTGAACCCAACATCATTGGGATGGTACGAAGTGCAAGTGGCAAACCTGGGCATATTCTTCGTCCAGCACCAAACGGAATTAGTTGAAAATCTTGTCCTCGAACATCAATTGAGAAGTCAAGAATCTTTCTGGCCTAAACTCTTTTGGATCTTCCCAGATGGTTGAATCATGTCCTATTGCCCATGCATTCACAAGCACTTGTGTGCCCTTGGGAATGATGTAAGCATTAAGTTTAACTTGTTGTTCAACTTTCCGAGGAAGCAACAAGGGGGCTGGTGTATATAGCCTAAACGTTTCTTTCACAACAGAAGATAAGTATGGTAGCCTATAGACGTCATCCTCTTTAATGATTTTGCCTATACCAATAACCTTTGCAAGCTCTTCTTTGGCTCTGGTCATGTTGTGTGGGTTGCGTAGTAGTTCTGTCATTGCCCATTCTACTGTGCTGGATGTCGTATCAGTGCAGCGGTAAACATATCCTATATTATGATACATAGTGTGATGTTAACAATCAAATACATTCACCTAACAAAATATTTAAAGAAAATCTAAATGTTTTTTTAATCATCTCACAAAAACCCAAAATAATATCTTAATGTGCTATCGGATCACTACTACTGTAAAATGAGTAGTTTAAAATGGTATCTATCTAATGCTTCAACTAACATTCTAGATTTATTTGATGTACGTTACAGTATAATTCTCCTTTAGTAAAGTAATATTTTTTATTCTTTTGTTACTACCTAATGCCTAATGGCCATTCATTTAAATGTAGTTGCACGTAATGACGAAAGAAATATATTTAATTATATGACTTTATTCAATCTTCTCAAGAGTAATTGAGGTGTTGGGGATAATAGATGGTAGTGAGCGGTATCTGACGAAAAAAATATATTTAGAAAAGTAAGTATAATATAAATAAAACTGAAAAATAAAATAATGTGTTAATAGCAACTTGAGTTATGAATAAATAGTAATAACGTGGGCCTACAAAGATCAAGAATATAAGCAATAAATTAAAAGGCTTTCCGTTATAAGAAAATCAACCAAATCGGGGATATCATCAACGCATGATGACAGCCACACAATAATAAAATCAACGCTTTCATAAATCAACTGCCATATCCTCTTAAAATCTGAATACAACTATTTTTTATTTAATTTTCAAAATTTGCAAGCAGTTTGCGACCAAAGTTTATTGGTTGTGATTTTGTGAATTTTATAGGTAAGCATGAATTATTTATTTACTTCAACCATAGCTTTTCCTCGTATATATGAACTGTTCTTGGAGCCAAATGTAAATCTAAATAAAAATCAAAACCACATTATATTTATAATATGTAAAAAAAGGTTAATAGTGAACTCACTAAAATCAACATCTTGATATGTGATCGACTGAATTCATCTGGGTTATCTTCGTTGATCTTTAAACAAGCTTCCAACACATCATCATGTTGTGATCTTGAACCCATCGCCAATCTTTCGTTAATCAACTCCTCAATATCGATAAAACCTTCCCAAAATGACGAGTCATTCTCCTCCTGATGCCTTGCGGATCAATCATCTTAAACAAGGGAAAAAAGTCTGCTAGGTTCGGGGTCGCAGCCTCCACCATAATGTTTTGAATCACGTCTCGGAATTCTTTAGCCGAATCGTCATACGGGTCTGTTAGATCTTTGGAGAATATAGTGTTGGATAAGAGATTCAGTGAGGTTCTAAAAGCAGCACGCCCAATGTCCACACAAACATTGGACATGCTGGCTTTGTGGCAATACGCTATGAGCTCTTTAACTTTTTGGTCGCGCAAGTGTTGGCTGGCTTCAGGGATTTGCTGGAGAAGATGTTGGTGTTGATGATCCTACGGAGGAACCGCCACTGGGGGCCAATCGGGAGGAAGCCGAGGGAGTACTCGTAGTAGTTGTGTGTATGTAGGGCGTCTGGAACATGACGAGTGGCGAAAGCAAGGTCTTGCTTTTGGAGTACTTCTTTGGCAGCAGCTGCAGATGAGATGATAAGTGTCTTGGTTTGACCGAGCTTTAACAACATTATCGGGCCATGGGTCTCGGCTAGTTTGGCTAGCGAGCGGTGTGGTTGGGTGCCAAGCAAGTGAAGGTTTCCTATGATCGGCAGCACCGTTGGACCTGGAGGCAGGTTCTTGGGTTGACCGAAGCCTAAAATTGAGAAAGTGGCTCGGATAAATGCATATGCAATGAATACAACAACAATAAGCAACACGTACATTGATGTTGAATTGTATTTTTAATGTGTGGGTTTTAATAGATGTGGTGCTATATATATACGCACTTGGACTGGGAATCTTGAAATAAGTAAACAGGCCACCCCACAACCTATAAATAATTGAAACAATTTCTGTGATAACCACATGAAAGTTGAAAAACGAATTTAAATAGTGCTGCATGTGTTGAAGAAAGTCACACGAATTTATTATTTACTTTTAAAAATGGTATTAGGCCGATGCAGTCATTATTATGTATGTCGATTAAATTTCATAGCTATAGGGCGGCTTAGAGTATTTGTTTCAATAGATCTGTTTAACACAAACAATATATTGTAAAATGTAAACAAAAGTTAAAGAAATATAAAGATGACATGTTTAAAAAAACTCAAAAAATGAAACAGGATGGTGACTTCAAAGTACAAAGAGAACAAAATGCCAAAATGTAAAGATTTCTTGTCGTACTGCAAAGTTAATGTAATTCAAGAGTAAGAAAATTTTTGATACGCCATGGAGCTAGGAGCAACATGACTCATGTATGTTATTGATGTTTTATCTTTTATGAAGTTATTTTTCATTAGTTAGTATCTGCTAAACAAATAAAATATTAACTGCAGCACTTAGGTAGCATTTCTTCAACCTTCAAGCATCTTGCTTCTATTAAACCCTTTGTACTTATACCTGCATCAATAATAATTTAAACGTGATCGAGTATTATGCAACTTTTACATGGAACCTTCCAAAATATTCTTGCTCAATTATTAATAAATTCACAACCTCATATGAAAATATTCATGTTGGATCTACAAAAGCTAGTGCAAACAAAACCAAACACTTAGACTATTTTGGTGCAACTAATAAAGAACTTCCGAAGCTAATTGTGGAACTTTCGAAGACAAATTGAGTTCTTCCAAAGACAACGCAAGATCAACTTCCGAAGGAAAACTCCAACTTCCGAAAATAAAGTATTCTCTTCCGAAGTTCAAGACTTTGAAGAATCCAAAGACAATGACTTCCGAAGTAGAAGTCTCAAAACCTCGGAAGAAACAGTCTCTTCCGAAGTATAAGTAGCCTCGGAAGAACTTGTTCTTCCGAAGCCAATTAACCTTTGAAAGACACTGCTACGAACCAGTGAATATAATTATGGTCCCTCTCATACTCCGCTACAGACCTCTGATATACTGCAAGTCGTTTTCTTAAAACTCATGTTGTTGACCATACTTTATTCCATTTTTCACCTTTATCAGTTAGTACAGTTGCCAAATTTTGTTGGTGACAAAAGGTAAGTCATGGAGATGTCATGACTAGCAAATCTTAGTTAAGACATTATCTAAGATTATCTAAGATATCTTAATTTTAACTTTGTAGTATTTGCTTTAGTTATAGGTTTCTAGTTGGTATCAAAGTATATCTGGCTATAGATGATAGTATATATATAGTTTCTCATTGTAACTTTTGTAAAATGCTTGTAAGAGTCTTGTAATAATTTGAATTGATAAGTAATATATACAAGTACCTTGGAAATTATTTCCTTGTGTTCTTTGTTACTTAGTATAATATCATCACTCTTAGAAGAGATTCTACTTCATCTAAAATCTTGTGTGTGATTAAGTGAGTTTGAGAGAAACAACCAAGTGTTAAGTGACAAACTGTAATACCTGGTTATTTTAAAAGTCAAAGGAAGAAATAATAAAGTGTATGCAGGATCGTTGAAGGGGGTTCAGTTACAACACAAACACAAAGAGGAGATTAACTAAACTTAATCAAACAGTATGACTGGATTAACCAAAGTAAGACACTAAGAACACAAGTAATGTAAGAGATAGAACACAAAGAATACAAGTGTATGGTTTTCAAGAATGCAGTATATTGCTTTCTTTATGTTCTATTACAAGTGTTACAAAGCATGATTCAAAGATACAAGACATCAGATACTTATACTACATCCTACAGTGTTTGACCAAAAGAACCAATGAGCCTGATCAGAGAAACCTCTAAGTCCCACAGGACATCACAACAGCTAAAGAAGACCTGATCAGCTGTTCTACAAAGTCTGAAGAATACAACTGCTGAAGTACGTCTGAAGTACTGAAGACAAAGACTGAGACAACAGCTGAAGATCTAAAGTCTGAAGACTTTAACAAGTACTGAAGACAAAGACTGAAGATCAACAGCTGAAAGACAAAGTCTGATGTTCAAGTACTGAAGACATCAGCTGATGTTAACAGCTGATGACAACAGCTGAAGAGGGCTTCTTCAGTTGTTGTGATGGTTTTTCTTCTTCAGTAGTTTTCTTTTCTTTTCAGTAGTTTGTTTACTTTTCTTTTCAGTACTTGTAAACAACTGAAGAGGTTGTTCTTCAGTTGTTGTAGTATCAGTAGTTTTATGTTTTTCAGTAGTTGTAAATAAGATGTTTAACACTTAGGAACATTTGTAAGAAGATGTCAGTTGTTGACATCTTCAGTAGTTGTTAAACATCAGTAGTTATCAAACGGTTACATGTCACTTTCAAGTGACATCAGCCTTCGTCACTCTTTCCTTTATAAGGAAGGATGACTCACCTGTAATCGTGCCTTCGAGGCCGACAATCTTAATGCAATATTCCTTTTGTCGATATTTCTCTCTCTATAACAAAATTCTTTTATCGTTTTATATCGAATGTTCTTGTTTGAATTTGTCTAATCCTGAGCTATTCCGCTGCTATATCTATTCAATCGATTAAACCAAGAGGCTGAGATCCTAACAAATGGTATCAGAGCAGGTTAATCATTGATCGATCTAACAATTGATCATTGAAACTGTTCAATCGCTCTAAGTTTAATCGAATTAGCAAATTCGCAAGGATCTGTTATAGAGATTGAGAGTGTATCGCTTCTGGCCGTTTTATTTGAGGTTCTGTGTGGTTTTGAGCTAAATTTATTGTGATTTTACTTGAATCTGTCTGATTTTCCACAATGACTACTTCTTCGAATGATCCTTTCAATACTGGATCCTCTACCAAGCCTCCGATCTTGGTTAGGAGTGAGTATAACATTTGGCAGAGAAGATTGCTCCATCACCTGTCTGTTAATAGCTCAGGTTGTTGGACATCTGTGGTACATGGACCACATAAGCCAATGGTGAATGATCCGAAAACAACCAGTTGGTTCCAAGAAGAAGGAGCAATACTCCGATGAGGACAAGAAGTTGTTTGAAATCGATGCAAAAGCCTATGGAATTTTGGCTATGGCTATTCCTAATGAGATTTACTCTGGGCTTCTGCATTGTGAGTCTGCTCATGACCTCTGGAATGCCATCAAAGAACAATTTGGTGGTACTGATGAGGTTTTAGCAAACAACAGGGAAATCCTTGCCCAACAATATGAGACTTTCTCTCATAGAAAGGGTGAGACTCTGACTCAACAATTTGAGCGGTTTTCATGTTTAATCTCTGAATTGAAAATGGTTAAACATGAATATACCAGGAGTCACATGAACCATAGATTCCTAAGATCACTGCCTGAGAGATGGAACACATATACCATTGTTCTACGCACAAATGCTGATGTTGATCGCCTATCTCTCACCCAACTTCATGGGAAACTGCTTACATTTGAGAGAGAGATAGAGCAGAAAAGGAAATTGGTTTCATCTGGCAAGCTTACTGAGGATTTTGTCCAAGGGACACTGCCCTGATTGGACATCAAGAGTCAAAATATGCGTCATCTGAAAGCCAGTATGATGAGCATATTGATTTCTCTACAAACACTTCTGAGCCTGCCTTTGTGAGTGTTGATAGTCATTCTGTTGGTAGTAATAGTGACAATCTATGTTTCATCATGGATGATCTCAAGGGGATTGCTGATGATGACTTAGAAGAGATGGATATTTTGAGCCAAATGGCCTTGATAAATATCAGATCTCAGAAGTTCTACAAAAGAACTGGAAGGAAATTCCCAGGACTCTCTGGCAAAACCAAAGTTGGTTTTGACAAGAGTAAGTTGAAGTGCCATAAATGCCACAGGCTTGGGCACTTTGCAAGAGAATGTAGATCATCTGGATCTAACTCTCCTGCACCTTTTGTGACTTTCCCTGGCAATAGTCAACAAAACAGAGGGCAACAACCTGTCAATTCTGGTTATCATCATCAACCACAATCTCCTGCATATTTTGTTCCACAGGTGCCAATGCCATATCCATACTCCTGCTATTACATGCCACAACCAGGCCAGGTTCAAGCACCCACTGCTCAGCAACCACATGCACTCCCTGAGCCTCAACCATCCCAACCTCATCAACCTAATCAACCTCAACAACACAGCTTTTTCACACCAGGAGTTGTTGACTGGAGCAGTTTACCAGATGATGTGTCTGGTAATGAACAACTGTTCTCAGGTGCTGGTAACATGGTGGTGAGCATCCTTTTGGAAATCTAGCTCTCATGGCTTTGGAATCCTCTGATGGATCATCTTCAAGTACCTCTTCAACAAAGGTATCACATGTATCCTCTGAGGCTAAGGCCAAATTATGTTCTGAAACTTGCATAGCAGCATTTGCCTCTATTAGAGAAGCAATGTGGCTTTAATCAATAAAAATGTAGAGCTAGAACAAATAATTTCCAAAAATAAATCTGAGTTTGAGTCTGTGCTAAAAGAGAAAACTGATGAGATTACAAATTAAAATGCCAAATTTCTGATGAAAAGGCTAGGAGGATGTACTCTTAGAGAAGTACAAAGACCTCAAAGATACTCTTGCTGTCACCCAGGTAGAGTGTGATCGATGGGTACAATCTTGCAAGGGCTTTGAAATGCTTCTTAGTAAGCAAACAGCTTCCAATGTGAAGTTTGGAATTGGTTATAATCACACTACTCCTCCTACATTTTTGCTTCAAGAGTAGGAGCAGAATCTGATGGAGAAAGTAATGACCAATCCACCTCATCATGTGATTCACTACTTGATAAAGCACCATCAGTAGTTGAAGTCAGTAGTAATCCCTCTGTGAACCTATCAGCTGATATTGATGGTTCAACTGCTGACACTCACATGATCAATGAGTTGATCAACCCAAGTGTTATCTCTAGAAGTACTAAGGGTACCGGAGAGCAGGGGATAACATCTGGAGTTCAAATCCTAATGACTGACAGCACTGAAGAGAAGAAAACTGTCAGTAGGAAGGATTTGAAGCCTACTAAGGAAGTTGACAAGAAGGCAAAAAGTGCTTCTAAACTGCTGAAGAGCAAGTCTTCAGTAGTTTCATCTTCTTTAGTTGATGATCAACAGAAGATGAAGAAGAAACCATGTGAAATATGTGGTCTATTCAATCATCTCACAGATGATTGTTGGTACAAAAAGGGATCCAAACTCAAACAAAAGGAGAAAATTAAAGAAAACTTGGCTAAAATGAAAACTGAGTTTGAGTCCAAGTTTGTACCAGCAGCATCAAATCCTGTCACTCCTATGTCGAAAAAGAAATCTAAAAGGGAAGGAGTGCAACAGGCAATAGCTGAGGTTGCTCAAAAGAAGATGGTGCAACACAAGAACTCATCATCAAACACCAATACCAATGTGTCTGAAGAGCTGAAAGCTCTTTCCCAGAATCAGACACAGCTGGTAATGATGGTTCAACATCTGTTGGGAAGAGTTAACCAACTTGATGGCCCTGTGTTGAAACCCCAGAAAAGGAGATCCAAGCCAAAGGATTCCTCTTCTACACCATCTCCTTCACCTCAAGCTATTGTGCCCAATAAACCTGTTAGTTTACCATCTGTTGATGAAACCAGGCCCAAAACCAAAAGGTTTGGGTCTCCAAAACTAACTGATTGTTTATTTATGCAGGTCTCTTCAACATGCCAAAGTAGCATCTGGTATGTAGACAGTGGGGGATCTATGCATATGACTGGGAACAACTCACTTCTTAATGACTACTCTCCAGAAGGAAGGGATTTGTTTCCTTTGGCAATGATGCAAGAGGTTACATCATCGGGAAGGGCTTTGTTTCCAATGGGGAAATAAGGTTTGATGATGTCAACCATGTGGAAAATCTCAAGTATAACCTCTTGAGTGTCAGTCAATTGTGTGACAAAGGCCATGTTGCCCTTTTCACAAGCCAGAACTGCAGGATTCTGTCATCCAAAGTTCTGAGTTTGATTGACAAGGTACTGGATGCTCACACTCTCCTGAAGGCCAACAGGACAGGAAGAGTGTATGCCTTAGATCTTTCCAAGAAAATTGATCTCAAAGGCCATCCTTGCCTATTTTCCAAGGCCTCTCCTCAAGAATCTAATCTATGGCATAGAAGGCTGGGACATGTTAACTTCAAGAACATGAATCAACTGATACACATAGTTTAGTAAGGGGACTGCCTATGAAGGAGTTCAAGTGTGAAAACAACTGCACTGCTTGTTTGAAAGGAAAACAGCACAAGGTTTCATTTCCACCTATTGAAGAACCAAAGTCCACTGCCTGCTTACAACTTCTTCACATGGATCTCTTTGGTCCTGTGAGAGTGATGAGCATGGCACAGAAGAAATACTGTCTGGTAATGTGGATGATTACTCCAGATTTGTATGGACTTTCTTTCTACTATTCAAAGGATGAAGCTGCACAGAAGATCATAAACTTTGTGTTGTATGCTGAGAAGCAGTATTCCCTCTCAGTCAAGTGTATTAGAAGTGACAATGGAACAGAATTCAGGAACAATACACTTGATGAGTTCTACCTTTCCAAGGGAATAAAGAGACAGTTTAGTATTCCAAGAACTCCTGAACAGAATGGAGTTGTGGAGAGAAAGAACAGGACCCTCATTGAAGCTGCAAGGTGTATGTTGGCTGATTCTGGACTGCCATTGACCTTTGGGCTGAAGCTATCAACACAGCATGCTATGTGCAGAATAGAGTGCTAATAAATCAGAGGTTGATGAAGACTCCATATGAAGTTCTACATCATTTGGCTCCTCTCATTTCATTGTTTAGAGCATTTGGGTGTCCCTGTTTCATTCTCAACACAAAGGATCAGCTCCAGAAATTTGATCCTAAGGTGGATGCAGGGTACTTTGTTGGTTATTCATCAACTTGCAAGGCATACAGAGTCTTCAACTGCAGAACAAAGATGGTTGAAGAGACTCTACATGTCAAGTTCAATGAATCTCCAAAGGACAAGATTCCACAAAGCCCTGTGGAGCTCTTTGATTTGGACATACTGCAATATGTTCCTTATCAATCTCCTGCTGTTGCTCCTGTCAACAGTTCACCACCTGGTGTTACTACTGAAGATGATGATGATAGTAGTAATCACCTCTTCAGGTTTAGTGACCAACTGCCTGAGTCCTCTAAACCTGATGCTCCTGTAGCTCCAGCACACACCATCCACAACAAATGCTGATGAGAATTCTGCATCCTCAACTTCATTTGAGTTGCCACCATCTTCATGGTTTCAAGAATCTGCATCAACATCTGCTGCTGCTGAAGATCCTACAAACACTTGCACAGATTTGATTGTTTACCAAGAGCTGAAAAATCACCCAATGTCTCAAATCCTTGGTGATATCAATGCTGGTGTTTCAACCAGAAGCCAGTTGTCCAATTTCTGCTTCTATGCTCTCTTCATCAGTCAGCTAGAGCCGAAGAACTATCATGTAGCTTTGAGAGACAATGGATGGGTTGAAGCCATGCAGCTTGAGCTTCTTCAGTTCAAGAAACAGCAAGTGTGGGAGCTTGTTCCTCTACCCCCAGGTAAGTGTGCAATAGGCACTAAATGGGTGTTTAGGAATAAAACTGATGAAAATGGGCTAATTGTTAAGAACAAGGCCAGACTGGTTGTGCAGGGGTTTGCACAAGAAGAAGGTATTGATTATGATGAAACCTTTGCCCCTGTAGCCAGACTGGAGGCAATTAGATTGTTTTTAGCCTATGCTGCACTCCACAATCTCAAAGTTTTTCAAATGGATGTCAAAAGTGCTTTTCTATATGGTACAATAAAAGAAGAAGTTTATGTGTGTCAACCACCAGGCTTTGAGGATAATAAGCACCCAGAATGGGTATATAAGCTTGATAAAGCTCTTTATGGGTTGAAACAAGCACCTAGAGCCTGGTATGAGACCTTATCAAACTTTCTTCTACAGAATAATTTCACTAGAGGCTCCATAGATAAAACTTTATTTATTAAGAAGGTGGATCAGCATAAGCTACTTGTTCAAATTTATGTTGATGATATTATATTTGCATCCTCTGATCCCCAATTGTGTGAGGATTTCCAAACCTTAATGCAACAGAAGTTTGAAATGAGTGCAATGGGAGAATTACAGTTCTTTCTAGGTTTGCAAATCAAACAAAAAGCTGATGGAATTTCATTCATCAGTCTAATACACAAAAGATCTTTTGAATAAGTTTGATTTACAAAACTGTAAACCCTGTTCTACTCCCATGTGCAACACCACACAATTGGATGTTGATCAGAAAGGTAAAGGTGTTGATGAAACCCTTTACAGATGTATGATTGGTTCCTTGATGTATTTAACAGCTTCTAGACCAGATATTATGTTTGCTACATGTGTTTGTGCTAGATTTCAGGCTGCACCTAAGGAGTCTCATCTGATTGCAGTCAAGAGGATCTTTAGAAGGTACACAATCTCTAGGCTTATGGTATTCCACTGGACATTCTTGCAAATTAGTTGCTTTCTCTGATAGTGACTATGCAGGGTGTAAGTTGACCAGGAATCAACTTCTGGTGGATGCCAATTCCTAGGCAACTGTTTGATTTCTTGGCAGAGTAAGAAACAAACATCTGTTGCTACATCCACTGCTGAAGCCGAGTACATTGCTGCTGCAAGTTGTACATCCCAAATACTCTGGCTTCAGAATCAACTTTTGGATTATGGCATTACAGAGACTAAGACTCCATTATTATGGATAGTGCTTCAGCTCTTTGCATTGTCAAAAATCCAGTCCAGCACTCTAGGACCAAACATATAGAAATTAGACATCATTTTATAAGAGATTGTTTTGAAAAGGGTCTAATTAATCCTATGTTTGTGCCTAGTGCTGATGAGCTTGCAGACATTTTTACTAAGCCTTTGGATAGTTCAACTTTCCACAACCTGGTGTTAAGGCTTGGTATGCTGCAGCTAGAATAAGTGACAACTACTGATGATCTCAGTAATTACTAATGATCATTGGTAACCATGTCACATATAAGTACTGATGAGTTATTTTACCCTCAGTAGTTTTTATAACTACTGAAGGCTAAATGCTTTAAGTACTGTACTTTATCTGTTCTAAACTACTGATGTAGTTACAACTACTGAAATCAGTAGAAACAGATAAGTACTGATGTCCTATGAAACAACTGAAAACAGCAAAAAGGCTGATGAGTAAGTGTTGAGGACAGTATGAAACAGCTGAAAGGCTATGAATTGACGACAACTACTGATGAGTACTCTCTCTTCAGTAGTTCACAAACTGCTGTTTCTTTATAAACAACTGAAGCAATACCATGTCTTCAGTAGTTTCACAACTACTGATGACTAACACCAAGTCTTCAGTTGTTTACAACAACTGATGGCAAAACCACGGTCTTCAGTAGTTTCACAACTACTGATGGCTAATACCAAGTCCTCAGTTGTTTCAACATCTGAAGTCCAACCTGTCTTCAGTAGTTTTTAAAACTACTGATGCCTAAATCAGAGACTTCAGTTGTTTCAACGTCTGATTGTAAACACCATGTCTTCAGTTGTTTTATAACTGCTGACCACACCAATACCATCAGTTGTTTCAAACCTCTGAAAGTTAATACCACGTCATCAGTAGTTTCAAATACTGATGACTAACACCAAAACCTTCAGTCGTTTCATAACCCGTACCCTATATATACCTGATCCCTCTTTCAGAGTTTTTTTCATTCTTTCACGACCTAAAATTTCAAAAGCTCTGAAAACCTTTCACCTTCATTAATGGCGACCATGCAACTCAAGCCTCGACACAACTGTGTCGCGTACCTCACCAAATCGCCCTTCTGGACCAAATTTGATAATGCTATAGATCTTATGGTCCAATCCCCACTGAAAACGGCTTTCCTCTTAAATCCAATCATTTATGCCGATTCGCTACATCAGTTTTGGACGAATGCGACCGTTAATGGAGAATCTATCCATTCGTCCATCAACTCTCAGAAGGTGGTCATCTCTACTGCTACCATCCGCCAGATATTACTGTTAGATGATGCTGCCTACCCTGTTGGATATCCTAAGCGCCAATTGATCTTTCATTTGGACACCATGGATATCAGGGTGATCTTAGTGCTTCAACAATCCTGAAGAAACATTTTCCAGATGCTGAACGATTAATATTTCATATGGTAAATGTTTGCCTGGCCCCGAAGACTTCCTCTTGGGATCAACTTTGTCTAATTCTGAGTTTGTAAATGAGAAGGAGAAGGAGAGTGTGAAGGGAGCTGAAGTGAATGAAAGTCAAAAAGACTTTCATGTCACATATCAAAAGAGGAAAGGAGAGTCTGAGAAGGAGAAGGAGCTGAATGATATGGTGAAAGAAGCTGACGCCAACCATAACCGTTCAATGGATAAAATCATTGAGCAGTTATATAGGCAGGGTTTTGACATCAAACAACTAGACTCCGAGATCAGAAGGATGGAAACAGAGGAGATCAACTCAAGATGGGCTAGCTATGATGCCTTAGAAAGAGAAAGGCTGGAGATAATGATCAGATTTATAGCTAAATACTTGGGAAGATCTCTAATTGAAATAAGGGCCTGGACCAGGGACAACATCTTGGCAATAACCACCAAGATTTGTTCGTCTGAAGCATACTCCAAAGGTTTAGTGATTGAGGCATTGAATGAAGCTGGGGTTGGGAACCGAAAAGAACTGACAAAATTTACCAAAGCCTCCCTTACAGCCAAAATGCTAAAACAGTCTGAAAAGCCTCTATCCTCTAAATCACTACCTCCACAACCCACTAAAACAACCCCTTTACCCTCTAAACCAACCATCCAACCCACAAAACCAAATCCTTTACCCCCAAACCCACTGCCAGTGATGTACCTAGCCAAAAGAAAAGAAAGGTACTGAGGCCTGATGAAGATGAAGAGGAGGATGAAGACAGACTGCCACTCTCTGCAGTTATTACTTTGCCTAAGGCTAAACCAATGTCCATCACTCCTGCTTCCCAAATGCATGATGTGATGATAAAGATTGAAGAGGAACAGATGCAAAGACATGATGAGGAAATGCTGAAAAGCATTGACAAAGCATATGCCACATCCTCTTCAATGATCAGCATGAAGAAAGAAGTATTAAGATTGTACACCCTTGCTAATACCTTTCAATACCAAAGGGAAAGAGTAAGGATATGGCCTGATCCTAGGGTGGCACATCGAATTGTCAAGAAAGAAATTCCTTCAAAATACAAGGGCCAAGTGAAGAGAGTTGTCGACGAAGACATCACTGTGGTTCTTGTAGTGTCCCCTTGGAAATTGTTGAAGAATTCAAGAAAGCCTATGAAGCCAAACAACCACCTCAAAAGATGTTAGAGAACAAAATCACAAAGAAGGGATTGGTTTACAAAAGACTTGAAAACTTCAAACAAGAAGAGCTCAACCTGCTCTTAGAAGGGACTCATCCAGATGAGTTTGCTTATAGACAAATAACCACGGTTGAGCTCAAGAATGGAAAACAGGCCAAGTACATATCTGAAGTGTATGGCCGAGAAGGATTATTTGATGGTGTGCCCGAGGTGCTGACAATGGATGAGCAGATCATGTTTCTAAGGGCTTACACCAGGGAATCATATAGGCTGATACACGGGAAGTAGATCTCATGGTTAGGGTAACAGCTCGGTGTCCAAGTCCCCAATACAGAGCTCCCAACCATATCATGCCAAACAGATCATCAGAGACTTCTTCCCAGGCCAGTGCTGAAAAAGGGTCACTTCTCATCTGATCAAGAGGATAAAAAGACCAATCTATCTGCCAAAATAAGTGGGACTCGTCAATAACTTAGAGGTTTTGGCTGCATTGGTTCAGGGGGAGTTTGTTGGACCAAAAGAACCAATGAGCCTGATCAGAGAAACCTCTAAGTCCACAGGACATCACAACAGCTGAAGAAGACCTGATCAGCTGTTCTACAAAGTCTGAAGAATACAACTGCTGAAGTACGTCTGAAGTACTGAAGACAAAGACTGAGAAAACAGCTGAAGATCTAAAGTCTGAAGACTTCAACAAGTACTGAAGACAAAGACTGAAGATCAACAGCTGAAAGACAAAGTCTGATGTTCAAGTACTGAAGACATCAGCTGATGTTAACAGCTGATGACAACAGCTGAAGAGGGCTTCTTTAGTTGTTGTGATGGTTTTTCTTCTTCAGTAGTTTTCTTTTCTTTTCAGTAGGTTGTTTACTTTTCTTTTCAGTACTTGTAAACAACTGAAGAGGTTGTTCTTCAGTTATTGTAGTATCAGTAGTTTTATGTTTTTCAGTAGTTGTAAATAAGATGTTTAACACTTAGGAACATTTGTAAGAAGATGTCAGTTGTTGACATCTTCAGTAGTTGTTAAACATCAGTAGTTATCAAACGGTTACATGTCACTTTCAAGTGACATCAGCCTTCGTCACTCTTTCCTTTATAAGGAAGGATGACTCACCTGTAATCGTGCCTTCGAGGCCGACAATCTTAATGCAATATCCTTTTGTCGGATATTTCTCTCTCTATAACAAAATTCTTTTATCGTTTTATATCGAATGTTCTTGTTTGAATTTGTCTAATTCTGAGCTATTCCGCTGCTATATCTATTCAATCGATTAAACCAAGAGGCTGAGATCCTAACATACAGCCGGCTATACTTTGTAAGCCAGCTGGATACAATTGACTAGACATAAAAAAATCAATTGTAGAGTCAAAAGGCAAATTGGCTTTTGAATAGTGACTATGACTTGCCATAGCTCACATCCTTATCTATTACAAAAAGGATAAAGTACATGAAGTAGAAAGTTACAGACTCAAGACCTCAATGTACAGTTACCAAAAGCATGGACCTTTTCACTAACTCATGTAAGTTGGTGACCTTACAGAGGTTCAGCGGAAAGGTGTCCAGCTTTATGGAAAAGTACATCAGATAAAGCATGTGTTAAAAGTCTTTGGAAGAAATCCGTCTTCATGAGTTCAAACTTTAGAAGACTTTGTCTCTGAGGCATCGGAAGACTTCATGTTTGGCTTCAGAAGATATTGGTCTTGGCTTTGGAAGATTTCACAGTTAGCTATTTTCTGTTTCATGTGTAAAACTTCCTAAGCATTCTTCTTCAATGCACTTGTGCAACATGCAGGATAGACATATGATGTTTAGGTTGCATCAGCCTCTTCATTAATCTCTACAAACTCCCCCTAGGCTGATGCTACCAAAACACTTAGTAGACTTTAGATATCAACAGTCCTCATATCAATCCTTTCTTCATAAGATGATCAGGATCCTTCAGACTGTTAAAATGTCTTCTCATATCAAAGAGGTCATGTAGAGGCAACTGAAACATATCTTGCCATGTGTAAATGTCTTCAGTGCCTTGATCTCTATGACATGCCATCTTTCTGGATTTGTGGTATATGTCCAAGACAAGATGGGTCTTCCTGATGCTAGAGGAGCTGTTTGAATTAGAGTTGATGTAGCATCCTCTGGCTGTACAACCTCGGGATGTTCTGACTCATCCTGGGGTTTAGAAGAGGGTGCAGTCTTCTTCTTCTTTGGCTTTGGTTTAGAAGCCATCCTCTTCTTTCACTTTACAGGTTTTGACTAAGACGACTGGCGTGTAGTACCATATTGATCTTCACTGTCTTTCTCAGTTGGGATTTCCTTTCTCTCATGCTCAGAGGGAGAGGGAGGTTAACCCTATTGTGGATCTGAAGATGAAGTTTGCTGAGTTTCAGCAGGAGGTCCAGGTTGTGTTGTCTCTAGTTGTTCAACCTTAACCTCCACATTAGGTGGGGCTTGACTTGGAGTGGAGTGTAAGTCAATGAGCTCTCCATTTTTGATCTTCTGCTTGATCACCCTAATATGCTTATCCATAGTGGATAAAGACATAGGGCCAAGTCTCCTTCTGGAGAATTCATATAGCTTCAAGAAGCTCATCATCCTCTGCCTATCAGCAGACTTCTTCATGCTACTTTGGATTATAGCTCTTGATTTTGCAGCTTCTTCCCTTAGCTTCTTCTTAGTTGTCTTTCTGTCCTTGATTATCTCAGTTCAAGCTGTTTTAAGTATTCAAACTCAACATAGTCATAGGACAAGGGAAGGAGTGCATCTGCCTGATAGAAGCCTATGGCACTCAGGTAGTTGATCATCTTGATCCTCTCTTCTTCTTTGTCTACCTGAGGTTCTTGTTGAACCACATCTTCTTGTGCAGGACTTTCCTAAACTGGGGAGAGGGTAGGCATATCCTTCTACAGTCTTTTTCTTCTTCTCTCTTTTTTGACTTGTACTAGAAGCTCTGCATCTTCTGCCTCCTTCTTCTCCTTTGACTTTTCCAGATCAACCAGTTCATTCAACTCTTCTAAGGGGAGAGAGATGACACTATCTATGTCATAGTTCCTTATCTGCAGGTAATTTATCTTGACTGCCCTTAACCCATCATTTTGAGTATTTGGTCTGGGGGCAGCCCTGATAGCAGACTCCATGAGTCTTGAAGACTCAGCAGAGGAACTTTCTCCCCTCAGCCTCCTTTTCCTCTCTCTCTCTCCTCCTCCTCAATCTCCTCAGATGTCATCTTTCTTTTCCTTTTGTTACACACAGGCCTTTGTGACTCAGGGTGGAGAGAGCTTTAGCCTTCATTGCTTGTTGTAGCATCTGAGCTCTGGCTAGCGAAGTGAAGGTTTCCTATGATCGACAGCACCGTTAGACCTGGAGGCAGGTTCTTGGGTTGACCGAAGCCTAAAATTGAGAAAGTGGCTCGGATAAATGCATATGAAATGAATACAACAACAATAAGCAACACGTCCATTAATGTTGAATTGTATCTTTGAATTGTATCTTTAATGTGTATGGATTTTAATAGATGTGGTGTTACATATATACACACTTGGACTATGAGAATCTTGAAATAACTAAACAGGCTAACCCACAACTAGGGGTGTTCATTTTCGGATATTCAAAATTCGGATATTCGAAATTAGAATATCCAAATTTTTCGAATAGTGAATTCACTATTCGAATCCGAATCCGAAATTTCGGATATCCGATTTTTGAATATTCAAAATTTCGGATTCGGATAAAAAAATTGTATTATTTGATAAATTTTATAAAAATATAATAAATATTATTGAAATTTATTTCATATATCCAAAGTATTTATTAAAATATCCGAAATATCTGAAAATATCTAAAATATTTAATTAACATTTAAAATTTTATAAAAATATTTTGAATATTTCAGATATTTCAAATATTTCGGATATCCGAAATATACGAAAATTCTCAAAATTACTATCCGAATCTAAAATAATTTTTTGATAACCACTTGAAAGTTGAAAAAAGAATTTAGGCATTTGTTGAAAAAAGTCATAAGAATTAATTATCTACTTCTAACAATGGTAATAGGGTGATGCAGTCATTATTATTTAGAACTTAAGTTTGTTAATTTCATAGCTATAGGGCGGCTTACATTATTATTTTCAATTCAATAGATTTATCATAAACAATTTAGTTATATTATACTAACTAGATTAGTAAACTCTTATATTATACGAGTTAAGTAATAAAATATTAAATATAATAATAATTATTAGTTAAAAATGATATATTAGAAAAAGATATAATTTGAATTACTTATAAGTAATAATTATAAGAAATAAAACAATAATATGAACTTCTAAAAAAACTCAAAGATAAAGTAAATATTTTTTTTTCTAAAAGACGATTTAAAAAATTTTCATTTTTAAAGATTTCCTTACTAGAACTTCCTACTTAATTATTTTCTCATAATGAAATTTACTTTAAAAACAAATTTTAAAATATTACGTAGAAATAGTTTGACATTTTAGAAAATGTTCTTTTTAAAAAAATTATTTCTATAAAAATAACATTAATAAAAAAGAGCTCCTCTTAATTTATTAAAAAACTAATATAATATTAAAAGAAATAAATAATATTATTAGTAATTAATATAGTTGTTTAATAGAATAGTTAAGCGTGAAAAATTTGTTGAGAGTGAATGTGGTGTTGACACGTGCCAGCTCATTTACTTTTTTATTAAAGTAGCAAGATTACCAACATTTCTATATGTAATAGTGTTGTATCTTATGAATTAGGAGTTTTTAAAAATAATAAATTATCATTTTTAACTCAAAGGTTTTCATATTTTGCAAAATAACCTTCTAATATTTGATTATTTTTATTTTAAACTAAAATTCTTCATCCTTTTGCAAACTTAATATCACAAAATTTTATAATTTCAACTTTGACGCCAATATTTTTCATACTTCTTAAATAGTCGTCTTACGTTCATTCTGTGTTTTACAAGTTAACATGACACAAACATGTATGTGTGATTTAGCAATTTTACGTTTCGTTTTAAATTTTGTAAGTTAACACAGCACAATGTGTATGTGTTGTTTATCGTTTTATATATATTTATCTCTTTAAAAGGTCCGTCGCTGCGCGTGAGTTTTAAATCGACTTGGTTGTATTTTTATATGTTTTATTATTTGGTCTTAACTTTTTGTATTAATACACTGTAAGTTCAAAGGTGATTATGAACGATGAATCGAACCAAAAAAGCCTTTGCTATTTTGAACCACCATTAGCGTTGCCATTGATGACTGCACCTAAAACTATTGTCATCTTTGTACGTCAAGAACAAACATGTATGTGTGTGTGTATATATATATATCAATCTTTATAAAATCAATCTATATATATGTATATATATATACATATCTACATACATATATATATATGTATGTATGTATGTATATATATGTATATATATATATATATATATATATATATATATATCTATGTATGTATATATATCATACACGAAGTTGCAAGAGGTGAGATCCAGACCCCTTATTTTACATGTTTTAACTAATTTTGGGGCTGGAAATCCATGTTTAAACGTTTTTATAATTGTGGGTGCGTGTACCTGTATGTTCATGTGTAACATGTATATGGGTGGGTGTATGTTTGGGGTGATTTATGGTTATGATTATGTTGTGTATGTGTTCATGATGCTTAATATATTAGAACTAGGCTTGAACTTGATTGGATGTGATTGGGGACTGAATTATGTTCGTAGTTATAAGTTAGTTGCTCATGTGCCGAAATAACTATGGGCGTAAATAGTATGCATGAACCTAGGATATGCCTGAATTTCCTATGTGTTCCTATGCGCCCAACTACCCATACGTCTAAGTGCCCATGCGCCTAAATAGTTTTCCAGAAGACAAAGTGTTGGCCATGCGCGCAAATAGTGTTCATGCGCCCAACTTTCCCCATGCACCTAAGTCTCCATGCACCTGCATAGTACTCATACGCCTGCATATAATGCCCATGTGCCTAAAGACTTAGAATTATTTCTATAATTTTAGGAAAAAAAGATAGTTGTAGGCTATGCCTTGGGATGTTCCCGAGGATGATGTATGATTATATGAGGCTGTATGATGTTGTATGCTGATGTTGTGTATGTTTAAGTTATGTTTTCTTTATATTTCTTATTATATATATTTCAGTGGCTTTACGTGGTATGTTATTATCAATGAACTTAAAGTAATATGTAATGAAAGTAGAAACTAATGATTATGAAAGTGGAACATAAGGAAGAATAAATGGAAGTAAGAATGAATGTAGGAAAAGTCTTGCAAGCAAATGTAAGGAGGTTCACACCCAATTATGGTTGTTAGCTTAACTATGTGTGGGTTAGCTCTCCCGGAAGGATGCAAAATGGGGTCTAATCCTTGTGATTGACCATATGTATAAGACCCTTGTTGCTTGCCCCAGGTATTGGAGTTAGCTTCATGCACAATGTTCGGGGTCTATTTATAGACCTTAGGCCCAGTAACCAGTTTTGTGCATAATGTTTGGGGTATAGCACATGGAATTGGTCCGGAATGTAAGTAAGTTAATGATGAATGTATGGAATGTATGGTTAGAAAGACAATGAATGAGAATGAATGATAACAGTGACATACAATGATGAATGAACGAATGTTAACGAATGATGATGAAAGATAATAACAAAATTATCTATGTGTATGTATGATATATGATCACAAAAGAACGGTTTTAAACGAAAGTAAAGTACATTATATTTTATAAACTAGAACTCACTCAGCAACTTAACTTTTTATGTATTTTCCAGTTGGCACGTAAGAGTTGCTGAGGATGGAATGGGGACAACTACTTGGCTTGTTTTGGATAGCATCCATTTGGTATAATGATTATGTTTTTGCATTATAATACGAACACATAGTATTTTGTAACAATGTTGTATTATTTTACAAAAAAAAAACTATTTATATATGACATGTTTTATCTAGTATTTCGATGCAACGTTTTAGTAAATGTCAATGTATGTTTTATGTTTTATGTGCGATGATTGTCCAACTGTAAGCATTCCGGGAATGGGGCCTTACAAGTTGGTATATGTTGGATCAAGTAGAAAGCTCGTACAACCAAAACCATTTCACTTAGTTTATTTTGGTGAAGATAACAAAAGACTTCCAAAGCTAAAATGGACTTCCGAAGGAAATATAGTCTCTTCCGAAGTTTAAGTAAATTATCAACTTCCGAAGACAAACTCTGCTTCTTCCGAAGACAGAAGTATTCACTTCTGAAAAGCAACTCTAAGAAGTAAAGATCAAAAGACTACTTCTGAAGTTTGAAGAAAAGCAGAAATCCTTAAAGCCTTGGAAGAAGCAGCCTCTTCTGAAGTATAAGTGGCTTTGGAAGAACATATTCTTCCGAAGCCATTTAACCATCTGAAGACACTACTATGAACCAGTAGGCACAAGTATGATCTCTGACAATCCGCTACAGACCTTTGAGATACCGCATGGCGCTTTCTCAAAAGCCATGTAGTTGACCTTACTTTATGATATTGTTCACCTTTTGTTAGATAGCATAGTTGCCAACTTTAGTTTGTAACAAAAGGTAAGTCATGGACATGTCATGACTACCATATCTTAGATAAGACATTATCGAAGATACCTTAACTTTAGCACTGTAGTATTTGCTTTAATTATAGGATTCGAGCTGGTATCAAAATATATCCGATTGTAGGTAGTATTATATATAGTTTCTCATTGTAACTCATAATCAATTCTTGTAAGAGTCTTGTAACACTTTGAGTTGTGAAGCAATATATGCAAGTACCTTGAAAATTATCTTTCTGTGTTCATTATTAATTACTATATTATTATCAACTCTTAGGGACTCTCATTCATCCGAGTGTTGTTTAAGTGAGTTTGAGAGAAAAACAAAGTGTTTAGTGAGATAAACGATCCTGCAATTGGTATAAGAGCTTGTTAGGCTCTTGATTGTGAGATCTTACAATCCAACTCAACCTGTTTTTCACTCTTCCTTACAAGTCACTCAAAATGGCCCTCAAAAAGTCTGAAGTAGAGATGGGAACTATGACTAAAGCTCCCATCATTACTCCTAAAAACTTCAGGTCTTTGAGCAGATGCATAGAAGGCTTCATCAGATACCAAGATAGCAGAATGTGGTATCCTATCGTCAATGGCCCGTATAAACCCAAGGTGGCAGCACCTGGTGGAAACAGTGCCATGATAGAGAAGGATGTTAAAGATTACTCTGATGAGGACCGGAAGAAGATGGACATTGAAAGCAATACAATGACTATTCTTATGGCTGCAATACCTAACTCCATCATGGTGGGGTTTGAGCATTGTAAGTCTACCAAAGAACTGTTTGATGTACTTGCTCAAATGTACTCGAGCTCCAATGACTCCAAGAAGGACTCATAAAGCAGCAGTTCGAGAACTTTAGCTATATTGCTAGAGAGTCTCTTAGACAGCTGTATTTTAGGTACATGGATCTTATTTCTTCTCTTCAGTCTGTGGGAATCACTCCTGAACTTAGAGACCTCACAAGAAAGTTCATGAGTGCTCTTCCAAATGACTGGACATTCTACGGTGTCTCTATCAAGAGGACAGAGAATCTGAATACTCTCACCATGACCGAACTCTATAGCATCCTTGATGGATACCGTCTGAAGATGGAGAGCAAGAGTGGCCATCAGACAAGCAGACCCATGAGTCTTCTTGTTAGCAATGCTTGATGGTTGTTGAAGGCTCAAGACTGACACAACCTCAGCACTACTTGACTTACAACCAGCAGCCATCCTGCTTATCTAGACCATACATTACCTTCCTTGAGACTCCAAGGTCTGAACAGACACAACATAGTTCCTTTCAGGACAATTGTGCCTTTGTCTCAGGATGTGGACAATCTAATGATTTTTAGTACTCCTTTGATGATCTAGAGTGCTTCAGTCCAAATGATGTAGAGTATGTGAACATTGTCCAAGAGATGGCTTTTTTGACCTACAGAGCGAAGAAGTTTTGCAAGATAATTGGAAGGCAATTCCCTCAAAACCCAATTAATAGTGAGTTTGGGTTTGACAAAAACAAGGCCAAATGTTACAACTGTAACCAACTTGGTCATTATGCAAGGGAATGCAAGGCTCCCAAGACAACTCCGGGAATCCCACATGCCTCCACACATCCCTCTACATCAAAGCCCACTGGAATGTCAACTAAAACAGTTGCAATGGCTCAAGAAGTTGACTGGAGCTTCATGGTATAGGATGTGACTCCTGCTCAAGCACTCATGGCTGGAACAGATGATAACAAGGTATATGAACATCTCTATACTCCAGCTTGTATTGCTAACGATAAACTATGGTAGGACTACAATATGGAAATTAAATCTGATATTGAGTCTTTAAATATCTTGAAATCTGACTTTAAAAGGGATGAATCTGACTATAAACAATTTTTGAAGAGTTGGAGAAAACTGTGTCCTTACTAAAACATGAACACACAAACTACAAGACTTAAATAAAGGATTTAATATCTAAATTGTCTGAGGCTCAAGCCCAGCTTGTCACTGTTGAGGCTCAAGCCAAGAAGTATGCTATCTCTGAGCAAAACTTCCAAGCTATTATTGCATCATCCTCCCACTCCAAAATTTGTTATTAAAACAAAGGAGGGTTGGGGACTAATGAAATTACTCCACCACACACTTATGAGTCTATTAGACAACCTAGATGTGGTACTAAAGAGCAAGAGGTCCCATCTATTGACCCATCTCCTAACCACCAAAACCAGAAGAGGCAGAGCTAAAGCTGGAAGAAGAACTGCTAAGAAAGTGGCTGAGTCCAAGCTGAAGATTGACCCAAAACAAAAGGGTGTATTCATCTCAGCTAGATTCCAAGTGGTAGGTAATTCTGATTCAGGAAAAGAGTGTAGTACCGGCACTCCTGTCCTACCAAAGGATGAGTAGTTAAAGGGAAATATTGCTGATGAAAAGAAAAAGCACAATAAACAACAATCCTCACATTCCCAAAAGACTAACATTGCATGCATAATGCATGGTCTGCAAAACCACATGGCTAAAGATTGTTAATACAATCCTGCTAGCACACATTATGTAAATAATGTTAGGAAAGAAGGAGTCAGGGAAGGTTTCACATTTGGACTTTATCAAATGGTTCAAGTGTTGAAAAAGGGAAAGCTGGTTTCTGAAGCAAGACTGCTTTCGGAAGAAATCATTCTTCCGAAGAGAAATGGCTTCAGAAGCTAAAGCTGTTAAAATTCAAAAGAATAAGAAAGTTCCCTTGAAACCATCCCAGAAGAAGACTGCTTTGGAAGAAAAGGTGGTGAAGGCTTCTTCCAAAAAGAAAGAAGCTTTGGAAGAATGCCATGCTTTAAAAGCTTCAACAGGCTCATCCTCTTTGATCAACCAAAAAATGGATTGGAAGATCAAGAAGGATGTTGCAGCCCAAACGTCTTCTTCAAAGACATCTATTGACCCCCATGTTTAAATTTTGGTTCAATTATGTTATTATCATTGGAAGAACCCAAGACCAATAAGGCTTGGGTTTCCAATCAAAACTAATTATCTCATCTTATGTGCAGGGACATCCATATGACAAAAATAACAACATTTGGATTATGGACAGTGGATGCTCCAGCACATGACACGGAACAGATCTCTCCTTCAACAATTTCAACATTATGATGGGGGTCCTGTCCAGTTTGGAGGTGAGGCCGGAGGATATATTTCTGGCAAAGGAAGTATATCCAATGGAAAAGTAAAAGTTGACAAAGAACACAATCTGTTAAGTGTTTCTCAATTTTGTGATCAAAAGCACCAAATGCTTTTCACTAAACATGAGTGCATTATCCTCAAACCAAGGATGACAATTCCTCTGGAATGTTGCTTCTTAGATCTCCCAGGAAAGGGGATATGTACAAGCTTGATATGAACAATGCTTCCCCAATAGGTGAAGTATCATGCTTTCTTTCCAAAGCTGACAGTGATGAGTCAACACTATGGCATAAACGAATGTGTCATATGAATTTTAAGACAATGAATAAATTGGCTAAAAATAACTTGGTACATGGTTTGCCTAAAAAGGAATTTTTCGGTACAGATAGCTGTGTTGCATGCCTGAAAGGAAGCAACACAGGACATCTCATAAATCCAAAGTTGTTAACTCCATCACCACTCCATTACACTTATTGCACATGGATCTATTTAGTCCCACAAGTATAATGAGCATTGGAAGGTAATCATACTGCCTAGTGATCGTTGATGATTTTACAAGACTTACATTGGTATTCTTTTTAAGAACTAAGTGCTGAAGTACAACAGCTGAAGAACACAAGTGCTGAAGCTGAAAGACCAAAGTATTGAAGTACAACAGCTGAAGAGTTTACAAGTGCTGAAGATCAACAACTGATGTACAAAGTCTGAAGACAAAGACTGAAGACATCAGCTGATGATATCTACTGAAGTCATCAGCTGATGAAACACCTGAAGGTCAAAGTCTGAAGATCAAGTACTGAAGCCTCAGTAGTTTGTCACAACTGCTGAAGAGTACTTCTTCAGTAGTTGTGATATCAGTAGTTTTATATTTTTATATTTCAGTAGTTTTGTAAAACGACTGAAGAGCTTGTTCTTCTCGTTGTAGTTTTAGTAGTTTTATTTTGTACTTAACACGCTGATAGGTTCTCAGTAGTTGTGAACATTTTAGTAGTTGTTAAGAATCAGTTATTTTTGTATTAGATCTGCCAGTTGTCACTTTCCATGATAACAATAGTGATTGTTGCACTCTATATAAGGAGTGACAACTTATTGTAATATTATGAACGAATGGAATGTACGAATTATTTGATTAGAAATATTCTACATCTATAAACATTCCTTGAAATCAGAAATATATATCTCTTCCTATAACCGTATGCGCTATTAATGCTTACAAGTATCGATTGCTTGCTAAAATTGTCTAATTCTTGTTTGTATTCCGCTGCTTTGTATCCTAATACATCAAACTTGTGATCGCTGATCCTGTCAAATGGTATCAGAGCTGGTTAATCATTGATCGATCTAATAATTGATCATTGAAACTGCTATTCAAGATCTAAGTTTGATTGAATTAGCTTTTGTTTTTGCAAGAAACGGTTATAGAGATTGAATTTTCTGTATTTCTGCTCATTCATCCTGAGATCTTTTCTTGGTTCTCATTGAGTTTGTTGTGGTCTGTCTAAAACTTTTAAAAGCTTGAACTAAATGTTTTTGAACTGAAAATGACTACTCCTTCCAATGATCCTCACAATACTGGTTCCTCAACCAAGCCACCTATGCTGGTTAGGAATGAGTATAAATATGGCAAAGACGTATGCTCCATCACCTGTCTGTTAACAGCGCAGGGTGTTGGACATCAGTGGTACATGGTCCACACAAGCCTATGGTGAATAACCCGGAAACCAATCAAATGGTTCCGAAGAGGAGGGAGCAATACTCAGATGAGGATAAGAAGTTGCTTGAAATTGATGCAAAAGCCCATGGAATTCTGGCCATGGCACTGCCAAATGAAATCTATTCTGGGCTAATGCATCATGAAACTGCCCATGACCTCTGGATTGCCTGAAAGAACAATTTGGAGGAACAGATGAGGTCTTGGCAATAATAGAGAAATTCTTGCCCAACAATATGAGAAATTCTCTCATAGAAAGGGTGAGACACTGACTCAACAATATGAGCGGTTCTCTTGTTTGATCTCTGAACTAAAAATGGTCAAACTTGAGTACACAAATATTCAGATGAATAACAGATTTCTCAGATCACTGCCTGAGAGATGGGACACTATACTATTGTCCTACGCTCCAGTGCAAGTTTGGACAAACTATCTCTCACCCAACTCCATGGGAAACTGCTCACTTTTGAGAGAGAGATAGAACAGAAGAGAAAGCTGTCTTCATCTGGAAAGCTCACTGAAGACTTTGTACAAGGCAACACTGCCTTGGTGGGTCATGAGTCAGAATATGCTTCATCTGAATGCCAAGTGATGAGCATATTAATTTCTCTTCAAGCACTTCTGATTCTGCATTTGTGAGTATTGATGGTCAGTTTACTGGGTGTAATAATGACAATTTATGCTTCATTATGGATGATCTCAAGGGGATTGCTGATGATGACTTAGAAGAGATGGATATTTTGAGCCAAATGGCCTGATAAATATCAGATCTCAGAAGTTCTATAAAAGAACTGGAAGAAAATTCCCAGGACTCTCTGGCAAAACCAAAGTTGGTTTTGACAAGAGCAAGTTGAGGTGTCACAAATGCCAAAGGCTTGGACACTTTGCAAGAGAGTGTAGATCACTGGATCTAACTCCACTGCACCCTTTGTGACTTTTCCTGGCAATAGTCAACAACACAGAGGGCAACATCCTGTCACCTCTAGTCATCATCCTCAACAACAATCTCCGGCATATTTTGTTCCTCAGGGTCAAATGCCATATCCGTACCCCTGTTATTACATGCCACAGTCAAATCAAGTTCAAGTTCCTATGGCACCACAACCTCATGCACTACCAGAACCTCATCCATCCCAATCTCATCAACAACCTCAATCTCAACAACACAGCTTCTTCACCCCAGGAGTTGTTGACTGGAGCAGTTTACCAGATGACTTGTCTGGTCATGATCAACTGTTCTCAGGTGCTGGTCAACATGGTGGTGACAGTCCTTTTGGGAATCTAGCTCTTATGGCTTTGGAGTCTGCTGATACTTCATTTTCTAATGCCTCTACACCTCAGGTATCACAGGTATCCTCTGAGGCAAAAGCCAAATTATGTTCTGAACCATGCATAGCAGCCTTTGCTTCCATTAGAGAAGCAAATGTAGCTCTAATTAATAAGAACATTGAGCTAGAAAAATAATTTCCAAAAACAAAGCTGAGTTTGAGTTTGTGCTTCTAGAGAAGTACAAAGATCTCAAAGAAACCCTTACAGTTACCCAGGTCGAGTGTGATAGACGGGTACAATCATGCAAAGGTTTTGAAATGCTTCTTAGTAAGCAATCTGCTTCAAATGTGAAGTTTGGAATTGGTTACAATCACACTGCTCCACCTACAGATTTTACCCCAAGAGCAGAGGTAGAATCTGATGGTGAGAGTGATAACCAATCCATCACATCATGTGACCTACCTTCTGATACAGCACAATCAGAAGTAGCAGTCAGCATCAAGCCCTCTTTGAACCTATCAGCTGATGTTGATGGTTCAAATGCTGACATTCATATGATTAATGAGTTGATCAACTCAGGAGTTAATCCTGAAGGTCCTGAAAGGACTAGAGAGCAGGATTTAACACCTGAAGTTCAAACTTCAACTGCTGTCAGTACTAAAGAGAAGAAAATGGCAGTAGTAAAAGAGTTTGAAGACTACTAAAGAGGCTGTCAAGAAAGCAAACAATGCTTCCAAAGCATTAAAGAACAAGTCTTCTGTTGCTTCACCTCTTTAGTTGATGATCAACCTAAGATGAAGAAGAAACCATGTGAAGTATGTGGTTTGTTCAATCATCTTACAGATGATTGTTGGTACAAAAGAGGTTCCAAACTCAAACAAAAGGAAGAAATTAATGAAAATGGTAAAAATGAAAACTGAGTTTGAGACCACATTTGTATCAGCAACATTAAAACCTGTAACCCTTAAGTCATCAAAGAAATCCAAAAAGGAAGGGGTTAAACAGGTGACAGCTGAGGGTGCTCAAAAGAAAAAGGTGCAACATAGGAACTTATCAAACTCCACTAGCAATGTGTCTGATGAGCTGAAAGCTTTATCACAAAATTAGACACAGCTGGTGATGATGGTACAACATCTGTTGGGTAGAGTTAACCAACTAGATTTTCCTATGTTGAAACCACAAAAAAGGAGGTCCAAGCCAAAGGACTCCTCTTCTACACATCTTCTTCCTCTCAGGCTGTTGTTTCAAATAAACCTGTTAGTTTACCATCTATTGATGAGACCAGGCCCAAAACCAAAAAGGTTTGGGTCACTAAAAACTAACTAATTGTTTATTTTTGCAGGGTTCTTCAACATGCCAAAGTAGCATCTGGTATGTAGACAGTGGGGGATCTATGCACATGACTGGGAACAACTCTCTTCTTCATGACTACTCTCAAGGAAAGAAGGGATTTGTCTCTTTTGGCAATGATGCTAGGGGTACATCATCGGTAAGGGCTTTGTCTCCAATGGAGAAATCAAATTTGATGATGTTAATCATGTGGAAAATCTCAAGTACAATCTCTTGAGTGTCAGTCAAATGTGTGATAAAGGCCATGTTGCCCTTTTCACCAGTCAAAACTGTAGGATTCTGTCATCCAAAGTTTTGCACTTGATTGACAAGGTGTTGGATGATCACACTCTCCTGAGAGCCAACAGGACAGGAGAGTGTATGCCTTAGATCTCTCTAAGAAGATAGATCTCAAAGGCAATCCTTGCCTATTTTCCAAAGCCTCTTCTCAAGAATCTAAACTGTGGCACAGGAGGCTTGGTCATGTTAATCTCAAAAACATGAATCAGCTTAGCCACAATAGTTTAGTCAGAGGCTTACCAATAAAGGAGTTCCACTGTGATAAACCTACACTGCTTGTTTAAAAGGAAAACAGCACAAAGTCTCATTCCCTCCTATTGAAGTGCCCAAGTCCACTGCCTGCTTGCAATTACTGCATATGGATCTATTTGGTCCTGTGAGAGTAATGAGCATGGCAAAGAAGAAATACTGTCTGGTAATTGTGGATGATTACTCCAGATTTGTATGGACTTTCTTTCTACATTCAAAGGATGAGGCTGCTCAGAAGATTATTCACTTTGTGCTGTACATTGAGAAGCAGTATTCCCTTCCAGTCAAGTGTATTAGGAGTGATAATGGAACTGAGTTCAGAAATCATACACTTGATGACTTCTATCTTTCAAAGGGAATCAAAAGGCAGTTCAGCATTCCAAGGACTCCAGAACAAAATGGAGTAGTGGAGAGAAAGAACAGGACCCTCATTGAAGCTGCAAGGTCCATGCTGGCTGACTCAGGTTTGCCACTGACCTTTTGGGCTAAGCTGTCAACACAGCTTGTTATGTGCAACATTAAGTTTTAGTAAATCAGAGGTTGATGAAGACTCCATATGAAGTTCTCCATCATTTGGCTCCTCTGATTTCATTTTTCAAAGCTTTTGGGTGTCCCTGTTTTATTCTCAACACAAAGGATCAACTCCATAAATTTGATCCTAAGGTGGATGCAGGGTACTTTGTTGGTTATTCATCTACTTGCAAGGCATACAGAGTCTTTAACTACAGAACAAAGATGGTTGAAGAAACTCTACATGTTAAGTTTAATGAATCTCCAAAGGACAAGATTCCACAAAGTCCTGTGGAGTTATTTGATTTGGACATACTGCAATATGTTCCTTATCAAACTCCTGCTGTTGCTCCTGTCAACAGTTCACCACCTGGTGGTACTGCTGATGATGATGATGATTGCAGTACTCACCTCTTCAGGTTTAGTGATCAACTGCCTGACTCAGCTAGACCTGATGTTCCTGTAGCTCCAGTAGCACCATCCACAACAAATGCTGATGAGATCTCTTCGAATTCAACTCCTTTGAATTACCATCCACTGATTGGTTTCAAGGAAATGATTCACCATCACCATCTGTTGCTACTGAGCCGGCTACAAACACTTGCACAGATCTCATTGTGTATCAAGATCTGAAGAATCACCCCATGTCTCAAATCATTGGTGATATCACTGCTGGAGTATCAATAAGAAGTCAATTGTCAAATTTCTGCTTCTATGCTCTCTTCATCAGTCAGCAAGAGCCAAAGAATTATCACATTGCTTTAAAGGACAATGGATGGGTTGATGCCATGCAGCTTGAGCTTCTTCAGTTCAAGAAACAGCAAGTGTGGGAACTGGTTCCTCTACCTCCAGGTAAGTGTGCAATAGGCACTAAATGGGTGTTTAGGAACAAAACTGATGAAAATGGGCTTATTGTTAAGAACAAGGCCAGACTGGTTGTTCAGGGGTTTGCACAAGAAGAAGGTATTGATTATGATGAAACCTTTGCCCCTGTAGCCAGACTGGAAGCAATTCGATTGTTTTTAGCTTATGCTGCTTATCAAAACCTTAAAGTTTTTCAAATGGATGTCAAAAGTGCATTTTTGTATGGAAAAATAAAGAAGAGGTTTATGTATGTCAACCTCCAGGCTTTGAGGACAATAAACATCCTAATTGGGTGTATAAGCTTGATAAAGCTCTTTATGGGTTAAAACAAGCTCCCAGAGCCTGGTATGAGACATTATCAAACTTTCTTCTGGAAAACAATTTCACTAGAGGCTCCATAGATAAGACTTTATTCATTAAGAAAGCTGGGCAGCATAATCTACTTGTTCAAATTTATGTAGATGATATCATTTTTGCATCCTCTGATCCAAAGTTGTGTGATGCCTTTACAAAGTTGATGCAACAGAAGTTTGAAATGAGTGCCATGGGAGAATTACAGTTCTTTCTGGGGTTGCAAATCAAACAAAAGGCTGATGGAATTTTTATTCATCAGTCAAATATACAAAAGATCTTTTGCAAAAGTTTGATTTACAAAACTATAAGCCTTGTTCTACTCCCATGAGCAGCACCACACAACTAGACACAGATCAGAAAGGTAAAGTGGTTGATGAAACACTTTACAGATGTATGATTGGGTCCTTGATGTATTTAACAGCTTCTAGACCAGATATTATGTTTGCTACATGTGTTTGTGCTAGATTTCAGGCTGCACCTAAAGAGTCTCATCTGATTGCAGTCAAGAGGATCTTTAGATATCTGCAAGGCACTCCATCTCTAGGTTTATGGTATTCTACCGGACATTCTGGTAAATTAGTTGCTTTTTCTGACAGTGACTATGTAGGGTGTAAGTTGACCAGGAAATCAACTTCTGGTGGATGTCAATTCCTAGGCAACTGCTTGATTTCTTGGCAGAGCAAGAAACAGACCTCAGTTGCTACATCCTCCTGCTGAGCAGAGTACATTGCTGCTGCAAGTTGTACATCTCAGGTACTCTGGCTTCAAAACCAACTTTTGGATTATGGCATTACAGAGACTAAGACTCCATTGTTAATGGATAGTGCTTCAGCTCTCTGCATTGTCAAAAATCCAGTCCAGCACTCTAGGACCAAACATATTGAGATCAGACATCATTTTATACGGGATTGTTTTGAAAAAGGTCTGTTTGACCTAAGTTTGTGCCTAGTGCTCATGAGCTTGCAGACATTTTTACTAAGCCTTTGGATAGTTCAACTTTCCAAACCTGGTGTTAAGGCTTGGTATGCTGCAACTAGAATAAGTGACAACTACTGATGATCTTAGTAATTCATACTGATGATCATGAGTACCTATGTCACATATAAGTACTGATGAGCTCTTTTAACCTCAGTAGTTTTTATAACTACTGAAGGCTAAATGTCTCACAAGTACTGAAGTACTTCATCTGTTCTAAACTACTGATGTAGTTACAACTACTGATGCAGTTACAACTACTGCAATCAGTAAAAACAGATAAGTACTGATGTCCTATGAAACAACTGAAATCAGCCAAAAAGACTGATGAATGTGTTGAGGACAGTTTGAAACAGCTGAAAAGCTAAGAATTGACGAAAACAGCTGAAGAGAACTTTCTCTTCAGTCGTTTGTACAACTGCTGTTTCATTTTAAACAACTGAAGCAAAACCACGTCTTCAGTAGTTTTTATAACTACTGATGACTAATCCCAAGTCTTCAGTTGTTTACAACAGCTAATGACAAAACTACTGTCTTCAGTAGTTTCATAACTACTGATGACAAACACCAAGTCCTCATTTGTTTCAATCATCTGAAGTCAAAACCACGGTCTTCAGTAGTTTTCTAAACTACTGATGCCTAACACCACGACTTCAGCTGTTTCAACGTCTGAAAGGATAATACAATGTCAACGGTCGTTTAAAACTACTGATGAGTAACACCACATCCTTCAGTCGTTTTCTTACTCGTACCCTATATATATCCCTAACCTTAGCTCTCAATGCTTCATCTTCTTCAAACCTAACGTTCCTCTCCAAAAACTTCTCTCTTCTCTATGGCGTCTATGCAAATTAAACCGCGACACAACTGTGTTGCCTACCTCACTAAATCGCCCATCTGGACTAAGTTCGATACTGCTATCGATCTTATGGTTCAGTCCCAATACAACACGGCATTTCTTCTAAATCCCATATTACATGCCGAATCCTTGCACCACTGGGGAGAACAACATACAATCCCTCCGGTCGGTCGTCAACAACAAAGAAGTAGTCATCACTCCTGCAATAATCCGCCAAATTCTTAAACTGAATGATGCTACTTCTCCTGCTGGATATCCGAAGGGCACCATAGATCTATCATTTGCTCAACATGGATATCAAGGCGATCTCAGTGCCTCCACTATCATGAAGAAACACTTTAATGACGCTGAGCGCCTGATTTTTCACATGGTGAATGTATGTTTGGCTCCTAAGACGTCGTCTTGGGATCAAATGTCGACAAAATGGCAGCAGGTAATGTGTTCTATTCTTGAGCAACAACCACTTCATTTTTCTGAAATAATATTTTTAGAGCTCAAGGATATGGCTCAAAAACTAACTGCCAACCGTTGGATACTATATCCACGGTTCATAATGGCCATCATTACAAACCAGCTTAATGCTGAGGGACTTGTTGGCTTGGGAGTCCCTGCTACGGCTGTTCTGCTGGAAGTATACTCCCGGCACAAATCTGACCGGACACTCAAAATGGCTGCCAAGCTGCGAAAACCCACGCAGCTGGAACCCACAGCCACCACCTCCAAATCCAAAGTCCCCACCAAACCCACCAAAAGAAACCCAAAACGGCTACTCAGGGAATTGAGTCCCCTGAGGATGCTCCTGCAACACAAACGCAGGATATATCCACTAGTACAAACCCCTAGTGGATACAATGACTCTCCAGCCACAGCCGCTCAGGCTTCCTCTCAACAGGAGCCTGCAGCAACCACACAAGGGGCACCTACATATCTGGATCTTCCTCACTTGAGGAGATTGCCATTGAAGAGCACCAACCTCCCCAGGTGCACACTGCTTCTATCCCCTCACCCCAAACAACGCCCCTCACAACCCAACTTTAATAGTTGCACAAGTGCTGACTCAATTGCACTCCTCACCCCCTCCCCAGAAACCACTTACTACTGGGAACACCTCTACAATTGAGGGGGAGGAACACAGTGCACTTGAGAACCACAGCACAGGGGTTTCCCACTTCTATCTCCTGGTGTAGACATGGAGCTTAGAATATCTAGTGAGGCTGCCACCTCCTCTGACTCAGCACATGACCAGAGTGAGGCTGGTAACATTGCTAAGACCTCACTAGAGGCAACAGCTGATGATGGACATTGTCCTGAGGCTGGAAGTCCCCAGTACCAAGCACAAGGGGCACATGCACCAACTGGTCTACACCCAGCGCATGTAAATCCTGCTCTAAGCAGGAGGTCAGGTGATTCAGTATCAACTGATGATGACCTGAGCTTCTTCAATGATGTAGTTGCTCAAAATACCATTCTAGAGGATGAGGTTAGCAGACTCAAAGAGCTGCTGGCCAAGATGTCTCAGGATGCAAGTCCATCTGCCACCATCATACACCCACAGATGGCACCTTCCCTTGAAGGTTTCCCAAACACAGAGCCACCCCAAAATCAACCACCCGCCTCTGCTTCAGGCCCTACTTCTCAGGAACAGAACCCTCCTGAGCAAATAGGTGCTATCCTCCGAAACTCCCTCCCTCTCATCACCCCCATAATCACTGATATAGTGATCAAAGCCCTTGATGAGAGGCTTTCCTCAACATTACAGCCCTTGGTTGATGCTGCTGTCCACAAGACTCTTTCTGCGGTCTCAACCCCTTCCTCCAATGCAACCAAAAAGGGGGAGAGTCCTGCAGTGAAAGAACAGAAGAGGAAAAGATCCGAGGAAAAGAAGGAAGCGAAGCAAGCCCAAAAGGATAAAGAACAGTAACCAATGCTCACCTACAAGCGAAAGAAAGGTGCTGATGAGCACATTGCTGAAGATAAAGCCTTGGAGCTACTGATAAAAGAGGCTGATGCCGAACACAGCAGATCAATGGACAACATCATTGATCAGCTGTTCAGGCAAGGTCATGACACCAACAAACTTGACTCTGAGATTCGACGACTAGAGATTGAAGAAATCCAGAATAGATGGGCAAGTTATGAAGTGTTAGAAAGAGAAAGGCTAGAAATCATGATAAGATTTATTGCAAAATATCTTGGAAGATCAATGATTGAGATCAAAGCTTGGTCCAGGGACAGTATCTTGGCAATCACCACCAAGATCTGTTCGTCTGAAGCATACACTAAGGGGCTTGTTATTGAAGCTTTGAATGAAGCGGGTGCTGGGAGCAGGACTGAGCTAGCCAAGCAATCAAAAGCCACACTCACCTCAAGGATGCTAGAACAGCCTGTCAACATTCCCACACCAAAACCACCCAAAACACAACCCACCGAACCAACTCCCTTACCCTCAAAATCCATAGCCGATGATATACCCTTGAAGAAGAAGAGAAGGATATTGAGGCTAGAAGATAATGAAGAAGATGATGAAGACAGGCTGCCGCTTTCAGCTGTGATTCAGTTGCCTAAGGCCACAAGTCACTCCTCAGCAATTACTCCTGAAGTCCAGAGACAAATGGTTAAAGTGAAGCTAGAAGAAGAAGAGCTTCATAAACAGCATGATGAGGAATTGCTGAAGAGAGTTGACAAAGCTTATGCAGCCACATCTTCTATCATCAATATGAAGGAGCAAGCCCTCAGACTTTACACTCTCAGGCATACCTTTCAATACCAAAAGGAAAGAGTGAGGATTTGGCCTGATCCCAGGGTTTCTCACAGAATTCATAAGAACAATATACCTCAGAGATACATTGGCCAGGTGAAAAAGATCGTAGATGAAGTGATCTCTCTGGTCTTTGTAGTTTCACCCTGGGAATCCTAGAAGACTTCAAGAAGGCCTACAAAGCTAATCTAACCCCTCAGAAGTTGCTGGAAAACAAAATAGTGAAAAAGGGGTTAGTTTACAAGAGGCTTGAGGAAGTCAGGAAAAATGAGCTCCAGTTGTTCCTAGAGGGTAATCACCCGGATGAGTTTGCTTACAGACTAATAACAACTGTGGAGCTAAAGAATGGGAAACAGGCCAAATACTTGTCTGAGTATTATGGGCCTGAATCATTGTTTGAAGGAGGTGCTGAAGAGCTAACCATGGAGGAACAAACCACCTTCCTTGAGGCCTACACAAGAGAGTCGTACAGACTCATTATGGGGAAGTGAATCTCATGAATGGGATAACAACTATGTGTCCTGTTCCCCAAAACAGAGTTCCCATTCATACGCTGCCAAACAAATATTTGAGGTTTCTTCCCAGGCCGGAGCTTACATGGGTCATCTTCTCTACTGATCAAGAAGGAAAAAGACCAACACTCTGCCAACAATAAGTGGGACAATGAATAATTTAGAGGTTTTGGCTGCATTAGTTCAGGGGGAGTTTGTTGGACCAAAAGAACCAATGAGCCAAGATCAGAAAACCTCTAAGTCCCACATGGTATCACAACAACTGCTGAAAGACTCATCAGCAGTTTGACAAGTGCTGAAGACTTCAATAGCTGAAGATCAAGGGCTGAAGACCTCAACAGCTGAAGAACTAAAGTGCTGAAGTACAACAGCTGAAGAACACAAGTGCTGAAGCTGAAAGACCAAAGTACTGAAGTACAACAGCTGAAGAGTTTACAAGTGCTGAAGATCAACAACTGATGTACAAAGTCTGAAGACAAAGACTGAAGACATCAGCTGATGATATCTACTGAAGTCATCAGCTGATGAAACACCTGAAGGTCAAAGTCTGAAGATCAAGTACTGAAGCCTCAGTAGTTTGTCACAACTGCTGAAGAGTACTTCTTCAGTAGTTGTGATATCAGTAGTTTTATATTTTTATATTTCAGTAGTTTTGTAAAACGACTGAAGAGCTTGTTCTTCAGTCGTTGTAGTTTTAGTAGTTTTATATTTTGTACTTAACATGCTGATATGTTCTCAGTAGTTGTGAACATTTCAGTAGTTTGTTAAGAATCAGTTATTTTTGTATTAGATCTGCCAGTTGTCACTTTCCATGATAACAGCAGTGATTGTTGCACTCTATATAAGGAGTGACAACTTATTGTAATATTATGAACGAATGGAATGTACGAATGATTTGATTAGAAATATTCTACATCTATAAACATTCCTTGAAATCAGAAATATATATTCTCTTCCTATAACCGTATGCGCTCTTAATGCTTACAAGTATCGATTCCTTGCTACAATTTGTCTAATTCTTGTTTGTATTCCGCTGCTTTGTATCCTAATACATCAAACTTGTGATCGCTGATCTTGTCACATTCTTTAACTCAAAAGGGATTGCCAGACAATATACTGTTCCCAGAACTCCTCAACAAAACGGCATTGCTGAGAGGAGGAATAGGACACTTATTGAGGCTGCTTGAACTATATTAGTTGATTCCACACTACCTCTAACATTCTGGTAGAGTCAGTCAGCACTGCATGCTATGTGCAAAACAAAGTTATTGTAGTTAAGCCACATGGAAAACCCCTTGTGAGTTATGCAACAAGAAGCCACCGTTCATTGGCTTTCTAAGGTCCTTTGGCAGCAGGTGTACCATACTTAACACAAAAGACAACTTGGCAAAAATTGCTAAAAAGTTGGATGATGCTATCTTTGTTGGATACTCTTCTACCTCTAAAGCTTATAGAGTATACAACATCAAGAATCAACAATGTGAGGAATCATCCAACATAGTTGCTAATGAGCACACTCCTTGTGTTATGAAGAATGGACCTAATCATATCTTTGATTTAGAATTGTTTCCAAACTATTCTAAACCATCTTGTGAGAATGTTTCAGCTGAAATAGGTACTCAACGAAATTCTAAAGACAATAAAATGTTTGAGTTGCCCAGACCAATTTCCAGTTCTCCAAGAGCTACAACAAACCAAGCTTGCACTATTGGTAGATCTGACAGCATAACCATCTCACAAGATAGTGGAGCTTCAACCAGTAACTAATTTGTTGATTCTGATAGTTCATCAGGTGAGCCTGTACAACACCAAGATAATGGAAGTGGCATCTTGAAGGAACATGCAACTGTTAATGCTACTTCACAACCAACAACTGATGATGTTTCTCTTTCAATCAATTAGTCCTCATTGAATGAACTTGAAACAATAGCTGGACAAAGTGTTCTAGCTCTTGAGCAAAATATGTCCAATCTGGATCTATCTTTGCAGCTAGAAGTAATCCCTCATTTAAGGATTCATTACACTCATCTGTGTGAGAACATCATAGGGGATGTCTATGAAGGTGTGAGAACAAGAGGACAAACTCATCATGGGATTGTCTGCTTGTACTCATGCTTCTTATCTCAGATGGAACCCAAGAAGGTAGAAGATGCCTTGAAGGATAGTAGCTGGGTTGAATCAATGCAAGAGGAGCTGCTTCAACTCAAAAGACAAAAGGTCTGGAACCTATGTCCGCTACCACCTGGTCAAGTACCTATAGGCACCAAATGGGTTTTTAGAAACAATAGAGATGATAGAGGCTTTATTATTAAGAACAAGGCAAGACTGGTGGTTCAAGGATACACCCAAGAGGAAGGAATGATTATACTGATGTCTTTGCACTTATTGCAAGACTTGAGGCAGTTAGGATCTTCCTTGCTTATGCTGCATCCAAGAATTTCACTATCTACCAACTTGATGTCATGTGTGCCTTTCTATATGGGGATATAGATAGGCAAGTCTACGTGTGCCAGCCTCTAGGATTTGAAGACCCACAACACCCCAACTATGTGTGCAAATTGGATAAAGCTCTTTATGGGTTGCACCAAGCACCTAGGCTATGGTATGAGACTTTGTCTCAATATTTTCTGAAGAATGGTTACACTAAAGGGACCATTGATAAAACTCTCTTCATTAGAAAGTCTGGAAAGGATATTTTGCTTGTTCAAGTCTATGTTGATGACATCATATTTGGTTCTTCAAATGACCAAATATGTAAAGACTTTGAAAGCATTATGAAGAAGAAGTTTGAGATGAGTTCCATGGGAAAATGGATATTTTCCTTGGAATTCAGGTGAAACAATTGAAGGAAGGGTTCCTCATCAATCAATCCAAGTATGTCAATGACATCTTAGAGAGATTTGAAATGAAAGATTGTAAGCCAGCCAAGACACCCATACCCAGAAACCATAATCTTTGTACAAACCTTGAGAGCGAGGATACTGATCAACATCAGTATATTGCAATTATTGGTTCTCTGATGTATCTCACAACTAGTAGAGCTGATATCATGTTTGCTACTTGCACTTGTGCAAGATATCAGGATGCTCCAAATGTGTCTTGCCTAGCTGCTACCAAGAGAATCCTCAGATACCTCAAAGGAGCACCTAAACTAGGTCTCTAGTATCCAAGGAATAGTGATTTTTATCTCTATCGATACTCTGATAGTGACTATGGTGGCTGCAACATTGACATGAAATCAACATCAGGGGGATGCCAATTTCTTGGTGAAAGGATCATCTCATGTGTAAGGCCCCATTCCCGGGACGCCTACAGTTGGTCATTCATCGCACATGAAATATATAATTTCATATAACTTCCATAAGACATCGTAGCGGAAATGACAAAATAGACATCTCATTTCGTTATAAAAGCTTTTGCAAAATAATACATTGTAATTCGATTACAAAACCCAAGTTGCATTACATCACAAAAGCATTATAAACATGGATGCCATCTCAAAAGAGCTGAGTAGCCGCCTCGTGCCATCCTCAGCAACCATTACCTGCCAACTGGAAACACATCAAAGTTAGCGTTGCTGAGTGAGTTCTAGTTTTATAAATAAAACATACTTTTCTCTTGTTAAAACCATACTTTATGTTTATGCGATCATACATCATACGTATACAGATAACATAATTATTATCTTTATCATCAATACGTTAACTTTCATTCTTTCATACATTCTTACTTTCATTCATTCATTCATTACTTCCAGTGACATGTACATTATCCCGAACATTGTGCACGAAGCGGGTAACTGGCCTGAGGTCTTTCATAGACCTCGATCATTGGGCACGGAGCTAACTCCAGTACCTAGGGCAAGTAAATTCACCGTTTATCTTTTCTCTTCCGTTCCGGATCAATGCCTTATGCTATACCCCGAACATTATGCACGAAGCGGGTAACTGAGCCTGAGTCTTTCATAGACCTTGAACATTGTGCACGAAGCTAACTCTAGCACCAAGGGCAAGCGGAAAGGATCCCGTTCATATGGTCAATCACAAAGATTAGACCCCAGTGTGCATCCTTCGGGGTAGCTAACCCGCACACCGTTGAGCTAACACCTTCTTCAGGTGTGCACCTCCATACATTTGCTTGCAAGCCTTCTTACATTCATTAATTCATTAATGCATGCATTCATTTATCATGTTCCTCTTTCATTATCTTTCGCTTTACGTTACATAATACTTTTGGTTCATTCATTAACATAACACGTAAAGCCACAGAAAGATAAACATACATCATAATAAGGAACATAACATACAGTTATCACATCATACAGGGCAACATCATACATACATAACATGCATAATCATGCAACATCATCATCATGCCCAGCATGCTCTCTCAGGTCTCAATCGTCATCTTACAGTCATCTTACATGCTCTTATGCGAATGGACTAATGCGGATGAGCACTTATGCGACTGGACCTTCAGTCGCATGACCTCCATGCGACTGGCCCCAATCATGCGACTGGACCCTCAATCATGTGAATGGACCCCAATCGCATGCCATTCGGTCGTATGGCCTCCATTCAGCCTCCAGTCGGTCGCCTAGCCCTAGCTGATGCAGAATGCAGTTCATCCCGAACCTAATCTGCCATTTTCGACCTCCAAGCTCATCCAAACTCATTCTAAGCCCAAATCAACCTTCCAAAACCTTAGGGATGCATACCACAATACCATTCATGCACACACAAGCTCACAAACAAGGCTCAAATGCATCACACACACACACATACACACACGCATACGAGTCAAACAAGCACCCACACAAAAACCCGATTTTTAGATGTTTTCCAGCCCTAGATCATTCAAAAACTTTTAAAAGAGGGGTCCTAGAACTCACACAAACGACCACAATAAGGAGAGCTTCGATTTGACTCGCTTCTCAATGATTTTGGCCACTCGAACCAACACTTCTTCCTCTTTTCTTCCTTTCTCTCTTCTCCTCTCTTTTCTTGGCTAAAATGTGAGTGTGTGGGGAGAGTATGGCTACCCTCTCCCTACACATATCACCATATTTCCACTTTCCCTCGTTGGGGAGTTTGGTCCCTCGACTATGGACTTTATTTCTTTTCTTTCTTCGTCAACCTCAAAATAGATAAATAACTTGATGTTACATCATGGCAATGCAAGAAACAATCTTGTGTCTCTACATCAACTGCTAAAGCTGAATACATTGCCGCTACAAGCTGCTGTGCTCAGCTGTTGTGGATTTAAAACCAGATGTTGACTATGGATTCAACTTTATGAGCACTCATATCCATATTGACAACAATGCTATCCCATCATGAAAACCAATGAAGCACTCCAAGACAAGCATATTGATATCAGGTATTATTTCATTAGAGGTATTGATGAGAAAAATCTAATCAAGCTAATCACAATTGATTCAAATGAACAATATGCTGATCTGTTCACCAAAGCTTTTGACGAGCAGAGATTTAAGTATCTCATTATAGCTATTGGGATGATAAACATTGATTAGCTCACCTCTTTTGAAAAACCTTTTTGAAAATGTAATGTCTTATGTCAATACAATCTAATCCCTGTTACAAAAGGTCTCTCTTTGAAATTTTATCTAAGTGTAAATTCTTCCGAAGAGGAATTGTTGGACCAAAAGAACCAATGAGCCGGATCAGAAAAACCTCTAAGTCCCACAGACATCACAACAACTGCTGAAGACTTGATCAGCTGTTTCATAAAGTCTGAAGAGCAACAACTGAAGTACAAGTACTGAAGACGTCAACAGCTGAAAATCTAAAGTACTGAAGAACAACAGCTGAAGACAACAGCTGAAGACATCAGCTGAAGACAACAGCTGAAGACATCAGCTGAAGATAAAAGCTGAAGACATCAGCTGATGACAACAGCTGAAGACATCAGCTGATGACAACAGCTGAAGTTCAAGTACAAGTACTGAAGCTTCAGAGTTTGTTACAACAGCTGAAGAAGCATTCTTCAGTTGTTGTGATGGTTTCCTTTCAGTAGTTTTCTTTTTGTTTCAGTATTTGTAAAATGACTGAAGAGCATGTTCTTCAGTCGTTGTAGTTTCAGTAGTTTCTTTTCAGTAGTTGTAGTAATAGTTAACACTTAGCATTTTTGTAAGAAGATGTAGCTGTTTGACATCTTCAGTAGTTGTGTTAACTATCACTAGTTGAATAAATCTGTTAGATGTCACTATCAAGTGAGATCAGCAGACGCCACATCTTCTATATAAGAGATGTTGACCTAATTGTATGTGTGACATTCTGTTACCACGAAAGCGAATATTGAATGAAATATATTTTGCAGAATTCTTTCTGTCTATAACCGTTTGTTCTTACTTCGAATATCTTTTGTGTTCTTGTGAATTTGCTAATTCAGTGTTTGATTTTCGCTGCTATACTTTCAATCAATCAAACGAAGATCGCTGATCCTAACAAATGGTATCAGAGCTGGTTAATCATTGATCGATCTAACACTTGATCATTGAAACTGCTATTGGATATCTATGTTGATGAATTAGCTTATTTGCAAGAACTGGTTATAGATTATGAATATCTGCCACTTTCGGTTATTCATCTTGAGATCTCTCTTGGTTCAATTTGGTTCGTTGTGTTTGTTCTAAATCTGTTATAGCTTAATTGAATTTGATTGAATTTGAGATGACTACTCCTTCTAATGACCCTCACAATACTGGTTCCTCAACCAAGCCTCCGATGCTGGTTAGGACTGAGTAAACATATGGCAACGAAGGATGCTTCATCACCTGTCTGTTACAGTTCAGGTTGTTGGACATCTGTGGTACATGGACCACATAAGCCTATGGTGAACAATCCAGAAACCAATCAAATGGTTCCGAAGAAGAAGGAACAATACTCAGATGAAGATCGGAAACTGTTTGAGATTGATGCTAAAGCGCATGGAATTCAGGCCATGGCACTGCCTAATGAAATCTATTCAGGGCTTATGCATCATGAAACTGCTCATGACCTCTGGAATGCACTGAAGGAACAATTTGGTTGAACTGATGAGGTCTTAGCAAACAACAGAAAATTCTCGCCGAACAATATGAGACATTTTCTCATAGAAGGGTGAGACACTGACTCAACAGTTTGAGCGTTTTTCCTGTCTGATCTCTGAGCTGAAAATGGTGAAATAGGAATACACCAACAGCCGATGAATAACAGATTCCTCAGATCACTGCCTGAGAGATGGGACACATACACTATTGTCCTACGCTCTAGTGCAAATCTGGATAGCCTATCTCTCACCCAACTTCATGGGAACTACTTACATTCGAAAGAGATAGAGCAGAAAAGGAACTGTCATCATCAGGAAAGCTCACTGATGACTTTGTACCAGGAAACACTGCCTTGGTTGGTCATGAGTCAGAATATCCTGCATCTGAAAGCAATTATGATGAGCATATTGATTTCTCTTCAAACAGTTCTGATCATGCATTTGTTGGTATTGATAGTCATTCTGACAGTAATAATGACAATCTATCTCTTCATCATGATGATCTGAAGGAATTGCTGATGATGATTTAGAAGAGATGGATATTCAAGCCAAATGGCCTTAGCTAATATCAGATCTCAGAAGTTCTACAAGAGAACTGGCAGGAATTTTCCTGGACTCTCTGGCAAAACCAAAGTTGGTTTTGACAAGAGTAAGTTGAGGTGTCACAAATGCCAAAGGCTTGGACACTTTGCAAGAGAATGTAGATCAACTGGATCTAACTCTTCTGCACCCTTTGTGACTTTTCCCAGCACTAGTCTACAAAACAGAGGGCAACATCCTGCTGGTTCTAGTCATCAATCACACCCTGCTCTCCTGCATACTTTGTCCCCCAGGTCCAATGTCATATCCTTTTCCTTGTTATTACTTGCCTCAGCCAATCCGTTCAAGCTCCAATTGCACAACAACCAAATGCATTACCTGAACCTCAACCTTCCCAATCTCATCAACAAACTCAACCTCAACAACACAGCCTTTTCACCCCAGGAGTTGTTGACTGGAGCAGTTTACCAGATGATTTGTCTGGTCATGAACAACTGTTCTCTGGTGCTGGTCACATGGTGGTGACAGTCCTTTTGGAAATCTAGCTCTTATGGCTTTGGAGTCTGCTGATACTTCATCCTCTAATGCATCTACACCACAGGTATCACAGGTATCCTCTGAGGCAAAAGCCAAGTTATGTTCTGAAACATGCATAGCCGCATTTGCATCTATTAGAGAATCAAATGTAACTTTAATTAACAAGAACATTGAGCTAGAACAAACAATTTCCAAAGAAAAGCTGAATTTGAGTCTGTGCTTAATGATAAGAATGATGAGATTTACAAACTTAAATGCCAATCACAGATGATAAGGCTAGGGAGAGGTACTTCTAGAGAAGTACAAAGACCTCAAAGAAACACTTGCAACTACCCAGGTAGAGTGTGATCGATGGGTAAATTCTTCAAGGGTTTTGAATGCTTCTTAGTAAGCAATCTGCTTCGAATGTGAAGTTTGGCATTGGTTATAATCACACTGCTCCTCCTACAGATTTTACTCCCAGAGCTAGGTAGAATCTGATGGAGAAAGCAATAACCAATCCTTTTCATCATGTGATCTACTATCTGATACAATGCCATCAGAGGTTGAAGTCAGCATTAAGTCCTCTTAGAACCTATCAGCTAATGTTGATGGTTCAAATGCTGACACTCACATGATCAAAAAGTTGATCACTCCAGGTGGTATTTTACAAAGTACTGAAAGTACTAAAGTGAATGTCATAACACCTGGAAGACAAACCCAAACTATTGCATGTACTAAAGGAAGAAAACTACAAGTAGTAAGGTGGGAAGACTACTGAAGAAGATATCAAGAAAGCAGGTACTAAGGGAATAAAACTGCTAGTACTGATAGCAAACTGCTGAAGAACAAGTCTTCAGTAGTTTCATCTTCTTCAGTAGATGATCAACTTAAGATGAAGAAAAAGCCATGTGAAATATGTGGCTTATTCAATCATCTTACTGATGATTGCTGGTATAAAAAGGGCTCCAAACCCAAACATAATGAAAACATTAAGAGAAAATGGATAAATGAAAACTGAGTTTGAAGTCAATTTGTACCAGCAACATCAAAACCTGTAACCCCAAAATCCAAAAAGAAATCCACAAAGAAAGGGGTTAAACAGGCAACAGCTGAGGTTGCTCAAAGAGAGATGGTACAACATAGGAACCCATCTAACTCAAGCACTAATGTGGCTGATGAGCTGAAGGCTTTATCACAAAATCAGACACAACTTGTTATGATGGTTCAACATCTATTGGGAGAGTTCAACCAATTAGATGCTCCTGTGTTGAAACCACAGAGAAGAAAATCCATGCCAAAGGAATCTTCTTATTCACCATCTCCATCCCCTCAGGCTGTTATTCATAGCAAGTCTGTTAGTTTACCATCTGTTGATGTGAATAGACCCAAAACCGAAAAGGTTTGGGTCTCAAAAACTAACTAATTGTTTATGATTGCAGGGTTCTTCAACATGCCAAGTAGCATCTGGTATGTAGACAGTGGGGGATCTTTGCATATGGCTGGGAACAACTCTCTTCTTCATGACTACTCTCAAGGAAAGAAGGTTTGTTTCTTTTGGCAATGATGCTAGGGGTTACATCATTGGAAAAGGCTTTGTCTCCAATGGAGAAATAAGTTTGATGATGTTAACCATGTGGAAAATCTCAAGTACAATCTCTTGAGTGTCAGTCAAATGTGTGATAAAGGCCATGTTGCTCTTTTCACTAGTCAGAACTGTAGATTCTGTCATTCAAAGTTCTGAATTTGATTGATAAGGTGTTGGATGATCACACTCTCCTAAGGGCCAACAGGACAGGAGAGTGTATGCCTTAGATCTTTCCAAGAAAATAAATATCAGAGGCCATCCTTGCCTATTTTCCAAAGCCTCTCCTGAGGAATCTAAACTGTGGCACAAAGGCTGGGTCATGTTAATTTCAAAAATATGAATCAGCTGATCCACATAGTTTTAGTGAGAGGCTTACCAATAAGGAGTTCCACTGTGATGAAACCTGCACTGCTTGTTTAAAAGGAAAATAGCACAAAGTCTCATTCCCTCCTATTGAAGAGCCTAAGTCCACTGCCTGCTTGCAATTACTGCATATGGATCTATTTGGTCTTGTGAGAGTGATGAGCATGGCAAAGAAGAAATACTGTTTGGTAATTGTGGATGATTACTCCAGATTTGTATGGACTTTCTTTCTGTATTCAAAGGACGAGGTTGCTCAGAAGATTATCAACTTTGTGTTGTATGTTGAGAAGCGTATTCCCTTTCAGTCAGTGTATAAGGAGTGACAATGGAACTGAATTCAGAAACCATACACTTGATGAATTTTATCTTTCAAAGGGAATCAAAAGGCAGTTTAGCATCCCAAGGACTCCAGAACAAAATAGAGTAGTGGAGAGAAAGAACAGGACCCTAATGAAGCTACAAGGTCTATGTTGGCTGACTCTGGTTTGCCACTGACCTTTTGGGCTGAGGCTGTTAACACAACTTGCTATGTGCAGAATAGAGCCTTAGTAAATCAGAGGTTGATGAAGACTCATATGAAGTTCACATCACTTGGCTCTCTAATTTCATTTTTCAAAGCATTTGGGTGTCCCTGTTTTATTCTCAACACAAAGGATCAACTCCAAAAATTTGATCCTAAGGTGGATGCAGGTATTTTGTTGGTTATTCATCTACTTGCAAAGCATACAGAGTCTTCAACTGCAGAACAAAGATAGTTGAAGAGACTTTGCATGTGAAGTTTAATGAATCTCTAATGGACAAGATTCCACAAAACCCTGTGGAGTTGTTTGATTTGGACATACTGCAATATGTTCCTTCTCAACTCCAGTTGTTGCAGACCATGTGGATAAATCATCTTCTGCAGCATGTCTTCCACCTGGTGTATTGATAATGATGATGATAATATCAATACTCACCTATTCAAGTTTAGTGACCAACTGCCTGAGTCTGCTAAACTTGATGTTCCTGTAGCTTTAGCAGTTCCATCCACAACAAATGCTGATGAGATCTCTGATTCCTCTACATCTTTTGAGTTACCATCAAATTCGTGGTTTCAAGAGTCTGTATCAACATCTGCTGCTGCTGAAGGTTCTACAAACACTTGCACAGATATCATTGTTTATCAAGAGCTGAAGAATCACCAATGTCTCAAATCAGTGGTGATATCAATGCTGGAGTTTCAACAAGAAGTCAATTGTCTAACTTCTGCTTCTATGCTCTCTTCATCAGTTAGCTAGAGCCAAAGAATATCATGTTGCTTTAAGAGACAATGGATGGGTTGAAGCTATGCAGCTTGAGCTACTTCAGTTCAAGAAACAGCAAGTGTGGGAACTGGTTCCTCTACCCCCAGGTAAGTGTGCAATAGGCACTAAATGGGTGTTTAGGAATAAAACTGATGAAAATGGGCTTATTGTTAAGAACAAGGCTAGACTGGTTGTACAGGGGTTCTCATAAGAAGAAGGTATTGATTATGATGAAACTTTGCCCCTGTAGCCAGACTAGAGGCAATTAGATGTTCTTAGCTATGCTGCATTCCACCATCTCAAAGTTTTTCAAATGGATGTCAAAAGTGCATTTTTATATGGCAAAATAAAAGAAGTTTATGTGTGTCAACACCAGGTTTTGAGGATAATAACATCCTGAATGGGGGTATAAACTTGATAAGGCTCTTTATTGGTTGAAACAAGCTCCTAGAGCCTGGTATGAGACACTCTCCACTTTTCTTCTCAAGAATAATTTCACTAGAGGCTCCATAGATAAAACTTTGTTTATTAAGAAGGTGGATCAGCATAAGCTACTTGTTCAAATTTATGTTGATGATATCATTTTTGCATCATTTGATCCCAGTTGTGTGATGATTTTACCAAATTAATGAAAAAGAGGTTTGAAATGAGTGCAATGGGAGAATTACATTTCTTTCTAGGCTTGCAAATCAAACAAAAGGCTGATGGCACCTTTATACATCAGTCCAAATATACAAAAGATCTTTTGAATAGTTTGATTTACAAAATTGTAAGCTGTTCTACTCCCATGTGCAACACCACACAACTGGATGTGGATCCGAAAGGTAAAGTTGTTGATGAAACACTTTACAGATGTATAGCTTCTAGACCAAATATCATGTTTGCTACTTGTGTTTGTGCTAGATTTCAGGCTGCTCCTAAAGAGTCTCATTTGATTGCAGTCAAGAGGATCTTTAGATATTTGCAAGGTACACAATCTCTAGGATTATGGTATTCCACTAGACACTCTTGCAAATTAGTTGCTTTTTCAGATAGTGACTATGCAGGGTGCAAGTTAACTAGAAAGTCAACTTCTGGTGGATGTCATTTCCTAGGCAACTGTTTGATATCTTGCAGAGTAAGAAACAAACATCTGTTGCTACATCCACTGCTGAAGCAGAGTACAGTGCAACTGCAAGTTGTACTTCTCAGGTACTCTGGCTTCAGAACCAACTTTTGGATTATGGCATTACAGAGACTAAGACTCCATTTTAGTGGATAGTGCTTCAGCTCTGTGCATTGTCAAAAACCAGTCCAGCACTCTAGGACCAAACATATAGAGATCAGACATCATTTTATTCGGGATGTTTTGAAAAAGGTCTGATTGATCCTAAGTTTGTGTCTAGTGCTGATGAGCTTGCAGACATTTTTACTAAGCCTTGGATAGTTCAACTTTCCAAAACTTGTGTTAAGGCTTGGTATGCTGCAGCTAGAATAAGTGATAACTACTGATGATCTCAGTAAATAAGTACTGATGATCATTAGTAAGCATATCACATATAAGTACTGATTTGGTCTAACAACTGATATAGTTAATACTACTGATGTAGATATAACTACTGATGTCAGTAAAATCAGAAAAGTACTGATGTCCTATGAAACAACTGAAAACAGCAAAAAGTCTGATGAGTAAGTGTTGAGGACAGTATGAAACAGCTGAAAGGCTATGAATTGACGAAAAACTGATGAGAACTTTCTCTTCAGTTGTTTCTACAACTGCTGTTTCATCCTAAACAACTGATGACAAAAACATGTCCTCAGTAGTTTCATAACTACTCATGATTAAAACCAAGTCATCAGCGTTTACAACAACTGATGACAAAACCATGTCTTCAGTAGTTTCATAACTACTGATGCCTAAAACCAAGTTATCAGCTGTTTCCAACACCTGAAGACAAAACCAAGGTTTTCAGTAGTTTCACAACTACTGATGACTAAAACAAGTCTTCAGTGTTTTCAAACATCTGAAGTCAAAACCATGTTTTTAGTTGTTTTATAACTACTGATACCTAACACCAAGACTTTAGTTGTTTCAACTTCTGAAAGGGTAATACCACGTCATCAGTTGTTTAAAACTACTGATGATTAACACCAACCCTTCAGTCGTTTTATGACCCGTCCCTATAAATACCTCATATCTGATCCTTAGAGCTTCATCCTTTCTAAACCTAACGTTCAAACCTCCAAAACTTCTCTTCTCATAATGGCGACCATGCAGCTCAAACCACGACATAACTGTGTAGCCTACCTCACCAAATCGCCTTTCTGGACAAAGTTCGATAACGCCATTGATCTTATGGTCCAGTGACCTTACAAACAGCATTTCTTCTAAATCCCACACATTCATGCGACCCTTCACCAGTTTTGGACGAACATTACCATTACCACTGGGGAGAACAACACTGAGTCTCTCCGGTCGGTTGTCAACAACCATCAAGTGGTCATCACTCGGATATCATTCGAACAACCCTAAAATTGGATGATGCCACTTTTCCTGCTAGGTATCCAAAGGGCACAACTGATTTATCCTTTGCCCACCATGGATATCAGGGAAACCTTAGTGCCTCTACTATTCTGAATAAACATTTCCATGATGCAGAACGTCTTATCTTCACATGGTAAATGTTTGTTTAGCTCCTAAGACATCCTCTTGGGTCAAATGTCTACCAGATGGCAGCAGGTACTATTCTCTATCCTTGAGCAACAAGAATTAAACTTTTCTAAAATCATTTTTCTTAAACTTAAGGATATGGCCTCAAAATCTATTTCTAACCGCTGGATATTATATCCTCGTTCATTATGGCCATAATAGAGAATCAGCTAAAAGCTGAGGGACTTGTTGGCCTTGGAGTCCCTGCAATGGCTGTATTGCCTGAAGTATACTCCAGGCACAACTGTGACCACACACTGAAACAGGCTGCCAAACTGCGAAAACCCACATAGTTGGAACCCACAGCACCACCTCCAGAACAAGAGTCCCCTCCAAGCCAAAATCCAAAAAGCCAAAAAAGGCTACTCAGGGAGATGAGTCCCCTGAGGATGCCCCTGTACCACAAACGCAGGAAACACATACTGGTATTAACCCCCCAGTTGTGTCAAAGACTCAACCAACCGCAGCCGCACAGATATCCTCTCAAAAGGATCCTGTTGCAACCAATATCGGGGAACCTACACTGCTGGAACCTATCACTTGAGAGGGTTACCATTGAAGCGCACCATTCACCCCGGGTGCAATCCGCTTCTACCCATCACCACATGCAACCGCCCCCCAAAGTCCTACATTAATTGTTGCACAAGTGCTGAGTCAGTTGCACTCCTCACCCCCTCCCCAGATACCAATTACAACTGGGCATACCTCTACCATTGAGGGGGAGGATCAAAGTGCATCTGATAACCCACAGCATAGGGGTTACAATGTTCCATTTTCTAGTGTAGAAAAGGAGATTGGAACTTCTGGTGAGGCGGCCACTTATCCTTTTTCACAATATGCACAGGATGTAGTTGGTACCATTACTAAGACCTTACCAGAGGCAACTGCTGATGAAGGACATAGTCCTGAGGCAGGAAGTCCCCAGTTCCAAGACAAAGGGGCACATGCTACAACTGATCTACACTCAGTGCATGTTCATCCTGATTCTATCAGGAGGTCAGGTGATTCAGTACCCACTGATGATGACCTGGGCTTCTTTTATGATGTTTTAGCCCAAAACACCATCCTGGAAGAGGAGGTGAGCAGACTCAAAGAGCTGCTTGCCAAAACTTCTGAGGATCAAAGACCATCTGCCTCTCACACCCCACAGATGGCACCTTCATCTGAAGGTCTCCTAAACACAGAGCCACTCCCAATTCTCAGCCACCTACCTCTGCTTCTGGCACTATTTCTCAGGAACAGAACCCCCTTGAGCAAATAGTTGCTATCTTTCAAAATTCCCTCCCTCTCATCACACCTATAATCACTGATATAGTGATCAAAACCATTGATGAGAGGCTCTCCTCAGTAATACAACCCTTGCTAGAGGAAGTTGTGGGCAAGAAGCTTTCTGACAATCAAACCCTTGCAACCAATGCAACCAAAAAGGGGGAGATTCAGTCAGTGAAAGCAAAAAGGAAGAGGACTGCAGAGAGAAAAGAGAAGGAGAAAGAAACAGAAGTGGAAAAGGAGAAGGAGATGGTAGTGGAGACTGAAAAAGAGAAGGAGAAGGAAAAAGAGGAGAAAGAAGCTGACATGGAGAAATCAAAGAAAAGAAAGAATGAGAAGGAGACTGCCTTGGCTGATGGTAAAAGAGGCTGATGCCGAACACACAGATCAATGGATAACATCATTGATCAGTTGTTTAGGCAAGGCCATGACACAGACAAGCTTGACTCTGAAATCAGAAGACTAGAGATTGAAGAAACCAGATAGATGGGCAAGTTATGATGTGTTAGAAAGAGAGAGGCTGGAGATCATGATCAGATTTATAGCGAAGTATCTTGGAAGATCATTGATCGAAATCAAGCTTGGTCCAGGAACAACATCTTGGCAATAACCACCAAGATCTGTTCATCTGAAGTATACACAAAGGGACTTGTTATTGAAGCTTTGAATGAAGCTGGTGCTGGGAGCAGGACTGAACTAGCCAAGCAATCTAAAGCCACACTTACCTCAAAAAGGTAGAACAGCCTGTCAACATTCCCACACCAAAACCACCAAAACAACCACCCGCTAAAACAATCTCTTTACCCCAAAAACCACCAAAAAACCAACCCGCCAAACCAACTCGCTCACCCTCAAAACCAATAGCCGATGATGTACCCCAGAAGAAGAAGAGAAGGGTATTGAGGCTAGAAGATGATGAAGAAGATGATGATGAAGATAGACTGCCACTCTCAGCTGTTATACGTTGCCGAAGGCCACAAGTCACTCCCCAACAATTACTCCTGAAACTCAAAGACAAATTGTGAAAGTAAAGCTAGAAGAAGAAGAACTTCACAAACAACACGATGAGGAATTGTTGAGGAGTGTTGACAAAGCTTATGCAGCCACATCTTCTATCATCAACATGAAGAAGCAAGCTCTCAGATTATACGCTCTTAAGCATACATTTCCATATCAAAAGGAGAGAGTAAGGATTTGGCCTGATCCCAGGGTGTCTCACAGGATTCACAAGAAAAACATTCCACAGAGATACATTGGCCAGGTGAAAAAGATTGTAGATGAAGTGATCTCCCTGGTCATGTAGTATCACCCTGGGAAATCCTAGAGGACTTCAAGAAAGCTTATAAAGCTAACCAAACCCCACAGAAGATTCTTGAAAATCAAATGGTGAAAAAGGGGTTAGTTTATAAGAGGCTTGAAGAAGTCAGGAAAAATGAGCTCCAGTTGTTCCTTGAGGGTAATCACCGTGATGAGTTTGCTTATAGAATAATAACAACTGTGGAGCTAAAGAATGGGAAACAGGCCAAATACCTATCTGAGTACTATGGGCCAGAATCTTTATTTGAAGGAGGTGCTGAAGAGCTGACCATGGTGGAACAAATTACCTTCCTAGAGGCCTATACAAGAGAGTCATATAGACTCATAGTGGGGAAGTAGATCTCATGAATGGGGTAACAGCTCTGTGTCCAGTTCCCCAAGACAGAGTTCCCATTCATACTTTGCCAATCAAATCATTGAGACTACTTCCAGGCCGGTGCTTACAAGGGTCACTTCTGAGCTGATCTAGAAGACAAAAAGACCAATCATTATGCCATAATAAGTGGGACATCTTCAATAAGTTTAGAGGTTTTGGCTGCATTGGTTCAGGGGGAGTTTGTTGGACCAAAAGAACCAATGAGCCGGATCAGAAAAACCTCTAAGTCCCACCGACATCACAACAACTGCTAAAGACTTGATCAGCTGTTTCATAAAGTCTGAAGAGCAACAGCTGAAGTACAAGTGCTGAAGACGTCAACAGCTGAAAATCTAAAGTACTAAAGAACAACAGCTGAAGACAACAGCTGAAGACATCAGCTGAAGACAACAGCTGAAGACATCAGCTGAAGATAACAGCTGAAGACATCAGCTGATGACAACAGCTAAAGACATCAGCTGATGACAACAGCTGAAGTTCAAGTACAAGTACTGAAGCCTTCAGAGTTTGTTACAACAGCTAAAGAAGCATTCTTCAGTTGTTGTGATGGTTTCCTTTCAGTAGTTTTCTTTTTGTTTCAGTATTTGTAAAACGACTGAAGAGCATGTTCTTCAGTTGTTGTAGTTTCAGTAGTTTCTTTTCAGTAGTTGTAGTTTCAGTAGTTTCTTTTCAGTAGTTGTAGTAATAGTTAACACTTATCATTTTTGTAAGAAGATGTCAGCTGTTTGACATCTTCAGTAGTTGTGTTAACTATCAGTAGTTTGAATAAATTCTGTTAGATGTCACTATCTAGTGACATCAGCAGACGTCACATCTTCTATATAAGAGATGTTGACCTAATTGTATGTGTGACATTCTGTTACCACGAAAGCGAATATTGAATGAAATATATTTTGCAGAATTCTTTCTCTCTATAACCGTTTGTTCTTACTTCGAATATCTTTTGTGTTCTTGTGAATTTGCTAATTCAGTGTTTGATTTCCGCTGCTATACTCTCCAATCAATCAAACGAAGATCGCTGATCCTAACAGGAATTAACCCCGGGAAGATATTTTACATATCTTCCGAAAAAAATTCCTCTAAGGATAATTTTTCTTCCAGAAGAGTTTTTAGTCTTAGAAGAAGCGATTGATCATATATCAGATCTAACTCCGAAGCTTATAAAACTCTCCATTCGGAAAGCAATCTTTTCCTTCGGAAGCAAAGCTTTACCTTCACAAGTAGGAATTGCCTTCGGAAGACAAATTACCTTCGGAAATGATTTATACTCGGAAGAGAGATTTTACTGTGTAACGGAAATTTCTTGGGCCCCACACTGTAAAAAGTAAAGATTTTGTTAGTGATGTCGGATTATTTAACTAAATTAAACCTTACCGCCACTGTCACTTTATCCACTAAAACATCACATCAGCTTATCCTAACCCCATTACCGCCATTTCACCATCTTTTAAATAATCCCGAGTATTCACTTTCATCTTCTTACCTCATTTTTACTGCCCTAAAAGTTTCCTTCACTCCCAATTCACCCAAGCTCAAACTCATCCACATTCACCTTTCTCAAATGGCACTCAACTCTCAGCACAACCAAGTCACACTTCTTGATTCCTCAAGAGATGCCGACTTCTCTGAAATCGTCTCCTCTCTCACCCAATCATCCTATTACACAGTCCTAACTATTAATCCCACTATATACTCCAATCAAATGGCTGAATTTTAGGATAATAGTCAGATTGAAACCCTAAATGGGGTTCGTGTAGTACGATCCAACATTTGTGGCCAGGAGTTGGTCATCACTAAACAACTCATCAGGGAGCATCTGGAGCTTCATAATGAGGGTGCCCCCACAGATGTAAGGCCCTGTTCCCGAGAAGCCTCACAGTTGGTTAATCATAGCATAAAATCAGTTTAATAACAAAACATTATAACGGAAATAATTAGACATTAATTTAAGACTTAGAAACCATGTCGTACTCATACATTTTCCCTTTAATTAAAATGAAACATATTACTTGTTCTTAATTTACAATAAAGATTTCATAAGTAGGAATGCCATCTATAGTTCCCCAAGTAGCTCCTTGGTGCCATCCTCAGCATCAGCACTTACCTGCCAACTATTATGCAAAAAAGTCAGCTTTGCTGAGTGAGTTCTAGTTTTAGGTAAATAAGAAAATATAACTTTATCCTTCATATAATGACCACACATACATAATACATAACATTTCATCATAATAAGGATGTTTATTATCTTTCATTCTTTCATAACTTTCACTTCATAATAAACGAGATTGCACAAAGCATGAGCTCCATGCTGATCGACAACGAATGTCGATCCCTGTCGGTACACATTTTTTATGGTAGCTAACCCCCGACAGTTGGTCCACACTGCAAGGCACATAGCCCGCTCATGAATACGGACCAATCATCATACATCAGACTCACCTAAGTGAAGTCTATCATAGTGCTTGCAAGACTTTACATCATCAAATGGGCCCGGGGGTAACATTCATTAAGTTTCGCTTTTCATTATTATTATCTTCCACTTTAATATATAATACTTAACTTATAAGTATACAAGATACCAAGTACTAGTCGTCATAAAACATAATCGACCCTCTGCGGGACAGCGGGGGTTCGGGGGCGGCAGCCCCTGGTAGTGGGGTCCTAGGGGCAGCAGCCCCTAGTGGGGTCCAAGGGGCAACACCCCTAGCTACCGAGACCAAGGCTAGGTTATAACACATTTCCTTATAGAAAAATCTATCTTTCTGTTAAAACCTCAAAAAATCTCCATCACTTAAAAACATGTATTTAGCATGCATAATAACCCCAAAACATGGAAAACTTATAAATAAGGGGATCTAGAACTCACCTGGTTATCGAGACCAACTTCTAAACTAAGCTTACAAGGCTAGGATCTCACTACACAGCCTGCAAATGAGTTGATACTTAAAGGGGTTAATTTCTGCCTAATTTCGCTACTAATTTCGTTACAAGATAAGCAATTTTGTAGTTAGATTCGCCAACAGTTTTGCTACTAGTTTCACAAGCAGTTTCACTGCTAGTTTCGCTGGCATCTTCGCTGGCATCTTCGCTGGCAGTTTCGCTGGCATGTTCGCTGCCAGTTTCGCTGCCAGTTTCGCCCAACTTTCATTGGAAAACCATGTCTGTGAAACTACCTACGAAACTATAGTTTCGTAGGAAGTCCTCATTGTTTTGCTGATTGAATACGCAAATTCGCTGGATGCATGTACTGTTTCGCAGATCACATAAAAATTATGAATCAGCCCGTGTTTAACCAAAAATCATAACTTTTTTCTTCCAATCTCTTAGGTTATCATCCATGAGGCTAAATCTAAACTTTATACATGTTTTCATACGTAAACATGTGACCTTTATGCGATTCTTTGCAATTTTTCAAATCCCAAAACCCTAGAATCCGAATTTGATCTACAGAAGGGTTTAGAGGTCGATTCTTACGTGGATTTGTTGCTCCTTTCTTGAGGTTTGATGCTCCAACACCCAGATCTTCAATCCCTTGACCTTTGAAGCTCCAAATCTTGAGTTTCCTTCACTGTCTCTCTCTACTTTCTCTCTCTATGAATTTTGGGAGCTAGGGTTGCAAATGATAGAGATGGAGGCTGCTTTGGGTGGGATAAGGGGCTTATGGGCCTTAACCCTTTTCCTTCTTTATTTAATACCATTAATTAAGCCTATTATCCTTAATGACTCGTTTCGACTTTTTGGGGTGTTACAATAGAGTTCCCCAAAACAGATTTGGACAACACCTACATCTAAATGGGATATGGTGGAGATGTCAGCAGGTCAATTGTCTACAAGTTTAACTTTTCCTACAATTGGAAGTTCCCGCTGCATGTCATCCTTCACTGCCTGTCCAACAAATCTGGGGGATGGGATCAAATCCCATATGAACTAGGGTGCCTAGTTCATGGAATGGTGAGAGGGCTCAGATTCAACTACTCAATATTTGTGCTGACCAATCTTATGGGAAATCTCCAACGGGACACATTCTTTATGTATCCCAGATTTCTCCAGCACATTATCAACTGTGAGCTGGACCTGAGTCAGTTTGTCTGTGCAGCTACTTTGAATGTCCCTGAAATGAGGCCAACCATCTTCAAGACATTGAAGAAGGTATCCACCAACTTCATTGGAAGGTACACTTCTTTTCTTCTAGGTATGACTGAGCAAATAGCTCCTGGTGACATCCTTGTTCACCCTGCAAATGAACCCACACCAGCAACTGCCCCCATAATGCCAACTCTACCTTCTCATCCCATCACCATCACATATCAAAGATGCCCCAAACGAACCCTTGTTCATTATACTCTAATTGAACGAGCTCCTCATGTTCAATCCAAAAAGACCAGAGTGGAACAATGGCCTCCCACAAGTCTGAGGTCTCACCATGAGCCTGAAGCCCAAGTTGACAGCCCTCAGGGACAGCCCCACCAGAGGCTCAATGCCTGTAGACATTGATCAAGGTCCCAGGACAGTAGGTTTAACATCCTATCTTTCACTGACCTCTCTTCAAAACTGATGAAGAGATTACGTCGCTCCATGGCAATGAAGTTGATCTACAACACTCTCTCAAAGATCAACAGAGCTTAGAGAGACCTCTTATCTCTTGCCCCTATCAGCAAACCTTTACTGAGGTGAGTCTCACTAATTGTAACACCCGGTAATTTGAAAGTGAAAGAAAGAGAAGAATAAAGTGAAAGAAAGGAATGAAAAGAAATAAAACCCAAGTTTGGGGGTAAAAAGTGTCCAAAAGGACAAAATGTTTGAAAAGTGGGTGTAAAAGGTGGTATGGCCGCCCATATGTCACATACACCACTGATCTTCGGGTTTTAGAGAGAGAAAGAGCAGTAAATTCTCGGTTTTGAAGAAAGAACAAGAAAGAATTCGAATTCAAGGTAAGAATTCATGCTTTTATGGTGTTCTTGACTGCTCTTATCCTCGGGTTTATGCTTATGTGTGTTTGTATGTGTTCGGGTATGTTTTTAGTGGGTTTCTTGCGGTTGAATTCAAATTGCAAATGAGTTTGAAGGAAGCCATACTCAAAAAGCTACAAAGGTGAGTTCCAGGACCCCTTTTTTACTGGTTTTTAACTGATTTTGGGGCTGAAAATTCATGAATGTATGATTTTATTTAACTGGGTTTCGGACCCGTATGCTTGGATGTGTGTATGATGAGGTTATGATGTGATGTGTGACTATGTTCATGCTTGATGATGTATGATTGTGTTTCTAAGGCTTAGACGGTAAAAATTAAGCTTAGAACCTGATGAATGGTTCATGGGAATCGAATATGATGTTTTAGACCCACTTGTTTAGTTTTTAAATCTGCGTAGTTGTTTGGAAGTAAATGCGGATGGAAAGGGTTAATGCGGATGAACATTAACCAGTGGGTAAGTCAATGCGGATGAAGTCAATCCGGATGAACATTGACTAAGTCCATGAAATGTGGATGAGCATTTGACTAACTCTGGGAAATGCAGATGAGCATTTGACTAAGTCTGGGAAATGCGGATTAGCATTTGACTAAATCTGGGAAATGCGGATGAGCATTTGACTAAGTCTGGGAAATGCGGATGAGTAAGTCCTATGCGGAGGACAAATGCAAATGAACTATAGCAAATGCGGATGAAGTAAATCCAATGCGGATGAACTATAGCAAATGCGGATGAACACTTAGAAAAATTCTGACTTTTTGGAAAAAGAGGTAATGTAGGCTTTGACCTAGGAGATTCCGGGGGGTTATGAAAGTTGACTTTTGGGATCATAGATGGTATGATGGGCATGTAATGATGTGTGCTTGATGCTTATGATAATGATGATGATGTTGCATGTTTATGCATGATGTATGTTACGTATGTATGATGCCCTGCATGATGATGCATGAATGATAAGTTTATGTTCCTTGTGATGATGTATGATTATCTTTCCTATGACTTTACGTGTTATGATAATCAATGAATGAATGAAGTATTATGTAATGTAAAGTGAAAGATAATGAAAGAGGAACATGATGATGAATGCATGCATTAATGAATGAATTTAAGAAATCCTTGCAAGCATTGTATGGAGGTTCACACCCAATGAAGGGTGTTAGCTCAACTGTGTGCGGGTTAGTTACCCCAAAAGGATGCACACTAGGGTCTAATATTTGTGATTGACCATACAAATGGGATCCTTGCCACTTGCCCTAGGTACTAGAGTTAGCTTCGTGCACAATGTTCGAGGTTTATGAAAGACCTCAGGCCCAGTTACCCACTTCGTGCACAATGTTCGGGGTATAGCATATGGCATTGATCCAGAATGAAAGAGAAAAGATAAACGGTGAATGTACTTTCCCTAGGTACTGGAGTTAGCTTCGTGCACAATGTTCGAGGTCTATGAGAGACCTCAGGCCCAGATACCCGCTTCTTGCACAATGTTCGGGGTAATGTACATGTCACTAGAAGTAATGAATGAATGAATGAAAGTATGAACGAAAGAATGACGAAGAAAATAATGATATTATCTGTATGTACGTATGATGTATGATCACGAACAAATGTAAAGTATAATATGATTTTAAGAGAAAGGATGGTTTTATGAAACAATAGTATGTTTTGCTATAAAACTAGAACTCACTCAGCAACGCTGACTTTTATGCATTTTCCAGTTGGCAGGTAAGGTTGCTGAGGATGGCACGAGGCAACTGTTCAGCTCTTTTGGATGGCATCCATTTATTTAAAGCTTTTGTGATGTAATACAACAAATGAAATTTTGTAACTGACAAACCATGCATTATTTTGCAAAAGTTTTATTGATGAAATGAAATGCCATTTGTTTTATGTTTCCGCTGCAATGTTTTAATGATTAAATGCAAAGTATATATTTTATGTGCAATGATTTACTAGTTGTAAGCATCCTGGGAACGGGGCCTTACAAGTTGGTATCAGAGCCAAAGTTTAAGTGAAATGGGTAAATTTTCAAAATAAACCTTAACTTAAATTGAGAATGGGATGAAAGGGAATGGTATGTCAATCTGAGTAGCTGCGTGCCATCAGGTATTTTCATAAAGATAACTGGTTTAATGTGTGCATGGTATGTGGTTATGTGTTGTATGTAGATTTAAATACTGATGTAGTCAGGACAGGTAATGCTTGGGGTATGAAGAGTAAAGTAAGTGGCTAATCACAACTGGCCACTGTAATTAGGGACTTACTATACTTGCCATAAACTGAGTCATTTCCTTGAATGACCGTATTAGTGTTTAAATCTTTCAGTGTGAGTTAGAGGATGGAAGGGGGTAGATCATCTAAAGCTTCGCGTGGTGGTGGACGTGGTGCTGAAACACGGGTTACGAGAGGAAGGCCTAGGGCCGAAGAGGTGGTTCATGAAGAACAAGAAACCCCTCATCCGGAGGGCGGAGATGGGAGTGCTAACCTGAGAGCCTCAATGAAAGAGGCAGTTGTGGAAGAAGTGCATCAAGTCATGCAGAAGATCCTACCGTTTGTGGTAACCGAAGTGATAAAGGCAGTTAGAGAAGGGGAGAGAAGGGAAAGGAGTAGACCTACGAGCGAAAGAAGACAGCCCGAGAGTGGGACGTTTCCATTTGATGATGAAGAAGAAGACGAAGAAGTAGGGCCTGTGTGGGAGGCAGTACGAGGCTGTAACTATGGGGCATTTATGAGATGCAAGCCCCCACTTTCGATGGAAATGGCACTGCAGCTGCTGCTCACCGGTGGGTGAGGGAAATGGAGGCTGTACTTGATATCAGCAAATGCCGAGAGACCAGAAGGTTAAGTTCACTACCTACTCTTTTGTGGACTCGGCTTTATGCAGGTGGGACAATATAGTCCAAGCTGAGGGTAGTCAGGTGATCAGAAGAATGAGATGGTCGGAGTTGAAGAAGGTGGTGATTGGGGAGTTTTGTCCTCATCGGGAAATGGATAAGGTCGAGATGGAGTTTCTACAACTGGAGGCTGGAATGATGACACACCAAGAGTACACCACAAAGTTTAATAAAATGGCACGTCTGGTGTCGGATCAGGTGACATCTCTATCTCGGAAGATCAAGAGGTATATTCAGGGTTTGCCGACGGACATTCGTAGGCACATGATCGCCGTCCGACCAAGCACGTTTAGGTCAGCGGTTGATCTAGCAGGGAGATGTATGATGAGAGGACTATGGTGTTGGTGACTGAAAGTAATCGGAAGGGTGGAGGTGATAGAAAGTAGAACGGGAAGAGGTTTGGTCGGGGTGGTGCCTCGACGAGTGACAAGAAGGCTCGAGTGGATGACCGCCGTGTGGTCATATCAAGTGTGGGGTTGAAAAAGTGCGGCAAGTGTGGGAAGGAGCACGGTGGCGAGTGTATATGGGGGTTGAATGTTTGTTTCAAGTGTGGAAAGCCTGGTCATATGGCTAGAGACTGTGGAGGTATGAGGTGTTTCAACTGCGGGGGAAGTGGTCACATGAGTAGAAATTGTAAGAAGCCAAGAGTCGAGGGTTCTGGAGGTGAAGGACTTAGGGCGAGCGCTAGAGCATTCACAATGACACAGGAGGAACCTAGGACGGACCCTGATGTCGTGTCCGGTACGTTTCTAGTGAACCAAACTTTAGCATCTGTGTTATTTGATTCGGGTGCGAGTAAGAGTTTTATTTCTGCTACTTTCTGTGCCAAGTTGCCTGTTAGTAGTAGATGTATTGATGCGCCCTTCGATGTAGAAACTGCCATAGGTAAGTCTACCAGGATTTCTGAGATGTTAGAAGGCTGTGATGTGGAGCTAGAAGGTCATAAGTTTCCTGTTAGACCATTTGTAATGACCTTAGGTGGTTTCGATTTGGTTCTTGGGATGGATTGGTTAGCAAACTTCGAGGCGAACATTGTGTGTCGTAAGAAGATGATTTGTTTGACACCGCCTGATGGGAGTTCGGTAATGGTTTATGGTGATCGAGTCACGATAATTCCGAAAGTGATTTCGATGGCGGTGGCGGAAAAGTGTATGAGGCGTGGATGTAGCGCTTACTTGGCCTATGTAAAGGATGTGGATAGGCCAACACCATAACTATCCGATGTACCTGTTGTGTGTGACTTTCTAGACGTATTCCCAGAAGACTTACCAGGAGTGCCACCTGACCGAGAGATCGAGTTCCAGATTGTCTTGATACCGGGTGCCCAACCTGTTGCCAAGGCACCGTATCGATTGGCCCCGACGAAGATGAAAGAGTTGATGGAGCAGATGCAAGAGCTGCTTGACAAGGGGTTTATCAGATCGAGTATCTCTCCTTGGGGTGCTCCGGTCTTGTTTGTGAAGAAGAAGACGGTAGTATGAGGATGTGTATTGACTACCGTGAGTTGAATAAGTTGACAGTGAAGAACCGATACCCCTTATCGAGAATAGATGATTTGTTCGTTCAGCTTCAAGGTGCTAGTTGGTTTTCAAGAATCGACCTTCGATCGGGCTACCATCAACTTAAAGTGAAGGAGTCGGATATCCCTAAGACAGCTTTTCGCACGCGCTATGGTCACTACGAGTTTCTTATCATGTCTTTTGGTTTGACCAATGCGCCAGCTGCTTTTATGGATCTGATGAACCGTGTGTGTCGGCCTATGTTGGATAAATCAGTGATTGTGTCCATCGATGGTATCCTGATTTATTCGAAGAGTGAGATTGAGCATGCCAGTCACATTCGGGAGGTTCTTGAGACGTTGAGGAGGGAGAAGTCGTATGCAAAATTCTCCAAGTGCGCGTTCTTGTTACACGAAGTTCAGTTCTTGGGTCATGTGGTGATTCCCGAGGGGATTATGGTAGACCCGGCAAAGGTGGAAGCGGTTATGCAATGGAAGTCACCAAAGACGCCATCCGAGATTCTTAGTTTCTTAGGTTTGGCGGGCTACTATAGAAGATTCATTCAAGACTTTTCCAAGATTGCTTCTCCACTAACCAAGTTGACTCGAAAAGATGTGAAGTTCGTATGGGGTCAAGCTCAAGAGAAGGTGTTTGAAGAATTGAAGGCGAGGTTGACTCAAGCTCCTGTTCTGTCACTACCCGATGGGAGGGAAGATCTTGTGGTTTATTCTGATGCTTCTTACTCGGGGTTGGGGTGCATGTTAATGCAGAGAGGGAAGGTTATAGCTTATGCATCCCGATAGTTGAAGGTTCACGAGGTCAACTACCCTACTCATGACTTGGAGCTAGCAGCCGTGGTCTTTGCACTATTGATTTGGAGGCACTATCTTTACGGTACGAAGTGCACCATTTTCACTGACCACAAGAGCTTGAAGTACTTCTTCGAGCAGAATGATCTGAACATGAGGCAGAGACGGTGGTTGGAGCTTATAAAGGATTATGATTGTGAGATCCACTACCATCCAGGCAAGGCCAATGTGGTGGCTGATGCCCTTAGCCGAAAAGAGAGGCCCGAGCCGATTCGGGTGAAATCTTATCAACTAATCATGACCTCTGATGTAATGAATCAAGTTACAGAGTTTCAAGATGAGGCATTAAAAGAAGATCATCTTAACTCTGAAAGGATGAGAGGTCTGGTTGGGGAATTGGGAGAAAACACACTCGGTGTTAGAACCCGATTTGGTCATGTGTGGATTCCTTGTTTTGGGGATCTACGGGTGAAGATAATGGATGAAGCTCACAAGACTCGATACTCCGATCATCCTGGTGCCAGAAAGATGTATCAAGACATGAAGAAGAATTATTGCTGGCCGGGTATGAAGCACGATGTGGTGGAGTGTGTGAGTAAGTGCCTTACTTGTTTGCGAGTGAAGGCCGAGCATCAAAAGCCGTATGGGAAGATCCAACCTTTGGATATACCAGAATGGAAGTGGGAGCACATCACCATGGATTTCATTACGAAGCTACCACGTACTCCGAAAGGGTATGATGCCATATGGGTGATTGTCGACCGTCTGACGAAGAGTGCTCACTTCCTACCGATTCGCGAGACATATTCATCTGAGAGGTTTGCTGACCTGTTCATCAAGGAGATTGTAACTCATCACGATGTGCCGGTGTCCATTGTGTCTGATCGTGACACCCGGTTTACATCTAAATTCTGGAAGAAATTCCACGACGCCATGGAGACGAGGTTACATATTAGCACGGCTTATCATCCCCAAACTGATGATCAGTCAGAAAGGACCATTCAGACGTTAGAGGACATGCTTCGGGCTAGTGTGATTGATTTTGGTGGAAGTTGGGATGACCACCTATCGTTAGCCGAATTCTCATACAACAACAGCTATCATGCCAGCATTGGTATGCCACCTTACAAGATTCTATACGGTAGGAGATGCAGAACACCCATCTGTTGGGGTGATATTGGTCAAAAAGAGTTAGGAAGCGTCATGATAATCGAGGCTACGACTGAGAAGCTTGAAAAGATCAAGGCCTTCATGAAGGCAGCCAAAGATAGACAGAAGTCGTATGCCGATAAACGACATAGACCGATTGAGTTCTAGGTTGGTGAGCGGGTTATGTTGAAGGTCTCAACTTGGAAGGGTATTATTCATTTCCAAAAGCGGGGCAAGTTCAGCCCGAGATACATAGGCCCTTTCCGGATCATTGCTTGAGTAGGAGAGGTGGCCTATAGGTTGGAACTACTAGACGAGTTAAGTGGGATTCACCCAACATTCCATGTATCTCATCTAAGGAAGTGCTTAGCTGATGAAGACATGATTATTCCATTGGAGGATATGGAAGTAGACGAACAGATCATTTATGTGGAGCAACCAGTGGCAATCATTGATCGAAAGGAAAAGAGGCTGACGAATAAAGTGGTTCCCCTTGTGTGTGTGCAGTGGAAGCACAGGAAGGGATCTGAGTCTACGTGGGAGACTGAAGAAGAGATGAGGCAGCATTACCCACAATTCTTTGAGGAATAACAGGTTTTGGGGATGAAACCTATATTAGGGGGTGGACTTGTAACACCCTGTTATTTTAAAGTCAAAGAAAGAGAAGAATAAAGTGAAAGAAAAGAAGGAAAATAAATAAAACCCAAGTCTAGGGGTAAAAAGTGTCCAAAAGGACAAAATGTTTGAAAAGTGGGTGTAAAAGGTGGTATGGCCGCCCATATGTCACATACACCACTGATTTTCGGGTTTTAGAGTGAGAAAGAGCAGCAAATTCTCGGTTATGAAGGAAGAACAAGAAATAATTCGAATTCAAGGTAAGAATTCATGCTTTTAAATACCCAATAATTAAGCCCATTATCCTTAATGACTCGTTTTGACTTTTCGGGGTGTTATAACAGAGTTCCCCAAAATAGATATGGACAACACCTACATCCAAATGGGATATGGTGGAGATGTCAGCAGGTTAACTGTCTACAAGTTCAACTTTTCCTACAATTGGAAGTTCCCACTGCATGTCGTCCTTCACTGTCTGTCCAACAAATCTGGGGGATGGGATCAAATCCCATATGAACTAGGGTGCCTAGTTCATGGAATGGTGAGAGGCCTCAGATTCAACTACTCAAGATTTGTGCTAACCAATCTTATGGGAAATCTCCAACGGGACACATTCTTTATGTATCCCAGATTTCTCTGGCACATTATCAACTGTGAGCTGGACCAGAGTCAGCTCGTCTGTGCAGCTACTCTGAATGTCCCTGAAATGAGGCCAACCATCTTCAAGACATTGAAGAAGGTATCCACCAACTTCATTGGAAGGTACACTTCTCTACTTCCAGGTATGACTGAGCAAATAGCTCCTGGTGACATCCTTGTTCACCCTACAAATGAACCCACACTAGCAACTGCCCGCATAATGCCAACTATTCCTTCTCATCCCATCACCATCACATATCAAAGACGCCCCAAACGAACCCTTGGTCAATCTACTCTGATTGAACAAGCTCCTCATGTTCAATCCAAAAAGATCAGAGTGGAACAATGGCCTCCCACTCAGTCTGAGGTCTCACCATGAGCCTAAAACCCAAGTTGATAGCCCTCAGGGACAGCCCCACGAGAGGCTCAATGTCTATAGACATTGATCAAGGTCCCATGACAGTAGGTTTAACATCCTTATCTTACACTGACCTTCTCTTCAAAACTGATGAAGAGATTACGTCCTTCCATGGCAATGAAGTTGATCTACAACACTAATTGTAACACCTGGTTATTTTAAAGTTAAAGGAAGAGAAGAATAAAGTGAAAGAAAAAAAGGAAAAGAAATAAAACCCAAACCTAGGGGTAAAAAGTGTCCAAAAGGACAAACTATTTGAAAAGTGGGTGTAAAAGGTGGTATGGCCGCCCATATGTCACATACACCACTGATTTTCGGGTTTTAGAGAGAGAAAGAGCAGCCAATTCTCGGTTTTGAAGGAAGAACAAGAAAGAATTCGAATTCAAGGTAAGAATTCATGCTTTTATGGTGTTCTTGACTGGTCTTATCCTCGGGTTTATGCTTATGTGTGTTTGTATGTGTTCGGGTATGTTTTTAGTGGATTTCTAGCGGTTGAATTCAATTTGCAAACGAGTTTGGAGGAAGCCATACTCAAAAAGCTGCAAAGGTGAGTTCTAGGACCCTTCTTTTACTGGTTTTAACTGATTTTGGGGCTGCAAATTCATTAATGTATGCTTTTATTTAACTGGGTTTCGGACCTGTATCCTTGGATGTGTGTATGATGAGGTTATGATGTGATGTGTGACTATGTTCATGCTTGATGATGTATGATTGTGTTTCTAAGGCTTAGAGGGAAAGAATTAAGCTTAGAACCTGATGAATGGTGCATGGGAATCGAATCTGATGTTTTAGACCCACTTGTTAAGTTTTTAAGTCTGCCTAAGTGTTTGGAAGTAAATGCGGATGGAAAGGATTAATGCGGATGAACATTAACCAATAGGTAAGTCAATGCGAATGAAGTCAAACGAGAATGAAGTCAATGAGGATGAACATTGACTAAGTGCATGAAATGTGGATGAGCATTTGACTAAGTCTGGGAAATGCGGATGAGCATTTGACTAAGTCTGGGAAATGCGGATGAGTAAGTCCTATGCGGAGGAAAAATGCGGATGAACTATAGCAAATACAGATGAAGTAAATCCAATGCGGACGAACTATAGCAATCCAATGCGAATGAACTATAGCAAATGCGGATGAACACTTAGAAAAGTTCTGACTTTTTGGGAAAAGAGGTAATGTAGGCTTTGACCTAGGAGATTCCCGGGGGTTATGAAAGTTGAATTTTAGGATCATAGATGGTATGATGGGCATGTAATGATGTGTGCTTGATGCTTATGATAATGATGATGATGTTGCATGGTTATGCATGATGTATGTTACGTATGTACGATGCCCTGCATGATGATGCATGGATGATATGTTTATGTTCCTTGTGATGATGTATGATTATCTTTCCTATGACTTTACGTGTTATGATAGTGAATGAATGAACGAAGTATTGTGTAACGTAAAGTGAAAGATAATGAAAGAGGAACATGATGATGAATGCATGCATTAATGAATCAATGTAAGAAAGCCTTGCAAGCATTGTATGGAGGCTCACACCCAATGAAGGGTGTTAGCTCAACTGTGTGCGGGTTAGCTACCCCAGAAGGATGCACACTGGGGTCTAATCTTTGTGATTGACCATACGAATGGGATCCTTGCCCCTTGCCCTAGGTACAGAAGTCAGCTTCGTGCATAATGTTCGTGGTCTATGAAAGACCTCGGGCCCAGTTTCCCGTTTCGTGTACAATGTTCGGGGTATAGCATATGGCATTGATCCAGAATGAAAGAGAAAAGATAAATGGTGAATGTACTTGCCCTAGGTACTAGAGTCAGCTTCGTTCACAATGTTCGAGGTCTGTGAGAGACCTCAGACCCAGTTACCCACTTCGTGCACAATGTTCGGGGTAATGTACATGTCACTAGAAGTAATGAATGAACGAATGAAAGTATGAACGGAAGAATGACGAAGATAATAATGATATTATCTGTATGTATGTACGATGTACGATCATGAACGAATGTAAAGTATAATATGATTTTAAGAGAAAGGATGGTTTTATGAAAGAAAAGTATGTTTTGCTATAAAACTAGAACTCACTCAGCAACGCCAACTTTTATGCATTTTCTTGTTGGCAGGTAAGGTTGCTGAGGATGGCACAAGGCAACTGCTAAGCTCTTTTGGATGGCATCCATTTATTTAAAGCTTTTGTGATGTAATACAACAAATGAAATTTTGTAACTGACAAACGATGCATTATTTTGCAAAAGTTTTATTTATGAAATGAAATGCCATTTGTTCTATGTTTCTGCTGCAATGTTTTAATGACTAAATGCAAAGTATATGTTTTATGTGCATTGATTACCAGCTGTAAGCGTCCTGGGAACGAAGCCTTACCTCAATGGACCTTATGGACAATAGTAACATCTCTGAAACTGAATCTACGACAACCATTCTTTTTGATGACTACCACTACAAAAGGTGCCTCAATGGACCTTTGGACAGTAGTAAAATCTCTGAGACTGAATCTATGGCAACCATGCCTTTTGATGACTCTGAAAGAGACATTATTAAGCAAGGGAAACCAGGATGCCAAGAAACCACATCTGGTGGTGAGGTTGAACATACTAGGTATGTTACCTCATTTCCCCGTGATTCTTCAAAAGAAGATGAGGGAAGCATGCAACTCCTCATTCAAGACCTACTATCTAAAGTCTCAAACCTTGAATCGAAGGTTAGGACTTTAGAAGAAAGGTTTGCCACTCAGCAACTTGAGATTGACAATCTTAAAGCCAAACTAGCTAAGAAACAGATTGAGAGATATGTTAGGCATGTTGTCGTTCAGGTCTCCTTGACCTCTTCCTCCAGCTCTTCTAGCTCTCAATATGATGCTACCAAAAAGGGGGAGGGTGTTCAGAGAGAAACATTTGAGGAACCACTATGCCAAACTTCAACTTCCAAATATTCGGCTCCCATTACAACTTTCTCTGAGCCATCCCAAGTTGTACTGCAAATTGACCCAAGGATGCTCAGAGATCTCTATAGACACTTTTCCAAGTTTCTGTTGGGATCCTCTCTTGATCAGCCAAGCCCTAATGCAGCCATGATGTACTTTGGAGCTAAAGAGCTTTAGAGGCTAAGTGCACCTTCTACCACTACGGAAGAAGTTGGTCAACCTATGGTCCAAATGGAACCCGAGATTCAATTTGAAGGGGAAATGAGGACTGATGGCCCAGCAACTGAATCATTGGGATAGAACCTGCACCTCTCAAACTTCCGAAGCTAAAGTCAAAGCCTCAGAAGAACAAGCTGAATCTTTCGAAGCTGAAATGAAGCTGTGGAAGGACTGTTCTCATTGTACGAGGATGTAATTATCACAAATGCAATTCTAGAGCTAGCATCTGAGGTGAATAGTGAGGACTTTCTACATCAACCTCTAGCTCAGACACCCTCTCTGCCTCTTTCACAATCTGAATCCACTCTCCAAGAACCACCAAACAAGCACGTCAAAGGATGACAAAGGAAAGAAGAAAATGACTACGGAAGAGCTTTAGGAAAAAGAGAAGATTTAAAATCTTAAAAGAAAAGGGAGACTTCCAACGGGAAGCTGTTAGCTACCAGTACCAAAGCAATTGTAGCCAACCAGGAGGCAGTCAGCAACAAAAAAAGAGCAGAGATCATTGATCGGCTCATCAAGTTTGGCGATGCCAATGAAGACATACTCCTACTACCATTAGAGGAGTTGGTGAAACTGGAAAATGCAACCAGGTTGCGGAATGAACCATAGAAGGAAGCAGCACGGTTCGCCTTAGAGGAAGAAACAAAAAAGGAACAGAAGGAAGCTGACATGCAGCTCAGGAGGGAAAGGATAGCTTCCTAACCTCTATAGGTTTCTCTTCAAGAGCTGTCTCCACTAATGATGAAACGGTCCTATGGCTCTTCAACAAAGAGCAGGATCAATTGGAGAAAGAGAGAAAAAGTGCTTTAAGAGAGAAGTTGAGGGAGAAGAAAAAGAAGGAAGAAGAAGCAAGGGTCACTACAACAAGAAGATAGGTGAGAAAGCGTGGATGAAATACTATCTCCGGGCTCATGGCTTCTCTAGAAGGCAGGTGGGACCCATGTCTAAAAGGACACTCCAACGAATTGTAAGTGAAATCAAGGCTGACATTCGTTTGAGCAAAAGGAGAGAGATGTATAAAAAGGTATAGGGGATGACCTTCACACCAGCCACTCAACCCCAACGTGAACCAATCCCTCTCATTCGCCATCAAAACTAAACCCTACACTCCTGAACCCACATCATTACCCTCATCCCCTTCCTCACCTCAACCACCAAAACTACCCATCCTTCAACACAAAACACTTCCCAGAACCACTTCACCCTAACCTACCCAACAGCCTTTCAAACCATCCCTTCTGCCTTCCAACATCTCTCCCTAGAGAAGTTTAAGGCAATCAAGACAAAGCTCATCAACTACACAACCTTGAGCGACATCTCCTATGAGGAAGATTCTGTCAAACTAACCTATGTTGATGGATTTTCACGTTCCCTCACAAGAGTTCAGTTCCTTGATCTGCCTAGAGGAACACTAGACCATGCTGCTAGACTTCTAGGACTCAACTCAGACTCATTAAATGATGGAGTGAAGAGACTAAGAAGGAAGCTGGTGACTTTACCGGATACAAAGAAAGAGGACAAAATTCCTAGACAATCTCTTGTGCCTAGAAAAAAAATCCAGTGGAGGTTTGATGAAGCCTCTCAAAACTTTGTTGTGGAAAGAGAGAATGGAGAAGTCAACAGACTGAATGCCTCCTCTCTGCTACACTCTAGCAGGTTTGACATTGCTGAGTTAGCAGAGAAACCATTCTCTAATCCTCCTAACTCTGAAACTGCTACTCACATCAGAAATCATCTCAGCAGTCTTCATCTTGTTGAGTTAATTGCAAAAGCTAGGATTGAAGAAGAGTTGAAACTTAGAAGAAAGGAAGACAAGGATAGATCTCTCACCAAAGGCACAGCCTTTCTATAGATGGTGGAAGGTCTTGAATTGGAACCTATAGTTAGATGGGAATATGATTATAGCTCCCATTAACTTACTCTTTTCAGAGGGACCCAACAAAGGGTGCACATCATTCAGGGTGACAAAATGGAATTCCTGTCAACTAATGATCTATACAAACTTCTTAGCACTACTTCTCGGAAAAGAACAAAGAGACAGACAAATATCTGCTTTCCTTAGTGCTGAAGGCTTTAAGAAGCAGGAACAAGTGAAGTTTTGGTAGCATAAGCCTAGGGGGAGTTTGTTGTATCAAGTAGAAGGCTGGTGCAACCAAAACCATTTCACTTAGTTTATTTTGGTAAAGTTAACAGAAGACTTCCGAAGCTAAAAATGGACTTTCGAAGGAAATAGAGTTTCTTCCGAAGTTTAAGTAAAAGAGCAACTTCCAAGGCAAACTTTACATTCGAAGACAAAGGTATTCACTTTCGAAGATCAAGTCTAAGAAGTATAGATCAGAAGACTACTTCTGAAGTATGAAGAAAAGCAGAAGTCCTTAAGACTTAGAAGAAGTAGCCTCTTCCGAAGTATAAGTGGCTTCAGAAGAACAAGTTCTTCCGAAGCCATTCAACCTTCGGAAGACACTGCTATGAAGCAGTAGACATAAGTATGGTCTATGACAATCCACTGTAGACCTTTGAGATACTGCATGACGCTTTCTCAAAAGCCATGTAGTTGACCTTACTTTATTCTACTGTTCACCTTTTGTTAGATAACACACTTGGCAACTTTAATTGGTGACAAAAGGTAAGTCATGGACATGTCATGACTACCATATCTTAGATAAGACCTTATCTAAGATACCTTAACTTTAGCACTATAGTATATTCTTTAGTTATAGGATCCGAGCTGGTATTAAAGTATATCCGGTTGCAGGTAGTATTATATATAGTTTCTCATTGTAACTCATGAACCATAGTTGTAAGAGTCTTGTAACACTATGTGCTGAGAAGCAATATATGCAAGTACCTTGAAAATTATCTTTCTATGTTCATTGTTACTTATTATATTATTATCCACTCTTAAAAATAGACTCTTCTTCATTTAATCTGAGTGAAACATAGTGAGTGTGAGAGAAAAACCAAGTGTTAAGTGACCAAAACCAATCCTGCACTTTTGAATCAAATCTTGTTTGCTTATTTATTGTGTTCGTATCATTGTGTTCGTTATAATAAACATTAATTTAATTTGATAATTATTCATAAAAATAATTACACAACAGTTAATGATCATCCACAATCATTAACTTGATTCCATTCTTCTAACATTGATAATTCCAGATTGCTCTCATGACTTTAATTTTAATCATTATCATTTCATAATTAACCTTCTAACATTCACTAACCTTATAACAATCACTAACATTCCTAAATCAAGATAAGAACACACTAACGTAGACAAAGAATCCCGTTTGCATACGGACTGCTATGCCGCCATATTTTGTTATTCCACAAGATTATTTCTCTAAATGATTGCTACGCCAAAGTCTTGCAAAAATTTTTTAATAACACAAATGAAGTGTAATATATACAATATATTGACATAATGAATTTGTTCTAACTCATTTCATGCTTTAGCAATTTTAGAAGTGCAAATAAGTGCCTTACTATATAGTCTGACATTAACTAACCATAAATTGGTCATAGCAAACTAAATTTGAGTAAAATCAGACTCCAATATTAAGTTTATTGAATTACCTTTTTAAATATAGTTTATAAATATTCAAAGTCAATCGAACGACTAAGAAATAGCCTTCACAAGATAATTGCGCATTTCAGCATCTTCTATACTGTGCTACTATTTGGACTTATTTACGGGTCTTTTCATAACAATGTTCGTAAAATTAAGTTATCTGGGTGACTTCGAGTTAGCAAACTCTAAATTTTTATAATTTTATGAAATCATTTTCTATTTCTAAAACCTGTTCAAACACATGTTCAAAATCTAAAATTGGTGCAATAATCCTTTTTCAATCTACTTTTTGCTTTTTGGCATTTTCTAAACGTCCTAGTTTCTTGTAATGAATTCTGACCTCATGTTATTGTTCTTTTTATCCTTTAGGACATCACCTTGGACTTTTGACATCCAAGCTTTCTTATGTACTCTACAACCATCATTATACAATGTGGGTATTCCATGTGAGTTTTCCATTCCCTTTTTTACTTATTTCACACCTTTTAGGGTGAAACATGTAACCTTATAAATATACATTTGTAAACCTCTTCATAATTGTCATGCATGAGTAGTTTGTTTATAAACTTTTCATGGTTATTGAGATATTTATGAGCCTTATATGATAGTTATTTTGTAAAAAAATCATTAACTATTGCTAGCCTAGCGACATCATAGATCTATGGGTTTAACAAGCCTATTTGGTGTTAAAGCTGAGGTTATCGTCGGCTCCTGATGACGTATGCTTGTTCATCATGGGAACCAAGTACACTTAGCTAATCGTTATAACTTATAGTGGATATCTTTGTCAAGGTTTGATTGTATGATTATGCTATCTATACTTTTGCATATTCTTAACCTATGAGATGATTTGCCTCTTAAACATTGTTTTCATACGTAGGTACAAATTCATGGGAACTCACCAAATTATATGTTGATGTTTTATTTTTAACATATTTCAGGATTGCTACATGAGGAATCTTCTTGCACATATAGGTCTTGGACCTAGTTAAACAAAAGATATTATTCTATTGTTGAAATCTTGATTGTAATGTTATGATTTGTTTGATTAGCAATATTCAATGAAAAATGGAATTAAAATTATTCCAACTTATTTAATTCCATGTGCTATGAACAATCGTTTCACATTCGTTTGCCTTGATGATTCCGCCGTCGATCGGGATGTGACATTGAATACCAAATATCAAGTAGCCAAATTTGCTGACAATTCAGATGATGGACACTTTATTGGATTCTCTTCCCAAGCTAACGCTTATAGAGTATACAATCTTAGAACTAGAGTAGTTGAGGAGTCAGCCAATGTGACGTTCAATGAGCATACTCCTAGTGTGAAAGATTCTTGTCCTAATTGCATGTTTGATCTTGATTTAGTTATAAATTGTTTTAACAAGTATTGTAAGAATGTTACAGGATCCATATGTATCTTAAGAATAGGAGATCCTGACCCAAGGTTTGAGCTGAGAAGACCAACAAATCACACTACTTCAGCTCCAGAGGTAACTAACCATGCAGATGGATTTCCGATCAACATAACTATGACAAATCCTTCATACTTCTAAGGTGCATACAACTTCTAGCTCAAAGGCACAAAACTTAGTTGAAGGAGCTTCAAATGTAAGAGGAAGTGATGATGGTAATAGCGATAAATAGTTTCTTGATGCTGACAATCACTCCATTGAAGCCAACATCAATGATGTCACACATCATTGGATCAAGCTTATCTTGCTAAGTGTGTTGTTGTGGTGGGTGACACTTCACTACCTGATCTAAATTTCTCTAATTTAGATCTCTCTAATCAACTTGATGTGATCCCTTAACTTAGGATCCACAAGTCACACCCTAGCACAAACATATTGGAGATGTTGATAAGGGGTAAGAACAAGAGGACAAACCAAGACAAAAATATTCATCTCTACTCTTTATTCTTATCCCAGATAGAGAAAAAAATTAATAAGGCTTTAAAGGATAGAAGTTGGGTTGAAGCTATGCAGGTTGAGCTATTTCAATGTCCTCTTTCTCCAGGGAAGACTACCATATGAACCAAATGGGTTTTTAGAAACAAGAATGATCATAGAGGACTTGTTATCAAGAACAAGGCAAGACTAGTTGTTCAAGTATTCACATAAGAAGATGGACATAACACAAATGTTTTTGCTTCTGTAGCAACACTAGAAACTATTAGGATATTCTTAGCTTTTGTTGCATCCAAGGATTTCATGGCCTACCAACTTTTGTCAAGTGTGCTTTCTTATATGGGGTGATTGATGAAGAAGTGCACGTAAAACAACCACATAGCTTTGTAGACCAAGATCATCCTAATTATATCTACATGCTTGATAATGCTCTTTATGGGCTGCACCAAGCTCGAAGAAAGTGGTATGAGACTCTATCACATTATCTATTTTATCATAGTTACAAAAGAGGTAGTATAGATAGAACTATCTTCATCAAAGGAACAAGGAATTCTTGATGCTATTTCAAGTGTATAGATGCCATTATCTTTGGGTCAACAAATCCAATGCTCTACAAAAACTTTGAGAAGCTGATGAAGAATATATTTGAAATGAGTGCCATGGGGGAACTCAATTTCTTTTTAGGGATTCAAGTGAAGAAAGCTGACAGTGGAATCTTCATAAATCAGTCAAAGTACGTACATGACATACTCCGTAGATTCAACATGAGTAATTGTAAAGTTGCAAAGACACATATAGCCAGAAACCACTCCCTTGGACATGATCTTGATGGGGAGTGTGTGGATAAACACCTTTATTGGGCTTTTGGGTCTCTTATGTACCTCACAACCAAGAAGCCAAATATCATGTTTGCCACATGCATTTGTGCAAGATATCAAGCCAACTCCAAGATGTCACACATAGCTGCTTTCAAGAGTATTCTATGATATCTTAAAGGTACTCTAACACTAGGCCTTTGGCATCCAAAGAATTCTAACTATAGGCCTATACAAATAGCGACTGTAGTCGGTGCAATGACTTCAAATTCTACATCCAGGGGATGTCAATTCCATTATGGAAGGATAGACTCATGGCAATGCAAGAAAAATTCTTGTGTGTCTACATCAACTATTGAAGCTGAATACATTGTTACTACTAGCTGTTATGCTTAAGTGTTTTGGATTGAGAATCAAATGCTGGACTATGGATTCAACTTCAAAGAGATTCCCATCCACATAGACAACAATAGTTCTATCTATATTATAGAGAATCCTATGCAGCACTCAAGACAAAACACATCAATACCACTCAAGGATAAAGAGTAATGAACAAACATTGAATAAAACAGCACTTGATGGTTCACAAGCGGCTAAGACAAATGAAAAATATACTGATATGTTTAGTAAAGGTTTTGATGAACATAGATTTAAATATATTTTATCAACTACTAGGATGATTTACCTTGAGTATATTTTGTTAAACTTAATTCAATATTATTTCTAAAACTGGTAAGTCCAAAGTTGTCTATCTTATCACCATCATAAGCCCATATTTACTTTGGTAGAAAATCTTTTAAAACTTATTCCTTAGATATGTGAAAATTTTGAACAACTTTTCTTTCAAAAAATATTTGGTTGCCATTGGAAGAACTTTATGTCTTCAAACCAAATAACTACTTACGTGAATTTACCTTCGAACGAAATTCAAAAATATCTTCCGATTCTAATTTTCTCGAGAGTACTATATGCATTTGAAGAATAATTTTTTCCAAAAGAAATTATGTCTCGGAATAGTTATTCTTCATAGAATAAATCTTCAAGTCTTGAAATCTTCTGAAACCAAACATGTCTTAGAAGTGAAATTGTTTAAGTATTTTCTTTCTGAAGAAAAATTTTCACAACTATTAGAAATATCTTCTCATGTCAAATTCTCTTCGGAAGCTTTCATAAAAACTTCCAATGACAAAATACTTTTAGAAAATTTTTGAATTCCAAGAAAACTATCTTTCTGGACACTTTTTCAGAGGTGGGACCGATATCCGGATTTCAAAGCTTATCATTTTCCATTAACTTTGTCTCAAATTCTATTCATATATATACCAAATGGTTCCCCCTATTTCAACTTCCACTTCATCTATAACTTTCTATAATCTAAATTCACCCACAAACCACCTTTACCTTATCTACCTTCACACCAAAGCTTTCTCAAATGAACAACCTTGATCGCCGAAACCAGCCTGATTTTTTCATGCAACTTCATAGGCAACACAATCAATTTGCTCTATTGATATTTGAATAAGATCCAAGTTTCTTAGAGGTTTGTCATTTTCTTTCTTTTTCAAATTACTTTGCCTCTCTCCCCATTGACCTCCTCTCTATGAGGATCAACTTTTGGACTTTTGCAGGATCTGTCAAGAGGTCACCTTGAGAGGGAGAAGGTATTTTCTGCAATAGTGTAGGAGAGGACAATCTTCATCACTTCGGCCATCATAAACACTCTTCTTCAGCTGGATGATGTAAAGGTGATTTGTCCTTTCTTAAAGTTGTTATCAACCACTACTTTCAGCACATGGGCTATGAGGTAGATTTTTCTATTTTGACTTCAAGAAAGGGAATGTCTCTTTTCAATGGAAGTAACTCCTCCATGTAGTCATACACAACTTATCCAACAAGCATAGAAGATGGGACCTAATTCCGAACGATCTCTCCTTCATAGTTCATGGAATTGTTCAAGGCATCATTCAGGTAATCATAAATTGTGTATACTAATTTGGTTGCAAACATAGATTCCTTAGAACATTACATATTCCCTAGATATGTCCAACATATTTATAACTATGAATTGTGCTCATAGTATAGGGGAACATGTAAAGTTCTTAAATGGCGACAAATGAACTTTGACATCTTCAAAACTATAAGGAAGCCAACTATTGGCTTCTCAGGGGTAAAAACAGCTCTTGTCCAAAAAATGTTAGAGTTCATTGCTCAAGGTGATAAGCTAGCAGGACTAGCTAGTGTTGAACCCACACCTTCCATTTGTTAACCACTAAGACAACCACAGATAATCATAACCTACTAGTTAAAATTCAAATGAAGCTTTACACAAGCTACTCAACTTGCGCAGGCCCTCATATCAACTATCATATAGGAAGAAGAGGACACTAGAGCTCCCACTTTTCCAGAGGAGAAAACCACTCCCATCTCATAATGATCAGTGCTAAGGTTCCTTATGCTCAGCCTGATAGGCTCACAACCACAACAGCCTTAAGACTTCACTCAAATTCTCAAAACTATAATGATCAAACTTCAGGGGAAAGTCACCATCCCTAACCTCTTGATCTCAAACAACCAATACCCTACCTTGAATATTATGATAATGAAGACATGGGATTCATTGAGTACCATGTGTCTCCTTTCTCCTCTCCTACACAAAGAAGGAATGAGTACTCATGCCTCTCTTTGTCTAGCCCCATCATTCACCCTTTACTGAGGCTGATCTACTTGAACATATTCATGAGGTCCATATGGAATATGCTCTTACTTCTGCAAGTGATTACATTATTAATACCTAAGCATGCACCTATCTAGTCTTTATGGTTAGTCACTTGGAATCCTAGGTGACCACCTTATAATGAATGGTCAATGATCAACAACTTGAAATTTCTTATCTCCAAGAAAAAGTAGCTGGGAGACCATTAAAAATAATTCAACCTGGAACACAAGAACTTGTGGATGTGATAGGCCTAACCCCTAGCCCACCCAGGTGATGCAATCAAAAGGGGGGAGAAAGTCCAAACAATCACAAAACCTGGTAGTTTCATAGGGTATAGACACTAAGGATTCACCACCCTCACTTACAATTGTCCATGCTCAGAAACCACCTCAAGTTCATATTGATGGGGACACACTAATTCAAACCCTACTTGAGTAGGGTATTCCCAGAGCTATGCCCACTCCATCTAATCACTTTGAGAACCTAATCATGGGATGGAGGTATGATGCGAATAGGAGAGATCAAGTGATCTTAAGAACTCAAGGGCAATAGGAAATCTTCAACTTCTCCCACCTGAGGTTCTATGAAAGTAGAGTTTGATAGACCTTCCAATTGTCAACTCAAGGCAACATAGACAAGCTAAAAGGTTAGAAGATAGATTCAAGAGACTGTGCTTAAAGAGTTCAAGAAAAGATCAAGACTATATAGACAGAGGCTAGTAGGTAAGGCTATTGGTCAACTAGATGTTAAGGTGGACCCGATTAGCTTTGTAGGGGAAACCTTGATGAAGGCTGGTAGTTAAGCCTGTGAACATTGAGAAAAATATCTCTTCAACATTTATTACACTCAGTGAGGCACCAACTGGTGAAGGTGCTTCTTAGCCTCTCTTTGGCCAGAGCTTGACTGGTACATCAAGCAATGAAGGCTAAAGCTCTCTCCACCCTGAGTCATAAAGGCCTATGAATGAAAAAAGGAAAATAAATTACCTCATTGGGAGATTGATGAGGAGGAGATAAAGGAAGGGGGAGCTAAGGGGAGAAAGTGTAAATAGGTCATCTAACTTTATGGAAGCGCTTATCATGGTTGCCCCCAGGCCAAACACTCAGAATGATAAGTTAAGGGCGGTAAGGAAAAATATGAAGTTGATGAAATATTTCTCTCCCTTAGAAGAATCAAATGAATGACAAGCATGGAGATGTCTATGGTAAGGAAGGAGGTAGAGGATGAAGAGTTGCTCCTCAAGATCAAAGAAGAGAAAAGACATAAAAGTCTTTACAAGCATGCTTCTACCTCCCCCCAGTTCAAGAAAGCCCTGAGATAGTGGTTGTGTCAACTAAAGAAGCAACTAAACAACCTTAGGTAGATACAGAAGCTGACAGACAAAACATGATCAACTACCTGAGTGCCACATGCCTCTATCAGGCATTTACACTTCTTCCCCTCTCATATGAGTATATTGAATTAGACTTTCTTAAGTAGCTCGAACAATAGTTTATTAAAGAACAAAAGGCTACTAAGAGAAAATTAAGGGAAGAAGTTGTATGGATTCACCGGAAGGAGGCTTGGTCTAATGTCTCTATCCATCATGGATGAGCACATTAGAGTGATCAAGAAAAAGATTAAGATGGGAGAGATTATGGACTTTCATTCTCCACCAAGCCAATCTCCTTCTAAGGTCAAGGTTAAGGTTGAACCCTCATAGAAAACACAACCTTTACCTAGAGCTGCATCTCAGTCAACCTTATCTTTTATTCCATATATTGGTCCTGCTCCCTCTTCTTCTAAAATATGAGGGAAGAGGATCCAACTAAAAGAGGCACAACTAAACAACCTGGTACTCAAGACCACCCTTTCAGTCACAGACTACAAAAAGGAGGAAAAGGATTTCTTTGAAGATCGTACCCAAAAAAGGCAAAAGCATTCACCTCCAAACCTTAGGATGAGTCAGAGCATCCTAAGAAAGTGCAAAAAGTGGTTGCTCAACTAACTCCATCTAAAGTAGAGCCTCTTGCATCTGGAAGAGCCATCTTGTCTTGGACTTTTGCTGCTAATCCAGACAGGTGGTATGTCAAGGTGGTCAAGATATCTATTTTTGGCAAGACATGCTTGATCAATCCCTACATGATCTCCATGACAAGAGAGGAAACTATGAGAGTCTGAAGGATCCTAACCAAATAATAAAGAAATGAATGGTCTTGATCCTAATAAGGATTGTAAATTTCTGAAGAAATTTCTATTTTGGTAGCATTAGCCTAGGGTGAGTTTGTATGGTTTATAGAAAGGCTGATGCACCCAAAACAATCAAAATTCTTCATGCATGCATGCACTAAATACATAGTAGAAGTTCCTTTGGAAGTTTTACCCTCTACATAGAAATTATATTTATGTGTAAAATCTTCCGAAGCCAAATACCAAATCTTCTTAAGCCAAAGACCAAATCTTCCGAAGCCAAAGACCAAATTTTCCGCAGCCAAGGATGAAGTCTTTCAAAGTTTCAGGACAAAGTCTACCGAAGCCATAGAAGTGAAGACTGTTTTCTTCCGAAGAAAACGAAGAATATGCTTTTCTTGGATGTACTTTTGCATAAAGCTGACCCACTTTCCACTACAAATCTGAAGATTCACCAACTTATAGAAGTTGGTGAAAAGGTCTATGCGTTTGCAAATATACATTAAGGTCTTGAGTTTGTAACTTCATACTTTATGTACTTTTATCCTTTTTATAGTATATTAGGTTGTGAGCTATGGCATGTCATAGTCACTACTCAAAAGACAATCTACCTTTTGATTTTACATTGAACTTGTTGTCTAGACTAGTTTTACATTGATCTTGTATTTCTATGTTTAGGCTCGGTTCATCAGCTTGTTCAACATTCACTTTCAACAGCTTGAGAGGCGGAGAATGAGGTTCATATTGTTTTTGAAATGGATGTTTTCCCTTCTAAAAAGGCTAAATATAACCTCTTTTTTCTTTTTCTCATAAAATCTTAATTGAGGCTTTGATGATGGTGAAGCTTGATCTTTGGATGGTTGAATGGTATTGTAATAAACTTAGCATACTAATTGATTAGCTCCTTTTGTTTTTTAGAGTGGGGATCTTGGGATGGTTTGAATATCTAATTAAACTGATTGTATGTCTAGAGTATGAAAGTGTTGTATGAGGATGGGTGAATGATGTATGTTTTTAAATGGATTTGATGCACTAAACAGTTGTCTCCTCAGGGATAATAATTGCTAGTTATGTATATTGTTCCTGGCAGCTAGTTTCATCTACAGGTGACAAGATTGCTTTAGCATATTCATCACTAAAGTCTCTCTTTAGACCTTCTCAATGTTCTTCTTCATTCGGTTGAGTGTCTTTGACTTCCAACTGTTTAGTCTTTGATTAATTCATTTTGAGCAACAACTATCTTTTTCAGCTAATCTAATTTGCTAAATCAATATTTCAGATTTATTGAGCTTAGATCTTAGGATTCATCTTGTTCAGATCTAGAAATCAAAATTAAGATGGGTGGATGTGTGGGAATCAAAGTACAATGAGATGGATAAGAATAATGTTATGATTTCTTGATGTTGATAAACAAGTTACAATAAGAATCATAGATGGCTGGTGAAATCAAACCCACCCAAAGAGAGGATTTCTTCTGGGATGGTGATTTACACCATGAGAAACACACACACAAAAGCCACATATGCATAAATGCACTAGTGGGTCTATTTATACTAATATTACAACATGACCTAATTTTGACTTTCTAATTGTCTTTATGTTGACTTTGTCAATTGTCTTGTTTTGTTTTAATCAACTTGGTCTCTGAATTTGTACAATGAGATCTTCAGTTTGCTGTAATTATGATTTGGTAAGCTTCAGTTTACTCAATGTGAACCCCAACAATACTCCCCCTAAACTGATGCTTGTCAAACCTTGAATTTGAAGATCTTCTTTATCACTGTCTTCTAATCAATTGATGTTCTCGCACAATTCATTGATGTTCTCCCCCTCAGATTAAGCTCCTCCTAATATATTCTCTAACAAAGGTTAGAATCTCTAAGAATACTTCTTGGTATTGGAATTGGGTTGTATCACTTTTGGATTACAGTTCATATCACAACTCAAGGATTAGAATGTACTAGGCATATGGTGAGGCTTTGAACTTCAATAAATAGCATCAGGAACATGAATCAATGTTGAACACACTTCCACTCTTTTAAAAAACTTGATAAATGACATTTTCAAATAATGAGTACTCCCTTGATTAAAGTCTGCCTAACTGTCTGCTTAGTGGTCAAACACGGGTGTAAAACATCAAAAAAATGTGAGCTCAAGTACTTCAAAAAGCACATATGATAGTTGTACAAGTCGTTGGATGAATTTGTGAAAAAGTGACCACAGTTGATTTCAATACTCATATTTTTTGCTTTCATGATCACAATGGACGTGCTCGTTGGTTGCAATCATCCATGTTCATTTTTTACCCTTTTTGAAGTCCTGTTCATAAACTATTCATAAGCATTACTTGCAACACATCCGCATTTCTTTGCTAATCCACATTTGTTTGCAAAGCATCCGCATTTGTTTGCAAGGCATCCGCATTTGATTTCAATGCATCCGCATTTGAATTCAAAGCATCCGCATTTGTGCTTAGAGTACCCGCATTTGTTTATAAGTCAATCACATTTGGTGTCAACGCATCCGCATTTGGTGACAAGTCATCCGCATTTCTGACAAGTCATCCACATTTGTTGCCTAGTCATCGGCATTTGGTAACAAGTCATCCGCATTTGGTAACAAGTCATCCACATTTGTGACAAGTCATCCACATTTGGTGATAAGTCATCCGCATTTGTATATAACACATCCGCATTTGTGTATAACACATCCGCATTTGTGTATAACACATCCACATTTGATGAAGCTTTATCCGTATTTGTTTTTGTTCATCCACGTTTGTTTTCAGACTTGAACAAAAACGATTTCACACTGCAGTGCAGGTCGGGAAATCAGCAGTAGCTTCCATTTCTTCATCTTTTCTTTGTTTTTTGATAATCATGTTCAATTGCATCAACTTTTGAAGGAATAATGCAGTGAATGATTATATATCTTCAAACCGTACCATATTAGATCAGATCTGATGATTTTTCTTCTTCATTTTGAGAAGAACAAATGTGCTTTCTTCTTTTTTTGATGTTAACCTTGTTCAATTGCGTCGAATTTTGAAAGAATAATCATGAATATGTTCACGATTATTCAAATCGTACCATAGTTGAACAAATTTGTTGGTTTTTCTTCTGAATTTGGGTAAGAACAGATGGGTTTTTTGATGAATAGGGACTTGGTCCTCATTTTTCTTCTTTTCTTCATTGTTCTTGACATCATAAAGATGAAATCAGATCTGAAAGCTAGATAAATCCAACCCCAACAGCTCTGATACCATTTTGCTAAATCAATATTTCAGATTCATTGAGCTTGGATCTTAGGATTCATATTGTTCAGATCTAGAAATCAAATTAAGATGGATGGATGTGTATGAATCAAAGAACAATGAAATGGATTAATAATGTTATGATTTCATTGATGTGATAAACAAGTTACAATGAGATCATAGATGGCTGGTGAAATCAACCACCCAATAGAGAGGATTCTCCTTGGATGGTGATTTACACCATGAGAAACACACACATAAAAGCCACACATGCATAAATGCACTAGTGGGTCTATTTATACTAATATTACAATATGATTTTGACTTTCTAATTGTCTTGATGTTGACTTTGTCAATTGTCTTGTTTGGTTGTAATCAACTCGGTCTCTAAACTTGTACAACGAGATCTTCAGTTGGCTGCAATTATGATTTGGTTAGCTTCAGTTTACTCAATTGTTGAACCCCCAACATAATTCACTATCCTTTGCTTCTATATGCTCAGTTAGATATGCAACATCTAATCTTGTATTGTTAAGATCAATCTTTAGTTATCACCTCTTCTTTTGATTGATCTACTTGTTTCTAGGATTTGAACAAATATACTTTTGACTTGTTTGGTCTGCTATGAGTTTTTCTATCTCTTCATCTTTGCTTTTTAGCTTTTCCTTTAATCTTTTGGCTCTTTTGTGTAACTTTTCAATCAACTTATTATACTCGGTGAATAGAAATACTTTTGAATACGCAATTTCTTCTATAGTTGGTAATTTACTTTGCAGGACCGGTGAAGGGTATGCACTTATAAAAAAAACAGTGAGGAGAGTTGCTAAGAACACTTAATAGATAAAACAAGGAACTAGTTAACCTTTGTAATGATAGTAAGAACACAAGTAAATATGAGATAGAAAAAGATAGCAAAACACACAAGGAGTTGGTTTTCAAGATTACAGTATATTGCTTTCTCAAGTTCTATTACAAATATTACAAAGCATGATAGAAAGTTACAAGTACTTGAGATACATATACTACATCCTACAGCCGGCCATACTTTAAAGGCCACTTGTATACTATTGACTAGACAACAAACAAAAACAAACGTAGAGTCAAAAGGAAGATTTCCTTTTGACTAGTGACTATGACATGCCATAGTTCACATCCTAATATATTACTAAAAGGATAAAGTACATAAAGTAAAAAAGTTATAGACTCAAGACCTTAATGTACAGCTACCAAAAGCATGGACCTTTTTACCAACTTATGAGAGGTGGTGATTTTATAGAGATGCAGCGGAATGCGGTCCATCTTTTTGAAAAGTAGATGAGATAAAGCATGTGTTGGAAAGTCTTTGGAAGAAATCTGTTTTCAAGTGTTGGATTCGAAAGACTTTGTCTTTGATGCTTCGGAAGACTTTATCTTTGGCTTCGAAAGATATTGTTCTTGGCTTCGGAAGATTTCACACTTAGTGAATTTTGAAGGGATTGATCTGCCAAGATTCATATTAAATTGATGTGGCTAGTGTGATATGATCCAAGTCGGGTCATACCCAATAACAAGCCAAACAAACACCGAAAATATTTTATTTGTTGATAGGATCATACAAATAAGTTATGACACCAATTTAGAAAAACAAATTGGATTTTCTAGATTATTGCTTTTGTAGATGAACATCATTATATATATATGTAATGATTTATTCATGAGGGATTTCTTGTTCATTGCTTAAGTTAGTTAAACAATAACAAATGATAATGTGTAAGTACTATAAAATTAAAATGGTTTAATTTCATAAAAGGTGGAATGCAAGGGATAATTTTATTAAATTTTTTTTAATGAGAGGGAATAATAAGGGGGCCATTCGGCCGCCCCTGGATTTAATCTTGGGAACTTCTTTTGTTTGTTCCAAGCATATGCAATCAATCCATTCCTACACTCTTTCATTCCACACTCAACCTACAGACACAAGAAAGTCTCTCTCTCTCTCTCTCTCAAAGATTTTGGATTTTTGAAGCAAAGAAAAGGAATTTTCAGCTCACAAGAAGAGTTCTTGGCTGAAAAGTTCCACAAGAAGAAGAGTACTACAAGTTGGTGTTCAAAGCCTAGCAAGAGGGTGTTTGTTGGGGCTGGGGGTATGTCATCTTGAGGGCTTCTACATTGAAGTTTCAGCCACAGAAACTCATCCTATAACCTCTTTAAATCTCGTTTTCCAGCAGCCCTAAAGGTTGTTTTATTTTACCTTCTTATGTTCTTTACTTTGTATGATATTCGTAAAATGATCCATGATTTGGGGTTGCTTATTAAATGGGTTTAATAACCAGATTACTAACATGTTTTAAAACCTTTTTCCGCTGCGTTTCTCATATATATAATGTTTTATGAGCTTTGATAAACTTGTTAAGTCCCCATAATGGCATCAAGAGCCACTTATACGAATGCATACATGTATTTTCTTGCTAGTTCACGGTTTTGTGGTGTTTGACACACATACCCGTGAGTTAGAGGGCTGTTTTGGTCACCCCTTTTGATGTTTTAAAGATGCTTCTTATGCATATAAGGATCTTTAAAACTCTAGATTATTAGATGTTTGTTTGTATGTTCTAAACCCTTTTGTTCTTGGTTTATGTGGCCAAGAACATGGGCTATAAGGGGCTGCCAAAATCGATTCTCTTGTGTTTTTGGATATGTTGTTTGTGATTATGCATAACAAAGCCTAGACCTTGTGGATTGTTTGATTGGTTGTCATGTTATATTCATTTGGTTATGTAAAGGTTTAATTTTATGTTTCAAGTCTTGTTTTGTAATTTATTTATTCATATGGTATGTAAAAATAGATTAACGTTTTTTTTACTAGAAAAATGTATTAGGATACATATTTGTAAGGATGCCCAAAATCAAGACTTGAAGAAAAGATGGACAAAGACGATGCTTGAAGATGTGGATTCAAGTGGGAGTCCTTTGGGGTCAACCTTGTGTCATGTTCTTACCCTTAGGACAAAACTTTTGACACACTTGTTTTGGCTAAACAAGTGTGCTCACTTAGCATGCTTTGTTATGCATATATGTATGTTTTGTTTATGCTTGGTTGGATATTTATGATGATGTTTGTTTTGTATATTTGGATGTGACTAACATACCATCAATTATAACAAGCTATAACAAGAAATTGGTTCTCCATAATTAAGCATAATAGAATGGTTCTACATAAGGAGTTAAATAATCTTGCTAATAAAATGGGTTTTATTTAAAAGAAATCAATAAGAGTGCCATGGTTGATGCATACAATCATATGATACTTAGTCTTTTCTATATAAGAATTGTGAAATTGTATATTCCTTTTGAAAACAAGTTTAACACCATCCTTTTACACAACACTTAGGTTACTTGCAAACTCTTAGTGGGAAAGGTCACCTAACCACTTTGAGGGAACTTATAACTTGAGGTGAGAATACCATGTTTGTGAATAAAGGTCACCTAACCACTTATGTAGTAAACTCACACGTGTGTGTAAGTAGGACGACTTGATTTAAAAATATATGAAGGATCACCTAAAATGTGTTTTATAAAAGGTGTTGATGGGATAACATGCTGTTGTAAACATAAGATGTTCAGACGATCCCATACACTAGAAATTGCAATAGGTTGCAATTGTCATTCATGACTACCTTGTTTATTTAAATAAGGATAAAGGTCACCTAACCAATATTTAAATATAACGTTGGATTCTAGAATTTTATTATTAAGTCTATGGACATAAAGAGTGTTAATAAATGAAATTAATCTTATCACAATTACTAAAATGGATCTTTGTAAAATCTTGTAGATGGCCGACAACATCAACGCTAATAACGATGTACCAAACCAAAACAACCAATCTCTTAGGGCGATCCTTCAAAGGGATCGTCTAACACCTAACAACTTCATGGATTGGTACCGCAACTTGAGAATCGTTCTCAAGCAAGAAAAGTGGGCCTACATCCTTGATGATCCCATCCCCGATGAACCTAACGAAGAGGATGTGGAGGCCTATAATGATTGGGTTAAATATGTGGAAGACTCTATCCAAGTCTCTTGCTTATGTTAGCAAGTATGACACCGAACTCCAAAAGGAGTATGAGCTCCATGGAGCATATGACATGATCACTCAGTTGCGGGAAACATTCCAGCAACAAGCTAGGGTGGAGCGCTTCGAAACGGTTCGAGCGCTTCATGCATGTCGGATGGAGGAATCCCAATCAGTTTCATCTTATGTTCTTAAGATGAAAGGCCATATCGACCGCCTTCAGAGGCTTAACTGTCCTGTCTCAAAGGAGTTGGCCACGGATTTGATCCTTAGCGGCCTAACTAGGAAGTTTGAGGTGTTTGTCATGAATTACAACATGAACGGATGGGACAAGAGCATAAATGAACTTCATTCAATGCTCAAATCAGCTGAGGCGGGAATGGGTAAAAGGTTTTACCCGTTCTCACCATTAATGAAGGTGGAAGAAGAGAAGGTCTCTACCCCTCCCCTAAGACAACTGTTGCCAAAGGAAAGGGACACGTTAAAGGAAAGGGGAAGATGGTTGTTAGGGCGGAACCTGCGAGGCCCAAGGAGAAGAAGCAGAAGGTTGCTGTTAACGACCCATGCTTCAAATGTGGTGAGATAGGGCATTGGATGAGAAATTGTCCTGTCTATCTCAAAGAGTTGAGAGAAAAGAGGGATGCGGGGCAAACCTCAGGTATAATTTATATGACACATGTTGAGCTAAATGTTATTTCTTCTAACACATGGGTATTAGATACCGGATATGGAACTCACATTTGCAATTTGTTGCAGGGGTTCAAAAGGAATGAACATTATGCAAAAGGGGAAATAAGTCTCTTCATGGGAAATGGTGCAAAGGTTCACGTAGAAGCCCAAGGAGACTACATTTTGAAGATTCCAAGTGGTTTGGAAGTTATTTTAGATAATGTATTATATGCTCCTAGTTTGACTAGGAACATAATTTTCGTTTCCCGTTTAAGACAATGTGATTATGATTTCAAGTTTGTTGACAATGATATTCATGTTTCTTTAAATCATATGTTTTATTTTAAGGCCATACCCTGTAATGGCATTTATGAATTGGTTCATGAGAACACAACATATGATAGCTCAATATACCAAGCAACCACCAAAAGGCTCAAATTAGATCTAAGTGACACCTACCTTTGGCATTCTCGTCTTAGTCATATAAACAAGAAACGTATACAAACACTTCAAAAGAATGGTCTTTTAAAAACAAATGAATGTGATTCATTTGATGTATGTGAATCTTGTTTACTAGGAAAAATGACTAAGGCACCCTTTAGTGGAGCTAACGAAAGGGCAAAAGATCTATTAGGAATCATACATTCGGATGTATGTGGTCCTTTTAAGCCGATGACTAGGAATGGTGAAAGATACTTCATTACCTTTACCGACAATTATAGTCGCTATGGGTATGTGTACTTATTAAGGCACAATGATGAAGCTTTTGAAATGTTCAAAATCTTCAAAAATGAAGTTGAAAATCAACTCAACAAGTCAATTAAAGTTCTCCGCACCGATAGAGGTGGTGAATACTTAAGTGATGTTTTCCAAGATCATCTTAGGAGTTGTGGGATCGTCTCACAACTCACTCCACCTGGGACACCACAACATAATGGTGTGTCTGAGAGGAGAAATCGAACTTATTGGATATGGTTCGATCTATGATGGCTAGAAGCACATTGCCTCTATCATTTTGGGGTTTCGCTTTGCTCTCCGCGGCCCGTATTCTGAATATGGCCCTAACCAAAAAGGTGGAAAAGACACCTTTGAGATATGGCATGGAAGAGTTCCATCCCTATCATACTTAAGGGTCTGGGGTTGTGAGGCTTATGTTAAGACTCCCACCCTAAACAAATTGGAAGTCCGATCCACCAAGTGTATCTTTATTGGATATCCTAGAGATTCTATGGGATATTATTTCTATGATCCACTGGAACAAAAGGTGTTTGTTGCCAGAAAGGGTGAGTTCTTAGAAACAAAGCTCCTTATGGAAGGAACTAGTAGTAGAACAGTGGATCTTGAGGAGGATCAAGAATCACAGCCCGATGCACATTTGGTTGAAACTAGCACTCAACATGAGGATGTTGAGGATGATCAAGCGTTTGATCAATACACACAAAACGTTCGTAGAAGTGGTAGAACTAGCAATCCACCTGAAAGATATGGATTTTTCATGGATGGATGCTATGTGGTAGATTCAGATGAACCAACCACATATCATGATGCAATGTCTAATTTGGATTGTGACAAATGGCTAGAGGCCATGAACGTTGAGATGCAATCCATGTATGACAATCAAGTTTGGGAACTTGTTGTACCACCTCTTAATTCCAAAGTACTTGGAAGTAAGTGGGTTTTCAAGAAGAAAACCAATATGCATGGAAACTTGGATACTTACAAAGCTAGACTTGTAGCAAAGGGTTTCACTCAAACTCAAGGGGTTGATTATGATGAAACATTTTCACCTGTTGCGATGCTAAAGTCTATAAGGATATTGTTTGCCATAGCTGCTCATTATGATTATGAGATTTGGCAAATGGATGTCATAACCGCTTTCCTAAATGGATATCTTGAGGAAGATGTCTATATGGTTCAGCCTGAAGGTTTTGTCTATCCAAAATATCCTAACAAAGTATGCAAGTTAAAGAAATCAATCTATGGATTGAAACAAGCATCGAGAAGCTGGAATCACCGTTTTAATGAGGAGGTAAAGAAATTTGGCTTCATCAAAAACGCTGATGAGGCTTGCGTGTATAAGAAGGCTAGTGGGAGCACAATAACCTTCCTAGTATTGTATGTTGATGACATACTACTATTTGGAAATGACATTCCAACCATGGAAGGTGTAAAAACCTGGCTTGGAAGTTGTTTTTCCATCAAGGATCTTGGTGAAGCCGCTTATATTCTAGGAATAAAGATCTATAGGGATAGATCAAGGCGGCTAAATGGTTTGAATCAAAGTGCATACATTGACAAAATCTTGAAAAGGTTCAAGATGGAAACCTCTAAGAAAGGTACTCTACCTATTCAAAGAGGGACAATATTGAGTACGAATCAATGTCCAAGCTCAAAGGAGGAGCAAAATAGAATGAAGACGATCCCATATGCATCTGCTATAGGATCCATCATGTATGCAATGATATGCACTAGACCGGACGTGTCATGCGCTTTAAGCATGACAAGTAGATACCAACAAAATCCTGGTGATGGTCATTGGATGGCTGTCAAGAACATTCTGAAGTACCTAAGGAGGACTAAGGATATGTTTTTGATCTACGGGTCTGGTGAAGAGGAACTCGTTGTAAAAGGTTACACGGATGCGAGTTTCCAAACCGATCGAGATGATTCACGATCTCAATCGGGGTACATTTTTATTCTGAATGGGGGAGCTGTTTCTTGGAAAAGCTCAAAGCAAGAAGTCGTAGCGTTGTCCACTACAGAGTCAGAATACATCGCCGCTTCAATGGCAGCACAGGAAGCTGCATGGCTGAAGAAATTCATATCCAAACTAGGGGTAGTCCCTTCCATTCAGGATCCCCTAGAGATTTTTTGTGACAACGAGGGTGCGATTTCTCAAATCAAGGAACCTCGTGCTCATCAAAAAACTTGGCACATTGAACGGAGATTCAACTACATAAGAGATGAAGTTGAAAAGGGAAAGATATGTATTCGCAAAGTCCACACTGATAAAAACATTGCGGATCCACTCACAAAGCTCCTTGAAAAGGCAAAGCATGAAGGTCATATTTGTGCCATGGGACTTTGATATTCTAGTGACTGGGTTTGACTTTGTATTTTATATTTGTATGTTGGAACTTATGTTATTTGCCTTAATTATATGGTTATAATTTTCATTTGTTCTACTGTTTTAGCATGTTTAAATCCATGAATAAATAAGTTATTCAAAACATCCGCAGTCGATCATACTTGTGGGAACAACTATGAATGTAAGACTGTAATGAACTTGGATTGGATGATATTCATGAGGTGTGAATATAAAGCAAGAGGCTGCTACCAAGGTTCATTGATATCTATGGAATGTAGGTATTGGACCGACCCGCTCTCAATTATTTCTACATAGAATCTTTGTGATTAGTCATAAGAGATATTGAGTAAAGGCGAATATCATTTTATCCTCAGACCTGAGATACATATTGGGCCTTGATATTCACCGAGTATGGTACTTTGACTTAGTTCTTTGTTGTTCTGAAAATGGCAGTACATAAGGCTGAGTTCAGGTATGATATGTGGAGATTATGAGAGACGTATGTAATCAAGATGGAATTTGTTCCTCTTATTCGTTGAGAGTTAGATGTCTAAGGCCTGTTAAAGTTAAATCATCGGAGAATGACAATTCTGTGTCTCTTGGATTTAACATGACAATCTATAACAAAAGGATAGATGATTAATTCACCTAAATCATATTCAAGTAAGGTACTTGAAAAGGATGATGTTATTCAATGGCACTTAGTCATATACATTAGGGGCAGCAAACCGTTGCTAGGCGTTATTTGCTGCTTGCATCAATCTTCTATAAATCTTGTGCAAGTGGGAGATTGAAGGGATTGATCTGCCCAAGATTCATATTAAATTGATGTGGCTAGTGTGATATGATCCAAGTCGGGTCATACCCAATAACAAGCCAAACAAACACCGAAAGATAATTTATTTGTTGATAAGATCATACAAATAAGTAGTGACACCAATTTAGAAAATTGGATTTTCTAAATACTGCTTTTGTATGATATAACCTACATTGAAGTTTCAGCCACAAGAAATCATCCTATAACCTCTTTAAATCTTGTTTTTCCAGCAGCCCTAAAGGTTGTTTTATTTTACCTTCTTATGTTCTTTACTTTGTATGATATTCGTATAATGATCCATGGTTTGGGGTTGCTTATTAAATGGGTTTAATAACCAGATTACTAACATGTTTTAAAACCTTTTTCCGCTGCGTTTCTCATATATATAATGTTTTATGAGCTTTGATAAACTTGTTAAGTCCCCACATATTTTCTAATGTTGGCGTGAAACTTCCGAAGCATTTTACTTCAATACACTTATGCATGCATGCAGGAGAGACTTTGGGTGTTTGGGTTGCATTAGCCTTTACATTTAATCCTTACGAACTCCCCCTAAGCTGATTCTACCAAAACACTTGAAGACTTTAGATATTAATAGTCCTCATCGGGATAATGACCATCCTTTTTTCTTCATGAGATGATCAGGATCACTCAGACTCTTGAAATGTCTTCTCATGTCAAAGAGATCATGCAGAGGTAGAGTGAAAATATCCTGCCATGTGTAAATATTTTCAATACCCTGATCTCTGATGACATTCCATCTTTCCGGATTTGTACTGTATGTTCTAGTGTATGTGCAAGATAAGATGGGTCTTCCTGATGCTAGAGGAGCTATTTGAATTGGAGTTGGTGTAGCATCCTCTATTTGCACATCCTCTGGATGTTTTGACTCATCTTGAGGTTTGGAGATCGATGCTTAACACCTCACCTTCTTCATTGGCTTTGGTTTGGAAGCCATCCTTTTTCTCCTCTTTGAACCCTTTAACTAAGAAGACTGGCCTGCAACACTTGATTGATCTTCTTTGTCTTTCTCAGTTGGGTTTTCCTCTCTCATAGGGTCAGATTCGGAGGGGACAGAACCCTGGTGTGGATCAGAAGTGGAAGCTTGTTGAGGCTTAGCAGGAGATTTAGGTTGTGTTGTCTTAAATGGTTCAACCTTAATCTCTACTTCCTGAGGGACCTGACTTGGTGATGAGTGTAAGTTAACAAGTTCACCTCTTTGAATCTTCTGCTTGATCACTCTGATGTGCTCATCCATAATGGACAGAGACATAGGACCAAGTCTCATTCGGGAGAATCCATACAGCTTCAAGAAGCTCGTCATCCTTTGCCTATCAACAGGCATCTTCATACATTTCTGGATGATGGTTGTTGACTTTGCAGCCTTTTCCCTTAACTTTCTTTTGGTGATCATTCTCTCTTTGACTATGTCAAGTTCAACTTGTTTGAGATACTCAAACTCAATATTGTCAAAGGGTAAGGGAAGAAGTCTAATAGCTTGATAGAGGCCAATGGCATTGAGGTAGTTGATCATGTTGGTCCTATCATTTCCTTGGTCTACTTGAGGTTCTTGTGGAACCACATCCTCTTGTACAGGCCTTTGTTGAACTGGGGAGAGAGAAGGCACATGCTTGTATAGTATTTTCTTTCTTCTTTCTTCTTTGATCTGAAGAAATAGCTTTGCATCCTCTGTCTCCTTTCTTTCCTTTGACAATTCCTTATCAGCCAGTTCATTTAACTCATCTAAGGGGATAGAGATGATGTTATCTATGTCATAGTTCCTGGTTTGCAAGTAGTTGATGCTGACTGCCCTCAACTCATCATTCTGAGTGTTTGGCCTGGGGGCAGTCCTGATAGCAGATTTCATTTGCCTGGCAGACCTAGTAGAGGGACCTTCTCACCGTAGCCTTCTTTTCATCTCTCTATCCTCCTCCTTAATCTCCTCAGAAGTCATTTTTCTTTTCCCTTTGTCACTCATAGACCTTTGTGACTCAGGATGGAGAGAACTTTGGCCTTCATTGCTTGGTGTAGCTTCGAAGCTCTGGCCAAAGAGAGGTTGAGATGCACCTTCACCAGCCAGTGTTCATAAATGGAATGAATCTCTGTAGCAGTTGATGGTGAGACAGAGCTCTCAGGTTCTACCACTGGGCCTTTAGTCAAGGTTTCCCCTATGCAGCTAATCTTAGGATCTGCCTCAAAATCCAGTTGACCAATGGCATTGCCTGATTGCCTTAGTCTCCTTCTGAAGCTGAACTCTACAGTGATTCTATCATGAATTCTTTGAGCCAGCTTGTTAGCTCGTCTTGATTGGCTTTGGTTGACAAGTGGCATGCTGACAAGATCTAGACTTTCATAGAAGTTCATGGTCTGAAAATTGCAGACCTCTTGCTATATTTGAACTCTTTGAATGATGAGGGCTCTTTAGTTTTCATCATACATCCACCCAATAATGTTATTTGAAGTTGGTGGAGATGACATTTCCCTTGGTATTCCTTCCTCAAAAAGACTCTAAATGTAGGAGTCTATGGAGTCCACATTAATGTGAACTTGAGAAAGTTGCTGAGTATGCACAATTGCAAGTGAGGATGGTGAGACCTCAATCTTCATACTCCCTAAAGAACTCCCAGGTTCTGTAACTGTAATGACTTTCTCCTCTTTTTTTGGTAGCATCACCCTCTTGCATAGGTGAGCTAGGAGTTAGGTCAATCACACTCATAGGTTTTTGTATTCCTGGTTGAGCTCTTCTTAAAGGTCTTCCAGCTAGTTGTTCCCTGAGATTAGAAATCTCAAGTTGCTGATCCTTGACCTTGTTTTGTAAGGTAGTCACTTCAGATTCCCCTCATCTTCATCAGAAGAATCATTGGGGGATGAAATGATTAGACGAAACTCCTCTCTCTCACCACCAGCTTCAGGTTCTTGGCTACTGGATTTCCTCTGCTCATTGACAACCTCAGATGAGGTGTCAATGGGCTGAGTTGCTATGGTTGAGGTCTGAATGATGTAATCACTTGCAAAAGTGAGAGCCTCTTCCATATGGATATCCTGAACATGTTCAAAAGTATCCACCTCAGTGATGGGTGACTGATGTGGGCTAGACATAGGAGACTCAGGAGCACTCTTCTCTCTTTGAGAAGTGAAAAAGAAGAGAGAGTCATGGTACTTTCTAAAACCTAAGTCTTCATGAGTATAGAAGTCAAGGATAGGAATGAGTTGATCTAAGTCCAAAGGCCGGGGATGGTAACTGTCCCCTGAAGGTTGATCACTTGAGTGTTGAGACTCAGAGTGAAGGCTTAAGGCATTTGGGCTTGTGAGCCCATCAAGCTGAGCATGAGGAACCTTAGCACTAATCATAGAAGTAATGGGAGTGGTTTGCTCTTTAGGAAAATGTTGGACCAAAAGTACCAATGAGCCAAGATCAGAAAACCTCTAAGCCCCACATGATATCACAACAACTGCTGAAGGCTTCATCAGCAGTTCGACAAGTGCTGAAGCTCAACAGCTGAAGAACACAAGTGCTGAAGCTGAAAACCAAAGTACTGAAGGTTAATAGCTGAAGAATACAAGTGCTAAAGCTGAAGACCAAAGTAATGAAGTTCAACAGCTGAAGAGTCCATAAGTGCTGAAGATCAACAACTGATGTACAAAGACTGAAGACAAAGACTGAAGACATCAGCTGATGACATCTACTAAAGTCATCAGCTGATGAAACGTCTGAAGTTCGAGTCAGACCAAGTGCTGAAGTTTCAGTAGTTTGTCACAACAGCTGAAGAGTACTTCTTCAATAGTTGTGTTTATCAGTATTTTATGTTTTTACTTTCAGTAGTTTTGTAAAACAACTGAAGAGCTTGTTCTTCAGTCATTGTAGTTTTAGTAGTTTCTTATCAGTAGTTTCGTAATAAGTAACACTTAGCTTCTTGTAAGAAGATGTCAGCTGCTTGACATCTTCAGTAGTTTTAGTGTTTCAGTAGTTTGTTAAATAACGGTTAGATGTCACTATCAAGTGACATCAGCCTACGTCATCTTTCCTTATATAAGGAAGAATGACCTAAATTGTAATTTTGCGAAAGCCATGCCAAAGTGTGTGATTGAATGAAATATTCCTTTTGTAGAAACTTTCTCTCTGTATAACTAATTCTGTTCATTGCTATATCTTTGGTATTCTTGCTCGAATTGTGGTAGTTGGTACTCTATTCCGCTGCTGAAATCATTCGAATCGATCAAACTAGATGCTGGGATCCTATCAAATGGTATCAGAGCTGGTTAATCATTGATTGATCTAACAATTGATCATTGAAACTGCTCATTTGCTCTAAGTTTGATCGAACTAGCAAATTCGCACGAATCTGTTATAGAGATTGAATTTTGTCGCTTTTGGCTATTTTAATTGAGGTTCTTAGTGGTTTTGAGCTAAATTTGTTTTGCTTATCTTGAATTTGTCTGAATTTTCGAAAATGACTACACCTTCTAATGATCCACACAATACTGGTTCCTTAACCAAGCCTCCGATGCTGATTAGGAATGAGTATAACATTTGGCAACGAAGAATGCTCCATCACCTGTCTGTCAATAGTTCAGGTTGTTTGACATTCGTGGTACATGGACCACATAAGCCAATGGTGAATCATCCGGAAACAAATCAGTTGATTCCGAAGAAGAAGGAACAATACTCTGATGAGGACAAGAAGTTGTTTGAGATTGATGCTAAAGCCCATGGAATTCTGGCCATGGCACTGCCTAATGAAATCTATCCGGGCTTATGCATCATGAAACTGCTCATGACCTTTGGAATGCACTGAAAGAACAATTTGGTGGCACTGACTCAGCCCAACAGGGAAATCCTCGCCCAACAGTATGAGACTTTTGCTCATAGAAAGGGTGAGACTCTGACTCAGCAGTTTGAGCGGTTTTCATGTTTAATCTCTAAGTTGAATATGGTTAAACATGAATATACCAAAAGCCAAATGAACCACAGATTCCTCAGATCACTGCCTGAGAGATGGGACACATATACAATTGTCCTACGCTCCAGTGCAAATCGGGATAGTCTATCTCTCACCCAACTTCATGGGAAACTGCTTACATTCGAAAGAGAGATAGAGCAGAAAAGGAAACTGGCTTCATCTATTAAGCTCACTGAAGACTTTGTATCAGGCACACTGTCTTGGTTGGTCATGAGTCAGAATATGCTTCATCTGAATGCCAGTATGATGAGCATATTGATTTCTCTTCAAACACTTCTGATTATGCATTTGTGAGTGTTGATAGTCAGTTTACTGGGTGTAATAATGACAATCTATGCTTCATCATGGATGATCTCAAGGGGATTGCTGATGATGACTTAGAAGAGATGGATATTTTGAGCCAAATGGCCTTGATAAATATCAGATCTCAGAAGTTCTACAAAAGAACTAGAAGAAAGTTCCCAGGACTCTCTGGCAAAACCAAAGTTGGTTTTGACAAGAGTAAGTTGAGGTGTCACAAATGCCACAGGCTTGGACACTTTGCTAGAGAATGTAGATCATCTGGATCTAATTCTTCTGCACCCTTTTGACTTTCCTTGGCAATAGTCAACAACACAGAGGGCAACATCCTGTCAATCTGGTCATCATTCTCAACCACAATCTCTTGCATATTTTGTTCCTCAGGGTCCAATGCCATATCCTTACCCTTGTTATTACATGCCACAAACCAGTCAGGTTCAAGCACCCATTGCTCAACAACCACATGCTCTTCCTGAGCCTCAACCATCTCAATCTCATCAACCTCCTCAACCTCAACAACACAGCTTCTTCACCCCTGGAGTTGTTGACTAGAGCAGTTTACCAGATGACATGTCTGGTCATGAACAACTGTTCACAGGTGCTGGTCAACATGGTGGTGACGGTCCTTTTGGGAATCTGGCACTTATGGCTCTGGAGTCTGCAGATGGATCATCCTCAAATGCCTCTTCATCACAGGTATCAAGGTATCCTCTGAGGCTAAGGCCAAATTATGTTTTGAAACATGCATAGCAGCATTTGCCTCTATTAGAGAAGCAAATGTAGATTTAATTAATAAGAACATAGAGCTAGAAAAGATCATTTCCAAAAGAAAAGTTGAGTTTGAGTCTATGCTTAAAGAGAAAAATGATGAGATTTATAAACTTAAATGCCAAATCACTGATGATAAGGATAGGGAAGAGGTACTTTTAGAAAAGTACAAAGACCTCAAAGAAACCCTTGCAGTCACCCAAGTAGAGTGTGATCGATGGGTACAATCATGCAAAGGTTTTGAAATGCTTCTTAGTAAGCAATCAGCTTCCAATGTGAAGTTTGGCATTGGTTATAATCACACTGCTCCTCCTACAGATTTTGCTTCAAGAGCAGAAGTGAAATTTGATGGAGAAAGCAATAACCAATCCACCTCATCATGTGATTCACTTTCTGATAGAGCACCATCAGAAGTTGAAGTTAGTATTATTCCCTCGTTGAACCTATCAGCTGATCTTGATGGTTCAAATACTGACACTCACATGATCAAAGAGTTGATCAACTCAAGAGTTATTTCTGGAAGTCCTGAAAGGACTGGAGAGCAAGATTTAACACCTGAAGTTCAAACTCCAAGTACTGTCAGCACTGAAGAGAAGAAAACTATCAGTAGAAAGGGTTTGAAGACTACTAAAGATGAAGTCAAGAAAGCAAATAGTGCTTCCAAAGTGCTGAAGAACAAGTCTTCAGTAGTTTCATTCTCTTTAGTTGATGATAAACATAAGATGAAGAAGAAACCATGTGAAATATGTGGTTTGTTCAATCATCTTACAGATGATTGTTGGTACAAAAGAGGATCCAAACTCAAACATAAAGAGGAAATTAAAGAGAAAATGGTTAAAATGAAAACTGAGTTTGAAGCCACATTTGTACCAGCAACATCAAATCCTGTAACCCTTAAGTCCAAAAAGAAATCCAAAAAGGAAGGGGTTAAACAGGTAACATCTGAGATTGCTCAAAAGAAGAAGGTGCAACATAGGAACTTATCAAACTCCAATGCCAATGTGTCTGGAGAGCTGAAAGATTTATCACAAAATCAGACTCAGCTGGTTATGATGGTTCAACATCTATTGGGAAGAGTTAACCAATTAGATGTTCCTATGTTGAAACCACAGAAAAGGATGTCCAAGCCAAAGGATTCCTCTTCTTCACCATCTTCTTCCTCTCAGGCTGTTGTTTCCAACAAACCTGTTAGTTTACCATCTGTTGATGAGAACAGGCCCAAAACCAAAAAGGTTTGGGTCTCAAAATCTAACTAATTTGTTGTGTTTTGCAGGGTTCTTCAACATGCCAAAGAGGCATCTGGTATGTAGACAGTGGAGGATCCATGCATATGACAGGAAACAGATCACTTCTTAATGACTACTCTCAAGGAAGGAAGGGGTTTTGGCAATGATGCAAAGGGTTAAATCATCGGCAAAGGCTTTGTTTCTAATGGGGAATTAAAGTTTGATGATGTTAACCATGTGGAAAATCTCAAGTACAACCTCTTGAGTGTCAGTCAAATGTGTGACAAAGGCCATGTTGCTCTTTTCACCAGTCAGAACTGTCGGATTCTGTCATCCAAAGCTCTAAGTTTGATTGATAAGGTGTTGGATGAATACACTCTCCTGAAGGCCAACAGGACAGGAAGAGTGTATGCCTTAGATCTTTCCAAGAAAATAGATCTCAAAGGCCATCCTTGCCTATTTTCCAAGGCTTCCCCTCAAGAATCTACTCTATGGCATAGAAGGTTGGGTCATGTTAATCTCAAAAACATAAATCAGCTGATAAACCATGGTTTAGTAAGGAGACTGCCTATGAAGGAGTACAAATGTGAAGATAACTGCACTGCTTGTTTAAAAGGAAAACAACACAAAGCTTCATTTCCCTCCATAGAAGAACCTAAGTCCACTGCCTGCTTACAGCTTCTTCACATGGATCTCTTTGCTCCTGTGAGAGTGATGAGTATGGCTAAGAAGAACTACTGTCTGGTAATTGTGGATGATTACTCCAGATTTGTATGGACTTTCTTCTTGCATTCAAAGGATGAGGCAGCTCAGAAGATTATCAACTTTGTGTTGTATGTTGAGAAGCAGTATTCCCTCTCAGTCAAGTGTATTAGAAGTGATAATGGAACAGAATTCAGAAACAATACACTTGATGAGTTCTACCTCTCAAACGGAATCAAGAGGCTTTTTAGCATTCCATGAACTCCTGAACAAAATGGAGTAGTGGAGTGAAAGAACAGGATCCTTATTGAAGCTGCAAGGTCCATGTTGGCTGATTCTGGACTGCCAATGACTTTTTGGGCTGAAGCTGTCAATACAACTTGCTATGTATAGAATAGTTCTAGTAAATCAGAGGTTGATGAAGACTCCATATGAAGTTCTTCATCATTTGGCCCCTCGAATTTCATTCTTCAGAGCTTTTGGGTGTCCTTGTTTCATTCTCAACACGAGATCAACTCCAAAAATTTGATCCTAAGGTGGATGCAGGGTACTTTGTTGGTTATTCATCAACTTGCAAAGCATACAGAGTCTTCAACTGCAGAACAAAATGGTTGAAGAGACTCTACATGTTAAGTTTAATGAATCTCCAAAAGACAAGATTCCACAAAGCTCTATGGAGCTATTTGATTTGGACATACTGCAATATGTTCCTTATCAAACTCCTGCTGTTGCTCCTGTCAACAGTTCACACCTGATGGTACTGCTGGTGCTGATGATGATGATGATAGCAGTACTCACCTCTTCAGGTTTAGTGACCAACTGCCTGTGTCCTCTAAACTGATGCTCCTGTAGCTTCAGTAGCTTCATCCACAACAAGTGCTGATGAGATTTCTGCATCTTCAACTTCATTTGAGTTGCCACCATCTACATGGTTTCAAGAGTCTACATCAACATCTGTTGCTGCTAAGGTTCTACAAACACTTGCACTGATCTCATTGTTTATCAAGAGCTGAAGAATCACCCAATGTCTCAAATCATTGGTGATATCAATGCTGGAGTTTCAACTAGAAGTCAATTGTCCAATTTCTGGTTCTATGCTCTCTTCATCAGTCAGCTAGAGCCAAAGAATTATCATGTTGCACTTAGAGACAATGGCTGGGTTGAAGCAATGCAGCTTGAGCTTCTTCAGTTCAAAAAGCAGCAAGTGTGGGAGCTTGTTCCTCTTCCCCCAGGTAAGTGTGCAATAGGCACTAAATGGGTGTTTAGGAATAAAACAGATGAAAATGGGCTTATTGTTAAGAACAAGGCCAGACTGGTTGTTCAGGGGTTTGCACAAGAAGAAGGTATTGATTATGATGAAACCTTTGCCCCTGTAGCCAGACTGGAGGCAATTAGATTGTTCTTAGACTATGCTGCACTCCACAATCTTAAAGTTTTTCAAATGGATGTTAAAAGTGCATTTTTATATGGTAAAATAAAAGAAGAAGTTTATGTGTGTCAACCACCAGGTTTTGAGGATAATAAACACCCAGAATGGGTATACAAGCTTGATAAGGCTCTTTATGGGTTGAAACAAGCTCCTAGAGCCTGGTATGAGACATTATCTAACTTTCTTCTGCAAAATAATTTCACTAGAGGCTCCATAGATAAAACCTTATTTATTAAGAAGGTGGATCAGCATAAGCTACTTGTTCAAATTTATGTTGATGATATTATATTTGCATCCTCTGATCCCCAGTTGTGTGATGATTTTACAAATTAATGCAAAGGAAGTTTGAAATGAGTGCAATGGGAGAATACAGTTCTTTCTAGGCTTGCAAATCAAACAAAAAGCTGATGGAATTTTCATTCATCAGTCTAAATATACAAAAGATCTTTAAATAAGTTTGATTTACAAAACTGTAAGCCCTGTTCTACTCCCATGTGCAACACCACACAATTAGATATGATCAGAAAGGTAAAGCTGTTGATGAAATGCTTTACAGATGTATGATTGGTCCTTGATGTATTTAATAGCTTCTAGACCAGATATTGTTTGCTACATGTGTTTGTGCTAGATTTCAGGCTGCACCTAAAGAGTCTCATCTGATTGCAGTCAAGAGGATCTTTAGATATTTTCAAGGTACACAATCTCTAGGTTTATGGTATTCCACTGGGCACTCTTGCAAATTAGTTGCTTTCTCTGATAGTGACTATGCAGGGTGTAAATTAACCAGGAAATCAACTTTTGGTGGATGTCAATTCCTAGGCAACTGTTTGATTTCTTGGCAGAGTAAGAAACAAACATTTGTTGCTACATCCACTACTGAAGCCGAGTACATTGTTGTTGCAAGTTGTACATCCCAAGTACTCTGGCTTCAGAATCAACTTTTGGATATGGCATTACAGAGACTAAGACTCCGTTATTAATGGATAGTGCTTGAGCTCTTTGCATTGTCAAAATCCAGTCCAGCACTCCAGGACCAAACATATAGAAATTAGACATCATTTTATAAGAGATTGTCTTAAAAAGGGTCTAATTAATCCTATGTTTGTGCCTAGTGCTGATGAGCTTGCAAACATTTTTACTAAGCCTTTGGATAGTTCAACTTTCCACAACCTGGTGTTAAGGCTTGGTATGCTGCAGCTAGAATAAGTGACAAATACTGATGATCTCAGTAATAAGTACTGATGATCATTGGTAACCATGTCACATATAAGTACTGATGATTTTTTTTACCCTCAGTAGTTTTTATAACTACTAAAGGCTAAATGCCTCACAAGTACTGAAGTACTTTATCTGTTCTAAACTACTGATGTAGTTCCAACTACTGATGTAGTTACAACTGTTGAAATCAGTAAAAACAGATAAGTACTGACGTCCTATGAAACACCTGAAAAGCAGATGAAAAGTCTGATGAGTAAGTGTTGAGGACAGTATGAAACAGCTGAAAAGCTAAGAATTGACGAAAACAGCTGATGAGTAATTTCTCTTCAGTTGTTTCTACAACTGCTGTTTCTAAACAACTGAGCAAGACCACAGTCTTTAGTAGTTTCACAAACTGATAATTAATACCAAGTCTTCAGTTGTTTACAACAACTGATGGCAAAACCACTGTCTTCAGTAGTTTCACAACTACTGATGACAAACACCAAGTCCTCAGTTGTTTACATCATATGAATTCAAAACCACGACCTTCAGTAGTTTCATAAATACTGATGGTTAACACCAAGACTTCAGTTGTTTCAACGTCGGATGGTCAAAACCAAGTCTTCAGTTGTTTTATAACACCTGATGACACACCACCACTGTCAGTCGTTTTAAACCTCTGAAGGTTAATACCACGTCATCAGTAGTTTCAAACAGCTGATGACCACACCAAAACCTTCAGTAGTTTTCTTTCAGCCTTTTCCTATCCCAACCCTATAAATACGTGTCTTCTTCTCAACGTTCCATTAGCCATTCTTCTGACCTTCATACTCTCAAAAATGGCAACCATGAGTCTCAAACCCAGACATTGCGTCGCCTACCTCACGAATCGGCTTCTGGACAAAGTTTGATCACGCCATAGACCTAATGGCTGATTCTAGTATAGTACTGCTCTGCTCTTAAACTCGACCATCTACCGAGAGTCACTAAGTCAGTTTTGGTCCAATGCCTACGTTCACACTGATGTGCCTTCCGCCAAATTTCTGTTCGGCAGTCATTGGTCACCAAAAACAGTAGAGGTTACACCTGATAGCATTCGTCGAGTGCTAAATTTACAAGATGCTACTGCTGTGACTGAGTACCCGAAGGGCACAACTGATATGTCCTTCATCAACAATGGGTACGACGGAAATCTTCGAGCTGCTACCATACTGAAGAAGAACTTCCCTGATGCTGAAAGACTGATATTTCATATGGTGAATGTTTGCTTAGCCTCGAAGACATCCTCATGGGATCAAATGTCTTCCCGGTGGCAACAGTATTATATTCAATTCTAGAACACCAACCTTTAATTTTTCACAATTGTGTTTTTAGAAATCAAAGATCTGGCACAGAAACCTGTGGGAAACAGATGGCTATTATATCCCAGGTTTCTGATGGCCATAATTTTAAATGAATTACAAACTGATGGCCTTGTTGGCCTTAGAGTCCCTGCACCAGCTGTTCTAGCTGAGGTATACACCAGGCATAACTCTGACCAATCTCTCAAAGAAGCTGCTGTTTGCTCAACCCAAGCAAAGGGAACCCACAACTTCAACTGCCAGATCCAAAGTCCCCACCAAGCCAAAATCCAAACCCAAACAAGCTAATCAGGAGATGAGTCCCCCCTCATGATGCTCTGGTACCACCCAAACAGGATAAACCTACTGGTTCAAACCCTCCAGTAGTGTTAAAGACTCAACCAGCAACAGCCGCACATGTATCCTCTCAAAAGGATCCTGTTGCAACCACTTCAGGGGAAACCATATTACTGAGACCTCTCTCACTTGAGGAGGTTATCATTGAAGAGCATCCCTCTCCCGGATGCAATCAACTTCTATCCCCTCTCTCCCCACGCAAATGCCCCCCAAAGTCCAACCATTATAATTGCTAATATACTGACTCAGCGGCATGCCTCTCCTCCTCCCCTACAACCACCAACAAAGGGGAGAACAACAACAATTGAGGAAGAGGATACACATGCTTCTGAACACCCACAGCACCGGGGTTTAAATGTTCTATCTCCTGGTGTGGATGGAGATCAGAACATCTGGTGAGTTGCCACCTCTTCTGAATCAGCATATGATCAGACTGAGGTTGGTAACATAACTAAGACCTCACCAGAGCCAACAGCTGATGAAGGACAAAGTCCTGAGGCTGGAAGTCCCCAGTTCCAAGACAAAGGGGCACATGTTACATCTGGTCTACACCCAGTGCATGTACATTATGCTACAAGCAGGAGGTCAGGTGATTCAGCATCTGCTAATGATGACCTGGGCTTCTTTTATGATGTTCTTGCCCAGAACATAATCCTAGAGGAGGAAGTCAGTAGGCTGCAAAAACTACTTGACCAACTCTCTCAGGGAGAAAGACCATCTGCCACCACATCAACCAACAGATGGCATCTTCCTCTGAAGGTCACTTAAACACACAGCCACTCAAAGAATCTCAGCCACCTGCCTTCTGTTTCTAGCACCATTTCTCAGGACCAAAACCCCCCTGAGCAAATGGATGCTATCTCTCAAATCCCCTATCTCTCATCACACCGCAGATAACTGAACTTGTCATTAAAACCGTTGATGAGAGACTTTCTTCTATCTTACAACCTATGGTGGAGGATGTACTGAGCCAAAAGCTTTTTGCTGTTCAAACCCTTAAAACCAATGCACCCAAAAGGGGGAGATTCCAGTAGTGAAAGCTAAAAGAAAGAGGATGGAGAAGGAGAAAGAGAAAGAGAAGGACAAAGAAGTGGAAATAGAGAAGGACTGTGTGTATGAGACCGAGAAAGAGAGGAGAATGAGAATGAGAAGGGAGCTGAAAAGGAGAAAGTACATGAAAGTCAAAAGGACTTTCATGTCACATATAAGAAAAAGAAAAGTGCTGAAAAAGAGAAAAACTTGAATGAAATGGTTAAAGAGGCTGATGCTGAACACAGCAGATCAATGGACAATCATTGATCAGCTGTTAGGCAAGGTTTCAATACTAAAAAGCTGGACTCTGAAATAAGAAGATTAGAGATCGAAGAGATTCAACAAAGATGGGCCAGCTATAGCACAATGGATAGAGAAAGACTTGAGATCATGATCAGATTTATCAGCAAATACCTTGGGATTCATTGATCGAAATAAAATCAAGGACCAGGGACAACATCTTGGCCATAACCTCCAAGACCTGTTCGTCTGAGGCATATACTAAGGGATTAGTAATAGAAGCTTTCAATGAAGCAGGAGCAGGGAGTAGGACTAAGCTAGCCAAACACTCAAAACCCACACTCACCTCCAAAATGCTACTCAGCCTGTCAACATCCCTCTCCAAAACAACCACAACCACAACCCACAAAACCAACTCCCTTACCCTCAAAACCAACAGTCGATGATGCACCTAAGCAGAAGAAGAGAAAGGTGTGAGCTGGAAGAAGAAGAAGATGATGATGAAGACAGGCTGCCGATCTTAGCTGTTCTGCAGTTGCCTAAGGCCAAAGATCTCTCTCTTGCAATAACTCCTGAGCAACAAAGAGATGCAATCAAAGTGAAATGGAGAAGAAGAACAACACAGATTGCACGATGAAGAGTTATTGAGGATAGTAGATAAAGCATATGCAGCCACTTCCTCCATTATTAATATGAAAAAACAAGCTCAGAGGATTTATACTCTTAGACATACTTTTCAGTATGTGAAAGAAAGAGTAAGAATTTGGCCTGATCCCAGGGTGGCTCATAGAATACAAAAGAAAAATATCCCTCAGAGATACAATGGGCAAGTGAAAAAGATTGTAGATGAAGTGATCTCCTTAGCCCTTGTAGTCTCACCCTGGGAAATCCTGGAAGATTTCAAAAAGGCCTACACCTCAAACATGCCCCCATAAAAGATGCTGGAGAACAAAATGATCAAAAAGGAGCTGGTGTATAAGAGGCTGAATGAGATCAGAAAGGATGAGTTACCACTACTGTTAGAAGGTCATCATCCTGATGAATTTGCTTACAGACAGATTACAACAGTGGTACTCAAAAATGGAAAACAGGTCAAATTCCTGTCTGAGTACTATGGGCCAGAAGGATTCTTCGATGGTGAGGCAGAGGAGCTCACCATGGAGGAACAAATTGTATTTTTGGAGGCCTACACCAGGAATCCTACAAGCTCATAGTTGGGAAGTGAGTCTCATGGATGGGGGAACAGCTCAGTGTCCAATTCCCTAATACAGAGCTCCCATCCATACATTGCCAACCAAATCATCAGAGACTCATTCCCAGGCCAGTGCTTATATGGGTCATCTTCTCAACTGATCAAGAAGGAAAAAGACCAACCATTCTGCCAAAATAAGTGGGAAAATAAATGAATTAGAGGTTTTGGCTGCATTGGTTCAGGGGGAGTTTGTTGGACCAAAAGAACCAATGAGCCAAGATCAGAAAACCTATAAGTCCCACATGATATCACAACAACTGCTGAAGGCTTCATCAGCAGTTCGAAAGTGCTGAAGCTCAACAGCTGAAGAACACAAGTGCTGAAGCTGAAGACCAAAGTATTGAAGGTTAACAGCTGAAGAATACAGTGCTGAGCTGAAGACCAAAGTACCGAAGGTTAATAGCTGAAGATACAAGTGCTGAAGCTGAAGACCAAAGCACTGAAAGCTCACAGCTGAAGAGTCCATAAGTGCTGAAGATCAACAACTGATGTACAAAGTCTAAAGACATCAGCAGTCATCAGCTGATGAAACGTCTGAAATTCAAGTCTGAAGACCAAGTGCTGAAGTTTCAGTAGTTTGTCAAAACCTGAAGAGTACTTCTTCAGTAGTTGTGTTTATCAGTACTTTTATGTTTTTACTTTCAGTAGTTTGTAAAACAACTGAAGAGCTGTTCTTCAGTCATTGTAGTTTTAGTAGTTTCTTATCAGTAGTTTCGTAATAAGTAAACACTTAGCTTCTTGTAAGAAGATGTCAGCTGCTTGACATCTCAGTAGTTTTAGTGTTTCAGTAGTTTGTTAAATAACGGTTAGATGTCACTATCAAGTGACATCAGCCTACGTCATCTTTCCTTATATAAGGAAGAATGACCTAAATTGTAATTTTGCGAAAGCCATGCCAAAGCGTGTGATTGAATGAAATATTCCTTTTGCAGAAACTTTCACTCTCTATAACTAATTCTGTTCATTGCTATATCTTTGGTATTCTTGCTCGAATTGTGCTAGTTGGTACTCTATTCTGCTGCTGAAATCATTTGAATCGATCAAACTAGATGCTGAGATCCTATCAGAAAAGTTGGAGCTCCAGTATCCAAGTCCTCCTGTATGGGTGAGTGTATGGGGGCCTACACAGACTGAATAGTCTGAGTAGGGGTTTGTTTGTGTTTTCTTTGGTAGGTGAGGGTGATTTGTGGCTTTTGTGTGATTAAGATGTAGAAGGTGTGGGTTCAACATTAGCTGGTGCTGCTAGGTTGTCACCTTAAGCAATGAGCTCTAATATCATTGGGACAAGGGTTGTTTCTACCCCAGAGAAGCCAAACATTGGCTTTCTCAAGATTTTAAAGATGTCGGGCTTCATCTGTCTCAAATTAAGAATATTATCTGCTTTCCTTAACTATGAGCCCAGTTCATAGTTAAGAATGTATTGAACATATCCAGGAAACATGAAGTATTCTAAGGAATCCATGTTAGCAAGAAGATTTGTATAAAGAAATAAAGAGTACGTAAACTTGACTCCTTGAACTATCCCATGCACTATGAAGGAGAGATCTTCAGGAATCTGGTCCCACCCCCATGCTTGTTGGACAAGCTGTGAATAACCACATGTAGCAGGGATTTCCACTTGGATGAGACCTTCCATTTCTTGAAGATCTTTAGGGAATAATACCTTACCTTCTTCATCGTCCAACTGAAGAGGATTGTTAACGATGCTCGGAGTGATAAAGATTGTACTCTCCTACACTATGGCAGACAGTGCCTTTTCCCCATCTAGAATGACCTCTTGGCAGGTCTTCTAAAATTCAAGCAGATAATCCTGATATATGTCAGGACCGTGTACGTATGGATTACAAATTGATAATGCGTGAAACCATATCAAATAGTGTGGAATCCTATATGAATGGCGATCCAATCAGTTAGAACGTTTACCCAATCGATATAAGAATAAACTATACGTTAAGAACGAGTAGGAATCGATCAAGAACGAACTATGAAGTTGGATTAGGTGCTCTGGACAGGTAGGGTTTAAGTACATCCAATTGTTCTTAATTCTTATGTTTTTCCACGAATTAAGTGGTATTTATAGGTTTGTAGTTTCCATTCATACGACTGAATCATTAGCATGGTTCAGTTGTGCAACTGAAGCATGCGATTGAGTCATGCGCACGACTGAGTCAATCTTATGTCTCATTTGTACGGCTGATCTAGTCTCTTAGTTTAGTCATGCGACTGGTCCATAAGCATGATGTATTCATGCGTATTGTCCATATGTATGGTCCATTCGCATAAAGACTCATCTGACTAGGTTAAACACATTTCTCAATCATTATTGACTAAGAACTATGTATAATAACTTAAACCTATATAATAAGTTCATACATATGAATTATATTCAACACAATAATATATGAAATAGATAAACATTAGTAAGCAACAATCACACATTATATATCATTGAATCAATTCATTCCAAATGTGTAATACATGAAAGACTTTTACATTAAGCTCATAAACTAGGAACATGATGTATCTACAATATAGAGTAGGATTAATGGTAAGGGAGGTGAAATAGTTTGACAGAGCTAAGAAATGGCAAACCTCTGAGAATATGGATCTTTCTCGGTGTAACAGAGCAACTTGGTTGTGTTTCCTGTGTAACTGCATGGTATGGTTCATTTCGTCGGTTAAGGTTGGCCATTTTGAGAAAGCTTAGGGATGAAGGAAGTATGAACGAAGGGATTTCAGATAGAAATTTGGGGTTTAGGTTTGGAGGAAAGATGAAGATGATAGATAGAGGGGGAACAATTAGGTTTACATGTGAAATGGATTTAAGACAAAGTTAATGAAAGATGATAAACTTTGAAATGCGGATGTCGGTCCCACCTTCGAAAAAGTAGTTTGTTTTTTGCTCAAAACGTAGTTTTCTTGGAAATCAAAAAGCTTCCGAAGGTAAATTGTCTTCAGATGTTTTAATGAAAAAGCTTCCTAAGCTAAAATGACTTTGGAAGAATTTCCTAATAGTTTTGGAAAATTTTGCTTCGGAAGAAAATTAAGACTTGGATGTTTTGTTCAAAAGAACACAACTTCGGAGAGTTAATTTGCTTTGGAAGGAAATTTTCCCTGAAAACATATAAGTGTTTAAGAATAGTTTTAAGCTTGAGAAGATATTTCAGAAATTTCTTCCGAAGGAAAATGAGTTAGGCAGTTATTTGTTTTTAAGGCGTATCTTTTGAAGGATCAAAATTTTTTTGGAAATCTAACGAAAGACTTCAAAAAGGTTTTCATCCAAAGAAAAAAAGAGCTTATGAAGGTCATAAACTAAAAAACTAAGGAGACACATATTTTAAGAAATAATAAGAATTAGTTTTAAGAAAAATCTACTCAAAGTTTATCATCCAAATAGATGATATAAGATACTTAAATCTTTGTTCATCAAAGGCTTTTGTAAATAAATCAAAATATTGTTCATTTGTGTTAACTTTGACTAGTTTAATTTATCCTTTTTCAAAGTTATCTCTAATTAAATGATACCTGATATTGATGTTTTTTTGTCCATGAGTGCTACACAAGATTCTCTGTGATAGCAATAGCACTGTTGTTGTCTATGTGAATGAGAGTCTCCTTGAAGTTAATCCATATTCAAGCATCTAATTCTGAATTAAAAGCACTTGAGCACAGCAGCTTGCAACAACAATGTATTAAGCATCAACACTTGTTTGCAGTGACATAGGATTGTTTATTGCATTGCCATGACGCAAACCCTCCACCAAGAAACTGACATCTCCTAGATGTAGACTTTGTAGTCATGTTACAACCACCATAATCACTATCTGTATAAGCATACAGATTGAAGTTTGAATTCTTAGGATACAAAAGACCAAGTGTTGAAGCACCTTTGAGGTATCTTAGAATCCATTTGACAGTGATGAGGTGAGACATCTTGGGGTTGGCTTGATAACTTGTAGAAATTCATGTGTCAAACATGATATTAGGCCTACTAGCTGTGAGATACACAAGAGAACCAATCATAGCCCTATATAGGTGTTCATCTACACACTCCCCCTCAAGATCAGGCTAGAGGGAGTGGTTTTGTGCTATAAGTGTCTTAGCAATCTTACAATTAGTCATGTTGAATATTTTGAGTATGTCTTGAACATACTTTGACTGACTTATGAAGATGCCATCTTCAACTTGCTTCACTTGAATTCCTAAAAAGAAATTGAGTTCTCCCATGGCACTAATTTCAAATCTGTCCTTCATCAGCTTCTTAAAGTCTTTGTAGAGATTTGGATTAGTTAAACCAAAGATGATGTCATCTACATACGCTTGAACTAACATTAAGTCATTTCCCTGTCCTTTTATGAAGAGAGTTCCATCTATAGTACCCCTTCTATATCCATGCTTGTAGAGATACTGATATAGAGTCTCAATATGTTTCCTTGGTGCCTGATGAAGCCCATAAAGAGCTTTGTCAAGCTTGCTAACATAATCAGGATGATCAGGATCTGCAAAACCAGGTGGTTGTTTGACCTACACCTCTTGATCAATCACCCACATATAGAAAAGCACACTTGACATCAAGTTGATAGACCTTAAAGTTCTTGGGTGCAACAAATGCCAAGAATATCCTAATAGCTTCTAGTCTTGCTATAGGAGCAACGACATCAGTGTAGTCAATTCCTTCTTCTTGTGTGTACCCTTGAACAACTAGTCTAGCTTTGTTTTTAATGACAATGCCATTATCATCTTTGTTATTCCTAAACACCCATTTGGTTCCTATAGTAGTCTTCCTATGAGGAAGGGCACAAAGGTCTAAAGTTTCTGCCATTTGAATTGAAGCAACTCCTCTTGCATGGCTTCAACCCAACTTCCATCCTTTAGAATCTTATCAATTTCTTTGGCTCTATCTAAGATATGATCAAAAGTGAAGACAAACATTTGCCTCATGGGTTTGTCCTCTTGTACTTACCCTTGTGTTAACATCTCCAATAATGTTTGTGGTGGGTTGAGACTTGTGGATACTTAGTTAAGGATCACAGCAAGTTGCTGAGAGAGATCTAAATTTGAAAAATTTAGATCTGGCATTGATGCTTCTTCCACCACATTAGCACACTTATCAAGAGAAACTTGATCCAATGAGTCTGTGACATTATTGTTGTTGTCATCTATGGAGTGGTTATCAGCATCAAGAAATTTGTGATCACTGTCACCACCACCATCATTTTCTTCTCATTTGAAGTGTCTTTATCTGGTTGTTGAGCCTCTGATCTGGAATTTGAAGGCATCTCAAATGTATGAGCTAAATTTGTCATTGTGGTGCTAATAGAAGCCTCATTTGTAGAAGTAGTTCCAACTGGAGCTGAGATGTGGAACTTGAAGGTCTTCTTAGCTCAAATCTTGGGTCCGGATCACCTATGGGTAAGATATATCTAGATCTTGAAACATTCTCACAAGATTTGTTAAAACAGTTGGTAACTATATCAAGATCAATAGCCATCAAGACCAGAACCAACCACACAGGGTGTGTGTTCATTGAAAGTCACATTGGCTGACTCCTTAACAATTCTAGTTCTGAGATTGTATCCTCTATAAGACTTAGCTTGAGAAGAGTATCCAATGAAGTGTCCATCATCTGATTTTTTAGCAAATTTGGCAATTTGATCATTGGTATTCAAGATGGTGCAAGGACATCCAAATGACCTGAGAAAACAAATGAAAGTTTCCTTTTGTGCCAAAGTTCACAAGTAGTTTTGCCATGAGTTTTAACCACTAAAACTCTATTTTGCACATAGTAGGCAGTGTTGACTGCCTCTGCCCAGAAGGTGATGCGCAGTTTAGAGTCAGACAACATGGTTCTTGAGGCTTCAATCAGTGTCCTGTTTCTCCTCTTAAAGACACCATTTTGCTGAGGAGTCCTGAGAGCACTATATTGTCTTGTAATACCCTTTTCATAACCAAATGTATCAAGGATTTGGTTCTTAAATTTAATTCCATGATCACATCTTATGGTTTTGACCTTGTGATCACATTGATTCTAAATCTTTAAGATGATATTCTTTAGAATCTCAGGAGTCTCATCCTTAGATCTAAGAAAAACGACCCAAGTGAATCTTGAAAAGTCATCTGTGATCACCAAACAATAAGAGGTCCTTCCTAGACTTATTACACTAGTGGGGCCAAAGAGATCCATATGTAATAAGTGTAGGGATGTAGTGATGGATTTTCTTTCCTTAGGCTTATGAGTTACCTTATGTTGCTTCCCTTTTAGGCATGCACCACAGTGATCATCACTTGTAAACTCATTCTTTTGCATTCCAGTTACCAAAGCATTCTTAATAAGTTTATTCATGTTCTTAAAGTTTACATGGCACATTCTTTTATGCCATAGGAGGGACTCATCACTATTTGCTTTAGATAGAAAGCATGAAACTTCTCTAGAGGGAGATGTCTCTTGCAAATCCAACTTGTACATGTTCCCTTTCCTGGGGGCTCTAAGCAAGATATGCTCATGAGGAATGACCACCCTGCGCTTGAGAACAATGCACTCATGTTTAGTAAAGATCATGTTATGATTCTGATCACAAAATTGGGATACACTCAGAAGATTGTACCTAAGCTCCTTGACAAAGTTTACCTTTTTAATACTGAGCTTACCATTTTTGACCTTACCCCTTCTAGAAATGTAACCACCTTCATCTCCTCCAAAAGCCATTGGCTTTCCATCAGTTCTTTCAAAGTTCTAGAGTAGTGACCTATTGCATGTCAGGTGCCTAGAACAGCCACTGTCAATGATGCAGACATTTTTGTTTGTTTGAAAAATGAAAATGATTAGTTACATCTGGAAACCCAAGCCTTATTGGTCTTGGGCTTTACAAAAGAAGTAAAAGGTAATGTAGCGGTAATAGATCCTACTGTTGTGCTTTGAGGATCTTGTGTTGTTGTTGGAGAACATTCAATCATTTGATCTTTCTTTGACTTCCACACCACCTTTGGAAGTTTTGATGACTGGACCTTCGGAAGGTGATGGGCAGTTCTAGGCATCAACACAATGGGGGCAAAGAGATCCATATTTGAGACTTCAGAAGTTTTGATGACCGGACCTTCAGAAGATTCTGGAAGCACTGGAGTAGACTTCAGTGCTTCGGAAGTATTCCTTTCTTCCGAAACCAAATTTTCTTTAGAAGGCAATTTTCCACTTGCCTTCTTCTTCATTTTGGAGCTTCCGAAAGACACCGATTTTCCTTCCAAAGCTGAATTTTTCTTGGAGCTCTTGAAATTCTCTTACTGGTCATATGGAGAGTACCTGTTCGATTGTATGGACAATCCTTAGCAAGATGAGAGGTGTTTTAACACATAACAAATTCCAGCTTTTTCTTCCATAGAGCCTTCTTCTAAGAACAAGGATGACTTTGATCACATCCCTTCTCCACTTTCATCTTTGCAGATGCTGAGACAATCCTTTTGGGCTGAGAACTGTTCTTGGAGTTGGATGGTCTAGGTTGTGTAGCAGTGGTACACAACAGATCAGCCTTCTTCTTAGTGTGTTTGAACATGAACCAGAACTCTTGGTAGAAGAGTTTAGGTTGATGTCTTCAATCATTACCACCTCAAACCCTGCATAGATAAAAACTTGTTTTTGCCTAGAATCAAAAGTGGCATTGATCTGTTGAGCCTTCATAGCTTTTCTCTTGCTCTTTTTGATCAAGTTCTTCCTCATAGACTTGGTCATCACAGTCTTTCTTTTCTCCTTAGAAAGATAGTGACCCTTCTTAGAATCCTCCTCTTCACTCTTCTTAGGGGAATTCTTCACTATCACTTCTTCATCCTCTTCACTCAAAGGATCTATGAGAGGAAGCTCATCTTCACAACTTCCACACCTAGGTGGTCTTATTGACAAGATTGTGTGTGTGGGAGCTATATCACTAGCTCCCAGTCCCTGCTTCTTTTGAAAACATATTTGGCATGCAGGGATGGGGATATCATGTTCTTGAAAGTCTTTTCTTCAAGAATACATTTTTCTACCATGGCCTTGCTGATCACAAGCTCAGCCTAGCATTCAGTCAACTTAGTTATGAGATCCTTGATCTAAGTCCTATAATTGGTATGCTCATGTTTTAGAACTGAAATTGTTTTCTCTAAATCCTCTATCTCTAGCTTTAGTCATATTCAACCTTTCTAAAATTAGCTTTTAATATGTTTAAGGACTCAAGATCGGATCTCATTTCTAAGTTGTAGTGAAGATCATGTTAGGTTGGACTCACTTTAGTATAGATGTTTACTTTAATTTTAATAGGACTTTTGTTAGTTTCATTTTGTATTTTGTTTGTAATTAGCAGTTTTGGCAGTCCAGCGAAACTGTGAGCGGATCTATACATTCGCTCATAGTTTGCTGTTTTGGTTTACCCGGCGAACTTGTGTTCTGCCGGGCGAAACTATAGTTTTGGCATGACAGTTTTGCTGGTAGCGAAACTGTCAGCGAATCTATGACTGCTATATATACTATTTTCATTTCACTTTGTACGGAAAGCTTGCAAAACCCTAATCGTGGAATTCTGTTGCAAGCTACCATTTCTAAGCAGTTACTTCATTGAAATACAATTGTGCTTGTTGTTATTGAGTGAGTTTGTTCATTTGAGTACCAATTATGTCTTGATTCATCATATTCACTTCTCAATTGTTGTTATTTGGATTTTGTGTTTGATATTGATCAAATTATCCAATCAATTCTACTGTTCATCGATCACATGGACCAACAATATGGTATCAGAGCCTTAGTGCTCTTGATTTGTTGAGTTTTTGTGGTTTTGGTCAATATCTAGTTTCAATCAATTTTCATTGGATTATCAGCTGTTTTTGGCATGGAAATTGATTGAATTTGCTTGTTCTTGATTGAGGAAGATTCTACAATCATCAGATCTCCAATTCATTGAGATTTGGATGATTTCAGATTGATTTTGAGGTGAAAAAGGGTTTTGAGATCGACCAGCGAAATTACTGTTCTTACAGCGAAACTGTCATCTTCATTCAGCGAAATTATGAGTTATTTTGGATCATAAGTTGTTTTCTAGAGTTTGAGCGAAAGTATTCCCTTCAAGGAAAGTTCATTACTGTTTTTGACCAATCATCAAGCGAAATTGCTGCCGAATCTATTTTTGAACGAAAGTTCAAGCTTGTTTCCTGCGAACTTAGCAGCGAAATTAAGCAATTGTTGTCTCTGTTCAAGTGAAAGTGCTGCTGAAATTGCAAGCGAAAGTGTCTGTTTTTGCGAAAGTATCTGCGATAGTATTGTTTCAGCGAAACTGTTAGCCAAGTCACCTCTTTCAGCGAATTTGTTAGCGAATTTGTTAGTGAATTTGTCAGCGAAATTATCAATTTTTCTGCCGAAACTATTATGTCGAAATTAACTACTCTTACACTTGCGGATCTTGAAGGTGATGCTCCTAATAGACCTCCAAGACTCATTAATGGAGATAATTTTGAAGATTGGAAGAGATGTCTCAAAGATCATAATCAATGGGAATCGATTATTTCAGGTCCTCATATACCTACGGTTACGGTTGGTGATGTCGTTTCTCAGAACAAAGGCCCATCTTCTTATACTGAAAGAGATCTGAAACTGATTGATCGTGATCAAAAAGCTTTTGGTGCTCTAACTCTCTGCTTGGCTCCAGATATCTACAATCGTTTTGCAGAGCATAAAAATGCTAAATCCCTTTATGATGCTCTCTGTGAATTCTATGATGGGAAGGCAGATCTGGTGAAAGACAAGGGTATTCAAGCTGAAAATGAGTTCAATTCGTTTGTAGGATACAAGAATGAAAGTTTGACAGATCTGACAAATCGTTTCTTAACCGTCTTAAGCACTCTGAAGAAGTATGATGAAAGACTCTCCAACAGTGAACAAGTTAACAGGCTTCTCGATTCTCTTCCACCACAGTGGAGTCTTCAAGTGAGGATGCTCAAACAAGAAGAGGTTTTACAGATTATAAGCTGATGGATATCATTAACAAGTTGAAATCTTTTGAGTTGGATATGAAAAGAAGAGAATTTAACAAGACTATGATGCCCACATCTGGTTTTTCTCAAAATGTTGCTTTGTTGTCATCCGCTGCAAACTCTCACATTCAAAATCCAATTCAAGGAGGGAGCAATACAAGTAATTTCTCGAGTGGTAGTAATCATGTTGGAAAAGAATTGGGAAATTCTAAGGTGAATGCTGAAACTTCAATTTCATCTGAAACAATGGCTCTTTTTGGAATGTTTGTTCAGAGCTATGAAGCTCTTGTTGCTGGTGAATTGAAAGGTAAAGGAATGACTATGGAGGATATGTGTCAGGTTGATCCTGATGATTTAGAAGAAACTGACATTCAATGGCAAATGGCAATGTTAACTTTAAGAGCAAGGAGATTCATGGAAAGAACAAGAAGAAAGAACTTTGGTGGTCAATCATCTACCTCAAAAGTAGGATTTGATAAGTCAAAATTGAGGTGCTTTAACTGTAAACAATTGGGACATTTTAAACGTGAATGTCCATTACCAATTGTCACAGATCCTAGTAACACTGGAGTACCAAGATTGACAGCAGAGAAAGAAAAGGAAGAAGGAAATTCAAAAAAGGAGTCAGCTTTGATCTCAAACTTTGACTGGAGTGTGGAGGTGGAAGAAACAAGATCTGAAATAAATCACACATTAGTTGCTGAGGTTGTGGAAAGTGATGAGATGGAAGTTGATAAAGATGGATTTGTGCTGTTCAAGGAATTCAAAGGAGAAAATGAATCTTCAGTAAAGGAGAAAGAAGAGAAGGCAGATGGAGAGGAAAAGAGGAAATTATAGATTCAGATGAAGAAAGGAATTCAAAAGCTGCGAAAGGAAAAGGGAAGGATGATGCGGCCGCTACTGTTGAGGAAAGGAAATCAAGTACTCCAGCATGCATGTGCGATAAAGCTTTAGCTGCCGAAAGGATGGTAATGGGACTTCCTTATGAGGTAATACAGGATATGTGCTCATCTGCTTGCAATATTAGACTTTTTGGGATTTATAAGGCTAATCGTTTGTTAATTGATAATGAAAAGGATTTAAAATGAATTAATAATGAACTTAAAATGAATGAATCAAAATATTTTGTGAAATTAAATGAGGCTTTAAAAGAAACTGATCATTTAAAAAGAATTGTTTTGGAAAGAAATGTAGAGGTTAATACTTTGACTGAAGGGGTTGCTCTTGCTGATTTGAAGCAAGCAAACTTCAGTCAAAGTTAGATAAATGGACTATTTCTGGAATGAAACATGATGATCTTTGTAAATCTCAACGGGGAGCAAGAATTAAAACAGGTTTGGGTTATGAAAATGTACAGGTTTATCCTCCTCCTAGTACATACTGTTATTCTCCTATGCCTATTCCTCATCCTTCTAATGATTTAATCAAATCAGATACTGACAGTATGTCTGCAGGTTTAGTCGGGAATAACTCTAAGTACATTCGTGAAGACTACGACTATGGACCAACTAGTGGGCTTGGATGCACTAGTTCTAGTACACCTGACAATCAACAGTCTGTTGGACCAAAAGAACCAATGAGCCAAGATCAGAAAACCTTTAAGTCCCACACGGTATCACAACAACTGCTGAAAGCCTCATCAGTAGTTTGACAAGTGCTGAAGACTTCAACAGCTGAAGATCAAGTGTGAAGACCTTAACAACTGAAGAACCAAAGTGCTGAAGTACAACAGCTGAAGAACACAAGTGCTGAAGCTGAAAGACCAAAGTACTGAAGTACAACAGCTGAAGAGTTCACAAGTGCTGAAGATCAACAACTGATGTACAAAGTCTGAAGACAAAGACTGAAGACATCAGCTGATGATATCTACTGAAGTCATCAGCTGATGAAACACCTGAAGGTCAAAGTCTGAAGATCAAGTACTGAAGCCTCAGTAGTTTGTCACAACTGCTGAAGAGTACTTCTTCAGTAGTTGTGATATCAGTAGTTTTATATTTCTAGTTTCAGTAGTTTTATGTTTCAGTAGTTTTGTAAAACGACTGAAGAGCTTGTTCTTCAGTCGTTGTAGTTTCAGTAGTTTTATATTTTGTACTTAACTTGCTGATATGTTCTCAGTAGTTGTGAACATTTCAGTAGTTTGTTAAGAATTAGTTATTTCTGTATTGGATCTGCCAGTTGTCACTTTCCGTGACAACAGCAGTGATTGTTGCACTCTATATAAGGAGTGACAACCTATTGTAATCGTTGTATGAATGAGTAATTGAATGAATGAATGATTGATTCGTTTAGAAATATTCTACATCTATAAACATTCCTAGAAATCAGAAATACATATTCTCTCCCTATAACCGTATGCGATCTTAATGCTTACAAATATCGTTTGCTTGCTACACTTTGTCTAATTCGTGTTTGTATTCCGCTGCTTTATATTCTGATACATCAAACTTGTGATCTCTGATCCTGTCAAATGGTATCAGAGCAAGGTTAATCATTGATCGATCTAATAATTGATCATTGAAACTGCTATTCAAGATCCAAGTTTGATTGAATTAGCTTTTATTTTTGCAAGAAACGGTTATAGAGATTGAATTTTCTGTATTTCTGCTCATTCATCCTGAGATCTTTTTCTTGGTTCTCATTGAGTTTGTTGTGGTTTGTCTAAAACTTTTTAAAACTTGAACTAAACTGTTTTTGAACTGAAAAATGACCACTCCCTCCAATGATCCTCACAATACTGGTTCCTCAACCAAGCCTCCTATGCTGGTTAGGAATGAGTATAACATATGGCAAAGACGTATGCTCCATCACCTGTCTGTTAACAGCGCAGGGTGTTGGACATCAGTGGTACATGGTCCACACAAGCCTATGGTGAATAACCCGGAAACCAATCAAATGGTTCCGAAGAGGAGGGAGCAATACTCAGATGAGGATAAGAAGTTGCTTGAGATTGATGCAAAAGCCCATGGAATTCTGGCCATGGCTTTGCCCAATGAAATTTATTCTGGGCTAATGCATCATGAAACTGCCCATGACCTCTGGATTGCTTTGAAAGAACAATTTGGAGGAACAGATGAGGTCTTGGCAAATAATAGGGAAATTCTTGCCCAACAATATGAGACATTCTCTCATAGAAAGGGTGAGACACTGACTCAACAATATGAGCGGTTTTCTTGTTTGATCTCTGAACTAAAAATGGTCAAACTTGAATACACCAATATTCAGATGAATAACAGATTTCTCAGATCACTGCCTGAGAGATGGGACACATATACTATTGTCCTACGCTCCAGTGCAAGTTTGGACAAACTATCTCTCACCCAACTCCATGGGAAATTGCTCACTTTTGAGAGAGAGATAGAACAGAAGAGAAAGTTGTCTTCATCTGGAAAGCTCACTGAAGACTTTATACAAGGCAACACTGCCTTGGTGGGTCATGAGTCAGAATATGCTTCATCTGAATGCCAGTATGATGAGCATATTAATTTTTCTCCGACCACTTCTAATTCTGCATTTGTAAGTGTTGATGGTCAGTTCACTGGGTGTAATAATGACAATCTATGTTTCATTATGGATGATCTCAAGGGGATTGCTGATGATGACTTAGAAGAGATGGATATTTTGAGCCAAATGGCCTTGATAAATATCAGATCTCAGAAGTTCTACAAAAGAACTGGAAGAAAATTCCCAGGACTCTCTGGCAAAACCAAAGTTGGTATTGACAAGAGCAAGTTGAGGTGTCACAAATGCCAACGGCTTGGACACTTTGCAAGAGAGTGTAGATCAACTGGATCAAACTCTACTGCACCCTTTGTGACTTTTCCTGGCAATAGTCAACAAAACAGAGGGCAACATCCTGTCACATCTAGTCATCATCCTTAACAACAATCTACGGCATATTTTGTTCCTCAGGGTCAAATGCCATATCAGTACCCTTGTTATTACATGCCACAGTCAAATCAAGTTCAAGTTCCTATGACACCACAACCTCATGCATACCAGAACCTCAGCCTTCCCTATCTCATCAACAACCTTCATCTCAACAACACAGCTTCTTCACCCCAGGAGTTGTTGACTGGAGCAGTTTACCAGATGACTTATCTGGTCATGATCAACTGTTCTCAGGTGCTGGTCAACATGGTGGTGACAGTCCATTTGGGAATCTAGCTCTTATGGCTTTGGAGTCTGCTGATACTTCATCTTCCAATGCCTCTACACCTCAGGTATCACAGGTATCCTCTGAGGCAAAAGCCAAATTATGTTCTGAACAATGCATAGCAGTATTTGCTTCCATTAGAGAAGCAAATGTAGCTTTAATTAATAAGAACATTGAGCTAGAACAAATAATTTCCAAAAACAAAGCTGAGTTTGAGTTTGTGCTCAAAGATAAAAATGATGAGGTTTATAAACTGAATTGCAAAATAATTGATGATAAGGCTAGAGAAGATGTACTTCTAGAGAAGTACAAAGATCTCAAAGAAACCCTTGCAGTTACCCAGGTCGAGTGTGATAGATGGGTACAATCATGCAAAGGTTTTGAAATGCTTCTTAGTAAGCAATCTGCTTCAAATGTGAAGTTTGGCATTGGCTATAATCACACTGCTCCACCTACAGATTTTACCCCAAGAGCAGAGGTAGAATCTGATGGTGAGAGTGATAACCAATCCATCAAATCATGTGATCTACCTTCTGATACAGCACAATCAGAAGTAGCAGTCAGCATCAAGTCCTCCTTGAATCTATCAGCTGATGTTGATGGTCCAAATGCTGACATTCACATGATCAATAAGTTGATCAACTCAGGAGTCAATCCTGAAGGTCCTGAAAGGACTGGAGAGCAGGATTCAACTCCTGAAGTTCAAACTTCAACTGCTGTCAGCACTGAAGAGAAGAAAACTGGCAGTAGAAAGAGTTTGAAGACTACTAAAGATGCTGTCAAGAAAGCAACCAATGCTTCCAAAGCATTGAAGAACAAGTCTTCTGTTGCTTCACCATCTTTAGTTGATGATCAACCTAAGATGAAGAAGAAACCATGTGAAGTATGTGGTTTGTTCAATCATCTTACAGATGATTGTTGGTACAAAAGAGGTTCGAAACTCAAACAAAAAGAAGAAATTAATGAGAAAATGGTAAAAATGAAAACTGAGTTTGAGACCACATTTGTATGAGCAACATCAAATCCTGTAACCCTTAAGTCCTTAAAGCAATCCAAAAAGGAAAGAGTTAAACAGGTGACAGCTGAGGGTGCTCAAAAGAAGAAGGTGCAACATAGGACCTTATCTAACTCCACTAGCAATGTGTCTGATGAGCTGAAAGCTTTATCACAAAATCAGACACAGCTGGTGATGATGGTACAACATCTGTTGGGTAGAGTTAACCAACTAGATTCTCCTATGTTGAAACCACAGAAAAGGAGGTCTAAGCCAAAGGACTCCTCTTCTACACCATCTTCTTCTTCTCAGGCTGTTGTTACAAATAAACATGTTAGTTTACCATCTATTGATGAGACCAGGCCCAAAACCAAAAAGGTTTGGGTCTCTAAAACTAACTGATTGTTTTTATTGCAGGGTTCTTCAACATGCCAAAGTAGCATCTGGTATGTAGACAGTGGGGGATCTATGCACATGACTGGAACATCTCTCTTCTTCATGACTACTCTCAAGGAAAGAAGGGATTTGTTTCTTTTGGCAATGATGCTAGGGGTTACATCATCGGTAAGGGCTTTGTCTCCAATGGAGAAATCAAATTTGATGATGTTAATCATGTGGAAAATCTCAAGTACAACCTCTTGAGTGTCAGTCAAATGTGTGATAAAGGCCATTTTGCCCTTTTCACAAGTCAAAACTGTAGGATTCTGTCATCCAAAGTTTTGCACTTGATTGCAAGGTGTTGGATGATCACACTCTCCTGAAAGCCAACAGGACAGGAAGAGTGTATGCCTTAGATCTCTCTAAGAAGATAGATCTCAAAGGCAATCCTTGCCTATTTTCCAAAGCCTCTTCTCAAGAATCTAAACTGTGGCACAGGAGGCTTGGTCATGTTAATCTTAAAAACATGAATCAGCTTAGCCACAAGAGTTTAGTCAGAGGCTTACCAATAAAGGAGTTCCACTGTGATGAAACTTGCACTGCTTGTTTAAAAGGAAAACAGCACAAGGTCTCATTTCCTCCTATTGGAGTGTCCAAGTCCACTGCCTTCTTGCAATTACTGCATATGGATCTATTTGGCCTGTGAGAGTAATGAGCATGGCAAAGAAGAAATACTGTCTGGTAATTGTGGATGATTACTCCAGATTTGTATGGACTTTCTTCCTACATTCAAAGGATGAGGCTGCTCAGAAGATTATCCACTTTGTGCTGTACATTGAGAAGCAGTATTCCCTTCCAGTCAAGTGTATTAGGAGTGATAATGGAACAGAGTTCAGAAATCATACACTTGATGACTTCTATCTTTCAAAGGAATCAAAAGGCAGTTCAGCATTCCAAGGACTCCAGAACAAAATGGAGTAGTGGAGAGAAAGAACAGGACCCTCATTGAAGCTGCAAGGTCCATGCTGGCTGACTCAGGTTTGCCATTGACCTTTTGGGCCGAAGCTGTCAACACAGCTTGTTATGTGCAAAATAGAGTTTTAGTAAATCAGAGGTTGATGAAGACTCCATATGAAGTTCTCCATCATTTGGCTCCTCTGATTTCATTTTTCAAAGCATTTGGGTGTCCGTTTTATTCTCAACACAAAGGATCAACTCCACAAATTTGATCCTAAGGTGGATGCAGGATACTTTGTTGGTTATTCATCTACTTGCAAGGCATACAGAGTCTTCAACTGCAGAACAAAGATGGTTGAAGAAACTCTACATGTTAAGTTTAATGAATCTCCAAAGGACAAGATTCCACAAAGTCCTGTGGAGTTATTTGATTTGGACATACTGCAATATGTTCCTATCAAACTCCTGCTGTTGCTCCTGTCAACAGTTCACCACCTGGTGGTACTGCTGATGATGATGATGATTGCAGTACTCACCTCTTCAGGTTTAGTGATCAGCTGCCTGACTCAACTAGACCTGATGTTCCTGTAGCGCCAGTAGCACCATCCACAACAAATGCTGATGAGATTTCTTCGAATTCAACTTCCTTTGAATTACCATCCACTGATTGGTTTCAAGGAAATGATTCACCATCACCATCTGTTGCTGTTGAACGGCTACAAACACTTGCACAGATCTCATTGTGTATCAAGATCTGAAGAATCACCCTATGTCTCAAATCATTGGTGATATCACTGCTGGAGTATCAACAAGAAGTCAATTGTCAAATTTCTGCTTCTATGCTCTCTTCATCAGTCAGCAAGAGCCAAAGAATTATCACATTGCTTTAAAGGACAATGGATGGGTTGATGCCATGCAGCTTGAGCTTCTTCAGTTCAAAAAACAGCAAGTGTGGGAACTGGTTCCTCTACCTCCAGGTAAGTGTGCATAGGCACTAAATGGGTGTTTAGGAACAAAACTGATGAAAATGGGCTTATTGTTAAGAACAAGGCCAGACTGGTTGTTCAGGGGTTTGCACAAGAAGAAGGTATTGATTATGATGAAACCTTTGCCCCTGTAGCCAGACTGGAAGCAATTCGATTGTTTTTAGCCTATGCTGCTTATCAAAAACTTAAAGTCTTTCAAATGGATGTCAAAAGTGCATTTTTGTATGGAAAAATTAAAGAAAGGTTTATGTATGTCAACCTCCAGGCTTTGAGGACAATAAACATCCTAATTGGGTGTATAAGCTGATAAAGCTCTTTATGGGTTAAACAAGCTCCCAGAGCCTGGTATGAGACATTATCAAACTTTCTTCTGGAAAACAATTTCACTAGACGCTCCATAGACAAGACTTTATTTATTAAGAAAGCTGGGCAGCATAATCTACTTGTTCAAATTTATGTAGATGATATCATTTTTGCATCCTCTGATCCAAAGTTGTGTGATGCCTTTACAAAGTTGATGCAACAGAAGTTTGAAATGAGTGCCATGGGAGAATTACAGTTCTTTCTGGGGTTGCAAATCAAACAAAAGGCTGATGGAATTTTTATTCATCAATCCAAATATACAAAAGATCTTTTGCAAAAGTTTGATTTACAAAACTGTAAGCCCTGTTCTACTCCCATGAGCAGCACCACACAACTGGACTCAGATCAGAAAGGTAAAGTGGTTGATGAAACACTTTACAGATGTATGATTGGGTCCTTGATGTATTTAACAGCTTCTAGACCAGATATTATGTTTGCTACATGTGTTTGTGCTAGATTTCAGGCTGCACCTAAAGAGTCTCATCTGATTGCAGTCAAGAGGATCTTTAGATATCTACAAGGCACTCCATCTCTAGGTTTATGGTATTCTACCGGACATTCTGGTAAGTTAGTTGCTTTTTCTGACAGTGACTATGCAGGGTGTAAGTTGACCAGGAAATCAACTTCTGGTGGATGTCAATTCCTAGGCAACTGCTTGATTTCTTGGCAGAGCAAGAAACAGACCTCAGTTGCTACATCCACTGCGGAAGCAGAGTACATTGCTGCTGCAAGCTGTACATCTCAGGTACTCTGGCTTCAAAACCAACTTTTGGATTATGGCATTACAGAGACTAAGACTCCATTGTTAATGGATAGTGCTTCAGCTCTTTGCATTGTCAAAAATCCAGTCCAGCACTCTAGGACCAAACATATAGAGATCAGACATCATTTTATAAGGGATTGTTTTGAAAAAGGTCTAATTGATCCTAAGTTTGTGCCTAGTGCTGATGAGCTTGCAGACATTTTTACTAAGCGCTTTGGATAGTTCAACCTTCCAAAACCTGGTGTTAAGGCTTGGTATGCTGCAGCTAGAATAGGTGACAACTACTGATGATCTCAGTAATTCATACTGATGATCATGAGTACCTGTCACATATTAGTACTGATGAGCTCTTTTAACCTCAGCAGTTTTTATAACTACTGAAGGCTAAATGTCTCAAGTACTGAAGTACTTCATCTGTTCGAAACTACTGATGTAGTTACAACTACTGATGCAGTCATAACTACTGCAATCAGTAAAAACAGTACCGCTGTCCTATGAAACAACTGAAATCAGCCATAAAGACTGATGAATGTGTTAAGGACAGCTTGAAACAGCTGAAAGGCTAAGAATTGACGAAAACAGCTGAAGAGAACTTTCTCTTCAGTCGTTTGTACAACTGTTTTTTCATTTTAACAACTGCCAACCGTTGGATACTCTATCCCGGTTCATAATGGCCATTATTATAGACCAGCTTAATGCTGAGGGACTTGTGGCTTGGGAGTCCCTGCTACGGCTGTTCTGCCAGAAGTATACTCCCGGCACAACTCTGACCGGACACTCAAACTGGCTGCCAAGCTGCGAAAACCCACGCAGCCGGAACCCACAGCCACCACCTCCAAATCCAATGTCCCCACCAAACCCACCAAAAAGAAACCCAAAATGGCTACTCAGGGAATTGAGTCCCCTGAGGATGCTCCTGCACCACAAACGCAGGATATATCCATAGTCCAAACCCCCTAGTGGATACAATGACTCTTCCAGCCACAGCCGCTCAGGCTTCCTCTCAACAGGAGCCTGCAGCAACCCTAGGGGCACCTACTTATCTGGGATCTTGCTCACTTGAGGAGATTGCCATTGAAGAGCACCATCCACCCCAGGTGCACACTGCTTCTAACCCCTACCCCAAACAATCGCCCCTCACAGCCCGACTTTAATAGTTGCACAAGTGCTGACTCAATTGCACTCCTCACCCCCCCCCCAGAAACCACTTACTACTGGGAATACCTCTACAATTGAGGGGGAGGAACACAGTGCACCTGAGAACCCACAGCACAGGGGTTTCCCAATTCTATCTCCTGGTGTAGACAAGGAGCTTAGAATATCTAGTGAGGCTGCCACCTCCTCTGTCTCAGCACATGACAAGAGTGAGGCTGGTAACATTGCTAAGACCTCCCTAGAGGCAACAGCTGATGATGGACATTGTCCTGAGGCTGGAAGTCCCCAGTACCAAGCACAAGGGCACATGCACCAACTGGTCTACACCCAGTGCATGTAAATCCTGCTCTAAGCAGGAGGTCAGGTGATTCAGTATTAACTGATGATGACCTGAGCTTCTTCTATGACGTAGTTGCTCAAACACCATTCTAGAGGATGAGGTTAGCAGACTCAAAGAGCTGCTGGCCAAGATGTCTCAGGATGCAAGTCCATCTGCCACCCTCATACACCCACAGATGGCACCTTCCCTTGAAGGTTTCCCAAACACAGAGCCACCCCCACATCAACCACCTGCCTCTGCTTCAGGCCCTACTTCTCAGGAACAGAACCCTCCTGAGCAAATAGGTGCTGTACTCCAAAATTCCCTTCCTCTCATCACCCAATAATCACTGATATAGTGATCAAAGCCCTTGATGAGAGGCTTTCCTCAACATTACAGCCCTTGGTTGATGCTGCTGTCCAAAAGACTCTTTCTGCGGTACCAACCCCTTCCTCCAATGCAACCAAAAAGGGGGGAGTACTGCAGTGAAAGAAAGGAAGAGGAAAAGATCTGAGGAAAAAGAGGAGGAGAAAGAACACAAACCAATGCTCACCTATAAGAGAAGAAAGGTGCTGATGAGCACATTGCTGAAGATAAAGCCTTGGAGCTACTGATAAAAGAGGCTGATGCCGAACACAGTAGATCAATGGACAACATCATTGATCAGCTGTTTAGGCAAGGCCATGACACCAATAAACTTGACTCTGAGATTCGACGACTAGAGATTGAAGAAATCCAGAACAGATGGGCAAGTTATGAAGTGTTAGAAAGAGAAAGGCTTGAAATCATGATCAGATTTATTGCAAAATATCTTGGAAGGTCAATGATCGAATCAAAGCTTGGTCCAGGGACAGTATCTTGGCAATCACCACCAAGATCTGTTCATCTGAACTATATACTAAGGGGCTTGTCATTGAAGCTTTGAATGAAGCGGGTGCTGGGAGCAGGACTGAGCTAGCCAAGCAATCAAAGCCACACTCACCTCAAGGATGCTAGAACAGCCTGTCAACATTCCCACACCAAAACCACCCAAAACACAACCCACCAAACCCACTCCCTTACCCTCAAAACCCATAGCCGATGATATACCCTTGAAGAAGAAGAGAAGGATATTGAGGCTAGAAGATGATGACGAAGATGATGAAGACAGGCTGCCGCTCTCAGCTGTGATTCAGTTGCCTAAGGCCACAAGTCACTCCTCAGCAATTACTCCTGAAGTCCAGAGACAAATGGTTAAAGTGAAGCTAGAAGAAGAAGAGCTTCATAAACTGCATGATGAGGAATTGCTGAAGAGAGTTGACAAAGCTTATGCAGCCACATCTTCTATCATCAATATGAAGGAGCAAGCCCTCAGACTTTACACTCTCAGGCATACCTTTCAATATCAAAAGGAAAGAGTGAGGATTTGGCCTGATCCCAGGGTCTCTCACAGAATTCATAAGAACAATATACCTCAGATACATTGGCCAGGTGAAAAAGATCGTAGATGAAGTGATCTCTCTGGTCTTTGTAGTTTCACCCTGGGAAATCCTGGAAGACTTCAAGAAGGCCTACAAAGCTAATCTAACCCCTCAGAAGATGCTAGAAAACAAAATAGTGAAAAAGGGGTTAGTTTACAAGAGGCTTGAGGAAGTCAGGAAAAATGAGCTTCAGTTGTTCCTAGAGGGTAATCACCCGGATGAGTTTGCTTACAGAATAATAACAACTGTGGAGCTAAAGAATGGGAAACAGGCCAAATACCTGTCTGAGTATTATGGGCCTGAATCATTGTTTGAAGGAGGTACTAAAGTGCTAACTATGGAGGAACAAATCACCTTCCTTGAGGCCTACACAAGAGAGTCGTACAGACTCATTATGGGGAAGTAAATCTCATGAATGGGATAACAACTCTGTGTCCAGTTCCCCAAAACAGAGTTCCCATTCATACTCTGCCAAACAAATATTTGAGATTTCTCCCAGGCCGGAGCGTACATGGGTCATCTTCTCTACTGATCAAGAAGGAAAAAGACCAACATTTTTGCCATCAATAAGTGGGAGTAAATAAGTTAGAGGTTTTGGCTGCATTGGTTCAGGGGGAGTTTGTTGGACCAAAAGAACCAATGAGCCAAGATCAGAAAACCTTTAAGTCCCACACGGTATCACAACAACTGCTGAAAGCCTCATCAGTAGTTTGACAAGTGCTGAAGACTTCAACAGCTGAAGATCAAGTGCTGAAGACCTTAACAACTGAAGAACCAAAGTGCTGAAGTACAACAGCTGAAGAACACAAGTGCTGAAGCTGAAAGACCAAAGTACTGAAGTACAACAGCTGAAGAGTTCACAAGTGCTGAAGATCAACAACTGATGTACAAAGTCTGAAGACAAAGACTGAAGACATCAGCTGATGATATCTACTGAAGTCATCAGCTGATGAAACACCTGAAGGTCAAAGTCTGAAGATCAAGTACTGAAGCCTCAGTAGTTTGTCACAACTGCTGAAGAGTACTTCTTCAGTAGTTGTGATATCAGTAGTTTTATATTTCTAGTTTCAGTAGTTTTATTTTCAGTAGTTTTGTAAAACGACTGAAGAGCTTGTTCTTCAGTCGTTGTAGTTTCAGTAGTTTTATATTTTTTTACTTAACTTGCTGATATGTTCTCAGTAGTTGTGAACATTTCAGTAGTTTGTTAAGAATTAGTTATTTCTGTATTGGATCTGCCAGTTGTCACTTTCCGTGACAACAGCAGTGATTATTGCACTCTATATAAGGAGTGACAACCTATTGTAATCGTTGTATGAATGAGTAATTGAATGGAATGAATGATTGATTCGTTTAGAAATATTCTACATCTATAAACATTCCTAGAAATCAGAAATACATATTCTCTCCCTATAACCGTATGCGATCTTAATGCTTACAAATATCGTTTGCTTGCTACACTTTGTCTAATTCGTGTTTGTATTCCGCTGCTTTATATTCTGATACATCAAACTTGTGATCTCTGATCCTGTCAAAATGTAACAGACTTGAATGTCTCATGTTCTCTTGATAGTTCTCTATTCATCTTGTACTTCAATCATGATAGTGATGATTTTTGTTCTGGTAATGAATGCAATGAATCTGATGTTTCTCATAAAACAACTGAGCAACTTAAATTAATTCTTTCGAAAAGTTCTTTTCTCAACCTATTCCATCTTTCATACCATTAAATATGACATCATCAGAAAATGTAGTTCGTCTTTATCTGACACTGGTACCAATGGTACGAGTTTTACTGATTTGTCAGAAGAATCACGTTTTGATTTTGACAAGAAGAACTCTGATTCAATAAACAAAAACATCATGAGATGTATGAGACATTCAGTGATGTTGATTCTAGTTTGTCTGAATGTGATGAGGAGATTATTATTGATCCTATTTTTACCTCATCACATCATCGACATAGATTCAAACATCATTGTTTGAGGTGTGGTGAAGGGATCATCTTATCAAAAATTGCCCTTTGATTCAAAGATCCTCTAATAGGAATTTTTTTGGGAATAAATTGACAAAATTGGTTAATAATTTCTTTTGTAAAAAATCTGCTTCTTTAAAAACAAAAGTTGTTCAATCTTGGGTCCCTATTGCTCCTGGCTAAATGATTTGTTAATTCATTTCAGGGATCCTCTTCAAAGATTGTACACAGTCTGTGGCATGTTGATAGCGGATGTTCCAAGCATATGACGGGATTAAAGGATTTGTTGACCAATTATCGGATTATAGATGGAGGATATGTGGCATTTGCTGGAAATAAGAAGGGTGGAAAAATGATTGGACAAGGAGAAGTTACCAATGGTTCTCTTACTCTAGAAAAAGTCAACCATGTTCCTGAATTGGCTTTTAATCTTCTGAGTGTCTCTCAAATTTGTGATAAAGACATTCCTGTTCTATTTAAATCTGACGAATGTTTATTTTTGGATCTACAAACTCTCAATTGTGTAGAGAGTTCGAAGAAGTGACGAGCCAAAGGTTTGAAATGAGTATGATGGGTGAAATGTGTTTCTTTCTTGGATTGCAAGTTGAACAACAGAAAGAAGGAATTCTTATTCATCAAGAAAAGTACATTAAAGATATTCTGAAGAAATTTAAGATGGATGATGCGTCTACTGAGATGACTCCTTTTACTGCTCATACATGTCTAACTCCGGATGAAAATGGAAAACCAGTTGATCCTCATCTTTTTCGGTCTATGATTGGCTCTCTCATGTATCTTAGTGCAAGTCGTCCTGATATCACTTTCGCTGTTGGTTACTGTGCTAGATATCAGTCGGCTCCAAAGGAATCTCATGAGAAAGCTGTCAAACGAATATTTCGTTATCTCAAAGGATCGTCTCGTCTCGGGTTGTGGTATCCGTATGGTGGAAATTTTGATTTACATGCTTACTCTGATAGTGATTCCAATGGTTGCAGGTTAAACAGAAAATATGTGTCTGGAGGTTGTCAATATTTGGGAAATTGTCTGGTATCCTGGCAGAGCAAGAAACAAACTATGTTTCTCTTTCTACAGGGGAAGCTGAATATATTGCTGCCTCCAGCTGCTGCTCTCAAGTTCTCTGGATCCAACATCAAATGATTGATTATGGCATTAATTTCCTTCATACACCTTTATTCTGTGACAATGAGGCTGCCATTGGAATTGCTAGAAACCCCATTCATCATTCCCGCACAAAGCATATTGAAACACCAATCCATGCTATTCGAGATGCTCAAGAGAAGGGTTTCATTAATATTATACCCATCGATACAAAAAATCAAAGAGCTGATCTTTTCACAAAAACATTTGATAAACCTCGTTTTTATGAATTGATTTCTATGCTTGGGTTAATATTTTTTTAAAAATTTTCATTTTCTATTTCTTTATTAAAAAAAATTATAACAAACATATAAAAAAATTAATTACAATGAAAATTCATTGATAATAATAGAAATATGAAAATAAAAATTTGGGGGAGTAATATCATTATTCTGAGATTGGAATTTAACATGATGAGAAATGATTGTATATTCTCTAAAAAATTTTATTTACATGACGAGTACTTCTATGAGAAAGGATAGTAACTGTTACTGGATTAAGTTTCACATTAAAAAAAAGGAAATGGATCAGATTCTTTAACGATATGATTGATAGACTCTGCCTGACGAATGAAGTAGATAGCAACTTTTTGATTAAATTAAACTTTATGCTTAAGAATGTCTGGATTTACTCAATCGTTTTGGATTGCATAAAAACTGAGTCTTGACAAAAATTGGATTGAGAATGAATCTTTCGTTCATTTTGCTTTGTTTTTTCATCATCCTCTCCTGGTATATTTAGTGTCAAGATGTCTTGTGTCTGTGCTTATCTCCTCTGCTGTACGTGAGTACTGACCTGGAGTGATGATCTCCTCTGCTGTACGATAGTACTGACCTGGAGCTCTCATCAGCACATGTTCAAATGGTTATCTCCTCTGTTATACGTGAGTATAGATCTGGAGCTCTCACCATTTTGATATAATTATGTCAAATCATCTTATCGATGAATTTCTCTCAGAATGAAATATTCTGTTGATAATCATTTGCACACTAATTCACAAACCTTGTTCTTTGAAGATTGATTCATAATTCAAGAAATCCTGAGGTTGGGTGAGGGTTTTTTTACCAAATGATTGTGGGGTCTTGCATTTTAAAGCATCTAATCGAACCTCAAATGAATCATAAGCTGTTGTTCGAAAAAGGATAAGGCATGAGTTTAAGTGGACAACTATATGAGCAATCATTATTGATTTGTTCTAATTTCAGTTGTTTCTGTGCAGATTGTGATCAGATCTTGTATTCAGTATGATCTCATGACTGGTAGATGATTTTTGATCATCTTTATGTTCTAAAATATTTAGAGAATGTGATCTTGATATTTTAGATCTCATTATTAGATGTGCTTCCTTTAAGTATTATAATTTTAAAAATAATAATAAATAATAAAATAAAAGGTGCGAAAGTATTCTTTCGCTAATAATTTCGCAAAGCGAAACTGCAATTTCGCTAGGTTGGCTAATAAGTTGTTAATCAGTTACATCCTAGCGAAATTACAGTTTCACTGGGCGAAACTGTAAATTCTCCAGACGAATTTATAGTTTCGCTGTCTGTGAAACTATTTGCTATATAAGTCATGTTTGCGAATTTTCTCTCATAATTTCGCACAATCACTCAGTTTCACTTTTAGGGTTTATCCGTAACTTTTAAGGCGATTTTGACTTGTGTTTGTGATTTGGACTGATTTTTTGTGAGATTCACTTCGTATGTGAGTTTCGAACACTGATTCACTTTCTAATCTGGATTAAATATTCTATTCTTAAGTTATCTAGATTGTGTCTCTTCGGTGGTTTCGTTGTTCGATCAGCGAAACTACTGATTTCTCTGCGAAATTGAACGAAAGTTCACATCTTTTCTGCGAAACTGTAAAGTTATGCTGTCCGAGCAAACTTAACAGTTTTGCCATATCTTCTCTAATTTCAAAATGACTGATCTTTAATTTACACAGTTTCGCTTGTATTTTCTTATGTCAGCGTAACTAATTTGTAATAGCGAAACTAATTAATATTTGGTGAAACTAATTGCGAAACTACTTTAATTCATTCTAATCTTGTCGAAACTAGTTTTTGTTCTGCGAAAATAACAAGTTTCAATGAGTGAAATTATAGTTTCGTTTGTCGAAACTGTTTGTTTTCCTTGTCGAAATTGTCTTTGATTCAGCGAAACTATCATGTCTTAGTGAGCGAAACTATTGCCGAAATTGATTGTTTCTTTTGTTTTTGTTTTATTTTCTTATTTTCAGTATTTCTTATTCAAATTTATTTGTTGTTCTTCTCAGGTTATCATGGCGAATCTCAAGTTTGATGAGAGGAATAACATCACTGCCATATTAGACGATACTCTTCCAAAGGCGGCCGGATTTCGTGACTGCATTAGATGGCTTCAGAGATCACCCATTGCATATGCTATCTCTCACTCACCCACTATCTATGTTCTTAATATTAGAGATTTTTGGAGATCAGCAAAATACAACACTGGAGGAGATGTACAGAGAATCATAGCTAGAGTGATTGATCATGATATAACTATTACTGCTGAGAGCGTGTCGAGGATTCTTAGACTAGAAGATGATACTAGTGATGAAGTGGATATGACGGAGTCTGAAGTATTCCAAGCTTTCAGACAAATGGGGTATGAGGGACCAGCTTTTGGTTCGAGGAAGGAGATTAAAAAGTCTTTTTTATCTAAGGAATGGAGATATATAGCTCATGTTTTTATTATGTGCTTGGATCACCGTAAGGGTGGATCCGATGAAGTTAATCTTGACTGGGCCAAAGCTATGGTGATATGTTGTAAAGGGGAGAAAGAAAACATTGCTAGACTGATCTTTGCATGTATGGCAGAGAATGTGATGGCTGTGAAGAAGGATAAATGGTTGTTATATCCTCGCTTTATTCAGATGATTATTGATGATCTTATTCCTGATGTTCCTAAACATGGTGAAGTCAAGAGATTAGTGCAGATGAACCTCGGATATTTGCTAATTGCTGTGCTATCCGCCATGATTTCAGTGGTAAAATCACCCATCTCTGGGAAAATATGTACCCTCCAGAACGCTGGAATTATATCAGACGGGTCGATGAGTCTGAAAACAAAAGGACTGAGGAAACAAGGGTGCAACAAGCTGATGTAGCTAAGAAGAGAAAGAGATATGCAAAAGAGAAAGATTATGATTTCGAAGAAGATATAGATGCACAAGCAGAGGAGATAAGGGTGGAGAAAGAACGGAGATCTAAAAAGAAAACTGACTTTGTTGAGCCTGAACGAAGATCAAAACATCAACACGAGGTTTCACAGCAGGAAAGAGGCTAGTGCTGGTCTTGATGAGGATGTTATTCGTAGTCTAAATACTTCATTGGCCAATGAGTTGAGTATGATAAAGACTAAACTGACGAATCAGGAGATTAGGGAAAAACAGAAGGATGAGGTAATTGAAGGAATGAAAAAGATGTTGGTTGACCAGAATAATTTGATTAAGAGATTGTTTGAAGAAATTTCTCAGATGAAAGCTGCTGCTGGCCTACCTAGTCAACTAACTCAATCTGAGTTAGATGATATGACTAATATATCTAAGTACTCATTCTTGAATGTGGGTACTTCATCCAAGGTAGGAGAGGGCACTTCTGGAGCAGCTAATACTGAAGCAGGGGAACAAGAGATCCCAAGAGAAGATGCTGGAAGAAATGAGGATGATGATATTATTGAAGCAGGGTTTGTTAACCTACAGTTTGATTTTGATAAGGATAGTGTGGGTGAAGAAGTGGTTGTTACTGCTACCACTGAGGGAATGTCTGATAAAGAAAAGGTTTGATTGATGAAAAAGAGGAGGATGAGCAATTGGTTGATTATGATTCTGAACCAGAGTTTTATGAAGTAGATGAGAGACCACTGGTGTATGTTGCTAAGAAGGGAGATGATGAAGCTGATGTGTTTGAGATGGATAAGAGTGACTGGTTGGTGAAGGAGAAGGAGGCTGAAGAACTTACTCCTTTGTTTCAAAATATGGAAGGTTTAAGCGGAAAGAGGCAGACAAGAAGATAATAAGTTGGTGTTATAATCCTAGTTTAAAGATGTTTATGATTAAAAGAAGAGGAGGTAATATCAGCTACATGCTCAAGAGGAAGGCTTTTAAGACCTTGCCCAAATGGGATCTGAGACGGTTGGCCACTTTGCCTTTGATTAATGCTCATTTAAGTGAAAAGGCAGTATTTCTTGAGAAGGAAATTAAAAATGGACTTAATGATAATTTTGAGTCATTTGGATACATGAAGGCTGAACAAAAAAGATCAAAGAAAGATAAAGACTGGGAGACTGGCAAAGGGAGGATTGTTTTGAGAGTCAAACCACCAAAGACTGTAAACAGGGTAAGATAGGCTGATCCTCTTCCTCAACGTTTATAGGACTTTGAAAAGTGGTTTTATGATATTAACACTGGCGAGGCGGTGATTAGAGCCAAACACGGAAAAGACTTTAGGGTGTTTGACCCGATGGAATTATTCAGCCTCAGTGATGAAGATCTCTTGACTCTTTGTGAAAATCATATTAAGGCTGGGGCAGGAGAGGAAACACAAAAAGAGGCAAGCTTGTTTATGAATGTGGCAAACAAAATAAGAGGAGTACGGGTGGAGGTAAAGAGTTTGGCTGAAAAGGTGAGAGCACAAGATGACTTTGCCATGGATGTTCAAGACATGACCAGGCAGTTTGCTAGAGCTAGTGGACATTCTGAGGAAGCTGGTGATGCAGGAACTAACCTTGGAGGATCAGTGGCTGAAGCTTCTAAAGATGTTGCTGCGGGAGGTGATGAAGATAGACCAACAGCAGCAGAGGAAACCGGAGCCGACGTGTCAAATCAAGAGAAGTGAAGATAGTGAGGTCCAACCTAGGAGGAGTATTGAAGATCATGTTAGGTTGGACTCACTTTAGTATAGATGTTTACTTTACATTGTAATAGGACTTTTGTTAGTTTCATTTTGTATTTTGTTTGTAATTAGCAGTTTTGGCAGTCCAGCGAAACTGTGAGCGAATCTATACATTCGCTCACAGTTTGCTGTTTTGGTTTACCGGTGAACTTGTGTTCTGCCGGGCGAAACTATAGTTTCGGCATGACAGTTTCGCTGGTAGCGAAACTGTCAGCAAATCTATGACTGCTATATATACTATTGTCATTTCACTTTGTACGAAAAAAGCTTGCAAAACCCTAATCGTGGAATTCTGTTGCAAGCTACCATTTCTAAGCAGTTACTTCATTGAAATACAATTGTGCTTGTTGTTATTGAGTGAGTTTGTTCATTTGAGTATCAATTATGTCTTGATTCATCATATTCACTTCTCAATTGTTGTTATTCGGATTGTGTGTTTGATATTGATCAAATTATCCTATCAATTGTACTGTTCATCGATCACATGGACCAACAATATGGTATCAGAGCCTTAGTGCTCTTGATTTGTTGAGTTTTTGTGGTTTTGGTCAATATCTAGTTTCCATCAATTTTCATTGGATTATCAGCTGTTATTGAGTGAGTTTTGTTGGGTCTCTTTCAGTACTTGGGGTACATTGAGGAACAACATCTGAAGTACTCAGCTTCATATGAGTCTCAATAGTTAGACAATCAGTCAATTTATTTGTTGAGATCTTAACACTGCTTTCATTCTCTGATCTTAGATTATCATTGGAGAATGACTCACACGATAATGTGGTTTGGATATTGCTTTCACTTTCAGACTTAATTATGGAGTTAGAAGTAAAGTATGTTGGTGGAGCAGTATGGTTGTAACCAATGCCAAACTTCACATTTGAAGCAGTTTGCTTGCTAAGAAGCATTTCAAATCCTTGCATGATGAGACCCAGCGTTCACACTCAACTTGGGTCACTGCAAGTTTTTCTTTGAGACTCCTGTGATCTTCCATAATAACCTCTAACTTGGCCTTTTCATCATTTAATTGGCATTTAAGCTTATAAATCTCATCACTTTTACTGTTAAGAGCAGACTCATGCTCAGCTTTTCTTTTGAAAATGGTTTTCTCAAGCTCAAGTTTTTTATTTATTAATGCTACATTTGCCTCTTTAATAGAGACAAAGGCAACTATGCATGATTCAGAACATAACTTGGCTTTAGCCTCTGAAGATACCTGAGTTACCTGTGAAGATAATGCATTTGAACAGGAACCCTCAGTAGACTCCAGGGCCATGAGAGCAGATTTCCAAAAGGGTCTTCACCACCATGTTGACTAGCACCAGCATAGTATTGCTCAGTATGACGAGACAAGTTATCAGGTAAGCTACTCCAGTCAACGACTCCAGGTGTGAAGAAGCTGTGATGAGGTTGTGATTGAGATGGAGATGGTTGAGGTTCTGGTAGTGCATGAGATTGGGGTACTATAGGAGCTTGAACTTGATTTGACTGTGGCATATAATAGCAGGGATAAGGATATGGCATTTGACCCTGAGGAACAAAATATGCAGGAGATTGAGGGTGTGATGAATGACTAGAACCAACAGAATGTTTGCCTTTGGATTGTGAATTGTTATTTGGAAAAGTCAAAAAGGGTGCAGAAGTGTTAGACCCAGTTGATCTACACTCTCTTGCAAAGTGTCCAAGCCTATGGCATTTGTGACACTTCAACTTGCTCTTGTCAAAACCGACTTTGGTTTTGTCAGAGAGTCCAGGAAATTTCCTGCCAGTTCTCTTGTAGAATTTCTAAGATCTGATATTGATGAAGGCCATTTGGCTCAAAATATCCATCTCTTCTAAATCATCTTTAGCAATGCCCTTCAAATCATCCATGATAAAGCATAGATTGTCACTATTATTACCAGAATGACAATCAACACTCACAAAGGAATGATTAGAATTGTTTGAGGTGAAATCAATATGCTCATCATAGTGGCATTCTGATCCTGCATACTCTGACTCATGACTTACCAAGGCAGTATCTCCTCGTACAAAATCATCAGTGAGCTTTCCACATGATGACAGTTTTCGTTTATGTTCTATCTCTCTCTCAAATGTGAGCAATTTCCCATGGAGTTAGGTGAGAGATAGTTTGTTTAAATTTGCACTGCAGCGTAGGACATAGTATATGTGTCCCATCTCTCAGGCAGTGATCTGAGAAATCTGTTATTCATCTGGCTATTGTGTACTCATGTTTGACCATTTTTAATTCAGAGATCAAACAAGAGAACCGCTCAAACTGTTGAGTCAGTGTCTCACCCTTCCTATGAGAGAATGTCTCATATTGTTGGGCAAGGATTTTGCTATTATTTGCCAAGACCTCATCTGTTCCTCCAAATTGTTCTTTCAAGGCATTCGAGAGGTCATGGGCAGTTTCATAATGCATTAGCCCAGAATAGATTTCATTGGGCAGTGCCATGGCCAGAATTCCATGGGCTTTTGCATCAATCTCAAACAATTTCTTATCCTCATCTGAGTATTGCTCCCTCCTCTCAGAACAATTTGATTGGTTTCCGGGTTATTCACCATAGGCTTGTGTGGACCATGTACCACTGATGTCCAACAAGCTGAGCTGTTAACAGAAAGGTGATGGAGCATTCGTCGTTGCCATATGTTATACTCACTCCTAACCAGCATTGGAGGCTTGGTTGAGGAACCAGTATTGTGAGGATCATTGGAAGGAGTAGTCATTTTAGGTCCAAATTCAATTTAATTTAAGCTTTTAAAAGATTTTACACAGAATACAACAGACTCAATGAAAACTAAGAATAAATCTCAGGATGAGTGACCAAAAACACAGAAAATTCAATCTCTATAACCGTTTCTTGCAAAAATGCTAATTCAATCAAACTTGGATCTTGGATAGCAGTTTCAATGATCAATTATAAGATCGATCAATGATGAACCTGCTCTAATACCATTTGACAGGATCAGTGATCTCAAGTTTGATGGATTAGAGTGTAACGCAGCGGAATAAGAACAAGAATTAGACAAATTATAGCCAGAATTTGATATTCGTATGCATTAAGAACAAATACGGTTGTAACGAGAGAATATATTTCTGTTAAAAGGAATGTTTCAATAATATCAAATGTTTCTGCTCAATCATTCACCGATTACAATTAGGTTGACACTCCTTATATAGAGTGCAATCACTGCTGATATCACGGGATAGTGACATCTGGCAGATTTATTACAAAAATAACTAAAACTTAACAAACTACTGAAATGTTCACAACTACTGAGAACATATCAGAGTGCTAAGTACAAAACATAAAACTACTGATACGAAACTACTGAAACTACGACCGAAGAACAAGCTCTTCAGTCGTTTTACAAAACTACTGAAAAGAAAAACATAAAACTACTAAAAGAAAACCATCACAACTACTGAAGAAGACCTCTTCAGCTGTTGTGACAACGTCTGATACTTGGTCTTCAGTACTTGTCTTCAGCACTTGTCTTCAGACTGTCTTCAGTACTTGTCTTCAGACTTTGTCTTCAGCACTTGTGTCTTCAGACTTTGTCTTCAGCACTTGTGTCTTCAGACTTTGTCTTCAGCACTTGTCTTCAGACTTTGTCTTCAGCACTTGTGTCTTCAGACTTTGTCTTCAGCACTTGTGTCTTCAGACTTTGTCTTCAGCTGTTATGGACTTTAGCAGTTGTTGTGACGTCTGTGGGACTTAAGGTTTTTCTGATCCGGCTCATTGGTTCTTTTGGTCCAACACTTTCGTCTGCATGGAATTATCAAGTTAAAATGCTAAAGGAATAAAGAGGTTTTGTCCACACAAAACTTATGGATATGATCATAAGACTAAAATCTCTCGAGCTGTATATCCAAAGAAACGAATCTCAGCAAGCCATGTTCCCACATCAAACCCATGTGCTTAATACTGATCTTGTTTCTTCTATAACAAGCATACTTGATTACAAAACTGATATGATTGAAAAGTTGATGTTATTCAGAACTAATTCGAATTTAATTTTTAAATTCAAAGAAACTATTGAAGATAACTGTGAAACTTTGAGAGTTGACAATGACAGTGACCCTAAGTCTGTGAGAACTGTTGATGATACGGCTGGAACAACGAATAACATAAGAATGAATCTGAGGCTGACAAGATGTTGAAGGTCAAGATGAGGAAGAACAAAGAATTACAAGGATTTGCAAAGAGCTTAGCTGCAGAACGAACTATCATGGGTCTTCCTTATGAGACTTTTCAAGATATATGTTCTTCATCATGCAGAATCTGATTATTAGGGATTCATAAGGCTGTAGGGGTTTTAACAAGTTTATCAAGCTCATATAATCTTGTTTATATGAAAACGCAGCGGAATATATATATGTTTTAAAACATGTTAATAAGATTATTATTAACCATTTAATAAAGAACCCCATGCCATGGATCATTATACAAGTGCATACAAAAGATAAACATGAGATGATGAAACTACAACCTTTGTAGCTGCTGGATTTCGAGGTTAGAGAGGAGAAAGAAGATGAAAACTTGGCTGAAACTTCAAAGTCAAAGCCCTCAAGTGGTGATACCCCAAGCTTGTTCTAACACCTTTGATTGCTAGGAATCTTGACACCCAATTTTCAGCAACCAAAACCCTTTTGAAAGCTGAAAAATTCTGCTCCCTTTTGCTTCCAAAACCGTGAGAGAGAGAGAGAGATGGAGAGAGCAAAAGTCAATTGTGTGTAAGAGTGAAATTGCTGATTAGTTAGAGTGTGTTAGTGTCTTGGAGTGTCCAATTTACAAGACAAAAAAAAGGAACCCCAAGGGCCCTTTTGGGCGGCCAAAAATTTACAAAAGGGTCCCATCCTTTTTAAATTTTAAACATCACTAACACACTTTAATCTTTAGTTTATAAAGTTGAAAACTAATTTTAAACTTTATAAATTAAACACTTTTTTATTTGTTATCATTTAGTAGAACTAAATAATGAATAACAAATAATATCTCATGAACAATTATCCACATAATAATGTTCATTTACAAAAGCAGTATTTAGAAAATCCAATTTTCTAAATTGGTGTCACTACTTATTTGTATGATCTTATCAACAAATAAATTATCTTTCGGTGTTTGTTTGGCTTGTTATTGGGTATGACCCGTCTTGGATCATATCACACTAGCCACATCAATTTAATATGAATATTGGGCAGATCAAATCCTTCAATCTCCCACTTGCACAAGATTTATAGAAGATTGATGCAAGCAGCAAATAACGCCTAGCAACGGTTTGCTACCCCTAATGTAATGACCAAGTTCCATTCAATAACATCATCCTTTTCAAGTACCTTACTTGAATATGTTTTAGGTGAATTAATCATTTGTCCTTTTGTTGCAGATGTCATGTTAAATCCAAGAGACACGAAATAGTCATTCTCCGATGATTTAACTTTAACAGGCCTTAGACATCTAACTCTCAACGAATAAGTGGAACAAATTCCATCTTGACTACATACGTCTCTCACAATCACCTCATGTCATACCTATACTCAGCCTTATGAACTGCCTTTTCAGAACAGCAAAGGACTAAGTCAAAGTACAATACTTGGTGAATATCAGACCCAGTATGTATCTCAGGTCTGAGGATACAAGATTCGCCTTTACTAAAAATTTCTTATGACTAATCAGAAAGATTCCATGCAAAAAATAATTGAGAGCGGGTCAGTCCAATATCTATATCCCATAGATATCAATGAACCTTGGTAGCAACCTCTTGCTTTATACTCATACCTTATGAATATCAACCAATCCAAGTTCATTATAGTCTTACATTCATAGTTGTTCCCACAAGTATGATCGACTACGGACGTTGAGAATAATTTATTTATTCACGGATTTAAACAAGCTAAAATAGAAGAACAAACGAAATTATAACCATATAATTAAGTCAATAACATTAGTTCCAATATCCAAATACAATACAAACTCAAACCCAGTGACTTGAATATCTAAGTCCCATGGCACAAGCATGACCTTCATGCTTTGCCTTTTCAAGGAGCTTTGTGAGTGGATCCGCAACGTTTTTATCAGTGTGGACTTTGCGAATACATATCTTTCCTTTTTCAACTTCATCCCTTATGTAGTTGAATCTCCGTTCAATGTGCCGAGTCTTTTGATGAGCACGAGGTTCCTTGATTTGAGCAATCGACCCTCGTTGTCACAAAAGATCTCTAGGGGATCCTGAATGGAAGGGACTACCCCTAGATCGGCTATGAATTTCTTCAGCCATGCAGCTTCCTGTGCTGCCATTGAAGCGGCGACGTATTCTGACTCTGTAGTGGACAACGCTACGACTTCTTGCTTTGAGCTTTTCCAACAAACAGCTCCCCCATTCAGAATAAAGATGTACCCCGATTGAGATCGTGAATCATCTCGATCAGTTTGGAAACTCGCATTCGTGTAACCTTTTACAACGAGTTCCTCTTCACCAGACCCGTAGATCAAGAACATGTCCTTAGTCCTCCTTAGGTACTTCAGAATGTTCTTGACAGCCATCCAATGACTGTCACCAGGATTTTGCTGGTATCTACTTGTCATGCTTAAAGCGCATGACACGTCTGGTCTAGTGCATATCATTGCATACATGATGGATCCTATAGCAGATGCATATGGGATTGCCTACATTCTATTTTGCTCCTCCTTGGAGCTTGGACATTGAGTTGTACTCAATATTGTCCCTCTTTGAATAGGTACATTACCTTTCTTAGAGTTTTCCATCTTGAACCTTTTCAAGATTTTGTCAATGTATGCACTTTGATTCAAACCAATTAGCCGTCTTGATCTATCCCTATAGATCTTTATTCCCAGAATATAGGCGGCTTCACCAAGATCCTTGATGGAAAAACAACTTCCAAGCCAGGTTTTTACACCTTCCATGGTTGGAATGTCGTTTCCAAACAGTAGTATGTCATCAACATACAATACTAGAAGGTTATTGTGCTCCCACTAGCCTTCTTATACACGCAAGCCTCATCAGCGTTTTTGATGAAGCCAAATTTCTTTACTTCATCATCAAAACGGTGATTCCAACTTCTTGATGCTTGTTTCAATCCATGGATTGATTTCATTAACTTGCATACTTTATTAGGATATTTTGGATCGACAAAACCTTCAGGCTGAACCATATAGACATCTTCCTCAAGATATCCATTTAGGAAAGCGGTTTTGACATCCATTTGCCAAATCTCATAATCATAATGAGCTGCTATGGCAAACAATATCCTTATAGACTTAAGCATTGCAACAGGTGAGAAGGTTTCATCATAATCAACCCCTTGAGTTTGAGTGAAACCCTTTGCTACAAGTCTAGCATTGTAAGTATCCAAGTTTCCATGCATATCGGTTTTCTTCATGAAAACCCACTTACTTCCAACTACTTTAAGTTAAGAGGTGGCTCAACAAGTTCCCAAACTTTATTTTCATACAAGGATTGCTCTCAACGTTCATGGCCTCAAGCCATTTGTCACAATCCAAATTGGACACTGCATCATGATATGTGGCTGGTTCATCTAAATCCACCACATAGCATCCATCCATGAAAAATCCGTATCTTTCAGGTGGATTACTAGTTCTACCACTTCTGCGAATTTTTTGTGTGTATTGATCAACCGCTGATCATCCTCAACATCCTCACGTTGAGTGCTAGTTTCAACCATTCGTGCATCGGGCTGTGTTTCTTGATCCTCCTCAAGATCCACTGTTCTACTGCTAGTTCCTTCCATAAGGAACTTAGTTTCTAAGAACTCACCCTTTCTGGCAACAAACACTTTTTGTTCCAGTGGATCATAGAAATAATATCCCATAGAATCTTTAGGATATCCAACAAAGATACACTTGGTGGATCGGACATCTAATTTGTTTAGGGTGGGAGTCTTAACATAAACCTCACAACCCCATACCCTTAAGTACAATAGGGATGGAACTCTTCCATGCCATATCTCAAAAGTGTCTTTTCCACCTTTTTGGTTGGGGCCATATTCAGAATACGGGCCGTGGAGAGCAAAGCGAAACCCCAAAATGATAGAGGTAATGTGCTTCTAGCCATCATAGATCGAACCATATCCAATAAGGTTCGATTCCTCCTCTCAGACACACGATTATGTTGTGGTGTTCCAGGTGGAGTGAGTTGTGAGACAATCCCACAACTCCTCAGATGATCTTGAAAAACATCACTTAGGTATTCACCATCTCTATCGGTGCGGAGAATTTTAATTGACCTGTTGAGTTGATTTCTACTTCATTTTTGAAGATTTTGAATATTTCAAAAGCTTCATCTTTGTGCCTTAATAAGTACACATACCCATAGCGACTATAATCGTCGGTAAAGGTAATGAAGTATCTTTCACCATTCCTAGTCATTGACTTAAAAGGACCACATACATCAGAATGTATGATACCTAATAAATCTTTTGCCCTTTCGTTAGTTCCACTAAAGGGTGCCTTAGTCATTTTACCTTGTAAACAAGATTCACATACATCAAATGAATCATATTCATTGTTTTTAAAGACCATTCTTTTGAAGTGTTTGTATACGTTTCTTGTTTATATGACCAAGACGACAATGCCAAAGGTAGGTATCATTCAAATCTAATTTGAGTGTTTTGGTGGTTGCTTGGTACATGGAGCTATCATATATTACGTTTTCATGAACCAATTCATAAATACCATTACAAGGTATTGCTTTAAAATAAAATACATGATTTAAAGAAACATGAATATCATTGTCAACAACTTGAAATCATAATCATATTGTCTTAAACGGGAAACAGAAATTATGTTCCTAGTCAAACTAGGAGCATATAATACATTATATAAAATGACTTCCAAACCACTTGGATGCTTCAAAATGTAGTCTCCTTGGGCTTCAACGTGAACCTTTGCACCATTGCCCATGAATAGACTTATTTCCCCTTTTGCATAATGCTCATTTCTTTTGAACCCCTGCAATAAATTGCAAATGTGAGTTCAACATCCGATATCTAATACCCATGTGTTAGAAGAAATAACATTAGCTCAACATGTATCATGTAATTATACCTGAGGTTTGCCCTGCATCCATCTTTTCTCTCAACTCTTTGAGATAGACTGGACAATTTCTTATCCAATGCCCTATCTCACCACATTTGAAGCATGGGTTGTTTACAACAACCTTTTGCTTCTTCTCCTTGGTCTTCGGAGGTTCCGCCCTAACAACCATCTTCCCCTTTCCTCCAACGTGCCCCTTTCCTTTTGCAACATTTGCCTTAGGAGGGGGTAGAGACCTCTTCCTTCTCCCACCTTCATTAATGGTCAGAACGGGTAAAACCCTTTTACCCATTCCCGCCTCAGCTGATTTGAGCATCGAATGAAGTTCATTTATGCTCTTGTCCCATCCGTTCATGTTGTAATTCATGACGAATGCCTCAAACCTTTTAGATAGGCCATTAAGGATCAAATTCGTGGCCAACTCCTTTGAGACAGGACAATTTAGCCTTTGAAGGCGGTCGATGTGGCTTTTCATCTTAAGAACATAAGATGAACTGATTGGGATTCTTCCATCCGACATGCATGAAGCGCTCGAACCGTTTCGAAGCGCTCCACTTAAGCTTGTTGCTGGAACGTTTCCCCCCAACTGAGTGATCATGTCATAGGCTCCATGGAGCTCATATTCCTTTTGGAGTTCGGGTGTCATACTTGCTAACATTAAGCAAGAGACTTGGACGGAGTCTTCCACATATTAACCTAATCATTATAGGCCCACATCCTCCTCGTTAGGTTCATCGGGGATGGGATCATCAAGAATGTAGGCCCGCTTTTCTTGCTTGAGAACAATTCTCAAGTTGCGGTACCAATCCATGAAGTTGTTAGGTGTTAGACGATCCCTTTGAAGGATCACCCTAAGAGATTGGTTGTTTTGGTTTGGTACATCGTTATTAGCGTTGGTGTGTTCGGCCATCTACAAGATTTTACAAAGTTCCATTTTAGTAATCGTTGATATAATTATATATTTCATTTATTAATACCCTTACGTCTCATAGACTATTAATAAAAAAATATTTTTAGAATCCAACGTTATATTTAAATATTGGTTAGGTGACCTTTATCCCATTATTTAATAAATGAGGTAGTCATAAATGACAATTGCAACCCATTGCAACTTCTAATGGTATGGGATCGTTTGAACATCTTATTTTTATAATGACATGTTTACCCATCAACACCTTTTTAAAATACTTTTAGGTGATCCATTCAATATATTTTATAAATCAAGTCGTCCTACTTACACACACGTGTGAGTTTACCACATAAGTGGTTAGGTGACCTTTATCCCACAAACATGGCATTATCACCTCAAGTTACAAGTTCCCTCAAAGTGGTTAGGTGACCTTTATCCCACGAAGAGTTTGCAAGTAACCTAAGTGTTGTGTAAAAGGGTGGTGTTTAACTTGTTTCTCAAAAGGGATTTATAATTTCACAATTCTTGTTTTAGAAAAGACCATGTACTATATGATTGTATGCATTCAACCATATGGTATCCATTTGGTACTTTTAAATAAAACCATTTTATTTTGCAAACCATTAACTCCTTTTATAGACCCATTCTATTTTGCTTATGATTTGAGAACCAATTTCATGTAACAGCTTGTTCTAGTTGATGGTTTGTTAATGACATCCAAATATCCAAAACAAAACAACATCATAAGCATTCAACCAAGCATACCAAACAATACATATATGCATAACAAAGTATACTAAATTGAGCACACTTGTTTAGCCAAAACAAGTGTGTCAAAAGGTCTGTCCTAAGGGTTAAGAACATGACACATGGTTGACAAAAGGAACTCCCACTTGAATCCACATCTTCAAGCATCCTCTTTGTCCATCTTTTCTTCAAGTCTTGATCTTGAGCATCCTTACAAATATGTCCTAATACATTTTTCTAGTAAAGATATAACTCCTAATCTATTTATTACAAACCATGAATGAATAGATTACAAAATAAGACTTGAAACAAAAATAAATATTACATACCCAATGAATATAACATGACAACCAATCATTCAATCCAAATGGTCTAGGCTTTGTTATGCATAATCAACAAACAACATCAAACATACACAAGATGATCGATTTTGGCAGCCCCTTTTAGCCATGTTTTTGGCCAACATAAACCAAGAACAAATGGGTTAAGAACATATAAATAACATCTAATAATCTAGAGTTTTAATGATCCTTATATGCATAAAGAAGCATCTTTAAAACACCAAAGGGGGTCAAAATCCACCCCTAACTCACGGATTTTTTGTGTCAAGCACCACAAAACCGTGAACTAGGGAGGAAATATATTATGCACATGTATAAGTGGCTCTTGATGCCATTGTAGGGGTTTTAACAAGTTTATCAAAGCTCATATAATCTTGTTTATATGAAAACGCAGCGGAATATATATAATATGTTTTAAAACATGTTAATAAGATGATTATTAAACATTTAATAAAGAACCCCATGCCATGGATCATTATACAAGCGCATACAAAAATAAACATGAGATGATGAAACTACAACCTTTGTAGCTGCTGGATTTCGAGGTTAGAGAGGAGAAAGAAGATGAAAACTTGGCTGAAACTTCAAAGTAGAAGCCCTCAAGTGGTGATACCCCAAGCTTGTTCTAACACCTTTGATTCCTAGGAATCTTGACACCCAATTTTCAGCAACCAAACCCTTTTGAAAGCTGAAAAATTCTGCTCCCTTTTGCTTCCAAACCGTGAGAGAGAGAGAGATGGAGAGAGCAGAAGTCAATTGTGTGTAAGAGTGAAATTGCAGATTAGTTAGAGTGTGTTAGTGTCTTGGAGTGTCCAATTTACAAGACAAAAAAAGGAACCCCAAGGGCCCTTTTGGGCGGCCAAAAATTTACAAAAGGGTCCCATCCTTTTTAAATTTTAAACATCACTAACACACTTTAATCTTTAGTTTATAAAGTTGAAAACTAATTTTAAACTTTATAAATTAAACACTCTTTTATTTGTTATCATTTAGTAGAACTAGATAATGAAAAACAAATAATATCTCATGAACATTATCCACATAATAATGTTCATTTACAAAAGCAGTATTTGAAAATCCAATTTTCTAAATTGGTGTCACTACTTATTTGTATGATCTTATCAACAATAAATTATCTTTCGGTGTTTGTTTGGCTTGTTATTGGGTATGACCCGTCTTGGATCATATCACACTAGCCACATCAATTTAATATGAATCTTGGGCAGATCAAATCCTTCAAAGACAACCTGATTTTTATTGGAAAATGAAAATGAATTAAAAAAATATTCAATCAGAATTAAGGAAAAATGAAATTGCTTTTTCAAGGAAACTTAATGAAGCTTGGCTGAAATAATCTTTTACGAAGACCAATTTTGGAGCGTAACATTGAAATTAAAATTTTAAGAGAAAGGCAGTTTTAGCTTAATTTGAAATAACTCAGCTTCAAACAAACCTTGAAAAATGGACCCTTTGACACATGAAAAAGGATGAGCTTATTGCTAAACAACAAAGGGTGCGGGTAAAACATGAGATTGGATATAAATCTGATCGTGAAACTATATTTAATTGAGTTCCACCTCCTTCTACTTTATGTTATTCACCAATCCCCGAACCTCATTCAACAAATGATTTGATTGAAGTCGTAGAAACTAGTTGTATAAATACAAGTTTCAACAATGTTAATCTTAAAGAGGTTAGAGATGTGCAGAGTTCTCCAGTAGGTTTGGGATTTCACACGCAGAGGTCTCAAAAGAAGATTAATGACAATTCCACTTCTCATGCTCTAAAACCAATATTAGTTGCTTCTCCAACCTTCTTCAACAAATTCAAAATAGGTAATATTCCTTTGTTTGTTTCTGAAAGGTTTGTTAAGAAGGAACAATTATTAATCATCAAGGAATCAGAATCCTATAATCAAAGCCAACAGAGTAGGAGGTATCAATCTAGATCCATTGGAAGCAGATTTGTGTATACGAGACTAGATAAGCTCAGATGATGAATCAAACACAGAAGACAGTGTTGGTTTTTCGAAGATCAAGATATCACCTCACATTGTCCGGTCTCCAAGCTTCCAAAAGCTGAATCAAGACCAATACGGATCTCTAGTCCAACTGCAAAACAAACTAGTTAACTAGTGAAGATCTCATTCCCTATTCAGCATAGGAAACTTCAGGACAAGCAAGAATCTACTACAAGCTCGAAGCAATCCTCATCACCTCCTACATCACCTCCTACATCACACTGGTCAGTCAAGCATCAAAAGCCCTTCAAGGCTTGTTTTGAGTGTGGAAAAGAAGGTAAAATGGTAAAGAAGAGCCCTTAAAGACTTGCTTTGAATGGTAAAGGCAAAACAAATTGCTTCTCCGAATGTAAGTCTAAAAGGTATGTTCCAGATGGTAAGGCAACACTAGTTGCTTCTCTGGATGAAGAGGTAAAAATCACACATCTTAGAAGGTTGGTTGAAAAATCCTCCATCCAAACCTTTTCATGTGAAGCCGGATTCACATGATTCAAAGATGAAAATGACCAAAGGTTTAAAACCAAATTTTCTTCCTTCTAGTCTTAAATAGAAAAAAATTTCCAAATTTAATTCACTCAAATACAAATAATTAAATCGAAACAAATTTGGCAAATTAAAAAGAAGGACACAGATATCCCTGATTGTTTAAATGGTTGTTTGAAGAAGCAGGTTTCTTATATTGATGAAAAAGGAACTTCCAAGACTATGATGGCTTGGGTTGTCCTTTCTAACTAATTTGTTAATGATCGCAGGAACAATTCAAGAGGACTGTTAGAAATCTGATTTACTGACAGAGATGGTTCCTCATTGATATTTGAGGTAGAACAAACAGATTAAGGTCATGGTATTTTATCCACAATCTGGAAATTTATATGCACAAACATAGTTCTCACTTCACAATCCCTGCATTTTTCTTGATAATTCATTTCTTATCTTCATAATTAGTGTAGTTGGAAGACCTTCTTTGGTAAATTTCTATTTTTGTACAGTTTTATAAAAACAAAAAAATATATATAATAAAATTAAAAAAACAAAAAAGGTTTACAAAAATTTTTTAGGGGGAAAGTATATAAGTAATAAATAAAAAATAAAAAGAACTCGGAACTTGATTCGTGATGACTGAGAAATGATTGTATATCTTTCTGAAATGCTTGTTTTTGCATGACTGTTGTTTTTACGTAACTTGCATTTTTAAAATGAGAAATGATAGTAACTGATACTGTTATACGATTTACATCTTATTTTTATTGCAACTAATAGAAAAAACAAATAGATTCTTTAATGATATGCTTGGTAGACTCAGCTTGAACAATAAAGTAGACAGTAGCATAAAGATTTAAATTAAAATATATGCTTAACGACGTCTGGATTTACGCAATCATTTTGACCTGCATGAAAACTGAGTCCCGACGAATTGGATTGATAAATGATCTTTCACCCACCATGATAGAAATCATATAAGCCATATCTTTGAGCCATGATTGGTGTATTTATGTGTCTTGTGTTTGTGCTGATCTCCTCTATGTACGGAATTACTAACCTGGAGTGATGATCTCCTTTGTTATACGATAGTACTGACCTGGAGCTATCATCGGCACATCATTAAATGGTCATCTCCTTCTCTACGTGAGTATAGACCTGAAGCTCTCACCATTTTGGTCTAAGTTGTGTCAAATCATCCAACGATGAATTCATCACAGAATGCAATATTATGTTGACAATCACTTGCACACTAATGCAAAAGCCTTGCTCTATAAAGATCGTAACAAAATTCAAGAAATCCTGAGGTTGGGTGAGGGTTTTTCATCAAATGCTTATGCGTTCCTAGCATTCTAAAGTATTTAATCGAACCTTAATGAATTATTTGATGCTTTTTGAAATAGGTAGGGCTTAAGTTTAAGTGGACAAACATATTAGCGATCATTATTGATCTGTTTAAGAATTTCAAAATCATTCAAACACTGTGATTAGAATTCAATTATTAGTGTGATCTCATTTCTTCTCCATGATTAATTTCATCTTTGTGCTAAAGTATATTTTGAGGATGTCATCTCATGATCGATATAGTTCTCGGTTATATAATAATAATAATAGATCAAAAAAATGTTATATTAAATATACATCATAAAAATAAAAAAATAAAAAAAACTATATCAAAATTTTATTTCAATTTCTTTTAGGTTTTCCATATTATGCTATTAGAATTTTATCATTTTCTATGCATTTCACAGAAATTGCACACAAACGAACATAGGTTCGCTGGTTTTTCAAACACAAATAAACACAAGTTTATTTTGTTAAAATGAAATGATCTAATTAGAAATTTCGAGATTGTGTTTGTGAATGTGTTTCAGATATATGCTGTAAGTGATGGTCAATCATCAGTTGAACAGTGTACCTGACCAGAGAACTTGTTCCTCAAGTTTGTAGAAGATACCGAGCTAGGAATCCTCCTCTTACATCTTCTAAAGCACTCAAGATTAGAGATTTGGAAATCTTGTCCAATATCCATGCAAAGCTTGCACTCGAAAAGGGGGAGCATATAAATAGGGGGAGCTTATGAGATGCAAATCTTTCTAATCAGATTCAAAAAACTTCAAGTTGAAGATCTTTCTATTGTTAAATTCTCAGTGTTGATTTCGTTGAATACGTTGATAATGAGAGACTAAGGGTGAGTATTGTTGGAGCTGTAAAAGATAGTCTATATTATCAACACAGTGAAAGTCAACAAAAGTCACTATCACGTTGAAGTAAATAATAGTAAAACCCGACACGTTTGAGATGAGGAACTGAGACGAGACGTTGAAGATTTAAATGAGTAGGAATTTTATTGTAATAAATATGTTTTGTGTAAACAAAATATATTTTATCTTGTTTTGGTCATTTTTGTGATTTATAAGTAAGTTTTATTAATTAGCCAAGTCTAGGGGGTAATGTGCAATTAGTGAACATCAGTCTAGACTATAAATAGGTTAATTGTAATTAATTTTCAGGATGGTTGAATGACCAATTGATTGGGGTTTCCACTTTGTACAAATCATATGTAATCATTATCGATCAAAAAGGGGTTCTATAGTGTTTATCATTGTTTGATCTACAATCTTCTATTATTTGATTCAAATTTTCTTTTCCTGGATTTACAATCATTGTATTTTGTAGAGATTAACGAAGAGGCTGATGCAACCTAAACATCTTAAGTCTTTCCTGCATGATGCACAAGTGCATTAAAGAAGAAGCTTAGGAAGTTTCACGCATGAAATAGAAAATACTCTAAGTGTGAAATCTTCTGAAGCCAAGACCAATATCTTCTGAAGCCAAACATGAAGTCTTCCAAAGCCTCAGAGACAAAGTCTTCAGAATCTTCAACTCATGAAGACAGATTTCATTCGAAGACTTTTAGTGACATGCTTTATCTGATGTACTGTTCCATAAAGTTGGACACCTTTCCGCTGCACCTCTGCAAGTCACCAACTTACATGGGTTGGTGAAAAGGTCCATGCTTTTGGTAACTATACATTAAGGTCTTGAGTCTGTAACTTTCTACTTTATGTACTTTATCCTTTTTGTAATAGATAAGGATGTGAGCTATGGCATGTCATAGTCACAAGTCAAAATGCAATCTGCCTTTTGACTCTTTCATTGATTTTGTTTGTGTCTAGTCAATTGTATTTAGCTGGCTTTCAAAGTATAGTTGGCTGTAGGATGTAGTATAAGTATCTCATGTTCTTGTACCTTTCTAATATGCTTTTGTAACACTTGTAATAGAACATAGAGAAAGCAATATACTGCATTCTTGAAAACCAAATACTTGTGTTCTTTGTGTTCTGTCTCTTGCATTACTTGTGTACTTAGTATCTTATCTTGGTTAATCCAGTTTACTGTTTGATTAAAGTTTAGTTATTCTACTCTTTGTGTTGTTGTGTTGTAACTATAACCCTTCAATGATCTTGCATTTGGTATCACAACATTTCAGGCTCTTGATATAAGATCTCACCATCTTAAGATCCCTCACACACACAAATACTAAACTTTTGAAATGGAAGCCATTTCCAAACTGATATGGAAACTAGAACCATGAACAAGTCCCCACTGATCACTCTTGATGAGTTTGATACTTGGTGTTTAAGAATGGAAGTTTTCATCAGGTCTCTTGATTCAAGAATGTGGGAGTCTATTGAGAATGGACCTTTCATTCCCAGCACCCCTTCTGCTACTGGTGCTGGTATGATTCCCAAACATGTGGCTAACTACTCTCATGAAGATAGGAAGAGAGTAGAGATAGACAAAAAGCCATGACAGCTCTTCAAACTGCCCTTCCAAACTCTGTATACAAAGGTTTCAAGAAGTTCAAAACACCCAAGCAGCTGTGGGTTGCACTGAAACTGATGTATGAGGGTTCTTTTGAAGCCATGGAGAAGAAGAAGGATCTCTTGAAGCAGCAGTTTGAAAACCTCACCTTGAAAACAGGTGAAACCATGACTCAGCAGTATTTCAGGTATGTTGAGATTGTGGATACCCTTGTGGATGGAGGTTTCTCTTGAAAACAGAGACATTGTAAGGAAGTTCATGTCCTCACTTCCTAGGCAATGGACACACTACTATGTAGTGATCAAGAGAAGTGAAAATCTCAAAACTCTTACTCTGATAGAGTTATATGGGATTCTCAGTGGATACCAGATGGAGATGAACATGCAAGGTTCATGTGGCAACTCCAACAATCAGATGGGTTCAGCCCTACATGTGATTGAAAGAATAGCATGGAACCCAAACATCGTCTGTTATGCTACCCTGACAACTCACCAAAGGGTCCTTTCATCACCATCCCAGAGACACCAAGGGAGAACTACACTCAAGGAAGCCCATTCCAAGAGACAAGCTCTTGTCAAGCTTTGTGTCTTTTGATGAAAGCTATGGCAACTCTGTTTTCACTCTTCTAGACCTGGATTGTATCCGTCCAGATGATCTGGATTATATGAGATAGTCCAGCAAATGGCTATTCTCACTCACAGAGCCAATAAGTTCTACAAGAGGACTGGAAGGAAGTTTCCAAGCAATGCAACCAGTGGAAAGTTTGGATTGGACAAAGGCAAAGTCAAGTGTTACAACTTTAACTTGATGGGCCACTTTTCCTGAGAGTGTAAGGCACCAAGAACAAATGGTGGCCAATCACAATCCAGACCAAACTACACTTGACAAAGCTCTCCAGAATGAGAAGTCAAAGCAGCAAGCCGCTGTTGTTGTTGAGGAAGGAGGCTTTGACTCGAGCTTTCAGGTGGAAGATGCTTCTCCAAACCAAGCACTAATGGCTGATCATGATGAAGCCAAGGTATTAAAAATCTTTGTACTCCTGAATGCATTGCTAAAGTTAAGAGGTACAGGTCCTACAACTTGGAACTGAGATCTGACCTTGAGTCCTTAAACATTTTATTATCTGATTTTAGAAAATCTGAAAATGATTATAAGCAGAAAATAGAGGACTTAGAGAAAACAATTTCAGTTCTAAAACACGAACACACAGATTTTAGGACTCAAATCAAAGATCTCATAACCAAGTTAACAGAGTGCCAGGCTGAGCTTGTGATCAGCAAAGCCAGGGCAAAAAAGAGTGTTCTTGAAGACAAGACCTTCAAGAACATGATATCCTCATCCCTACACAACAAAGTGTGCTATCAAATAGGTAAGGACTGGGATCCAATGAGATAGCTCCTCTACACGTAATCTTGTTAGTAAGATCTCCTAGGTGTGGAACTTGTGAAGATGAGCTTCCTCTCATAGATCCTATGAGTGAAGAGGATCCAAGAGGGCCGCTCTCCTTCTGAGAGAAAGTGAAGACTGTGATGACCAAGTCCATGAGAAAGAACTTGATCAGAAAGAGCTAAAGAAAGGAAAGGAAGGCTCAAGAGATGAAGACTACTTTTGACTCTAAGCATAAACAAGTTTTTATCTCTGCAGGGTTTAAAGTGGTAGGGACTTAAGACATCATCCAAAATTCTTCTGCTAAGAGTTCTAGTTCTTGTTCAACTCATCTCAGCAACAAGAAGAAGACTGATCTGCTGTGTACCACTGCTGCACAGCCTGGACCATCAAACTCCAAGCACAGTCCTCAGCCCAAGTGGATTGTCTCATCATCTGCAAAGATAAAGGTGGAAAAGGGATGTGACCAAAGACAGTCCTATTCCAAAGAAAAGGCACTTGTGAAGAAGAAGATGAATTGTGTAATGTGTGCAAGTACCACTCACATTGCCAAGGATTGTCCCTTCAATCCTAAAGGTACTGTCCATATGACCAAAACAAAGACTTCACAGAGTTTGAAGAAGATTCAATCTTCAGAAGGAAAACCTGTTTCCTTCGGAAGCTCCATGTCTAACAAGAAGGGAAGTGGAAAATTCCCTTCGGAAGGAAATTTGGTCTTGGAAGAAAGAAATTCTTCCGAAGTACTAAAGTCTGCTGCAGTGTCTGCAGAATTTTCTGAAGGTTCAGTCATCAAAACTTCTGAAGTTCCAAAAGCTTCTAAAGTTTTGAAGGTAAAGTCCAAGACTCCAAAGGTGGTGTGGATGTCTAAGAAATAGCAAGTGACTGAGATTTCTCCATGAACAACAGCTCAAGATCCTCTTAGTACAACCATAGGATCTATTACTGTTGAATTACCTTCTACAAATGAGCCCAAGACAAGCAAGGCTTGGGTTTCCAAGTATAACAATCATTCTCTTTGTGCAGGGACAGCTGAAGACAGACAGAAATGTCTGGATCATAGACAATGGTTGTTTTAGGCACATGACAAGCAATAGGTCACTACTCCAGAACTTTGAAAGGATTCATGGAGGGCAAGTTGCTTTTAGAGGAGATGAAGGTGGTTACATTTCTGGATGGGGCAAGGTCACAAATGGTTAGCTCAGCATAGAAAAGGTAAACTTTGTCAAGGAGCTTGGATACAATCTTCTCAGTGTATCTCAGTTTTGTGATCAGAGTCATAACCTGCTCTTTACTGAGCATGCGTGCATTGTTTTTAAGCCTGGTGTGGTCATTCCTCATGAGCATATCCTTCTTAGAGCCCCTAGGAAAGGAAACATGTACAAGATGGATTTGCAAGAAACCTCTCCCTCTGGAGAAGTTTCATGCTTTCTGTCTAAAGCCAATAATGATAAGTCTTTCCTATGGAATAAAAGAATGCGCCATGTCAACTTTAAAAACATAAATAAAATAATTAAGCATGATTTGGTAACTGGAATGCCAAAGAAAGAGTTTACAAGTGATGACCATTGTGTTGCATGCCTGAAAGGAAAGCAACATAAGGTATCTCACAAGCCTAAGGAAAAGAACTCCATCACTACACCTCTACACTTGTTACATATGGATCTCTTTGGCCTCACCAGTGTAATGAGTTTAGGAAGGACCTTATACTGTCTAGTGATCACATATGACTTTACAAGATTCACTTGGGTTTTCTTCCTTAGAAATAAGGATGAGACTCCTGAGATTCTAAAGAATTTCATCTTAACAATTGAGAATCAGTCTGATCACAAGGTCAACACTGCCCATCTATGTGCATCACCTTCTGGGCAGAAGGAGTCAACACTGCCTGCTATGTGCAGAACAGAGTTTTAGTAGTTAAGACTCATGGCAAGACTCCTCATGAACTTTGGCACAAGAGGAAACCTTTCATTGGTTTTCTCAGGTCATTTGGATGTCTTTGCACCATTTTGAATACCAAAGATCAAATTGCCAATTTTGCTGAGAAATGAGATGACGGACACTTCGTTGGATACTGTTCCCAAGCTAAGGCTTATATAGTGTACAATCTCAGAACTAGAATTGTTGAGGAGTCAGCCAATGTGACTTTCAATGAGCACACACCCTGTGTTGCTGGTTCTGGTCTGGATTGGTTGTTTGATCTTGATTTGGTTACCAACTGTTTTAACAAATCTTGTGAGAATATTTCAGGATCTGCAGAAAATTTAAATACAGATAATCCTGATCCAAGATTTGAGCTAAGAAGATCCTCAAGTCATACATCTTCAGCTCCAGTTGGAACCACTTCTGCAAACGAGGTTTCTGTTAGCACAACAATGACAAACTCAGCTGAAACATCTGGTATGCCTTCAAATTCCAGCTCAGAGGCTCTACAATCAGATAAGAACACCTCAACTATGGAAGACAACAATGGTGGTGCTGATAGTGACCAAGAATTTCTTGATCCCACTAACCACACCATTGATGAGAACATCAATGATGTCATACACTGCTTGGATCAAGTTTCACTTGAAAAGTATGCTGATGTGGTGGGAGAAACATCCATGCCAGATCTAAATTTCTCTAATTTAGATCTTTCTCAACAACTTGCTGTGATCCCTCAACTTAGGATCCACAAGTCTTACCCCACCACAAACATCATTGGAGATGTTGTCTCAGGGGTAAAGACAAGAGGACAAACCCATGAAGCAAATGTTTGTCTTCACTCTTGTTTTCTATCCCAGATAGAGCCAAAGAAAGTTGATAAAGCTCTAAAGGATGGAAGTTGGGTTGAAGCTATGCAACAAGAGCTGCTTCAATTCACAAGGCAGAAAGTTTGGAACCTTTGTCCTCTTCCTTCTGGGAAGACTACCATTGGAACCAAATGGGTGTTTAGGAACAAGAAAGATGATAGAGGCATCATCATCAAGAACAAAGCTAGACTGGTTGTTCAAGGATACACATAAGAAGAAATGATTGACTACACTGATGTCTTTGCTCTAGTGGCAAGATTAGAAGGTGTTAGGATATTCGTGGCATTTGCTGCATCCAAGAACATCAAGGTCTTTCAACTTGATGTGAAGTGTGCCTTTTTGTATGGAGTGATAGATGAAGTGGTTTATGTCAAACAACCCCTAGTTTTGTAGATCCTCATCATCCTGATTATGTCTACAAGCTTGACAAAGCTCTCTATGGGCTACATCAGGCACCCAGGAAATGGTATGAGACACTATCTGAGTATCTTTGTAAACATGGATACAGGAGAGGTACTATAGACGGAACTCTCTTTATCAAAGAACAAGGAAAAGACATGTTGCTAGTTCAGGTATATGTGGATGACATCATCTTTGGTTCAACTAATCCAAAGCTCTGCAAAGACTTTAAGAAGTTGATGAAAGGCAGATTTGAAATGAGTGCCATAGGGGAACTCAATTTCTTTCTGGGAATTCAAGTGAAGCAAGTTGAAGATGGCATCTTCATAATTCAGTCATAGTATGTTTAGGACATACTTAAGACGTTCAATATGACTGACTGCAAGATTTCTAAGACACCCATAGCCAGAAACCACTCTCTTGGTCCTGATCTTGAGGGGGAGTGTGTAAATGAGCACTTATACAGGGCTATGATTAGGTCTCTTATGTATCTTACTGCTAGCAGGCCTGATTTCATGTTTGCTACATGCATTTGTCCAAGATATCAAGACAACCCTAAGATGTCTCACCTTATCACTATCAAGAGGATTCTAAGATACCTCAAAGGTGCATCAACACTTGGCCTATGGTATCCCAAGAATTCTAACTTCAACGTGTATGCATGTACAGATAGTGATTATGGTGGTTGCAATATGACTGCAAAGTCTACATCTGGGGGATGTCAATTTCTTCGTGGAAGGGTTGTCTCATGGAAATGCAAGAAACAATCCTTTGTCTCTGCATCACCTGCTGAGATGAGTACATTGCTACTGCAAGCTGCTGTGCTCAAGTACTTTGGATTCAAAATAAAATGTTGGACTATGGGTTAAACTTCAAGAAGACACCCATTCATATAGACAACAACAGTACTATCTCAATAACAGAGAACCATGTGTAGCACTCAAGGACAAAGCACATTAATATCAGGTATCATTTAATAAGAGATAACTATGAAAAAGGATTAATTAAACCTGTCAAAGTTCACACAGATGAATAATATGCTGATCTGTTTACAAAGGCTTTTGATGAACAACAATTTAATTATCTAATATGAGCTATTGGGATGATAAAATTTGAGTAAGCTTTTCTTAAAAACTAATTCTTGTTATTTCTTAAAATTATATGTTTCCTAAGTTGCCTAGTTCATCACTTTCATAAGCACATGTTTTCTTTGGATGAAAATTTCATTTTTTGAAGACTTTCCTTAGACTTTTGAAAATTTCTGTTACTTCGGAAGTTATGCTTTTAACTTCGGAAGTAAATCATGCCTTCAAAATAAATAACTGTCTAAGTAATTTACCGTCGGAAGAGCTTTCAAATTTATCTTCCGAAGCTTAATGCTTGTCTCAGACATTTACTTATTTTCAAGGACCATTTACATCCAAAGCAAAATTAACTCTTGGAAGCTTTGTTGCTTTATATTCAAAGCATTCAGGTTTCAATTTTCTTCCTAAGCAAAGTTCTCAAATCTCTGAGGAAATTCTTCCGAAGTCATTTTAGCTTCGGAATCTTTTTCCCAAAGGAAGCTGCAAAATTAACTCTTGGAAGCTGTCTGCCATGGTGCAGGGAAGAATAATCTTCATCACTCCAGCCATCATCAATAGACATCTTCAGCTGGATGATGAAGAAGGTGAGGTGTTTTTCCCAAAGGAAGCTATAAATCATTCCTTTGAGCAGATGGGATATGAGGGAGATTTCTCTGTAATGACCTTTAGGAAAGGGAAGGTCTCATCCTAATGGAGATTCCTGCTCCATGTGGTTATCCACAGCTTATCAAACAAGCATGGTGGATCGGACCATATTCCCGAGGATCTCTCCTTCATAATCCATGGAATGGTTCAGGGGGTCAAATTCAGGTATTCACAATTTTTTTATACAAATTTACTTGCTAACTTAGACTCCTTACAGTATTACATGTTTCCTAGATATGTCCAGCACATTCTTGACTATGAACTGGGCTCACAGTTAAGGGAAACATGTAACATTCTTAAATGGGACAGATGAAGCCCGACATCTTTAAAATACTGAAAAACACCACTGTTGGATTCTCTAGGGTAGAAACAGCCCTAGTCCCAAAAATGTTAGAGCTCATTGCTCAAGGTGACAACTTAGCAACACAAGCTAGTGTTGAACCCACACCTGCTTTTCCCAACCACCCACACAGCCTCAAATCTCCATCACCTACAAAAGAAAATCCAAACGAATCCCTGCTCAGCCTATTCAGTCTGTGGAGGCCCCCATATACTCAACCATAAGGAAGAAGTGGACACTGGAGCTCCTACTTCTCTTGAGGAGCAGACCACTCCCATCTCTTCAAGAATTAGTGCTGAGGTTCCTCATGCTCAGCTTGATGAGCTCACTAGCCCAACTGCCTTAAGCCATCACTTTGAGTCTCAACACTCAAGTGATCAACCTTCAGGGGACAGTTACCATCCCCAGCCTATAGATCTCAACCAACTAATTCCCAACCTTGACTTCTTTACTGATGAAGATATAGGTTTCAGTGAGTATAATGAATCTCTTTTCTTTCCCCCTACTCAAAGAGAGATGAGTACTCCTAAGTCTTCTACATCTATCCCACATCAGTCACCTACAACTGAGGTGGACACTCCTGAACCTGCTCAGGATGTCCATATGGAAGAGGCTCTCACTTCTGAAAGTTATTACATCATTAAGACCTCAACCATGGCAACTCAGCCCACTGACATTTAAGCTAAGACTGCCAGTGAGCAGAGGAAAACCAGCAGCTAAGAACCTCAAGCTGGTGGTGAGAGAGAGGACTCTGGTCCAATCATCTCATCCTCCAATGAATCTTCTGATGAAGATGAGGGAATTTGAGACTATTGGTGCAAAAATTTTCCAAAACATTCACTTATTTAGTCTCAAAGGTCAGTCACCTTGATACTCAGGTGACTACCTTACACAACAGGATCAATGATCAACAACTTGAGATTTCATATCTTAAGGAAAAACTAGCTGGGAGACCTTTAAGGAGAGCTCAACCAGGAACACAAGAACCTGTGGATGTGATTGACCTATCTTCCAGCTCACCTATGCAAGTGGGTGATGCTACCAAAAAGGGGGAGAAAGTCATTACAGTCACAGAACCTGGAGTTCTTCAAAGAGAATGGACATTGAGGACTCACCATCCTCACTTGCAACTATGCATTCTCAGCAACCTCCTCTAGTTCACATTGATGTGGACTACACAGACTCCTTCATACAGACTTTGTTTAAGGATGGGATACCAAGGGCTATGTCACCTTCACCATTTTCCAATCATATCATTGGGTGGAGGTATGACAACAACAGGAAGGCCCTAATCATCATAAGAGTTCAAGGACAACAAGAAGTCTTCAATATTCAGACCTTGGACTACTATGAAGGTCTAGATCTAGTCAACATGCCACTTGTCAACCCAAGCCAATCAAGACAAACTGACAGACTAGCTAAAAGAATCCAAGATAGCATCACTACAGAGTTCAGCTTAACAAGGAGACTTAGGCAATTAGGCAATGTCATAGGTCAACTCGATGTTGAGGCAGACCCTAAGATTAGCTTCATAGGGGAAACCTTGATTGAAGGCCACATGTAGATAAAGAGAAAACAGAATCGAGATAATTAACTACCTGAGTGCCGCAGGTCTCTATCAGGCAGATGCACTTCTTCCCTTGCCTTATGACTATATTAAGTTTGAGTACTCAAAACAACTTGAGCTTGAGTCAGTCAAGGAAAGAAACACAACAAAGAAGAAGAAGTCTGCTGATAGGTGGAGGATGATGAGCTTCTTGAAGCTCTATGGATTCTCCGAAAGGAGATTTGGACTCATGTCTCTGTCCACTATGGATGAGCATATCAGGGTAATCAAGCAGAAGATTTAGTGTGGAGAGCTCTCTGACTTACACTCCACTCCAAGTCAGGCTCCACCTGAAGTGGAGGTTATGGTTGAACAACCAGAGACAACACAACCCGGACCTCCTGCTAATGCTCAGCAAGCTTCATCTTCTGATCCACAGTAGGGTCAACCTCTCTCTCCATCTGAACCTAAGAGAGAGGAAGTCCCAACTTAGAAAGACAATAAAGATCAATCTGGTGTTGCAGGCCAATCTTCTCAGTTAAAATTTGGTAAGAGAAAGAAGAGGATGGCTTCTAAACTAAAGCCAAGAAGAAGAAGACAGCACCCTCTTCTATAGCTCAGGATGAATCAGAACAGCCTGAGGATGTGCAGCCAGAGGATGCTACATCAACTACAATTCAAACAGCTCCTCTAGCATCAGGAAGACCCATCTTGTCTTGGACATACACTACAAATCCAGAAAGATGGCATGTTATTAGAGATCAAGGCATTGAAGACATTTATACATGGCAAGATATGTTTCAGTTGCCTCTGCATGACCTCTTTGACATGAGAAGACACTTCTAAGTGTTTTGGTAGCATCATCCTAGGGGGAGTTTGTAGAGATTAATGAAGAGGCTGATGCAACCTAAACTTCTTATGTTTTTCCTGAATGCTGCACAAGTGCATTAAAGAAGAAGCTTAGGAAGTTTCATGCATGAAACAGAAAATACTCTAAGTGTGAAATCTTCCGAAGCCAAGACCAATATCTTCCGAAGCCAAACATGAAGTCTTCTGAAGCCTCAGAGACAAAGTCTTCCGAAGCTACAACTCATGGAGATAGATTTCTTCCGAGGACTTTTAGTAACATGCTTTATCTGATGTACTGTTCCATAAAGCTGGACACCTTTCTGCTGCACCTCTGCAAGTCACCAACTTACATGGGTTGGTGAAAAGGTCCATGCTTTTGGTAACTGTACATTGAGGTCTTGAGTCTGTAACTTTCTACTTTATGTACTTTATCCTTTTTTGTAATAGATAAGGATGTGAGCTATGGCATGTCATAGTTACAAGTCAAAAGGCAATCTGCCTTTTGACTTTACAATTGATTTTGTTTGTGTCTAGTCAATTGTATCCAGCTGGCTTTCAAAGTATAGCCGGCTGTAGGATGTAGTATAAGTATCTCATGTTCTTATACCTTTCGAATATGCTTTTGTAATACTTGTAATAGAACATAGAGAAAGCAATATACTGCATTCTTGAAAACCAAATACTTGTGTTCTTTGTGTGAAGTCTCTTGCATTAATTGTGTACTTAGTATCTTATCTTGGTTAATCCAGTTTGATGTGTGATTAAAGTTTAGTTAATCTCCTCTTTGTGTTGTTGTGTTGTAACTATAATCCTTCAACGATCATGCATATTTGTACTTCATCTCCATTCTACATATCTTTTGAAGTGTTTGAAAACTTAGTCCCAAAATATCTTTTTCACTTGTTAGTGTTTCCACCACACTTTGATGATAAACTATTTCAAGCTCATCTTTTTCTAAGACTCTTTGTTTGGATACGTCTTCAATGTTAGCTCCTTTCAAAAGCCTAACATTATACCTTCTTCTCTTGTATGCTTTTGCATTAAGTGTGTCCACCACTTGTATCATATGAACATATAAGCATAGATCATTCTGTGCTCTTTCATCACACAGCTTTGGGAACAATTTGTCATGTAAGTATGATTTGTAGCTTGAGTGGAGCAGTTTGATCTCTACCCGGTCAAAGATTCTTACCTTGTCACCATTCTTCCGATCAGCATTCCTTAGTAGCACCATTTCTTTTGTTTTCTCAGCAAATCCCCACTAAGTTATGGGAACAATGTATTGATTTCCTACTACGACATTGATGGCTGCTATTTCCTCTTAGAATAACTAACCCTCCTTAAGAATTCATCATCAACTAATGTGGAGGAGTTAGTGCTTGATCTTCTTTCATTTTGAAGCCTTATCTTATGTTTGGCATCTTTTCTCCTTGCCTCCTTTAGCACATCCTCTATAAATCTTGTTATTAGTCTACCTACAAACACAAAGAAATCTCTTCCCTTTAGATGAATTTGATAATTTTAGATGATTAGGATTTGCAAATATTTAATATCTCTCTTAGGAAGAGTGGGTAAAGCTTCCACATCATAGAAGTATTCAATTCTACTAGATAATCTCTTGATGATTGCACAATCCCACTCTTGATCATACTTCCATGGCATGATCCTATTGTCTTCAATATAGTTGGGGCTTGTGATGTGATCAAACAACTCTATCAATGTAGACTTCTACTCTGTAATTTCTCTGACTGTTGTACCTAAAGGACACAATTTGCTAGGTATAACCGCTCTTGGCTCTCTCATTAGTTTTTCTTTCCCTTTGTGCTGATCTTTAGGTTCAATAGTTATATGATCCATAGGGAGTTTGCTTTGTTGCTCATCAGTTGGATTTGAAGCTTTTTTCTGAATCTCACTCCTATGTTAAGCTCAACTACCATTACATGTTCCATCATTCTCCTAAGCTCACCATTATTTCTTCCCTTAAGCTCATGTTCCTTGTAGTTGTGACTTTGTAACCAACATATCATATTGTACGTGTTATGTTTTGTTATATCATAGTGGCCTAGGTCTTTCTTGATCCTTTAAATGGCTTGGAATGTAGCGAATGCTTCATTGTCACAATTTGGGATTATCAATCTAGCAAGTTCAAATTCTTTTAGTAGATCCTTCATCTCGTCACATTCATTCTTTCAACCATATCAAAAGGAAACCCATGGTTAATAAGGGTCATAAACATGTTTGACTTAGCCCTTTCTTCTAATATGTGTTTGGTGGTTAGTAGCTCCTTAACTTATGATTCTTTTTGTTCTTTGGGAGACTCATCTTTAGTGAGCTCAATCCATTCAGCATCACTTTCTGGTTCAGAAAGAGACATGGGCTTTAAGGTTGAATATTCAACAGATTTTGATCTCTTAGGTGTATCTTGTACTTCAGTCACTTCCTTCTTTACAGGACCCAAGTACTTCCTTTTCTTTGAATACTGCATAATAGGCATTGAGTTTTTGGGAGATTGATTGTTTTGTTGGTTTTGAAGCAGGAGCATTAGTTTCAATGTCCATCATCTTCTTTTTCATTCTTTCAATCTCCCCATCCTTCCTTTTCAGCTGATCAAGTTGTTCTTGCAGAGTCTTGTTTGCTTTGTTTCTCTCCAACGCAAGTATTTTCTTTTAAGCCTTCTCATGTGCAGTTGACTCTTCTTGTTCTTTGACAAGCTCAGGTAGAGCATCAACGACTTCATTGTTTTCTTGTATGTTTTCTCTTAATATTTTCAAACTAGGTTCTTGCTTGAGCAGCTGAACATCTTTTTCTTTCATTATCCCCTTCAAGTCTTTAATTCTTTGCATTCTATAGTTTTAGTTTACAACAAGCGTGTTGTATTCAGCAACCAAATAACTATTGCTGACTGGGATATCATCATCGCTAATATCTGTTTCATTATAAGCAATCACATTAACAAAGTTCGCTTCTTCTTCATCCTAATGTTTGGAAGCAATCTCATCATCATTCACATCTTCTTCTACTACACTAGCTGAGCTTAAATAGGACTCAACAGCTTGCTTTGCTTGTTCTTGATTCGCTTGTTGGTGTTGATGATAGTTAGTGACTGGAGAAATAGGTTCAATATCATTTGAATGGACATAGGATTCAGTCTAGGTTTGTGACAGTTGAACTGTACTGGCTTGTGAAGCTAAGTCTGTCTCCCCAGTGTAAAAGCTCGCAATGGATTGCTTTTTTGGACTTGGAGAAACATTTGGTGAAAGAGGGTCAATTTGAGAGACTAGTTGAGTGTTTTGGCTAGCTGGGGATTGTGGTTGTGGTGTTTAAGGTTGATTTGGTTATAGAGGGTGGATTGGAGAGATTGGTTGAGTGTTTTGGCTGGCTGGTGATTGTGATTGCGCTGTTTGATTTTGATTTGTTGATATGGGTGGATTGGAGAGCTTGGTTGAGTGTTTTGGCTAGATGATGATTATGATTGGGGTATTTGAGGTTGTTGGTGAATGGGTGATTGAGGAGGTGAGGATGAGGCTTCCATAGAGTTAGTTGATGAACTCTCTTGAGCTTCTTCCCATATTAGTTCTCGGGGAATGTTGGCATTGGGGTCAGCGATATGCACAAACATAGGCATGTCTTCTCCTTCTTACCTTCCATTTATTTTACTAAGAACAAATCTTCCTAGGTGTGCTTGAACAAATGCATCACCATCTATAGCAATACCAAACAGATCAGCATTGATGATTAGTTGCAAGAACTTGGGAAAGATATACATCTTGTTTGCCTTCTGTACCATAATTTGGTCTCAGAAACTACTGAAAATGTACTTCGAATAGTTGTATGTTCTCCCCTCAAAAATACCAATGATGCTGGATGAAATATGCCTTGAGAATCTATCAAGCCCAGATTCTCTTTTGCATATACACTTCAAAATACCATTGATCTCACCCTTGCCAAAATCACCATCATACTCCATGATGTAGAACACTTTCTCTATGTATTCATTCTCAAATACATCAGGGTGACCAACTTCTTCTTCTCCAAACTCCAGTACCCTTCTTATCTTCTGCTCATCTATCCTTAGTCTCTTATTCTTAATCTCAGCCACAATCACTTGTAATTCTCCATCTTCCTCAATTTGTGCTAAGTTCTGAAATTCAATTCTATGATCATGATGAATCATAGGCTCTACTCATAAAGCACAGAATAGCATGGATGATCATAAGTATCTTATTATGTCTCTACATCCTCCCGACATAGGGTTGTCTAGATTCAAGAACGCACATACATTGTGCTCCGTTGCAAATCGATTTGTCATCTGTTCATAAGAATGAAGACGAGTATGTTAGAACTAAGTCATCATGTTTTAAGAATACAAAAGTTTAAATCAACATGATGAATCAATCAGTTTATTACAGATGTTTATGATATGATTTACCTTGAGATTAAGACTTGAACTCGTATTTAAAACGTTGTTTGATGTTTAAGATTTGAGTAATTTTGAAATCAGATGAGGAAGGGATGAGTTTTTGACTAATGAACTTCTAGGTCAAAAAGGTTCTGTAAAAGTGAATAATGAATCCATGTCAAAAACATCATTTATATTCCCTCGGACAAATTTATTTCATTTATTTAGTTAAATTAGTCCCACTTTCTTATTATTCTTATCGTATTATGCTTTTGTGGAATTTATTTGTTTTCTGCAGATTTCAATGCAAAGTACATCCGTAGGATATCTGCGGACGCCTAACTAAAGACTGAAAGTTTGAATGGAAGTATAACTTGATTTTCCATAGGTTACCAATCTATTGCAATTAATAATACTTGTAGAATATTAACTTATTTGTAGGTTACCAATCTACGGATAGTCTTATTTTACTCCTCCTTAAGTTTTGCACTCTAGCTTCTACTGATGCTTTGTTTTGCACTATAGCTTGTACTCATGTTTACATGCCATTATTGCAACTTATTTTGTTGTATGGCTCTAATAAACTAATAGCACCATTTATTGCTATTAGACCTTGTTGACTTTGTATTCATCACAATTATGCACAAGAAGGTTTATATTTGGAAGAAACTTCATGTATCCAAAAGCTAAGTTAGCGCTCAGGTTCCAACTTCTTCATATTAACAAGACATTTGACAATTTTGTTGTTAAACTGTTTTCATGATTCTACATATTGGATCTTATATGCCCAAGACACATATAAGATTGATATGGTTAGTACGTTATGATCCAAGTCGGGCATACCCAATAACAAGCCAAACAAACACCAATAAATATTTGTTCATTGACGAGATCATACAAATAAATTTAGCACCAATTTAGAAAATGGGTTTTCTAAAACATTATTTTTATAAATGAACAACATTATGTAGATGATTTGTTCATGAGAAATCATTTGTTTCATTATTTAAGTTAGTTAAACAATGACAAATGAAAGTGTTCTAGTGTCATAAAATTAAAAGGGGTTTTACCTTATAAAATAAAAGGGTTAGAGTGTTACATTTTAAAGAGAATGGGAGGGAACCCTCTTTTGGGGGTCCAATTCGGCCGCCCCTTTTGGCCTTGGGAATCCTCCTTTTGGTCTTGGTTCATGCAACAATAACCTAGTCTAACACTCTTCCATAGAACACTTTTTCTCTCACACACACAAGCAAGTTATCTCCTACTTATTCTTGGCCGAAAATCAGCTTTGCAAGCCTCAAAATTCAGTACTGTTTTGGGTAGATTCGGATCTACAAGAAGAGTAGCAAGTTGGTGTTTTACTACCTAACAAGTAGGTGTCTTGGAAGGGCTTGTGGGTATCATCTCTTGAGGGCTTCTACATTGAAGTCTTAGCTTTCAAGCATCATCCTTTTCTTGCATCATTCTCCATATTTCAAAGGTAGTAATGTGTTCTTGGGTGTTGTTTTTTTGATAGTATGTTCTTCCATATAAATAGATCCTTGTCTTGGGTTTTGTTATAACAAGTATATATGATACATAGACTCACGTTTTTGACCTTATCTCCACTGCGTTTTACATAATAAATGGTTAATATGACTTTGGTAAGGATCTAGAAAACCCATCAATGGCATCAAGAGCCGGTATATATGGATACATGCTTCAAAAAATTGAAATTTTCGGGTCCTTTTTTAATAAAAAGTGGGCTGGATATTTCACACATGGAAGTCCCTTTGTTTTTCAAGATATTACTTTTATATGCATGTAAGGATCTTGAAAAATTAAAATCATGAGATAGTTTGTTTTTTGGACAAAAACCCATTTGCTCTTGGTTTGTTTGCCTGAGAACTTGGGTTCAAAATGGGCTGCCATTCACGGTTTTGAATACATATTTGGATGTGTTTTAGTGCATAAAACCTAGCCATGACCTTGTGATTGATTGCTTGTGGTTGTGATTTCATTTGGTTGTAATAAAGGCTATGTAATTTATTTGTTTCATTTGGTATGTAATAAATAGATTAGTTTGCACTTTATTTTCCTAGAAAAAATTTATTAAGTTTTTTCTATGTAATAAGCATTTTGGGGCTGATTTGTAAGACAAAGAAGGTGCCTAAAGATGGTGGTGGAATCATAACACAAAAGGGATACTTGAAGCATTTGGATGCAAGTTCAAGTGGGAGTTCATCAACACAACATTGTGTCATGTTTCACCCTTAGGAATGACCTCTTGACACACTTGTTATGGCAAGCAAGTGTGGTCAAAATAGTTGGCTACGGTTATGCAGTTATATTTTATGTTTGGTTGTTTTGGTTGTGTTTGACATTATAATTGAAAGTTGATAAACTTGTTGAACAACTATGATATGACAAGCATAAAATTGGTTCTTTAATATCATTAAAGGAATTAACAAAATGAGTTTAATAAGGTTTAATGATCTAATAAAAATGAGTTTTATTAAAAGGAACCATGAAAATTGTTTTTCATAAAATACCATGCATTTGAATGCATACAAATTGTATGGTATAAAAGGTTTTTCTAAAAACTAGATTTTAGAAGCGCAAAACCCTTTTCAAACAAGTGTAACACCATCCTTTTAACAACACTCAATTCACTTGCAACTTATTTATGGGATAAAGGTCACCTAACCATAAATGTATAAACTTGTGAAGTTGAGGTGAAATTACCATATTTGTGGGATAAAGGTCACCTAACCACTTATTTGTAAAATCACAAGTGTGTATAAGTAGGACGACTTGATTTGGAAATCATGCATTAGGATCACCGAAGCATGATGTACAAACGGTGTTGATGGGATAAACATGCCAACAAAACATAAGATGTTTAAACCGATCCCATACAACTAGAAATTGTAATAGGTTACAATTGTCAAACGTTGACTACCTTGTTAATTTAAATAAAGGGATAAAGGTCACCTAACCGATATTTAAAAGGAACGTCTAAACCATGGGAACTTCATGGACTGGTATCGAAACTTGAGAATCATTCTCAAGCAAGAAAAGAGTTGTATGTGTTAGACGATCCCATTCCTGATCAACCCGATGAGAATAACGTAGAGGCCATTGCCGAGTGGGTCAAATACACCGAGGACTCTGTGCAAGTCTCATGTCTCATGCTAGCGAGTATGATTCCCGAATTGCAAAAGGACTTTGACAACCAAAATGCCTATGATATGATCACCCAGTTAAGGAAATGTTCCAACAACAATCAATGGTGGAGCGCTTTGAAATAGTTCGAGCACTCCATGCATGTCGGATGGATGAGACCCAATCGGTATGATCTTACGTTCTCAAGATGAAAAGCCACATTGATCGCCTTGAAAGGCTTAACTGTCGTGTGTCAAACGAGTTGGCAACGGATTTGATCCTCAATTCCCTATCCAAGAAGTTTGATGGCTTTGTAATGAACTATAACATGAATGGATGGGATAAGAGCATTGGTGAGCTTCATTCAATGCTCAAAACGGCTGAGGAAGGCATGGGTAGAAAGGTTCTACCGGTCCTTAGGATCAATGAAGGAGGTAGTAAGAAAAGTATCCTCCCCAACCCTAGGGCAAGTGTTGCCAAAGGGAAGGAGCACGTTAAGGGAAAGGGTAAGGGTAAAGCTAAAGTGGAACCAACCAAACCGAAAGAAAAAAAGCAAAAGGTTGCTCATGAAGACCCGTGTTTTGAGTGTGGTGAGGTAGGACATTGGAAACACAATTGTCTGGTCTATCTCAAAGAGTTGAGATCGAAAAGGGATGCGGGGTAAACCTCAGGTACAATCTTTATGATACATGTTGAGCTAAATGTTATTTCTTCTAACACATGGGTATTAGATACCGGATGTGGAACTCATATTTGTAATTTGGTAGGGGTTCAAAAGAAGTGAGCATTATGCAAAAGGGAAATTAGTCTCTTTATGGGCAATGGTGCAAAGGTTCACATAGAAGCTCAAGGAGACTATATTTTGAAGCTTCCAAGTGGCTTGGAAGTTATTTTACAGAATGTTTTGTATGCTCCTAGCTTGACTAGGAACATTATTTATGTTTCCCGTCTAAGACAATGTGATTATGATTTCAAGTTTGTTGACATTATTATTCATGTTTCTTTAAATCATGTGTCTTATTTTAAGGCTATACCTTGTAATGGTATTTATGAATTGGTTCATAATAACATAACATATGATAGCTCAATGTACCAAGCAACCACCAAAAGGCTCAAATTAGATTTGAGTGATTCCTATCTTTGTCATTGTCGCCTTGGTCACATAAACAAGAATCGTATGCAAAAACTTCAAAGGAATGGTCTTTTAAAAACTAAAGAAATTGATTCAATTGATGTATGCGAGTCTTGTTTACAAGGTAAAATGACAAAGGCCCCTTTTAGTGGGACTAATGAAAGGGCAAATGATTTATTAGGGATCATACATTCGGATGTATGTGGACCTTTTAAACCAATAACTAGGAATGGTGAAAGATACTTCATTACCTTTACCGATTAGTATAGTCGTTATGGGTATGTGTGTTTGTTAAGACACAAACATGAATCTTTTGAAATGTTCAAAATCTTCAAGAATGAAGTTGAAAATGAACTCAACAAAACGGTCAAGATTCTTCGTACAGATAGAGGAGGTGTAACCTAAGTAGTAAATTTCAAGAGTATCTTAGAAGTTACTCCACCTGAAACACCACAACACAATGCTGTGTCTGAGTGGAGGAATCGAACTCTATTGGATATGCTTTGATCTATGATGGCTAGAAGTACACTACCTCTATCATTTTGGGGTTTTGCATTGCTCTCCGCGGCCCGTATTTTAAATATGGCCCCAACCAGAAAGTGGAAAGGACACCTTTCGAAGTATGGCATTGAAGGGTTCCATCATTATCATATTTAAAAGTTTGGGGGTGTGAGGCTTATCCTAAGCAATACACTCAAAACAAACTGGAAGCCCGATCCACAAAGTGTATGTTCATTGGATATCCTAGAGATTGTATGGATATTATTTCTATGATCCAATAGACAGAAAGTGTTTATTGCTCGAAAGGCAAAGTTCTTGGAAACTAAGTTCCGTTCGGAAGAAACTAGTGGAAGAACTGTGGAACTTGAAGAGGTTCAAGATTCACAAGACGATACACATTTGGTTGATACTAGCAATCAACATGAGGATGTTGAGAATGATCATATGGATGATCAAGATACACAAAACGTTCGCAGATCTGTAGAACTAGTGTTCCTCCTCAGAGATATGGATTTTTCATGGATGGATGCTATGTGGTAGATTCAGATGAACCACCACATACCATGATGCAATGTCAAAACTGATATTGACAAATGGCAAGAAGCCATGAACGTTGAGATGCAATCAATGTATGATAACCAAGTTTGGAATTGATTGCACCACCTCTTAAGTCCAAGGTAGTTGTAAGTAAGTGGTTTTCAAGACGAAAACTGATATGCATGGGAAGTTGGATACTTATAAAGCTAAACTTGTAGCAAAAGGTTTCACTCAAACTCAAGGGGTTGATTGTGGCAATGCTAAAGTCTATCAGGATACTATTGCCATAGCAGCATATTATGACTATGAGATTTGGCAAATGGATGTCAAAACCGCTTTCCTTAGTGGATATCTTGAGGAAGATGTCCATATGGAACAGCCTGAAGGTTTTGTCGATCCAAAACATCTTAACAAGGTATGCAAGTTAAAAAAGTCAATTTACGGATTGAAACAAGCGTCGAGAAGTTGGAATCACCATTTTGATGATGAAGTAAAGAAAATTGGCTTCATCAAAAACGCTGGTGAAGCTTGGGTATATAAGAAAGCTAGTGGGAGCACTATTACTTTCCTTGTATTATATGTCGATGACATTTTACTACTTGGAAATAACATTCCAACCTTGAAGGTGTAAAAGCCTGGCTTGGAAACTGTTTTTCCATTAAGGATCTTGGTGAAGCTGCCTATATCTTGGGAATAAAGATCTATAGGGACAGATCAAGTCGGTTGATAGGTTTAAACCAAAGTGCATACATTGAAAAGATCTTGAAAAGGTTCAAGATGGAGAATTCTAAGAAAGGTTTGGTACCTATTCAAAAGGGGACTATATTGAGCTCCTCTCAATGTTCTAGTTCAAAGGATGAACAAGAAAGAATGAATGGAGTCCCATATGCATCTGCTATAGGATCCATCATGTATGAAATGATATGTACTTGGCCAGATGTGTGATGTGCTCTAAGCATGACAAGTAGATATCAATAGAATCCTGGTAATAGTCATTGGATGGCTGTTAAGAGTATTTTGAAATACCTTACAAATACGAAGGACATGTTCTTAATATATGGATCTGGTGAGGAGGATCTCGTTGTAAAGGGTTACAAGGATGCGATTTTCCAAACTGATCGAGATGATTTTCGATCACAGTCGGGATATGTATTCATTATGAATGGAGGAGCGGTCTCTTGGAAAAGCTCAAAACAAGATATAGTGGCACTATCTACAACAGAATCAGAATACATCACCGCCTCATTGGCAGCTCAAGAAATAGCGTGGCTTAGGAAGTTCATTGCTGATCTAGGGGTCGTTGCTACCATTCAAGACCCCCTAGAGATCTTTTGTGATCACGAGGGTGCGATTGCTCAAATCAAGGAACCTTGTGCACATCAATAGACTTGGCACATTGAACGGAGATTCAACTACATAAATGATGAAGTTGAAAAGGGAAAGATATGTATTTGCAAAGATCACACCGATCAAAACATTGCACATCCATTCACGAAGCTCCTGGATAGGTCAAAGCATGAAAGTCATACTTGTGCCTTAGGAATTTGATATTCTAGTAATTGGACTTGATCAAATTTTGTATTTAGATATTGGAACTTATGTTATTTGACTTAATTATATGGTTATAATCTTCATTTGTTCTTCTATTTTAGCATGTTTAAATCCATGAATAAGTAAGTTATTCTAAACGCCTGTAGTCGATCATACTTGTGGGAAAAACTATGAATGTAAGACTATAATGAACTTGGATTGGTTGATATTCATAAAGTATGAATATAGAACAAAAGGTTGCTACCAAGGTTCATTGATATCTATGGGATATAGAAATAGGACTGACCTGCTCTCTATTATTTCTGCATGGAATCTTTATGATTAGTGATAAGAAATATTTAGTAAAGGCGATATCATTGTATCCTCAGACCTGAGATACATATTAAGTCTTGATATTTACCAAGTATCGTACTTTGACTTAGTGCTTTGCTGTTCTGAAACATTAACAGTACGTAAGGCTAGGTTCAGGTATGATATAAGGTAATTGTCAGAGGCGTATGTAGTCAAGATGGAATTTGTTCTCTTATTCGTTGAGAGTTCGATGTCTAAGGCCTGTTAAAGCTAAATCATCGGAGAATGACAATTCTGTGTCTCTGGGATTTAACATGATATCTGTAACAAAAGGATGGATGATTAATTCACCTAAAACATTTCAAGTATGGTACTTGAAGGAGATGATGTTATTGAATGGCACCTAGTCATACTTATTAAGGGTAGTAAACCATTATTAGGCGGTATTTACTGCTTACATTAATTTTCTATAAATCTTGTGCAAGTGGGAGAATGTTGGATCTTATATGCCCAAGACACATATAAGATTGATGTGGTTAGTATTTTTTTATCCAAGTCAGGTCATACCCAATAACAAGACAAACAAACACCAATAAATATTTGTTCGTTGATGAGATCATACAAATAAATATTAGCACCAATTCGGAAAAAGGGTTTTCTAAAACATTGCTTTTATAAATGAACAACATTATGTAGATGATTTTTCCATGACATATCATTTGTTTCATTATTTAAGTTAGTTAAACAATGACAAATGAAGGTGTTCTAGTGTTATAAAATTGAAAGGGCTTTTAGTTTTTAAAAATAAAAGGTTAGAGTGTTACATTTTATAAAAGAGAATGGGAGGGAAACCCTCTTTTGGGGGTCCAATTCGGCCGCCCCTTTTGGCCTTGGGAATCCTCCTTTTGGTCTTGGTTCATGCAACAATAAACCCACTCTAACACTCTTCCAGAGAACACTTTTTCTCACACACACACAAGCAAGTTCTCTCCTACTTCTTCATGGCCGAAAATCAACTTTGCAAGCCTCAAAATTCAGTTTTGTTTTTGGTAGATTCGGATCTACAAGAAGAGTAGCAAGTTGGTGTTTTACTACCTAACAAGTAGGTGTCTTGGAAGGGCTACAAAACCCATCACTACATCCCCTAAAATTTTTAATAATGATGACTAAAAGCTTTATCATAAATTCATACGAATAATGTCATGAAAGACACATCTCTATCCAAACATGCTAAACAGAAAGAAATGAAGTTAAAATAAATAAAATTAAAATGAGTACTATGTACAAGCATATATACACATAGAATGAGATCATACTATAGGACTAAGCATCTTCCTTATTGATTTGTTTGATAAATTTGTCAGGACCATTGACGTACGGGATACTAACAGATTCTGTGTGAGACCAGATCAATAGTGGAGAATCCTATTTGATTAGTGATCTAATCAGTGAGAATGTTAACCAAACCGATATAAGTGTGAACTAAAATTTAAGAACGAGTAGGAATCCATCAAGAACAGACTTTGAAGTTGGATTGGCTATCTTGGACGTTCTAGACGGCTAGGGTTTGATGAATTATGAAGTGTTTCAAATTGTTATGTTTTTCCAAGAATTAAGTGGTATTTATAGGTTTATAGTTTCTATTCGTATGACCGAACCATTAGCATGGTTCAGTCGTGCAACTAAATCATGCGATTGAGTCATACGCACGACTGAATGTTCAGTTGTGCGACTGAGTGAATCTTATGTCTCAAGCATACCATTGAGCCAGTCTCCTGGTTTAGTCATGCGATTGGTTCAAAAGCATGATGTATTTGTGCGCATGGTCCGTAAGTATGGTCCATTAGCATGATTACTCACCCAACTAGGTTGAAAACATTTCTTAATCATTGACTAAGAACAATGTATAATAACCGCAAACCTATACAATAAGTTCATATATATAAATTATACTTTAAGGCAATAATAATATGAAATAGATAAACATAAAAAAACATCAACCACCTATTATATTTCATTGAACCATTTCATTACATATGTTTAAAAGATGAAAGACTTGTACATTTAAGCCCATAAACTAGGAACAACATGTATCTACAAACACCCCTTTGGTTCTAGTTTACCCTATCGTCTAACGCTCTTCACATGTTCCTTGAATTTCTTATAGTTGTCCTCTTTTGTAACTCCTGTATGTATTTCAAATGCAAAGCAGAGTCTTATCACGTGTTGGAACTAGAGAGCTTGTACAATATCATGCGTGTCATAGAACAGTGGCCACTTGTATAATGTATAGACATCTTCAACACACAAGTTTGTAAGCCACATTGGGTTGAATACCTAGATAGTATCAATCTTTCCATCTCTGTTCAGAACTATGACCGCTTCACCCATTTACCAATCGTAATACCACCATTTAAAGTGTGGAGTCAAGTCTTGAGGCATTTCTCGTAAGGAAATCTTTGACATCATGCGTAGGGGACTCCACTTCAGCACTACCGTAGGACTTCCAAATATGGGGTCCACTTCAGACTTACGGATGAACCTCTAAGTTTGTTTAGGTCTTAAGTTTACCCACCTGGTGTGGTATGCCTTCTTTAGCGCAGCCTCAAACCGTCCTAACATCTTCTTTGGATTTGCATACAGAAGATCTAAACATGCTAGACGGTTGAGCTCAAAACTAGGAAGAGTCTTCACATCATGCGGATATCTGAAGTACTCGATTCCTTTCTCTCTCTTAACAGCATATACCTATAAGTCTTCAAAATATGCCCACGTGATAATCTTGCCTGATACTTTCTGATGTCTTTTGTCTCTTAGAGCTTGGTGTAGGCATTCTACTTTGGCGGCGCGCGTTGGGCTTTCAACTCTGCAAAACAATCTACCCATTCAGCTTTCTTTAAGTCGACATTAGGGTCTGAAGCTTGGGCTTGGCTTTCATCTTTTTCTTTTCTTTTTCCATCTCCTCTAGCTTCTCAAATGTAGCATTACAAAAGTATCACCCAAGTTAGGTATAACGTTACCTTCGTGGTCAGTGTACTCTGGATAATGCTCTGCAGTGACATCCTCTCTCAAACTCATCTACATCATTCAGCTTATCATCACTCATGACATCAACTTCTGGAGCATCTTTGACAAGCTCGTCAGGATTCAGCCTGAACATTTCAGCAAGCTGTTCGTCCGTTATATCATGAATAATCTCTCCCTCCTCCGAGTATAGCTCACAGATCTTTTGACAATCCCTTGCAAGTCAAGAATCATGGTAAGTTGAGTCTTGACTTGCTGAAGGGGTTCGACATCATACTCATCTATCTGTTGAGCTTCATCTGTTGATTAAACATTAAGCACGTCACACATAACTCATTATATAAAACATTAAAACATATACAAACATACATGATCGTTAATTACATTAATATAATATATAACTCAAGTACAAAAGATTTTATGTACAAAGACATCTAATAAGTAGTTTTATTTTGATCTTTCGTTTCTTCACCTGGAGGAGCTGAGGACGAGGCTCCTTGATCTTGGTTTCTCTTTGTGTGCCTCTCCTGAGCTAGAGGATTTGAGGCTGATGCAGATGCATCACCTTCTTGATCATCATCATCCACTTTATTTTTTCCGCTCGGTCCTCCTTCATTAACATCTTCCTCAGATTCATCATCATCATCATCATCATCATCATCATCATCATCATCTCATCATCATCATCATCATCACCATCGTCACCATCCTTAACCTTAAACGGCTTGCTCTTTGATCCGTTAAGCTTTAGCCATGTCTTCTTGTTCTTTTACTCAAGATCATCTATCCTCTTCATTGAAGCCAACACCAGCTCATATTGAATTTTAAGTATGTCGTGGGCTCGGCCTAACGCTCTCTCGTACTGAGTATTCTTCTCACTCAGCTGTACCATCTTCTTTTCCTGAGCCGCATTCACCTCCATCAACTGATTTAGCTACGTAGCCCTTAGCTCATTGGTGGCAATCAGCCTCAACATAATGTGGTTAAGGTTAGGTAGCTGCTCATCTAACCCGTCCATGGGTAGAGTAGGTCCAGGTGAGAATGTGGATTAGGTGGAGGGGCCAGCTTGGTGAGTGGTGGTAGATGTGGTGAATATGGGAGGTGGAATGTGAATGAGATGTGGTGGAGTGGTTATGGTAGTGGTGGTGGGATAAGTGATAGTGGTAGTGGGAGGAGTGATAGTGGTAGTGGGAGGAGTGGTGATGGTAGTAGTAGCTGTGGTTGTGGTGGTGGCTGGAGTGGTGGCTGTAGTAGTGGGTGTGGCAGTGGTGGTGGTAGTAGTAGTTGTGGTGGTGGTGGTAGGAGATGTGGTAGTGCCGGTAGCTAGAGTGGTGGCTGTAGTAGTGGGTGTGATTGTGGTGGTGGTGGTAGAAGATGTAATCACAGTAAACTTGGCCTCTTACCCGTTTTGCCATAAGGGTGAGCCATTCTCTTCTTCCCGGAGCCCTTTCCAATAGACACTCCCCCTTGGCTGATGGGCTGGTTAGGGGTGTTAGTAGGATTAGTAACATCAGTAGCAGCACTCCTCGACTCAGCCTGGCGTCCGTCAACCGCCTCTATCCCTTTGTCTCTGGCCATTACCCAGCGCCCGACAGTCCTCAGTAGTGGCTCATCATCCGACTCGACCTCCTCATCTATCAAGAAGTCTTGGTGGAAGGAAGCCCTTTTTGTTCCACCAGGTGCCTCACCACTTTGACCCTGATCATGATCGTCATCATAGTAACTATCATCGTGATGCCAGTTCTTGCGAGATGGCGCCACATACTCCTCATTAGCCAAATGACCAAACAGTATCCTCATGGGTGCTTCACCTGCTTCCCCTGATAGACCTTCATCTGACACAATGTCGTATCATCCATTATCTCTAGTGTAACAGCATCGTCTTTCTCCTATGGCAGCAAATGAAGCTTCTGATCAATGATCATTTCTAGAAAACTTGGGTACATGCAGAGGTCTTCCTACCCTTGGCCTCGAGGTTCTCCATAATGTATGAGAATATCATCTCGGTGAAACTGAATGGGTGGTTCAGCACCAGAGCAACATAGGCATTTTGGATTTGATCTAAGATCTCCTCGAATCCTCCGCTCCTTGATGCTATGCACTTAAGGATGACATGGGCCAAGTACTTTAACTAGGGGCATAGGTTGCCCTTGTTGAGCACACCTGCTTTGATGTCCCCAGTGTACTTCATCCTCAGAAAAGCATCCTTAACGGTTAGAGGATATAGCTTGTCCGGGTGGTCACCATGCTCACCCAGATCTAGGACATGCCTAAGATCTGCTACAGTAACACTGATCTCTTGTCTGAAGATCGATCTCTGGATATTGTAGGGCTCTATGGACCTGTCAACAATAGAACCTTCCTAGAAGGTTTGTTGTAGTGATCTGTATGTCATGCAGGGTGTAGAAATGGCCTTGAAAATCCTCGTTCACATGAGAAAGGCTACGATCCCCGCAAACTTTAAAGCATTCCGAGTAGTAGCATCTTAGTGAGCACAAATATTGTTCTCGGGGCTCATCATCCATCTATCAGCCATGTTGCTGTAACACAAGAAACATATACATTAGATTTGTGTATAGGAGTTGATAGTTGAAACTTAAATTGTTTTTTCTAGCTGCTTCAATCGTGCGATTGAATCATATGACTGAGTTCAGTCATGCGATTGAGCCTGCGGTTGAGTTCAGTCGTGCGATTGAGCTTGCGACTGAACATAGTCGTATATTAAGCCATGCGTTTTGAGACTGAGTCACCAAATGATTCATTTGCGCGATTGAATTATGTGCCTGGCTCAATCATGCGACTGAGGTTCATTCGGAGTGTCGATTAGCATATTGCTCTATTTGACACTCCATCCTCCAATATTGGTCAAAACTTGATGTTAGACGTCGTGTTTAGACTCATTAGATATGCAGCGAATCTAAATATCACTTAATGTCCTTTGTATCAACGATTATGTCCATTTAAGTGGTCTATTTGAAGAGTTATTCATATTTCTTGACTTTAATGGATTAGGTCATTTAGGGTTTGATTACACGGTCATTATGGTCGATTTCAGTCTCACAATACCTGTAGATGAATAAGAATTCAATTAGGATCACAATCACCAAGTAATCACAGTTAAAAGAAAATTTTGGTAGGGTGTTTGCGTATGAGAGGTTTTTGAATGCTTTGGAGGGTGGTAAGAAATACGACCGACTCACCCCTCTATTTATATTGTTTTAATGTTTAGTCATACGACTGGACCCATACGCATGCTTTAATCGTGCGACTGGGGTTCAGTCATGCGACTGGCTTATACTTCTTCATCCAGTCATATGATTGGTTCATCCTTATGGTCCAATCGCACGGATGCCCCACACTCATGGTCCAATCGTATGACTGGCTCATACTTATGGTCCAATCGTGTGATTGGGTCATACTTATGGTCGAATCGTGTGATTGGCTCATACATACAAACATTTAAACTTTTACCTTTTTATATCTAACATATGAAGACTGATCATCTCAGACATTACCCTTTTAATTTAAAACCATTTGATCACCTCAGACTTGATCCTTTTAATTTGATAACCGTTTGATCACCTCAGACGTGATCTTTTTATTTAGAACTGATTGGTCACCTCAGACGTGACCACTTTTAGTGAGTGATTCATAGATTAAATCTAGTTGTATAGTCCGACTTTTACGTAACGATCAATTAGAAAAATAGAAAAAACAACTTGAAATTAAAGCAAAACAAGGCAAGACATATTTTTGTGTTTTTGACTTGAGATGGATTGAAGTCTTTTAGAGAAATGTCTAATAGATTTATCTTCCTGGACAACACAACTTCAAGTTAATTTGATCATTTCTGGAATGATCCATTATAGAATCACACTATATGAGTATCATTTGGGACATTTTTATAAAACATTTTGTTGCTAGATTCTTGTTTTATCCGAAAGTCAACAACACTTTTAGGAAATCATACTAGAGCTATAAGATGCACACAATGATTTTGACTGTCAAGAGTTGCAGCCACGATGATTGTCAGCATATTTATCCACTTAAATCCATACACAGATTTCTGACTCACATTGGTGATGATTTAGGTTTGATTATTTCAACAAGAATTTATGGATCCCTCACTTATATGGTAATCAACATTCCTCAGGAGAGTTTTGAGTGGTCTACGGGTATTTGACAAGAAGAATCTATTCTAAGAGCTTTCAAAGAGATGGCAAGCCTCACATCAGTGCACTCGCACAACAGAGAGGGGCAAACAACAATGAAATCTAGAATATTTATGTTATGCTTAATCTCAGGTTAGTGCCATCGCACAATAGAGCGGCACACATTTTATCTTCTTGTTAGAGTATTTTTTTCTTTTGCACATAATGCACCAACAACATAAGTTAATAGCTTGATTGCATTTAACATTTTTCCATGTGCTTTGCTCATTTTTATTGTCATCCGCACACATTTGTGAGGTTTATTTTGCTCGTCACCCCTTAATGGAAATGTGTTGATTGTGTTAACCAGGGATAAGATGGGAACCCACAGCAAGTTGAACAACTTTATTTGAATTTAAATCATGAATGAGGTCTACTCATCTATTGTGTTGAATCTACCGACACATCATACAATGAACTATAAACCTCTAGGTCTACTTTCTCTATGTTACCTCAGTAGCATACTAGTTTTACTATCATTTTTCCTTTTATTTTGTTTAGACTTCTCATATTGATGCTTTGAATTTTGCATCTTAATCATTTAAATCCTTATGAAATCCCAAACAATTTGTTCCTTGTGTACTATCATTTTCCATAAATTTTGAATGAGAATCATAGAATTGACTTCATTTCATTTAGCTAAGCTGCCCTCCCCCCTCGTTTTTTAAGTAATTAGATATTGCAACCAATTAAATAATAAACTAAACTATTCTCCGCCTAAAATTCTAAAACCAAAAATCTTTATATTCTTTGGATTTTAATACACAGCAAAATAAAATAAAGTTATAGAAAATAACAAGAAATTATAAAAACATGTCGGACTAAGACCTTTCGTCTTCTAGAATCACATCACTTTTCTTTTTCACGCCATTAACCTCTAAAAGATATAAAAAAATCTCGATTTGTCAAATGCATTTGTGCAGACGTCGGCGCGTTGAAAATCCATATTAATTTTAACAACATCGATTAATTTCTTTTCAAAATAGTCACGTATGAATTGATATTTAATACCGATGTGTTTAGTTTTATGGTGTTGGATCGGATTTTTGGTGACAGCAATGGTAGCATAATTATCAACAAAAATAGGGGTGTTAGAAAATTGCAAACCATAGTCGCACATTTGCTATTGAATCCAAACGATTTGTGAACAACAACTTGCAGCAGCAACATATTAAACTCTCTTGTATGGTATATTGTATCCGAGAAAGAGACCTTCTTCAACCTTCTCATTGAGCTTCCCAGTCTGAGTTTTCTTCAGCAACATGCACAGTGCACCAAATGGTTCAAGATACTCCAAGTTTGGTTTACGTCGCTGAAGCAGCTCATAACATGTCTTACGATGACATTTGACCACCAAGACTCAATTAGGAGTGTAGCATGCATTAGCCACTGCCTCGTTCGAAAATTGAAAAGGCAGTTTGGAGTTGGCTAGCATCGTTCTTGGTGTCTCTATCAAGATCCGATTCGTTCTTTCAGCAACCCAATTCATCTGTGGAGTGTTGGCAGATGTGAATTGATGTACAATTCGTTTCTCTCTATAGAATGGATCCATCCACTAATTCTTCAACTCTGTTCTGTTGTCTGAATGAATCTGCTTACTTTCAGCTTGTAGAGAGATTCCAAAGTAGTACCTAGATGTTTAAATGATTCAAATGTCTCTGATTTGGATTTCAGAAACATCACCCAAGAGAATCTTAAGTAATTATCCGTTACTGCATAACAGTACAAATCTCCAGCAATGCTCTTTGTGCTGACTGGGCCAAACAGATCCATGTGTAGAAGCTCGAGAGGAAGGTCAATTGAATTAACTTTCTTTGCCTTGTGAGACTTCTTGGTATGTTTCCCTTTCTTACATGCTACGCAGAAATCCAGAAGCTGGAAGTTCTTGACAGTTACTCCATTCACTAAATCATTATGTATAAGATGATTTGTCTTCTTAGGATTAATGTGTCCTATTCTCCTATGCCAGGAGATTGAGTCCCTCTTTGTTGATTTTCACAAGAAGCTGTTGGACCAAAAGAACCAATGAGCCTGATCAGAAAAACCTCCAAGTCCCACAGACATTACAACTGCTGAAGAAGATCACAACAGCTGATTACAAGGTCTGAAGACAAGATCTGAAGATTTCTACTGAAGACAAAGTCTGAAAGTAAAGTATTGAAGACAAAGTCTGAAAGTGAAGTACTGAAGACAAAGTCTGAAGCTATCAGCTGAAGACAACGTCTGAAATAAAAGTCTGACGAACAAAGACTGAAGACAAAGACTGAATACAAAGACTGAAGACCAGAGTGATCAGTAGTTGTCACAACAGCTGAAGTTATTAACTTCAGTAGTTGTCACAACAGCTGAAGTTATTACTTCAGTAGTTGTGATGGTTTTTCTTTTTAGTACTTGTAATTTACCTTTTAGTAGTTTATAGTTTCAGTAGTTTTAGTTCAGTAGTTTTATGTTCCTGTACTTAGCATTCTTTGAGATGTGATCAGTTGTTGAGAACATTCTCAGTAGTTTGCACAGTTTCAGTTGTTTGTATAATTCTGTTAGATGTCACTATCAAGTGACATCAGCAGACGTCACATTCCTATATAAGGAATGTTGACCTAATTGTAACGTGTGACTTTCAGCCACTCGAAAGCATTTGAATGAAATATTCCTTTTGCAGAATTCTCTCTCTCTCTATAACCGTGTACTATTCCATTGAATATCAATTGAGTTCTTGCTAAATTGTCTAATTCTCAGTAGTTTGCATAGTTTCAGTTGTTTGTATAATTCTGTTAGATGTCACTATCAAGTGACATCAGCAGACGTCACATTCCTTATATAAGGAATGTTGACCTAATTGTAACGTGTGATTTTCAGCCACTCGAAAGCATTTGAATGAATATTCCTTTTGCAGAATTCTCTCTCTCTCTATAACCGTGTACTATTCCATTGAATATCAATTGAGTTCTTGCTAAATTGTCTAATTCATTGTTTGAATTCCGCTACAATCTACTCTAATTAATCAAACTTAATCACTGATCCTAACAAATTGTATCAGAGCAGGTTAATCATTGATCGATCTAACAATTTATCATTGAAACTGCTATTTCGATATCTAAGTTTGATCGAATTAGCATATTTTCAAGAATTGGTTATAGAGATTGAATTTCTGCTGCTTTTGGTTATTTGCTTTGAGATTTCTCTTGGTTCGTATTGAGTTTGTTGTGTTTTGTGCTAAATCGGTTAAAACTTAATTGAATTTGATTGAATCTAAGAATGGCTACTCCTTCTAATGACCCTCACAATACTGGCTCCTCAACCAAGCCTCCAATGCTGGTTAGGACTGAGTATAACATATGGCAACGAAGAATGCTCCATTACCTGTCTGTTAACGTTCAGGTTGTTGGACATCTGTGGTACATGGTCCACACAAGCCTATGGTGAAAAATCCGGAAACCAACCAAATGGTTCCAAAGAAGAAGGAACAATACTCAGATGAGGATCGAAAACTGTTTGAGATTGATGCTAAAGCCCATGGAATTCTGGCCATGGCACTGCCAAATGAAATCTATTCTGGGCTTATGCATCATGAAACTGCTCATGTCCTCTCGAATGCATTGAAAGAACAATTTGGTGGAACAGATGAGGTCTTAGCAAACAACAGAGAAATCGTTGCCCAACAACATGAGACATTCTCTCATAGAAAGGGTGAGACACTGACTCATAGTTTGAGCGTTTTTCCTGTTCGATCTCTGAGTTGAAAATGGTCAAACATGAATACACTAATAGCCAGATGAACAACAGATTCCTCAGATTACTGCCTGAGAGATGGGACACATATACCATTGTCCTACGCTCCAGTGCAAATCTGGATAGCCTATCTCTCACCCAACTCCATGGGAAACTGCTTACATTTGAAAGAGAGATAGAGCAGAAAAGGAAACTGGCATCATCAGGAAAGCTCACTGATGACTTTGTACCAGGGAACACTGGCTTGGTTGGTCATGAGTCAGAATATGCTGCATCAGAAAGCCATTATGATGAGCATATAGATTTCTCTTCAAACAGTTCTGATCATGCATTTGTTAGTGTTGATAGTCAGTGAGGATGTAATAGTGACAATTTGTGCTTCATTATGGATGATTTGAAAGGTATTGCTGATGATGACTTAGAAGAGATGGATATTCTAAGCCAAATGGCCATGATTAATATCAGATCTCAAAAGTTCTACAAGAGAACTGGTAATAAATTTTAGGACTCTCTGGCAAAACAAAGTTGGTTTTGACAAGAGTAAGTTGAGGTGTCACAAATGCCATAGGCTTGGGCTCTTTGCAAGAGAGTGTAGATCAACTGGAGCTATTTGCACCCTTTGTGACTTTTCCAAGCAATAGTTCACAAAACAGAGGGCAACATCCTGCTAGTTCTGGTCATCACTCACAACCTCTATCTCCTGCATATTTTGTCCCTCAGGGTCCAATGCCATATCCATATCCTGCTATTACATGCCACAACAAATCAAGTTCAAGTTCCTATTGCACAACAACCTCAAGCCTTACCTGAGCCTCAACCATCTCAACCATCTCAATCACAACCTCATGACAGCTTCTTCACCCCTGGTGCTGTTGACTGGAGCAGTTTACTAGATGATCTTTCTGGTAATGAGCAATTATTTGCTAGTGATGGTCAACATGGTGGTGAACATCCTTTTAGGAATCTTGCTCTCATGGCCCTGGAGTCTACTGAGGGTTCATGCTCCAATGCATCTTCATCACAGGTAACCCAGATATCCTCTGAGGCTAAGGCCAAGCTATGTTTAGAATCTTGCATAGCTACATTTAACTCTATTAGAGAGGCAAATGTAGCTTTAATAAATCAAAATCTTGAGCTTGAGCAAACCCTTTCCAAAAGAAAAGCTGAGTATGAGTCTGTCCTTAAAGATAAAGATGATCAGATTTATAAGCTTAAATGCCAATTAAATGATGAAAAGGCTAAGGTTGAGGTCATTCTTGAGAACCACAGAGATCTCAAAGAAACACTTGCAGCTACCCAAGTTGAGTGTGACCGCTGGGTATCATCCTACAAGGGATTTGAAATGCCTCTCAGCAAGCAAACAACTTCGAATGGGAAGTTTGGAATAGGTTACAATCACATTGCACCACCTATAGATTTTACTCCAAAATCAATAGTAAGCCTGAAGGTGAAAGTAATTTCCAAACCACATCATCATGTGTATCATCCTCAAGAGATTACCCAAAATCAAAAGATGAATCAGTGTTGATACCTCAGCAAATCAATTGCTTGATGGGTTAACTACTGATAAGCACATGAAGCTGAGTACTTCAGATGTTGTCCCTCAAAGTACCTCAAATACTGAAGGGAAAGTCACAACATCTGAAAAGCATTTCAAATCAACTAAAATAAAAGGATTAACAACTGCTGAGGAATCTATCATATGGTCTTTCAGGACGGATAGAGAACAGCTGAAGAACAAGTCTTCAGTTGTTACCGATCCTTCTGTACTTAACACAAGTACTGAAAGGAGGAAAGTACTGAAGATCACACCTTCAGTACTTTCCACTTCAGCAGTTGATAAATCCAAGATGAAGAATAAGCCATGTGACATATATGGTAAATTCAATCATTTTTCTGATGAATGTTGGTACAAAAAGGGTTCCAAACTCAACAGACATAAGCTCATTAAAATGCAGATGCATGAAATGAAAAATGAGTTTGAGACCAAGTTTGTACCACAGTCATCCCCAATTGATAAACCAAAGGCTTCACCCAAATCCAAAAAGAAGGATAGGGTTTATCATAAAACAGCTGATAGTGTTCCTCATGATAAAAATCAGACTAACTCTGTGAATTTCAAGGAGGAAATGGTGGGCCACAAGAACACATCAAAAAGAAGTACTGATGTCTCACAAGAGCTGAAAGCTTTAGCTAGAAATCAGACACAACTTGTTATGATGGTTCAACATTTGTTGGGGAGAGTTAACCAACTAGATGCACCTATGATCAAACCACTGAAAAGGTATTCCAAGCCCAAATCCAAGGAATCCATTTCAACACCATCTCCACCTTCTTCAGCTGTTAATCATGAGAAACAAGTTATGGTTAAATCTGTTGATGAAAACAGACCCAAAACCAAAAAGGTTTGTGTCTCAAAACCTAACTAGTTCCTTGTGATGAATGCAGTGTTCTTTAGCATGCCAAAGAAGCATCTGGTACGTAGACAGTGGAGGATCTATGCATATGACAGGGAGCAGTTCTCTTCTTAATGACTACTCTCAAGGAAAGAAGGGATTTGTTTCATTTGGAAATGATGCTAAGGGTTACATCATGAGGAAAGGATATGTGTCTAATGGAGAAATCATATTTGATGATGTTAACCATGTGGAGAATCTCAAGTATAATCTACTGAGTGTCACTCAGTTGTGTGATAAAGGGCATGTTGCACTTTTCACAAGCCAGAACTGTAGGATTCTGTCTTCCACAGCTCTGAGGCTGATTGACAAGGTATTGGATAAACATACTCTCCTGAAGGCCAATAGGATTGGAAGAGTATATGCCCTAGATTTGTCAAAGAAGATTAATTTGAAGGGTCATCGTTGCCAGCTCTCCAAAGCCTCTCCTCAGGAATCTAAACTGTGGCATAGAAGGGTGGGTCATGTAAATATCAAAAACATGAATCAGATGATCCACAATAGTTTAGTGAGAGGTCTACCAATAAAGTAGTTCCACTGTGATGAAACCTGCACTGCTTGTTTGAAAGGAAAATAGCGCAAAGTCTCATTCCCTCCTATTGAAGAACCTAAGTCCACCGCCTGCTTGCAGTTACTGCACATGGATGTATTTGGTCTTGTGAGAGTGATGAGCATGGAAAAGAAGAAATACTGTCCGCTAATTGTGGATGATTACTCCAGATTTGTATGGACTTCTTGTTGCATTCAAAGGATGAGGTTGCTCAGACGATTATAAACTTTGTGTTGTATGTTGAGAAGCAGTATTCCCTATCAGTCAAGTGTATAAGGAGTGATAATGGAACAGAATTCAGAAACCATACGCTTGATGATTTTTATCTCTCAAAGGGAATCAAGAGGCAGTTTAGCATCCCAAGGACTCCAGAACAAAAAGGAGTAGTGGAGAGAAAGAACAGGACCCTAATTGAAGCTGCAAGGTCCATGATGGCCGACTCTGGTTTGCCATTGACATTTTGGGCTGAAGCTGTCAACACAGCTTGCTATGTGAAGAATAGAGTTTTAGTAAATCACAGGTTGATGAAGACTCCATATGAAGTTCTATATCATTTGGCTCCTCTATTTCATTCTTCAAAGCCTTTGGGTGTCCTTGTTTCATTCTCAACACAAAGGATCAACTCCACAAATTTGATCCTACGGTGGATGCAGGGTATTTTGTAGGATATTCCTCCACATGCAAGGCTTACAGAGTCTTCAACTGCAGAACAAAGATAGTTGAAAAAACCATGCATGTGAAGTTCAATGAATCTCCTAAGGATAAAATTCCACAAAACCCTGTGGAGTTGTTTGATCTGGATATACTGCAATATGTTCCTTATCAACCTCCAGCTGTTGCAGATCATGTGAATAAATCATCTTCTGCAGCAAGTCTTCCACCTGGTGGTACTGAAGATGATGATGATATCAGTACTCACCTTTTCAAGTTAGTGGTCAACTGCTTGAGTCTACTAAACTTGATGTTCCTGTAGCTTCAGTAGCTCCATCCACAACAACTGCTGATGAGATTTCTGACTCCTCTACATCATTTGAATTGCCATCTCATACTTGGTTTCAAGAGTCTGAATCAACATCTGTTGCTACTGAACCTGCTACAAACACTTGCACTGATCTTATAGTGTACCAAGAGCTGAAGAATCACCCCATGTCTCAAATCATTGGTGATATCAATGCTGGTGTCTCAACAGAAGTCAATTGTCCAACTTCTGCTTCTATCCTCTCTTCATCAGTCAGCTAGAGTCAAATAACTATCATGTTGCTTTAAGAGACAATGGATGGGTTGAAGCCATGCAGCTTGAGCTACTTTTGTTCAAAAAGCAGCAAGTGTGGGAACTGGTTCCTCTACCCCCAGGTAAGTGTGCAATAGGCACTAAGTGGGTGTTTAGGAATAAAACTGATGTAAATGGGCTTATTGTCAAGAACAAGGCTAGACTGGTTGTACAGGGGTTTTCACAAGATAAGGTATTGATTATGATGAAACCTTTGCCCCTGTAGCCAGACAGGAGGCAATTAGATTGTTCTTAGCCTATGCTGCATTCCACAATCTTAAAGTTTTTCAAATGGACAATAAACATCCTGATTGGGTGTATAAACTTGATAAGGCTCTTTATGGGTTGAAGCAAGCTCCTAGAGCCTAGTATGAAACACTTTCAAATTTTCTTCTTCAAATAATTTCACTAGAGGCTCCATAGATAAAACTTTGTTTATTAAGAAAGTGGATCAGCATAAGCTACTTGTTCAAATTTATGTTGATGATATAATTTTTGCATCCTCTGATCGCCAGTTGTGTGATGATTATACAAGTTTAATGAAACAAAAGTTTGAAATGAGTGCAATGGGAGAATTACAGTTCTTTCTAGGCTTGCAAATCAAACAAAAGGCTTATGGAACCTTCATTCATCAGTCAAAATATACAAAAAATCTTTTCAATAAGTTTGATTTAGAAAACTGTAAGCCCTGTTCTACTCCCATGTGCAACACCACACAACTGGATGTAGATCAGAAAGGTAAAGTTGTTGATGAAACACTTTACACATGTATGATTGGGTCCTTGATGTACTTAACAGCTTCTAGACCTGATATTATGTTTGCAACTTGTGTTTGTGCTAGATTTCAGGCTACTCCTAAAGAGTCTCATTTGATTGCAGTCAAGAGGATCTTTAGATATCTACAAGGTACACAATCTCTAGGTCTTTGGTATTCCACTGGACACTCTTGCAAATTAGTTGCTTTTTCTGATAGTGACTATGCAGGGTGTAAGTTAACCAGAAAGTCAACTTCTGGTGGATGTCAATTCCCAGGCAACTGTTTGATTTCTTGGCAGAGTAAGAAACAAACATATGTTGTTACATCCATTGCTGAAGCATTGTACATTGCTGCTGCAAGTTGTACATCTCAGGTACTCTGGCTTCAGAACCAATTATTGGATTATGGTATTACAGAGACTAAGACTCCATCGTTAATGGATAGTGCTTTAGCTCTGTGTATTGTCAAGAATCCAGTCCAGCATTCTAGCACCAAACATATAGAGATCAGACACCATTTTATTACGGATTGTTTTGAAAAAGGTCTGATTGATCCAAAGTTTGTGCCAAGTGCTGATGAGTTTGCAGATATATTTACTAAGCCTTTGGACAGTTCAACTTTCCAAAACCTTGTGTTAAGGCTTGGTATGCTGCAGCTAGAATAAGTGACAACTACTGATGATCTCAGTAAACAAGTACTGATGACCATTAGTAAACATGTCACAAATAAGTAATGATAAGTTTTATTAACAGTTGGTTTCATAACTACTGAAGACTAAATTACTTAAAAAGTACTGTACTTTCTGTTAAAAGAAACTGATGCAGTTACAACTACTGATGTAGTTATAACTACTAATGTCAGTAAAAACAGATAAGTACTGATGTCCTATGAATCAACTGAAAACAGCTAAAAAGTCTAATGAGTAAGTGTTGAGGATAGTATGAAACAACTGAAAACCTAAGAATTGACGAAAACTACTGATGAGAATTTTCTCTTCAATCATTTCCACAAACTGTTGTTTCACCTTAAACAACTGATGACAAAATCATGTCTTCAGTAGTTTCACAACTACTGATGACTAACACCAAGTTCTCAGTTGTTTCCTACACCTGAAGCCAAAAGCAAGGTTTTCAGTAGTTCATAACTACTAATGACCAAAACCAAGTCTTTAGTTGTTTCAAATGTGTGATAGTTAAAACCAAGTCTTCAGTTGTTTTCATACAACTGATGACAACACCAACACTTTGAGTCGTTTTCTTTTCAGCCTTTTCTTAACTTACAAATACCTGCACTTATAGCCGAATGTTTCATTAGCCGTTTTCTATCCTTTTCTCTCTCAACAATGGCGACCATGAAACTCAAACCCAGACATAACTGTGTTGCCTACCTCTCGAAATCGTCCTTTTGGAAAAAAATTGATAATGCCATCGATCTTATAGTGGATTTCCAATATAGAACCGCCTTTCTTTTGAATCCTACCATATACCCCGATTCCTTAAACCAATTCTGGACCAACGTCTCTATAACAACTGGTGAAACTGATAGCCAAATCACTCTCCAGTCGTTGTCAACCAGAAACAGGTGGTAATCACCCCTGACATCATTCGCAAAACCCTAAATTTGCATGATGCCACCTGTATTATAGAATACCCGAAAGGCACCATTGATATGTCTTCCTCAACAACAGGTATGAAGGAGCCTTAAGTGCTACAACCATTCTCAAAAAGCACTTCCATGATGCTGAAAGACTTATCTTCTACATGGTGAATATCTGCCTTGCTTAAAAGACATCTTCATGGGATGAGATGTCCTCACGATGGCAACAGGTATTGTACTCTATCTTTGAACGACAAACTCTAAATTTTTCTGAGATAGTGTTTATTGAACTTAAGGATCTGGCTCAGAAACCTATGACAAACAGATGGCTATTATATCCCAGGTTTCAGATGGCCATAATTTTAAATGAATTAAAATCTGAAGGCCTTGTTGGTCTTGGAGTCCCTGCTCCAGCTATCTTAGCTGAGGTATACTCCAGGCATAACTCTGACCCTACTCTCAAAGGGGCTGCCCGGCTGCTCAAATCTTAGCTGAGGATGCCCCTGTACCACCAATACAGGAAACACATACCGGTTCTAACCCCCAGTCATGTCAGAGACTCAACTAGTTGAAACCGCACAGGTATGCTCTCCATAGGATCCTGTTGCAACCAAATTTGGGGATACACATTACTGGAACCTATCTCAATTGCGAAGGTTACCATTGAAGAGCATCTCCCACCCCGGGTGCAATCTGCTTCTTCTGACCAATCTCCAAATGCAACCGCCCCTCAAAGCCTAACTCTTATAGTTGCTAAAGTGCTAAGTCAGCTGCATACCTCACCCCCTCCCCAGAAACCAATTAACACTGGAATACCTCAATGATTGAGGGGGAGGACCAAAATGCTGCTGATAACCCAAAGCATAGGGGTTATAATGTTCAATCTCCAAGTGTAGAAGAGGAGGTTAGAACATCTGGTCAGCCTGCCACTTCTACTGATTCAGCAAATGAACAGGATGAAGTTGGTAACATATATAAGACCTCACCAGAGACAATTGCCAATGAAGGACAAAGTCCAGAGGCAGGAAGTCCCCAGAACCAAGAACAAGGGGCACATGCATGCATATACTGATCTACACTCTGGGCATGTACATCCTGATTTAATCAGGAGGTCAGATGATTCAGCAAAGACTGATGATGACCTGGGCTTTTTCTTTGATGTCTTAGCCCATAACACAATCCTAGAGACTGAGGTGAGCAGACTCAAAGAACTGCTAGCCAAAATATCTCAGGATAAAAGTCCATCTGCCCCAATAAACCCACAGATGGCACCTTCATTTGAAGGTTCACCAAACACACAACCAATACACTTAACTAAGCCACCAGCCACTGCTTTTGGCACCACCTCTCAAGGACAGAACCCCTCTGAGCAGATGGTTGCAACCTTTCAAAGCTCCTTACCTCTCAGCACTCCCATCATCACTGAGATAGTACATAAATCCATTGATGAGAGGATCTCCTCAACTATCCAAACACTCCTTGATGATGCTGTTCACAAGACATCTGCCTTTCAAGCCCCTGATCCCAATGCACCCAAAAAGGGGGAGACTACTAAGTCTAAGGCAGTGAAAGAAAGGAAAAGGAAGAGAGTAGAAGATGAGAAAGAACCAGAAAAAGAAAAGGAGTTGGAGAAAGAACAAGAACTGATCTCAGAGAAACAGCTGATCACAGTGCAAGAGCTGAGCACAGACAAAGAGCAGAAAGATTAGCTGGTCACTTACAAAAGGAAGAGAAGTGCTGAGTCAAAGTCTGATGGAGAAAAGTCCATAGAAGATCTAGTCAAAGAAGCTGATGAAGCTCACAGCAGATCTATGGACAAAGTAATAGATCAGCTCTTCAGACAGGGTCATGACATAGCCACCTAGTTACAGTGTGATGGATAGGGAAAGGTTGGAGATTACGATCAGGTTTATTGCCAATTATCTAGGAAGATCATTGATAGAGATGAAGTCTTGGTCCAGAGCCAGTATATTGGAAATAACCAAGAAAATCTGTTCTGCTGGAAGCTACAACAAATAGTTGATCATCAAAGCACTGAATGAAGCAGGTGCTCGGAAGAGAACTGAGATGGCAAAGCTCTCAAAACCCATACTCACCACTAAATTGCTAGATCAGCCTTCTCATACTCCTTCTCAAAAACAACCCTCAAAGCAATCATCTCTAAAATCTGCCAATTCTATCCCTAAACCAATACCACCCACAACTCAACCCACAAAACCAATTCCATTACCCCAAAAACCATCTCAAACCACACTTAGTGATACACCCAGAAGGAGGAGAAGGGTGTTGACGGTAGAAGAAGAAGAAGAAGAGGATGATGAGAATGAAGACAGTCTGCCAATCTCTGCTGTTCTCAAACTTAAAACACCTGAGCCCAGAAGTCAACAGATGATCACACTTGACTTGCAAATGCAAATGGTGAAAGTGAAGATTGAAGAAGTAGAACAGCAGAAGCAGCATGATGAGAATTTCTCAAAATGGTTGACAAGGACATCCCTCAGTCCTCATCCATTCAAGCAATGAAGAAACAAGCTCTAAGGTTGTACACTCTTAGGCATACATTCAAACATCAAAGTGAAAGAGTGAGGATTTGGCCAGACCCCAGGGTAAGTTCCAGAATACACAAGAAGAACATACCAAGTAGATATCATGGCCAAGTGCAAAAGACTTTGAATGCTGCAATTATGTTGGCTATGGTAGTCTCACCCTGGGAGATTATAGAATAATTCAAGAGAGCACACAACTCAAAGACAACCCCTCAATCTCTACTTGAGAACAAAATGATCAAGAAGGGGCTGTTATACAAGAGAATTGAAGATCTTCAAATAAGTGAACTCCAGTTGTTGCTAGAAGGCTCTCATCCAGATGAATTCGCATACAGAGAGATCACAACTGTTGAGTTGAAGAATGGGAAGACAGTAAGGTATCTATCTAAATATTATGGCCCTGAGTTCTTCTTTGAGGGAGGCAGAAGAACTCACCAAGGAGGAACAAGTTGTTCTCCTTGAGGCCTATGCAAGAGAGTCTTACAGACTCATCAATGGGAATTAGGTTTCATGGTTGGGACAAGACTCTATGTCCAGTTTCCCCAAGATAGAGTTCCCTTCCACACTTAGCCAAGCAAAAGATCAGAAACCTTTTCCCGGCCTGTGCTTACATGATTACCTCTGAAGCTGATCAAGAGGGTGTTCTGCCAAAGAATAAGTGGGATCACCAATAAACTTAGAGGTTTTGGCTGCATTGGTTCTGGGGAGTTTGTTGGACCAAAAGAACCAATGAGACTGATCAGAAAAACCTCCAAGTCCCACAGACATTACAACTGCTGAAGAAGATCACAACAACTGAAGACACCAGCTGATTACAAGGTCTAAAGACAAAGTCTCAAGATAAGATGTGAAGATTTCTACTGAAGACAAAGTATGAAAGTAAAGTACTAAAGACAAAGTCTGAAAGTGAAGTACTGAAGACAAAGTCTGAAGCTATGAGCTGAAGACAACGTCTGAAATAAAAGATTGAAGAACAAAGACTGAAGACAAAGACTGAAGAGCAGAGTGATCAGTAGTTGTCACAACAGCTGAAGTTATTAACTTTGGTAGTTGTGATGTTTTCCTTTCAGTACTTGTAATTTACCTTTCAGTAGTTATAGTTTCAGTAGTTTTAGTTAGTAGTTTTATGTTCATGTACTTAGCATTCTCTGAGATGTGTCCAGTTGTTGAGAACATTCTCAGTAGTTTGCATAGTTTCAGTTGTTTGTATAATTCTGTTAGATGTCACTATCAAGTGACATCAGCAGACGTCACATTCCTTATATAAGGAATGTTGACCTAATTGTAACGTGTGACTTTCAGCCACCACGAAAGCATTTGAATGAAATATCCTTTTGCTGAATTCTTCTCTCTCTATAACGTGTACTATTCCATTGAATATCAATTGAGTTCTTGCTAAATTGTCTAATTCCTTGTTTGAATTCCACTGCAATCTACACTAATTAATCAAACTTAATCACTGATCCTACAGAAGCATTGGATAGTGTTCTCGCGGAGGCCTTGATAGATCCAAAACATAAGATCATTATGTACCTTAAGCTGACATTAAAACTTGTCCTCCTGGATAACATAATCCTTCTTCAACATGATGCACTCAGTTGTCAAATACAACACTTTGAATCCTTTATCACAGATCTGGGAGACTGAAAGTAAGTTTTATTGTAGTTGTTGAACGTAGTGACCTTGTCAAACTTCATTTCTCATTTCTCACTAGCCTGATCGCGATGTAACCTCTTTATTTCTAGCAAATGAACTGTCCCCCATTATTTGTTTGATGTTGAAAAGGAGAGACGATTTCCCGGTCTGGCCTAGATGCCCCACTATCAATAATCTAGGTATTTTGTATAGAGTTGTACGGAGACCCTGACATCAAAGCCTTCATCTGTTTAGGTTTGGGACCCAAGCCTTAACTAGCTTGGGTGACCCGAGGAATCACACATTATGAACTCAACCCAATGTCCATCAGAGGATAAGGGACACTCGTTCTTCTTTGTTCTATTATCAGACAATACTGTTGGACCTTATATGACAGGATCAAGATCACAAGTTTGATGTATCAGAATATAAAGCAGCGGAATACAAACACGAATTAGACAATTGTAGCAAGCCAACGATATTTGTAGCATTAAGATCGCATACGGTTATAGGGAGAGAATATGATTTCTGATTTCTAGGAATGTTTATAGATGTAGAATATTTCTAATCGAATCAATCAATCATTCCATTCAATGCTCATTCGCTCAATGATTACAATAGGTTGTCACTCCTTATATAGAGTGCAACAGTCACTGCTGTTATCACGGAAAGTGACAACTGGCAGATCCAATACAGAAATAACTAATTCTTAACAAACTACTGAAATGTTCACAACTACTGAGAACATATCAGCAAGTTAAGTACAAAATATAAAACTACTGAAACTACAACGACTGAAGAACAAGCTCTTCAGTCGTTTTACAAAACTACTGAAACATAGAAAATAAAACTACTGATATCACAACTACTGAAGAAGTACTCTTCAGCAGTTGTGACAAACTACTGAGGCTTCAGTACTTGATCTTCAGACTTTGACCTTCAGGTGTTTCATCAGCTGATGACTTCAGTAGATATCATCAGCTGATGTCTTCAGTCTTTGTCTTCAGACTTTGTACATCAGTTGTTGATCTTCAGCACTTGTGAACTCTTCAGCTGTTGTACTTCAGTACTTTGGTCTTTCAGCTTCAGCACTTGTGTTCTTCAGCTGTTGTACTTCAGCACTTTGGTTCTTCAGCTGTTAAGGTCTTCAGCACTTGATCTTCAGTGTTGAAGTCTTCAGCACTTGTCAAACTACTGATGAGGCTTTCAGCAGTTGTTGTGATACCATGTGGGACTTAGAGGTTTTCTGATCTTGGCTCATTGGTTCTTTTGGTCCAACAAACTCCCCCTGAACCAATGCAGCCAAAACCTCTAACTTATTTATACTCCCACTTATTGATGGCAAAAATGTTGGTCTTTTTCCTTCTTGATCAGTAGAGAAGATGACCCATGTAAGCTCCGGCCTGGGAAGAACCTCAAATATTTGTTTGGCAGAGTATGAATGGGAACTCTGTTTTGGGGAACTGGACACAGAGTTGTTATCCCATTCATGAGATTCACTTCCCCATAATGAGTCTGTACGACTCTCTTGTGTAGGCCTCAAGGAAGGTGATTTGTTCCTCCATGGTTAGCTCTTCAGCACCTCCTTCAAACAATGATTCCGGCCCATAATACTCAGACAGGTATTGGCCTGTTTCCCATTCTTTAGCTCCACAGTTGTTATTATTCTGTAAGCAAACTCATCCGGGTGATTACCCTCTAGGAACAACTGGAGCTCATTTTTCCTGACTTCCTCAAGCCTCTTGTAAACTAACCCCTTTTTCACTATTTTGTTTTCCAACATCTTCTGAGGGGTTAGATTAGCTTTGTAGGCCTTCTTGAAGTCTTCTAGGATTTCCCAGGGTGAAACTACAAAGACCAGAGAGATCACTTCATCTACGATCTTTTTCACCTGGCCAATGTATCCGAGGTATATTGTTCTTATGATTCTTTGAGAGACCCTGGGATCAGGCCAAATCCTCACTCTTTCCTTTTGATATTGAAAGGTATGCCTGAGAGTGTAAAGTCTGAGGGCTTGCTCCTTCATATTGATGATGGAAGATGTGGCTGCATAGCTTTGTCAACTCTCTTCAGCAATTCCTCATCATGCTGTTTTGAAGCTCTTCTTCTTCTAGCTTCACTTAACATTTGTCTCTGGACTTCAGGAGTAATTGCTGAGGAGTGACTTGTGGCCTTAGGCAACTGAATCACAGCTGAGAGCGGCAGCCTGTCTTCTTCATCTTCTTCATCTTCTTCTAGCCTCAATATCCTTCTTCTTCTTCAAGGGTATATCATCGGCTATGGGTTTTGAGGGTAAGGGAGTTGGTTTGGTGGGTGTGTTTTGGGTGGTTTTGGTGTGGGAATGTTGACAGGCTGTTCTAGCATCCTTGAGGTGAGTGTGGCTTTTGATTGCTTGGCTAGCTCAGTCCTGCTCCCAGCACCAGCTCATTCAAAGCTTCAATGACAAGCCCCTTAGTATATGCTTCAGAGAACAGATCTTGGTGGTGATTGCCAAGATACTGTCCCTGGACCAAGCTTTGATTTCAATCATGATCTTCCAAGATATTTTGCAATAAATCTTATCATGATTTCAAGCCTTTCTCTTTCTAACACTTCATAACTTGCCCATCTGTTCTGGATTTCTTCAATCTCTAGGTCGAATCTCAGAGTCAAGTTTATTGGTGTCATGGCCTTGCCTAAACAGCTGATCAATGATGTTGTCCATTGATCTACTGTGTTCGGCATCAGCCTCTTTTATCAGTAGCTCCAAGGCTTTATCTTCAGCAATGTGCTCATCAGCACCTTCTTTCGCTTGTAGGTGAGCATTGGTTGCTGTTCTTTCTCCTCCTTTTGGGCTTGCTTCGCTCTTCTTTTCCTCGGATCTTTTCCTCTTTTTTCTTTCACTGCAGTACTCTCCCCCTTTTTGGTTGCATTGGAGGAAGGGGTTGTACCGCAGAAAGAGTCTTTTGGACAGCAGCATCAACCAAGGGCTGTAATGTTGAGGAAAGCCTCTCATCAAGGGCTTTGATCACTATATCAGTGATTATGGGGGTGATGAGAGGGAGGGAATTTTGGAGTACAGCACCTATTTGCTCAGGAGGGTTCTGTTCTGAGAAGTAGGGCCTGAAGCAGAGGCAGGTGGTTGATTTTGGGGTGGCTCTGTGTTTGGGAAACCTTCAAGGGAAGGTGCCATCTGTGGGTGTATGAGGGTGGCAGATGGACTTGCATCCTGAGACATCTTGGCCAGCAGCTCTTTGAGTCTGCTAACCTCATCCTCTAGAATGGTGTTTTGAGCAACTACATCATAGAAGAAGCTCAGGTCATCATCAGTTGATACTGAATCACCTGACCTCCTGCTTAGAGCAGGATTTACATGCACTGGGTGTAGACCAGTTGGTGCATGTGCCCCTTGTGCTTGGTACTGGGGACTTCCAGCCTCAGGACAATGTCCATCATCAGCTGTTGCCTCTAGGGAGGTCTTAGCAATGTTACCAGCCTCACTCTGGTCATGTGCTGAGTCAGAGGAGGTGGCAGCCTCACTAGATATTCTAAGCTCCTTGTCTACACCAGGAGATAGAATTGGGAAACCCCTGTGCTGTGGGTTCTCAGGTGCACTGTGTTCCTCCCCCTCAATTGTAGAGGTATTCCCAGTAGTAAGTGGTTTCTGGGGAGGGGGTGAGGAGTGCAATTGAGTCAGCACTTGTGCAACTATTAAAGTTGGGCTGTGAGGGGCGGTTGTTTGGGGTAAGGGGGTAGAAGCAGTGTGCACCTGGGGTGGATGGTGCTCTTCAATGGCAATCTCCTCAAGTGAGGAAGATCCCAGATAAGTAGGTGCCCCTTGGGTTGCTGCAGGCTCCTGTTGAGAGGAAGCCTGAGCGGCTGTGGCTGGAGGAGTCATTGTATCCACTAGGGGGTTTGGACTAGTGGATATATCCTGCGTTTGTGTGCAGGAGCATCCTCAGGGGACTCAATTCCCTGAGTAGCCATTTTGGGTTTCTTTTTGGTGGGTTTGGTGGGGACATTGGATTTGGAGGTGGTGGCTGTGGGTTCCAGCTGCGTGGGTTTTCGCAGCTTGGCAGCCAGTTTGAGTGTCCGGTCAGAGTTGTGCCGGGAGTATACTTCCGGCAGAACAGCCGTAGCAGGGACTCCCAAGCCAACAAGTCCCTCAGCATTAAGCTGGTCTATAATAATGGCCATTATGAACCGTGGATAGAGTATCCAACGGTTGGCAGTTAGTTTTTGAGCCATATCTTTGAGCTCTGAAAATATTAATTCTGAAAAGTTCAGTGGTTGTTGCTCAAGGATAGAATACATTACCTGCTGCCATTTGGTGGACATTTGATCCCAAGACGATGTCTTAGGGGCCAAACATACATTGACCATGTGAAAATCAGGCGCTCAGCGTCATTAAAGTGTTTCTTCATGATGGTGGTGGCACTGAGATCACCTTGATATCCATGCTGAGCAAATGATAGATCTATGGTGCCCTTCGGATATCCAGCAGGAGAGGTAGCATCACTCAGTTGAAGAATTTTACGGATTGTTGCAGGAGTAATCACTACTTCTTTGTTGTTGACGACTGACCGGAGGGATCGTGTGTTGCTCTCCTCAGTTGTAACAGTAACGTTCATCCAAAATTGGTTCAAGGATTCGGCATGTAAAACGGGGTTCAGAAGGAATGCCTTGTTGTATTGGGACTGAACCATAAGATCGATAGCAGTATCGAACTTAGTCCAGATCGGCGATTTTGTGAGGTAGGCAACACAGTTGTGTCGCGGTTTAATTTGCATAGACGCCATGGAAATTTTTGGAGAGGAACGTTAGGTTTGAAGAAGATGAAGCATGGAGAGCTCAGGTTAAGGGTATTTATAGGGTACGGGTGAGGAAACGACTGAAGGATGTGGTGTTAGTCATCAGTAGTTTTAAACGACCGTTGACATGGTATTATCCTTTCAGACGTTGAAACAGCTGAAGTCGTGGTGTTAGGCATCAGTAGTTTAGAAAACTACTGAAGACCGTGGTTTTGACTTCAGTGATTGAAACAACTGAGGACATGGTGTTTGTCATCAGTAGTTATGAAACTACTGAAGACAGTGGTTTTGTCATCAGCTGTTGTAAACACTGAAGACTTGGTATTAGTCATCAGTAGTTATAAAAACTACTGAAGACGTGGTTTTGCTTCAGTTGTTTAAAATGAAACAGCAGTTGTACAAACGACTGAAGAGAAAGTTCTCTTCAGCTGTTTTCGTCAATTCTTAGCTTTTCAGCTGTTTCAAACTGTCCTCAACACATTCATCAGTCTTTATGGCTGATTTCAGTTGTTTCATAGGACATCAGTACTTATCTGTTTTTACTGATTGCAGTAGTTATGACTGCATCAGTAGTTGTAACTACATCAGTAGTTTAGAGCAGATGAAGTACTTCAGTACTTGTGAGACATTTAGCCTTCAGTAGTTATAAAAACTACTGAGGTTAAAAGAGCTCATCAGTACTTATATGTGACAGGCACTCATGATCATCAATATGAATTACTGAGATCATCAGTAGTTGTCACCTATTCTAGCTGCAGCATACCAAGCCTTAACACCAGGTTTTGGAAAGTTGAACTATCCAAAGGCTTAGTAAAAATGTCTGCAAGCTCATCAGCACTAGGCACAAACTTAGGATCAATCAGACCTTTTTCAAAACAATCCCTTATAAAATGATGTCTGATCTCTATATGTTTGGTCCTAGAGTGCTGGACTGGATTTTTGACAATGCAAAGAGCTGAAGCACTATCCATTAACAATGGAGTCTTAGTCTCTGTAATGCCATAATCCAAAAGTTGGTTTTGAAGCCAGAGTACCTGAGATGTACAGCTTGCAGCAGCAATGTACTCTGCTTCCGCAGTGGATGTAGCAACTGAGGTCTGTTTCTTGCTCTGCCAAGAAATCAAGCAGTTGCCTAGGAATTGACATCCACCAGAAGTTGATTTCCTGGTCAACTTACACCCTGCATAGTCACTGTCAGAAAAAGCAACTAATTTACCAGAATGTCTGGTGAATACCATAAACCTAGAGATGGAGTGCCTTGCAGATATCTAAAGATCCTCTTGACTGCAATCAGATGAGACTCTTTAGGTGCAGCCTGAAATCTAGCACAACACATGTAGCAAACATAATATCTGGTCTAGAAGCTGTTAAATACATCAAGGACCCAATCATACATCTGTAAAGTGTTTCATCAACCACTTTACCTTTCTGATCTGAGTCCAGTTGTGTGGTGCTGCTCATGGGAGTAGAACAGGGCTTACAGTTGTAAATCAAACTTTTGCAAAAGATCTTTTGTATATTTGGATTGATGAATAAAAATTCCATCAGCCTTTTGTTTGATTTGCAACCCCAGAAAGAACTGTAATTCTCCCATGGCACTCATTTCAAACTTCTGTTGCATCAACTTTGTAAAGGCATCACACAACTTTGGATCAGAGGATGCAAAAATGATATCATCTACATAAATTTGAACAAGTAGATTATGCTGCCCAGCTTTCTTAAAATAAAGTCTTGTCTATGGAGCCTCTAGTGAAATTGTTTTCCAGAAGAAAGTTTGATAATGTCTCATACCAGGCTCTGGGAGCTTGTTTTAACCCATAAAGAGCTTTATCAAGCTTATACACCCAATTAGGATGTTTATTGTCCTCAAAGCCTGGAGGTTGACATACATAAACCTCTTCTTTAACTTTTCCATACAAAAATGCACTTTTGACATCCATTTGAAAGACTTTAAGTTTTTGATAAGCAGCATAAGCTAAAAACAATCGAATTGCTTCCAGTCTGGCTACAGGGGCAAAGGTTTCATCATAATCAATACCTTCTTCTTGTGCAAACCCCTGAACAACCAGTCTGGCCTTGTTCTTAACAATAAGCCCATTTTCATCAGTTTTGTTCCTAAACACCCATTTAGTGCCTATTGCACACTTACCTGGAGGTAGAGGAACCAGTTCCCACACTTGCTGTTTCTTGAACTGAAGAAGCTCAAGCTGCATGGCATCAACCCATCCATTGTCCTTTAAAGCAATGTGATAATTCTTTGGCTCTTGCTGACTGATGAAGAGAGCATAGAAGCAGAAATTTGACAATTGACTTCTTGTTGATACTCCAGCAGTGATATCACCAATGATTTGAGACATGGGGTGATTCTTCAGATCTTGATACACAATGAGATCTGTGCAAGTGTTTGTAGCCGGTTCAGCAGCAACAGATGGTGATGGTGAATCATTTCCTTGAAACCAATCAGTGGATGGTAATTCAAAGGAAGTTGAATTCGAAGAAATCTCATCAGCATTTGTTGTGGATGGTGCTACTGGCGCTACAGGAACATCAGGTCTAGTTGAGTCAGGCAGCTGATCACTAAACCTGAAGAGGTGAGTACTGCAATCATCATCATCATCAGCAGTACCACCAGGTGGTGAACTGTTGACAGGAGCAACAGCAGGAGTTTGATAAGGAACATATTGCAGTATGTCCAATCAAATAACTCCACGGACTTTGTGGAATCTTGTCCTTTGGAGATTCATTAAACTTAACATGTAGAGTTTCTTCAACCATCTTTGTTCTGCAGTTGAAGACTCTGTATGCCTTGCAAGTAGATGAATAACCAACAAAGTATCCTGCATCCACCTTAGGATCAAATTTGTGGAGTTGATCCTTTGTGTTGAGAATAAAACAGGGACACCCAAATGCTTTGAAAAATGAAATCAGAGGAGCCAAATGATGGAGAACTTCATATGGAGTCTTCATCAACCTCTGATTTACTAAAACTCTATTTTGCACAACAAGCTGTGTTGACAGCTTCGGCCCAAAAGGTCAATGGCAAACCTGAGTCAGCCAGCATGGACCTTGCAGCTTCAATGAGGGTCCTGTTCTTTCTCTCCACTACTCCATTTTGTTCTGGAGTCCTTGGAATGCTGAACTGCCTTTTGATTCCCTTTGAGAGATAGAAGTCATCAAGTGTATGATTTCTGAACTCAGTTCCATTATCACTCCTAATACACTTGACTGGAAGGGAATACTGCTTCTCAATGTACAGCACAAAGTGGATAATCTTCTGAGCAGCCTCATCCTTTGAATGTAGAAAGAAAGTCCATACAAATGGAGTAATCATCCACAATTACCAGACAGTATTTCTTCTTTGCCATGCTCATTACTCTCACAGGACCAAATAGATCCATATGCAGTAATTGCAAGCAGGCAGTGGACTTGGACACTTCAATAGGAGGAAATGAGACCTTGTGCTGTTTTCCTTTTAAACAAGCAGTGCATGTTTCATCACAGTGGAACTCCTTTATTGGTAAGCCTCTGACTAAACTATTGTGGCTAAGCTGATTCATGTTTTTGAGATTAACATGACCAAGCCTCCTGTGCCACAGTTTAGATTCTTGAAAAGAGGCTTTGGAAAATAGGCAAGGATTGCCTTTGAGATCTATCTTCTTAGAGAGATCTAAGGCATACACTCTTCCTGTCCTGTTGGCTTTCAGGAGAGTGTGATCATCCAACACCTTGTCAATCAAGGGCAAAACTTTGGATGACAGAATCCTACAGTTTTGACTTGTGAAAAGGGCAACATGGCCTTTATCACACATTTGACTGACACTCAAGAGGTTGTACTTGAGATTTTCCACATGATTAACATCATCAAATTTGATTTCTCCATTGGAGACAAAGCCCTTACCGATGATGTAACCCCTAGCATCATTGCCAAAAGAGACAAATCCCTTCTTTCCTTGAGAGTAGTCATGAAGAAGAGAGATGTTCCCAGTCATGTGCATAGATCCCCCACTGTCTACATACCAGATGCTACTTTGGCATGTTGAAGAACCCTGCAATAATAAACAATCAGTTAGTTTTAGAGACCCAAACCTTTTTGGTTTTGGGCTGGTCTCATCAATAGATGGTAAACTAGCATGTTTATTTGTAACAACAGCCTGAGAAGAAGAAGATGGTGCAGAAGAGGAGTCCTTTGGCTTAGACCTCCTTTTCTGTGGTTTCAACATAGGAGAATCTAGTTGGTTAACTCTACCCAACAGATGTTGTACCATCATCACCAGCTGTGTCTGATTTTGTGATAAAGCTTTCAGCTCATCAGACACATTGCTAGTGGAGTTAGATAAGGTCCTATGTTGCACCTTCTTCTTTTGAGCACCCTCAGCTGTCACCTGTTTAACTCCTTCCTTTTTGGATTGCTTTAAGGACTTAAGGGTTACAGGATTTGATGTTGCTGATACAAATGTGGTCTCAAACTCAGTTTTCATTTTTACCATTTTCTCATTAATTTCTTCTTTTTGTTTGAGTTTGGAACCTCTTTTGTACCAACAATCATCTGTAAGATGATTGAACAAACCACATACTTCACATGGTTTCTTCTTCATCTTAGGTTGATCATCAACTAAAGATGGTGAAGCAACAGAAGACTTGTTCTTCAATGCTTTGGAAGCATTGGTTGCTTTCTTGACAGCATCTTTAGTAGTCTTCAAACTCTTTCTACTGCCAGTTTTCTTCTCTTCAGTACTGACAGCAGTTGAAGTTTGAACTTCAGGTGTTAAATCCTGCTCTCCAGTCCTTTCAGGACCTTCAGGATTAACTCCTGAGTTGATCAACTTATTGATCATGTGAATGTCAGCATTTTGACCATCAACATCAGCTGATAGGTTCAAGGAGGACTTGATGCTGACTGCTACTTCTGATTGTGCTGTATCAGAAGGTAGATCACATGATTTGATGGATTGGTTATCACTCTCACCATCAGATTCTACCTCTGCTCTTGGGGTAAAATCTGTAGGTGGAGCAGTGTGATTGTAGCCAATTCCAAACTTCACATTTGAAGCAGATTGCTTACTAAGAAGCATTTCAAAACCTTTGCATGATTGTACCCATCTATCACACTCGACCTGGGTAACTGCAAGGGTTTCTTTGAGATCTTTGTACTTCTCTAGAAGTACATCTTCTCTAGCCTTATCATCAATTATTTTGCAATTCAGTTTATAAACCTCATCATTTTTATCTTTGAGCACAAACTCAAACTCAGCTTTGTTTTTGGAAATTATTTGTTCTAGCTCAATGTTCTTATTAATTAAAGCTACATTTGCTTCTCTAATGGAAGCAAATGCTGCTATGCATTGTTCAGAACATAATTTGGCTTTTGCCTCAGAGGATACCTGTGATACCTGAGGTGTAGAGGCATTGGAAGATGAAGTATCAGCAGACTCCAAAGCCATAAGAGCTAGATTCCCAAAGGGACTGTCACCACCATGTTGACCAGCACCTGAGAACAGTTGATCATGACCAGACAAGTCATCTGGTAAACTGCTCCAGTCAACAACTCCTGGGGTGAAGAAGCTGTGTTGTTGAGATGAAGGTTGTTGATGAGATAGGGAAGGCTGAGGTTCTGGTAATGCATGAGGTTGTGGTGTCATAGGAACTTGAACTTGATTTGACTGTGGCATGTAATAACCAGGGTACTGATATGGCATTTGACCCTGAGGAACAAAATATGCCGGAGATTGTTGTTGAGGATGATGACTAGATGTGACAGGATGTTGCCCTCTGTGTTGTTGACTATTGCCAGGAAAAGTCACAAAGGGTGCAGTAGAGTTAGATCCAGTTGATCTACACTCTCTTGCAAAGTGTCCAAGCCGTTGGCATTTGTGACACCTCAACTTGCTCTTGTCAAAACCAACTTTGGTTTTGCCAGAGAGTCCTGGGAATTTTCTTCCAGTTCTTTTGTAGAACTTCTGAGATCTGATATTTATCAAGGCCATTTGGCTCAAAATATCCATCTCTTCTAAGTCATCATCAGCAATCCCCTTGAGATCATCCATAATGAAACATAAATTGTCATTATTACACCAGTGAACTGACCATCAACACTTACAAATGCAGAATTAGAAGTGCTCGAAGAGAAATTAATATGCTCATCATACTGGCATTCAGATGAAGCATATTCTGACTCATGACCCACCAAGGCAGTGTTGCCTTGTAAAGTCTTCAGTGAGCTTTCCAGATGAAGACAGCTTTCTCTTCTGTTCTATCTCTCTCTCAAAAGTGAGCAATTTCCCATGGAGTTGGGTGAGAGAGTTTGTCCAAACTTGCACTGGAGCGTAGGACATAGTATATGTGTCCCATCTCTCAGGCAGTGATCTGAGAAATCTGTTATTCATCTGAATATTGTGTATTCAAGTTTGACCATTTTTAGTTCAGAGATCAAACAAGAAAACCGCTCATATTGTTGAGTCAGTGTCTCACCCTTTCTATGAGAGAATGTCTCATATTGTTGGGCAAGAATTTCTCTATTATTTGCCAAGACCTCATCTGTTCCTCCAAATTGTTCTTTCAAAGCAATCCAGAGGTCATGGGCAGTTTCATGATGCATTAGCCCAGAATAGATTTCATTGGGCAAAGCCATGGCCAGAATTCCATGGGCTTTTGCATCAATCTCAAGCAACTTTTTATCCTCATCTGAGTATTGCTCCCTCCTCTTCGGAACCATTTGATTGGTTTCCGGGTTATTCACCATAGGCTTGTGTGGACCATGTACCACTGATGTCCAACACCCTGCGCTGTTAACAGACAGGTGATGGAGCATACGTCTTTGCCATATGTTATACTCATTCCTAACCAGCATAGGAGGCTTGGTTGAGGAACCAGTATTGTGAGGATCATTGGAGGGAGTGGTCATTTTCAGTTCAAAAACAGTTTAGTTCAAGTTTTAAAAAGAAATTTTAGACAAACCACAACAAACTCAATGAGAACCAAGAAAAGATCTCAGGATGAATGAGCAGAAATACAGAAAATTCAATCTCTATAACCGTTTCTTGCAAAAACAAAAGCTAATTCAATCAAACTTGGATCTTGAATAGCAGTTTCAATGATCAATTATTAGATCGATCAATGATTAACCTGCTCTGATACCATTTGACAGGATCAGTGATCACAAGTTTGATGTATCAGAATATAAAGCAGCGGAATACAAACACGAATTAGACAAATTGTAGCAAGCAACGATATTTGTGAGCATTAAGATCGCATACAGTTATAGGGAGAGAATATGAATTCTGATTTCTAGGAATGTTTATAGATGTAGAATATTTCTAATCGAATCAATCAATCATTCCATTCAATTGCTCATTTCGCTCAATGATTACAATAGGTTGTCACTCCTTATATAGAGTGCAACAGTCACTGCTGTTATCACGGAAAGTGACAACTGGCAGATCCAATACAGAAATAACTAATTCTTAACAAACTACTGAAATGTTCACAACTACTGAGAACATATCAGCAAGTTAAGTACAAAATATAAAACTACTGAAACTACAACGACTGAAGAACAAGCTCTTCAGTCGTTTTACAAAACTACTGAAACATAGAAAATAAAACTACTGATATCACAACTACTGAAGAAGTACTCTTCAGCAGTTGTGACAAACTACTGAGGCTTCAGTACTTGATCTTCAGACTTTGACCTTCAGGTGTTTCATCAGCTGATGACTTCAGTAGATATCATCAGCTGATGTCTTCAGTCTTTGTCTTCAGACTTTGTACATCAGTTGTTGATCTTCAGCACTTGTGAACTCTTCAGCTGTTGTACTTCAGTACTTTGGTCTTTCAGCTTCAGCACTTGTGTTCTTCAGCTGTTGTACTTCAGCACTTTGGTTCTTCAGCTGTTAAGGTCTTCAGCACTTGATCTTCAGTGTTGAAGTCTTCAGCACTTGTCAAACTACTGATGAGGCTTTCAGCAGTTGTTGTGATACCATGTGGGACTTAGAGGTTTTCTGATCTTGGCTCATTGGTTCTTTTGGTCCAACATTATATGCCCAAGACACATACAAGATGATGTTCTTGAGTAGATAGCATCAAAGGAGAAGACCTCATTGGTTTTGTTTCCTAAAAGGGTGTAATTTGTGTTTTGTTCTTGGGTTGTAATTTATTTATTAATTTGGTTATGTAAATAAAAGATTAGGTGCATTTCATTTATTAGAAAAATGATTTAGGATATGATTTTTGTAAAAGAAGATGCACAAGATGAAGACTCAAAGAAGGACACAAAAGACATGGACACTGAAGCTTTTGGTGTGGATTCAATGGGAGTTCATGGACACATTCTGTGTGTCTCACTCTACCCTTAGGAAAGACCAATGACAACACTTGTGATGGAAAGCAAGTGTGGTCAACTTAGTGGTAGGTTATGCACTATGTTTGTATGTATGCTTGTTTGGATGTTGTTGTTTGATTGTTTGGTTGTCATTTGGTTATGCATAACAAACTCATTACGAACTTAGAAGCTGAAAATTTGATGGTTCTTTATCATTAAGTGGTTAATAAAAGGTTATTAAAAGGATTAATGGTTTTAATAAAATAGGTTTATTAAAAGTGAACCATAGGGTACCTTGTATTTGAAAGCATGAAAATATAAGGTACATAGAGTTTTCTAACCTTGATTATGAAAACTTAAGTTTTCTTTTATGAACAAGTTTAACACCGTCCTTTTGCACAACACTTGAGTCATTTTGAAACTCTTAATGGGATAAAGGTCACCTAACCAATTTGAGGGAACTTGTGACTTCAGGTGTGGGTACCATATTTGTGGGATAAAGGTGACCTAACCACTTTTGTTGGAAAACTCACATGTGTGTGCAAGTAGGGTAACTTGATTTGCAAACCATGTTAACTGGATCACCAACAATATGGTTTACAAAGGAGTTGATGGGATTAACATGATGACTATACATATGATGTTTTAAAGTCAATCCCATACCCTAGAAGTTGCAAAGGGTTGTAATTGTCAAAATGTTGAGTACCTTGTTAATTTAAATAATGGGATAGATGCCACCTAACCCCTATTTAAATGTAACATTGGATTCTAGATTTTTAAATTGTGTATGACACTTAAAGGGGTTTTAGTTATTAAAATATGAACAATATCAAAATTACTAAAATTGAACTTTGTCATATTTTGTAGATGGCCACCAACAATAATGAAAACAATGAAATTCTGTCCGCTCACTCACTATCACTAAGGACCATTCTCCAAAAGCAGCGTCTAAAGCATAATAGCTTTATTCATTGGTTTCAAAACTTGAGAATTGTTCTCAAGCAATAGAAACGATCACATATATTAGACGATCCGATTCCCGATCAACCTAGTGAGAATGATGAGGAGGCCTACAATAATTGGGTGGAATACACTAAGGACTCGGTCCAAGTGTCTTGCCTTATGTTGGCAAGTATGACTCCAGATCTCCAAAAGGAGTATGAACATCATGGTGCATACGACATGATAACCCAGTTGAAGGAAACGTTACAACAACAAGCATGGGTTGGGCGCTTCGAAACGGTTCGAGCACTCCATGCATGTCGTATGGACGACAGCCAATCTGTCTCATCTTATGTACTTATGATGAAAAGTCACATCGACTGCCTCGAAAGACTAAATTGTCCCGTCTCGAAAGAGTTAGCTATGGAACTGTACATCAGTTCACTTCTGCCTACACTCCTGAGATGAATGACGTTGTTGAAAGGAAGAATCGAAACTTGATAGAGACAGCACGAACGATGCTAGCAGACTTGAAACTACCTATCCAATTCTGGAATGAAGCAGTTGCAAATGCGTGTTATACGCTAAATCGGGTTCTCGTAGTTAAGCGCCATGGAAAGACGTGTTACGAGTTACTACAACGATGTAACCCCAATCTAGAGTATCTCAAGCCGTTTGGTGCTCCGTGCACCCTACTGAAAAAGACTCAGGAGGGAAAATTCAGCAAGAAGGCTGATGAAGGTATCTTTCTAGGATACAATATACCGAACAAGAGAGTTTACAACAACTGAACAGGTCAAGTAGAAGTGTGGTGTAACGTTGATGTTCAGATATACACCACACCAGCTGCTGGAAAAGGACCCGCCTTCTTTTTTGACTATGATGGATTCTTCAAGTCCTTCAACATCCCACTCTCCACGTCTAATGATGAGTTAGCAACAAAGATGATTTATGATGTTCTAAACACACCATCTCCAGAGTCTACATGATCTAGTTTACAAGGTGATTCATCTACCAACTCAGGGGGAGCACTCGAGGGAAGTGACTCTTCCTCTGATGATGAAGACTTGGAGAATGATCAGGACACTTAGGAATAACAGGTTCCTCCTACGGCAAGTCCACAAGCATCTGACATTGATGCCTCTGAGTCTTCAGAACCTCAGACTCCTATTGCCTCAAATACTGAACCAAATGTTCATAATCTTGATTCTGAGGTAGTTGTTCTAACCACTCCTGGATCACGCCTAAATGTCTATCATCCTTTGGATAATGTCATTGGGGATGTGAGATCAGGAGTTCAGACTAGAAATCAGCTGTACTCAGCTAATTATGCCTTTGTGATGGAAAAAGGATACCTTCATGATGGTGCATATCGTTGATTTGTGTCTCAACTTGACGTAAAGTATGTTAGTGAAGCCCTGAATGATGAAGCATGGGTGGGTGCCATGCAAGAAGAACTTCTTCTGTTCAAGAAGTTAGGTGTATGGACTCTGGTGGATAGACCTAAAGGTGCTAAGGTTATTGGCACCAAATAGGTCTTGAAATGAAAGAAAGATGATCAAGGCATGATCATTAGAAACAAGGCTTGACTTGTTGTTCAAGGATTTCGACAAGTCGAGGGCATAAACTACAATGAAGTGTTTGCACCCATGGAAAGAATGGAAGCTATTCGTATCTTCCTTGCCCACGCATCGAACATGAAGATTAAAGTTTATCAACTGAATGTAAAGAGTGCTTTCCTTCATGATGAAATCCGAGAGACAGTGTCCGTCAGTCAACCCGAGGGATTTGAGGATCCATTTCATCGGGACAGAGTTTACAAACTCGACAAGGCTTTATATAGGCTTCATCAAGCTCCAAGGGCCTGGTATGAGAAACTCTTGACTCACCTTGTGAAACACGGTTTTCGCAGAGGTGTCATTGGCTGTACACTGTTCATCAAAGAAAAATGTTGGACCAAAAGAACCAATGAGCCAAGATCAGAAAAACCTCTAAGTCCCACATGATATCACAACAATTGCTGAAAGCTTCATCAGTAGTTCGACAAGTGCTGAAAACTCCAACAGCTGAAGATCAAGTGCTTAAGACTTCAACAGCTGAAGACTAAAGTGCTGAAGTTCAACAGCTGAAGAACACAAGTGCTCAAGCAGAAGTCCAAAGTACTGAAGTACAACAGCTGAAGAGTCTACAAGTACTGAAGATCAACAACTGAAGTACAACAGCTGAAGAGTCTACAAGTACTGAAGTACAACAGCTGAAGAGTCTACAAGTACAACAGCTGAAGAATCTAAACTGTGGCACAGAAGGCTGGGTCATGTTAATTTCAAAAACATGAATCAGCTTATCCATAATAGTTTAGTTAAAGGCTTACCAATAAAGGAGTTCCACTGTGATGAAACCTGCACTGCTTGTTTAAAAGGAAAACAGCACAAAGTCTCATTCCCACCTATTGAAGAGCCTAAGTCCACTGCCTGCTTGCAATTACTGCATATGGATCTATTTGGTCTTGTGAGAGTAATGAGCGTGGCAAAGAAGAAATACTGTCTGGTAATTGTGGATGATTACTCCAGATTTGTATGGACTTTCTTTCTACATTCAAAGGATGAGGTTGCTCAGAAGATTATTCACTTTGTGTTGTATATTGAGAAGCAGTATTCCTTTCCAGTCAAGTGTATTAGGAGTGACAATGGAACTGAATTCAGAAACCATACACTTGATGACTTCTATCTTTCAAAGGGAATCAAAAGGCAGTTTAGCATACCAAGGACTCCAGAACAAAATGGGGTAGTGGTGAGAAAGAACAGGACCCTCATTGAAGCTGCAAGGTCCATGCTGGCTGACTCTGGTTTGCCACTGACCTTTTGGGCTGAAGCTGTTAACACAGCTTGCTATGTGCAGAATAGAGTCTTAGTAAATCAGAGGTTGATGAAGACTCCATATGAAGTTCTCCATCACTTGGCTCCTCTAATTTCATTTTTCAAAGCATTTGGGTGTCCTTGTTTTATTCTCAACACAAAGGATCAACTCCATAAATTTGATCCTAAGGTGATGCAGGGTATTTTGTTGGTTATTCATCTACTTGCAAGGCATACAGAGTCTTCAACTGTAGAACAAAGATAGTTAAAGAGACTTTGCATGTGAAGTTTAATGAATCTCCTTTGGACAAGATTCCACAAAACCCTGTGGAGTTGTTTGATTTGGACATAGTGTAATATGTTCCTTATCAACCTCCAGCTGTTGCAGATCATGTGGATAAATCATCTTCTGCAGCATGTCTTCCACCTGGTGGTATTGATGATGATGATTATAATATCAATACTCACCTCTTCAAGTTTAGTGACCAACTGCCTGTGTCTGCTAAATTTGATGTTCCTGTAGCTTCAGTAGTTCCATCCACAACAACTGCTGATGAGATATCTGTTTCCTCTACATCTTTTAAGTTACCATCTAATTCCTGGTTTCAAGAGTCTGCATCAACATCTGCTGCTGCTGAAGGTTCTACAAACACTTGCACAGATCTCATTGTTTATCAAGAACTAAAGAATCACCCCATGTATCAGATTATTGGTGATATCAATGCTGGTGTTTCAACAAGAAGTCAATTGTCTAACTTCTGCTTCTATGCTCTCTTCATCAGTCAGCTAGAGCCAAAGAACTACCATGTTGCTTTAAGAGACAATGGATGGGTTGAAGCTATGCAGCTTGAACTACTTCAGTTCAAGAAACAACAAGTGTGGGAACTGGTTCCTCTTCTCCCAGGTAAGTGTGCAATAGGCACTAAATGGATGTTTAGGAATAAAACTGATGAAAATGGGCTTATTGTTAAGAACAAGGCTAGACTAGTTGTACAGGGGTTTTCACAAGAAGAAGGTATTGACTATGATGAAACCTTTGCCCCTGTAGCCAGACTAGAGGCAATCAGATTGTTTTTAGCCTATGCTGCATTTCACAATCTTAAAGTTTTTCAAATGGATGTCAAAAGTGCATTTTTATATGGTAAAATAAAGGAAGAAGTTTATGTGTGTCAACCACCAGGCTTTGAGGATAATAAACATCCTGAATGGGTGTATAAACTTGATAAGGCTCTTTATGGGTTGAAACAAGCTCCTAGACCCTGGTATGAGACACTTTCTTCTTTTCTTCTTAAGAATAATTTCACCAAAGGCTCCATTGATAAAACTTTGTTTATTAAGAAGGTGGATCGGCATAAGCTACTTGTTCAGATTTATGTTGATGATATCATTTTTGCATCATCTGATCCCCAGTTGTGTGATGATTTTACAACATTAATGAAAAAGAGGTTTGAAATGAGTGCAATGGGAGAATTACAGTTCTTTCTAGGCTTGCAAATTAAACAAAAGGCTGATGGATCCTTTATTCATCAGTCAAAATATACAAAAGATCTTTTGAATAAGTTTGATTTACAAAACTGTAAGCCCTGTTCTACTCCCATGTGCAACACCACACAACTGGATGCTGATCAGAAAGGTAAAGCTGTTGATGAAACGCTTTACAGATGTATGATTAGGTCCTTGATGTATTTAACAGCTTCTAGACCAGATATTATGTTTGCTACATGTGTTTGTGCTAGATTTCAGGCTGCTCCTAAAGAGTCTCATTTGATTGCAGTCAAGAGAATCTTTAGATATTTGCAAGGTACACAATCTCTAGGTTTATGGTATTCCACTGGATACTCTTGCAAATTAGTTGCTTTTTCAGATAGTGACTATGCAGGGTGCAAGTTAACTAGAAAGTCAACTTCTGGTGGTTGTCAATTCCTAGGCAACTGTTTGATTTCTTGGCAGAGTAAGAAACAAACATCTGTTGCTACATCAACTGCTGAGGCCGAGTACATTGCTGCTGCAAGTTGTACTTCTCAGGTACTCTGGCTTCAGAACCAACTTTTTGATTATGGCATTACAGAGACTAAGACTCCATTATTAATGGATAGTGCTTCAGCTCTGTGTATTGTCAAAAATCCAGTCCAGCACTCTAGGACCAAACATATAGAGATCAGACATCACTTTATTCGGGATTGTTTTGAAAAAGGTCTGATTGATCCTATGTTTGTGCCTAGTGTTGATGAGCTTCTAGATATTTTTACTAAGCCTTTGGATAGTTCTACTTTCCAAAACCTTGTGTTAAGGCTTGGTATGCTACAGCTAGAATAAGTGACAACTACTGATGATTTCAGTAATAATTACCGGTGATCATTGGTAACCATGTCACATATAAGTACTGATGAGTCCTTTCACCTTCAGTAGTTTTATAACTACTGACGGCTAAATGCCTCACAAGTACTGAAGTACTTTATCTGTTACAACTACTGATGTAGTTATAACTACTGAAATCAGTACAAACAGATAAGTACTGACGTCCTATGAAACACCTGAAAAGCAGATGCAAAGTCTAATGAGTAAGTGTTGAGGACCGTATGAAACAGCTGAAAGGCTATGAATTGACGAAAACTACTGAAGAGAACTTTCTCTTCAGTACAACTGCTGTTTCATTCTCAACAACTAAAGCAAAACCATGTCTTCAGTAGTTTTATAACTACTGATGACTAACACCAAGTCTTCAGCTGTTTACAACAACTGATGACAAAACCACTGTCTTCAGTAGTTTCACAACTACTGATGACAAACACCAAGTCCTAAGTTGTTTCATCATCTGAAGTCAAAACCATGGTCTTCAGTAGTTTTCTAACTACTGATGCCTAAAACCACGACTTCAGCTGTTTCAACGTCTGAAAGGGTAATACCATGTCAACAGTCTTTTAAAACTACTGATGACTAACACCAAATCCTTCAGTAGTTTTCTAACCCGTACCCTATAAAAATCCCTGACCTAATCCTTCAGAGCTTCATCTTCTTCAAACCTAACGTTCATCTCTCCAAAACTTCTCTCTCCTAAATGGCGTCCATGCAACTCAAACCGCGACACAACTGCGTAGCTTACCTCACCAAATCGCCATTCTGGGCTAAGTTCGATAATGCTATTGATCTTATGGTCCAGTCACCCTACAAAACGGCATTTCTTCTCAATCCAATCCTTCATGCCGAATCCCTTAACCAGTTTTGGATGAACGTCTCCTTCACCACTGGGGAGAACAACACAGCGTCTCTCCGGTCGGTCGTCAACAACACGAAGTGGTCATCACTCCCGATATACTTCGTCAAACTCTGCACCTGGATGATGTCACTTCTCCTGCTGGATATCCAAAGGGCACAACTGATTTATCCTTTGCCCACCATGGATATCAGGGAAACCTTAGTGCCTCCACCATACAGAAGAAACATTTCCATGGTGCTGAACGTCTAATCTTTCACATGGTAAATGTCTGTTTGGCTCCTAAGACTTCGTCTTGGGATCAAATGTCTACAAAGTGGCAGCAGGTAATGTACTCCATTCTTGAGCAACAACCTTTAAATTTTTCAGAAATAATATTTCAGAGCTCTAGGATATGGCCCAAAAACAAACTGCTAACCGTTGGATATATATCCGCGGTTCATAATGGCCATAATTACAAAGCAGCTTCAAGCTGAGGGACTTGTTGGCCTGGGAGTCCCTGCTATGGCTGTTTTGCCTGAAGTATTCCCGGCACACAACTCTGACCAATCACTCAAACTGGCTGCCAAGCTGCGCAAACCCATGCAGTTGGAACCCCCAGCCACCACCTCCAAATCAAAAGTCCCCACCAAACCCACTAAAAAGAAAACCAAAAAGGCTACTCAGGGAAATGAGTCCCCTGAGGATGTCCCTGCAACACAAACGCAGGCTATATCCACTGGTTATACCCCCTAGTGGATATAAGGACTCTTCCAGCCATAGCCGCTCAGGATTCCTCTCAAAAGGAGCCTGCAGCAACCACACAAGGGGTACCCACACATCTGGGATCTTCCTCACTTGAGAAGATTGCCATTGAAGAGCACCTTCCTCCCCAGGTGCAGACTGCTTTTACCCCATCTCCCCATGCAACCGCCCCCCAAAGTCCTACATTGCTTGTTGCACAAGTGCTAACTCAGTTGCACTCCTCACCCCCTCCCCAGATACCAATTACTATTCGGAACACTTCTACCATTGTGGGGGAGGACCAAAGTGCAGCTGAGAACCCACAGCATAAGGGTTACAATGTTCCTTCTCCTAGTGTAGCAATGGAGATTGGAACTTCTGGTGAGGCTGCCACTTCTCCTGCGTCAGCATTTGATCAGGTTATAGTTGGTACCATTACTAAGACCTCACCAGAGGCAACTGCTGATGACAGACACAGTCCTGAGGCAGGAAGTCCCCAGTTCCAAGACAAAGGGCACATGCTACAACTGAGCTACACTCAGTGCATGTTCATCCTGATCCTATTAGGAGGTCAGGTGATTCAGTATCTACTGATGATGACCTGGGCTTCTTTTACGATGTAATCGCCAAAACACCATCCTGGAGGAGGAGGTGAGCAGACTCAAAGAGCTGCTTGCCAAAACTTCTAAGGAACAAAGACCATCTGCCTCCACCAACACACAGATGGCACCTTCCTTTGATGGTTCCCCAAACACTTCACCCCCTCCCTCCACTGAGCCTCTAGCTTCTGCTTTTGGCACTATCTCTCTGGGACAGAACCCCCCAGAGCAGATGGTTGCTGTATTACAACAATCCATACCTCTCATCACTCCCATCATCAATGAAATTGTTACTAAAGCCATTGATGAGAGGATTTCCTCAACTCTACAACCACTTATTGATGATGCTGTGCTCAAGAAACTTTCTGCGGTACAAACCCCTGTCTCCAATGCATCCAAAAGGGGGAGAGTACTGCAGTGAAAGAAAAGAAGAGGAAAATAACTGAGGATGAGAAGGCACAAGAGCAAATCCAGGAGTTGGAAAAAGAAAAGCACAAAAACTGATCACCTACAAAAGAAAGAAAAGTGCTGGTGATCAACCTACTGCTGAAGAAAAATCCTTGGAAGAGCTGGTAAAAGATGTAGATGACACACACAGCCGATCCATGGACAAAATCATTGAGCAACTCTTCAAGCAAGGTTTTGATACAGCCACATTAGATAGTGAGATCAGGAAGTTGGAAGTGGAGGAGATTCAAACCAGATGGGCTGGGTATGATGTACTGGAAAAAGAGAGATTGGAGATCATGATTCGTTTCATTGCCAAATACTTAGGAAGATCTTGATGGAGATACGTTCATGGACCAGAGACAGTATTCTGGCTATAGCCACCAGAATCTGTTTGTCTGAGCAATTTCATAAGGGGATTATCATTGAAGCCCTTGATGAGGCTGGGGCTGGAAAAAGGTTTGAAATGGCAAGACTTACAAAGGCCAAACACACAACCAAAATGCTTGAACAACCTTCCCTTCCACCCACTCAAAACAGCCTACCCCTCAAATCTCCAAACCGATCTCAAAGCCCAAATCCAAACATCCTCAATCTTCAAAACCAATTCCTTTACCAACCCAACCATCATCCAGTGATGCACTAGAAGGAGGAGAAGGGTGCTGAGGATAGAAGAGAAGAAGAAGAAGAAGAGGATGATGTCGAAGAAGATAGGCTGCCTCTGTGTGCAGTTATAACATTGGCGAAAGCCAAACCCAAGCCCATCACTCCACCTCACAGATGGATGCTGTGAAAGTAAAGATTGAAGAAGAACAGCAGCAAAAGCTTCATGATGATGAAATGCTAAAAAGCATTGACAAAACTTATGCTGCTTTCATCAATTATTAGTATGAAGAAAGAAGCTATGAGGTTGTACACTCTTGCCAAAACATTTCAATATCAGAAGGAAAAGGTGAGAGTATGCCTGATCCTAGGGTGGCTCACAGGATTGTAAAGAAAGACATTCTTCGAGATACAAGGGCCATGTCAAAAGGATCGTAGATGATGAGATTAAAGTGGCCCTTGTAGTATCACCCTGGGAGATTGTCGAAGACTTCAAGAAGGCCTATGAGACTAAACAACCACCCCAAAAGATGTTAGAGAACAGGATTATTAAAAAGGGGTTAGTCTACAAGAGGCTTGAGAACTTCAAACAAAATTACTCAGTCTGTTACTTGAAGGGACTCATCCTGATGAGTTGCATACAGACAGATTACAACAGTGGAGCTCAAAAATGGTAAACAGGCCAAGTACATCTCAGAGCTGTATGGCGAGAAGGATTGTTTGATGGTGAAGTCGAGAACCTGACCATGGAAGAACAAATCATGTTTCTCAGAGCATACACCAGAGAATCCTACAGGCTTATACACGGGAAGTAGATCTCATGAATGGGATAACAACTCTGTGTCCAGTTCCCCGAAACAGAGTTCCCATTCATATCTTGCCAAACAAATATCTGAGATTTCTTCCCAAGCCGGAGCTTATATAAGTCATCTTCTCTACTGATCAAGAAGGAAAAAGACCAACCTTTTGCCAACAATAAGTGGGAAAATAAATAAATTCGAGGTTTTGGCTGCATTGGTTCAGGGGGAGTTTGTTGGACCAAAAGAACAAATGAGCCAAGATCAGAAAACCTCTAAGTCCCACATGATATCACAACAACTGCTGAAAGCTTCATCCGTAGTTCGACCTGTGCTGAAAACTCCAATAGCTGAAGATCAAGTGCTGAAGACTTCAACAGCTGAAGACTAAAGTGCTGAAGTTCAACAGCTGAACAACACAAGTGCTGAAGCAGAAGTCCAAAGTACTAAAGTACAACAGCTGAAGAGTCTACAAGTACTGAAGATCAACAACTGGTGTACAAAGTCTGAAGACAAAGACTGAAGACATCAGCTGATGATATCTACTGAAGTCATCAGCTAATGAAACATCTGAAGTTCAAGTCTGAAGACCAAGTATTGAAGCTTCAGTAGTTTGTCACAACAGCTGAAGAGTACTTCTTCAATAGTTGTGATATCAGTAGTTTTATGTTTTTACTTTCAGTTTTTGTAAAACGACTGAAGAGCTTGTTCTTCAGTCGTTGTAGTTCAGTAGTTTTATGTTTTTCAGTAGTTATATAACTGATAACACTTAGTATTCTGGTAAGGAGATGTCAGCTGTTTTGACATCTTAGTAGTTGTGTTTCAGTTGGAATAATTCTGTTAGATGTCACTATCAAGTGACATCAGCAGACGTCATATCTCTTATATAAGAGGTGTCGACCTAATTGTAAGTGTGACATTCCGTTACCACGAAAGCGAAATTGAATGAATATATTTGCAGAATTCTCTCTATCTATAACCGTCTTTGTTCTTCATTGAGTATCGTTTCGTTCTTGCGAATTGGCTAATTCATTGTTCGAATTCGCTGCTATACTCTCTAATCAATCAAACATAGGTCATTGATCCTAACAAAAAGGATGGTGATTTACTGCTTGTCCAAATCTATGTCCATGACATAATCTTCGGGTCCAAGAACAAAGATCTATGTAAAGAGTTTGAAGCAGTAATGAAAGCTGAGTTTGAAAAGAGTGCCACGGGAGAGATGAAATTCTTTCTCGGGTTACAGGTGGATAAGGCACCAAAAGGGAGTTTCCTACATTAGAGCAAGTATGTAGGATATATTCTCAGTTGGTTTGACATGGAGAATCCTTCCGCAGTGAGGACTCCAATTGCTACAAACCATGATGTTGCACCGACGAGATGGTGATCCGGTCGATGCAACCATGTACCGAGGAATGATTGGATCTCTGACAGGATCAGTGATCACAGTTTGACGTATCAGAAATAAAGCAGCGGAATACAAACACGAATTAGACAAATTGTAGCAAGCATCGATACTTGTAAGCGTTAAGATCGCATACGGTTATAGGGAGAGAATATGAATCTCTGATTTCTAGGAATGTTTATAGATGTAGAATATTTCTAATCGAATCAGTCAATCATTCCATTCAATTGCTCATATCACTATCTGATTACAATGGGTTGTCACTCCTTATATAGAGTGCAACAGTCACTGCTGTTATCACGGAAAGTGACAACTGGCAGATCCAATACAGAAATAACTAATTCTTAACAACTACTGAAATGTTCACAACTACTGAGAACATATCAGCAAGTTAAGTACAAAATATAAACTACTGAAACTACAACGACTGAAGAACAAGCTCTTCAGTCGTTTTACAAAACTACTGAAACAAAGAAAATAAACTACTGATATCACAACTACTGAAGAAGTACTCTTCAGCAGTTGTGACAAACTACTGAGGCTTCAGTACTTGATCTTCAGACTTTGACCTTCAGGCGTTTCATCAGCTGATGACTTCAGTAGATATCATCAGCTGATGTCTTCAGTCTTTGTCTTCAGACTTTGTACATCAGTTGTTGATCTTCAGTACTTGTGAACTCTTCAGCTGTTGTACTTTAGTACTTTGGTCTTTCAGCTTCAGCACTTGTGTTCTTCAGCTGTTGTACTTCAGCACTTTGGTTCTTCAGCTGTTAAGGTCTTCAGCACTTGATCTTCAGCTGTTGAAGTCTTCAGCACTTGTCAAACTACTGATGAGGCTTTCAGCAGTTGTTGTGATACCGTGTGGGACTTAGAGGTTTTCT